>CM049319.1:14889600-16089600 GCA_026874595.1 Sipunculus nudus
CGTAACAATGGGGTTTTGATGGAAAACGTGGGGTTTTCCTTTGATATCTCGAAGGAACAAAGTCCTAATGACCCAGTTTTCTGTATGTTAGGAGATTTTGGTGACATCTAACTGTTTGCTAAATTTTGGATTCGTAGGTCCAATAGTTTGAAAACGTGCCTTGTTAAGGGACGGATGGACAAAGGACCACGACCATATAGCTCAGATGACTTATAGTCAGCTGAGCTAACAACTCACAAGTCCGTTAGTAAGCTTACGTTGGCCGCCTACGTACTCTTACATACGAAACAGCGGAAGTCATCCCTAAGCTGATTAATTTACAATCTCGGACCCTCCTCTGGACCGACAAACTGACAGGCCACACCATCTAGCGCGCCGACTTTAGAGACTGTCCCTTCACTGACGCTTTTCCAGCATATATACTGCATGATGTTTAGACCCACATCCTGGCCATTCTTGGCCTATTGCCTTACATTATTAGTATGAGACCTGTCACTCAATGCATGAATACAAAAATACAGGCCCCGCAGAGACAAAACTGAGAGAAAAATCAAGTATGCAGGCGCGTTCTTTTTGAAGCCTACATTAAACGACATTAATAAATGTTATTACAAGAAATCGTCTGGACTGTGATCGGCAAGAACTAATTGTCCCTGGAATTACGACTGTTCTGAATCCATCTAAAATAAAATAAAACACCTGGGTTCCCGATACGGTTATTAATATACAAAAATTTATAATGACAATATTTTTTTTATTATCCTTATTTTAATGTGAATAACTAAGTCAGCTGAGCGATGGCGATGTCATAGGATGAGGCCTATTAATTTTTTCTCTGGTGCATGGACGCCGTGGTGTTGTGGACCTCTACAGCCGCACCCGTACTGTTCTTCTGGATCGCCCCCTATTGCTTAGAACGTCCTCCGCCGGATGATCAACTGCTATTTTTGTCGCTGGCACTGAACTCGCCCTATTGACAATCAACTTATTTTTGTCCCTGCAACGCGACCCGCTCTATTGTCGACTATGGTGGGTTCTATTGTGGGCTCCGACTTCAGAACAATTCTATTGATTAAAGTCGCTGCCTCATTGAAATAAAACTACTTTGACGCATTTTACCGCTTTTCATGAATCCTATAAGAGGACTCGTTACCGCACTTCAGCGAGGACTCGATTATGAACTTTTCATGTTAACTTGTCAACCCCGGGGAAACGGAGCTTATTTGTGGGTCGACCTCCCGCTCAAGAAACCATGGACATTTATTTGTGAAGAGGAAGGACTTTTATTTCTGTGTTGTGTTACTGTTGACCAGAGCATCTTCCATTGAACATTTGGACTTCAGTTAAGTATTTATTTAGTTGCAGCCATTACGAAAGACTTTGTTTAATATTACTTATGTATTGATTCTATGATTACTTGTTATTGTAATTATTGTATATATATTAATATAGCACCATTTTTGCACTTAAACCCTTGTTGTGTTAATATAAGAATGTGTGTCAGAGGTTTTGTGTTATGGTTCGGCCAGTCTGATTTGCTGTGTGAAAGAGAACCGTAACTAATATATATTATAGAACATATATATATATATATACTAGATGTGGTCGGACAATGGTCTTCAGAGGGCCCCGCGCTTCCGCTAGTGCTGGACTAGTTTATATATAGGTAAAAAATCAAGTTAAATTTGAAAAATATGACAAACAAACATGTATTTATCAAATGCATGAGGGAAAAATCCTACTGAATCAAATGATATTAAAGAAGATATGTCTGGAAAAAATGTGCAATAGAAAATCACTGAATGTAGTCTGTTGGCTATATTTGATTTTAAGCAAGTCCGTAATTCAACAGGTCTGGGGCCCTCATAGGCACCAATGATCCCTGTGAAATTGGGAAAGCTTCAGTAATGTTGTTATTGAGTTATCGCGTGCGAAAGAAAATCAGTGATCGGGCTGTGGCGGCCATATTGGAATTAAAACAGGTCTGTAATTCAATAGGTCTGGAGCCGTCATAGGTACCAACTATCCCTGTGAATTTGGGGAAGCTGCAGTATGTTGATGTGGGGTAATCGCCCGCGAAAGAAAGTGTCACTGACGAAAGTAAGGACGGACGGACGGACTGACGGAAAGACTGACTGACACGGTGATCACTATAGGGCACCACTTGTCAAGCGGGGCCCCAGTAAATATAGTTGCATCCAAGTTCACTGATAAAATATATTTAATGTGGATATATTTAATGTATAGCTCCGAAGACTGAAATTTGCAATATATTATCTAAGCTATAGGGATCTAAATCCGGTTGTCCGTGAACAAGGCACAAATCGTAACCGCTTGGCCTAGAATCTTAAAACCCATAGAGGCCTATAAAAACCTGAAATTAAGTCACTGCTACCTGTATTCTGCGAGCACCGGAGCTCGAATGTACCCCCTAGAATAGTTGAAAAATGGACACAAGCTTATGTATCTGAATGCCTGGTGCATTGATTGCCATGATTCTTTCCATTCATATTGATAAAAAAGTGTTTCATGATCTATCGAAGACTGGTGGTGCCACCTGTATTTTAGCTCAGTTGAATGAAATTCATCAGAGCTATAGCGATCAGTCTTTGTCCGATTTCCCTCAGTCCGTTCGTCTGTTTGTCTGTCTGTCCATTATCCAGGCACAAATCGTAACCGATGGATTCGGAATCTTCTCACTTGACATCCAGGGAGGTCCATGAAATATTTCCTTGGAAACCTAAAATTATTTCTCTGTAACCCATATTCTCTGAGCTATGGGGCTCATAAATACTCCAAGAGTAATTAAAAATTTGATACAAAAGCTTCAGTATGAATAACTAATGTATTTAATGCCATGATCCTTTGCATGCACATTGATCATGGGGGGGGGGGGGGGGGGTTCATTTGTTCTTCAAGAAATGTAAAAGAACATGATTTGAGATTAATACTGAACACATTTGCAAATTTTGTTGAACCTAGAAAATTTTAATTTGAATAAGATTAAGGGAGTTTTCTGTAAAAATTTCTTGGAATCCACAAATAATGTCATTGTGACCTACATTTTGCAAGCTGCCTGAAAGAATATGCTTGTAACATTTTATTTTTTGGATGGGCACAAATGGTGGCAGTTTGATTTAGGGTAGACTGGCCAAGTCTCTGAAATCATGGCCCTTAATTGTTGCATCTGACAGAGCAATCAAACGTTCCCTCACTGAATCGCGCTTAGTGTAGGTACTGCCACCTCGCACTCGCGGCAACTTATATAACTAATCACCATACTCTGACCCTCATATTTAGTGATAAGACCTAATACTGAGTTTCATCTATCGGTACATAGAATCACGTCTTATCTTAAGCATTTTAGTAGTAAAAATAAATACACTAAAGCCCAGGCAGGGCTAGATTTAGGGTAAAGTCACTCAGTACTCAATATCTAAGGTCTATTGACAAAATGCATGGTTATGAGTACTCTGGGAGTCATGTTACCTATTGTTCAAGATTCCTTGTTGTAATCAGAAATCACGGCTGCCCAGGTTATCAGGAAATAAATCGTAACAACTTGAATTAGAAATTTTTTTGCTTGCCGGAAATCTTCGATTTCGGCAAGCATGTTGGTCAGTTCCGTATGTCCATTTGTCTGTCTTTTTGTTTGTTTGTCTGCGCTCTCCTGGCCACAGTTTTGCAGCAATCAGACTTGAAACTTACAGGGATGATTGACAACCCAAATTCCTGGAACCCCATTGTTTTTGGTCAACATCGCATCATGGTGAAGGTCAAGGTCATTGAAAATATGCAATACAGTTTTTGCTCCATAACTTTGTAACAAATGGTCGTAGCCACTTAAACCATAGCTTGTTTTATTTGTCATCCCATGGCCTTTTATATGATGGGTACCTGACTCAAATCTGCCGTTACCATGGTTACGCATTTTGGGTTAAATCTTGATAATTTGAAAATAGTCATGCTACATTTTCTATCTTTATCAATTTTTAAGCTACAGACGTCTGCTTTTGGTCATTATGTAGCTTGTAGGCAGCTTGACATGATAAAACTGAAAGTCTCGCCAAATCTCGCACTAGATCTGGTCAAACGTGAAAACGAGAATACACGGAAATGCTCCGCGACTTTTTTAAGCTAGACCGCTCTAGTTTTCGGTATTTCGTAACATTTTGCCAGCTTGACATGATAAAACTACAAGTCTCGTCAAATCTCGCACCATATGTTGTCAAACGAGAAAAAACGAGATTTCACGGAAATGCTTATAACTCGGCGACTTTTACAGCTACACAGGTCTAGTTTTCGGCATTTCACAACATATGACCAGCTTGACACGCCAGAAAGTGACCGGTTTCAGCGAAGAAAACTACAGTTATGGTAGCCCGGGTTTAGCTTTAAAAATCGGCTATGAAGTAGGGAAACGTTCCACAATACTGGAGAGAATAGCCCTGGAGAAGACAGATAAACAAGCCACAGAGTAGGCGCAAGCGTTCACGCGACTTTTTGACAAACATTGTTCGTAAGAGG
Source organism: Sipunculus nudus (assembly GCA_026874595.1). Classification (NCBI taxonomy): domain Eukaryota; kingdom Metazoa; phylum Annelida; class Sipuncula; order Golfingiida; family Sipunculidae; genus Sipunculus; species Sipunculus nudus. Next base: position 14,894,128 of record CM049319.1, read on the forward strand.
TGTCTTCACAAGCACTAAGTACAAAGTACAATGTATTCAAACAAAAGAAACAAACAAAAGGTGTTGCCATTGACAGAAGACATAGTAACAATGTCAGCATACATGCCGAAGCAGGGAGAATACTACTGTAACAAATTGGGAAAAGGTGATTCTTTAGAAATAATAAGTGCGTTGATCAAGCTTAATGAAATTACCCGAGGGAAAATGATCCTGTTTAATCGACGGAAACAGGGAGAGGCCTCTAAAATGAAGCTTTTAGACTCAGACAAAACTGACAGAAAGTCCTTATGGATTCTTTGTCCAAAGTTGAGGCAGAGCGCTGCCGACAGCTTTATCGTGTTGAGATCGTTTGCAAAAGAGTAAGGACTGTTACGGTAATTTTTACAGGACAAATGAAGGAGTGGCTGGACACACATATCCAAACAAGGGCCAAATGTGGGATAAATAAGCGAAATGTGTACATATTTCCCATCTGCAACTACTCTAATGAAGGATACATTCGTGGATGTGACGTAATCAGAAAACTTTGTGAGGAGTGTGGGGCCGAAAGACCGGAGGCCATATTTATAGGTCAACCCTTCTAAGAAAACAAATAGCAACCCTGATGCAGATAATAAATCTGCAAGAGAATAAACTGTCCTTGCCAGTTTTCTGGGGCCCGACATTCGAGTACATTGTCAATATTATCGTCTGCCAGAGGAAACTTTACATTGTGCCAAGGTAGCAAAACTGCTTTTGGGAGAAGAGCGTAGAGCCCAAATCTGGCAGGAAAACATTAGATGAAGTATCCATCCAACTGGATGATGGTAAGTATTCCTTTTAATTGTATCTCCGCTGATAAGTCGAATGGTTTCGTTACTGTTGCACATATTAAAATATATGCTCACATCATGAGACTAACTCCGTTTTATGTATTTTTACTGGAATCAATTAACAGTTATACATGAAACAAATGTATGTTTCTGGGCAAGTGTCAAGTACCGGGTTTTATGTCCTTAAATGGACAAAAAGTTGTATATTTTACAAATTTAAATAGCAATTTCTAAAAATACTCAGAATTCTACATTACGCTTCATGCACATTATTGCTACCAATCAAAACTTGAAGTTCTTTTGGTACTTGGGTTATCTCATTTGAACATCCCGTTAAACGACTGTAGATGCTGAAGAAGACGAGACAGAAATGGGGGACTGGGATGAAGGAGGACCCATTGAAGGTATGTCCATCTGCACGTTTACCTTGTTTAATATTTACTTAGGCCATTATTCTTGTTCATATGGAATCATAATTTTATGGTTTAACCTATTTTACAAATACGGTGCTTAAAAGTATATATCTGAATGTGTGTTTGAATTTAAATACGTTTTATTCATCCAGATTATCACTGATAAAGGGAACTTCTTTCATTCGCCCCTTGTTCATCCGCCAACATCGCCATCCGCCAACAAATGACAAAGTCCTTACTACTTATTTACCTCGTTCATTTGCCTGCCTCGCTATCCGCTTTTTTACCCAAATGTGCCACATTCCCTTGATCATACGCCAGCTTCCTGATTCCAGCTTAAGACACGTCGGAAATATTTTTTTATTATACAAAAAAACAACATACATATAGCACATATACATAAATAATAAACACATACAAATACATATTCGGAAATATTTCGTCAAGCCGGGTCGTTATCGCTTGGGTTTAGCTGACCTGGCCAAGTCGTGTTTACAACATGTCACGTCTCACTGCATGTTGATCAAGGATCCGGTACCACTGATAAATTAATGACTTAACACCTTTGAGATGTTTGGGAACAGCTGTCATCAGCTGAGTGATTGGTTTAGACTTCCCACTTGAGGCAAACCAGGTGAGCAGTTTGGAGCATTTAACAGGGATACGAGGTCAAGCGGAAGACAACAGCGAACCTAGGAGATTGTTCTTAGTGAGTAAGTTCACAGGATGAAGCGTACCTGGGATTCCGTCAGCAGCGCCACCATCGACAATTGTTGGAAACAAAAAGGATTTTTACCCAGGGGTGACCAGCCAAATGAAACTAAACGGCAAGACGGTCCAGAAGCAAACAGTGTTCTTCCGCTTCTACAACGAGTGACAGATTGCCTAGGAATTGACCACATTGCACGCTTGTCTCATCAGGAATTCGTCAATGCCGAGCAGAATATAGGAACAGCACAACCTTTGAGCGATAAAGATATCGTGGAAACAGTGACAGACTTTGATGATACAGTCCGTCCGACCTCTGAACCTGAGAAAATAGTTCCCCCAATTCCGCACACACCCGCTGAAGTCCGTCAGACCATAAAGACAGTCCTATGATTTTTCGAGAGCTACAACTACAGCGAACAGTCCGATATTGACACATCTTCCAGAATGGATCATGAGTAACAGCTGTTCAGTCAAAAGCTGACAAACAATGCTTCATTACGAAATTCTTCGGGGCACACTCGGATGAAAGTGAAACGGCACCAGGAAAATTTTATATTTTGACCGGAAATATTATACATGTATATCTCAGTAAATAAATTGTACACACTATTTTTTCTGTAGTTATTTTTAAATTTTTCTTTTTATGTGAATGAAGTAATAAACATGTATAAAATGTTTTTTAATATAGTTAAAGACGAGCCTAAGAAATGCATGGCCAGATTTTAGCTGCACTGTCCGTCCCGTTCGGACCCCTTGATCAATCACCACCCTCGCTTACCCCAAAATTTCCCCCAGTGTCAAGGTTGGCGAATAAAAGAGGTTATACTGTATATATATTATATTTTTATATATAAATAAATATTAACATATTCCTTGGTATAGCTGTGTAAGTCTAGAAAAACTATTTAGGAAAAGTGACGATTACCTGACTAATTTGATTTCTGAAACCATTTTTGGTATCTTCATGCCACATAAGAAATTTGTGCCCAAACGTATTTGAACCGTTTTGTTCAACCATTTGTGAGGTAGACTCTCACCATACCACGTTGTATCCCTTGTGTCAAGCAGTACTATTTTCACCTAGCTTGACAGCAGTGATAGTGTTAGCCTTCTCACTGCTGACGTATTTGTGAAGTGTTTTAATACTAGGATCGGTGACTGATTTTATTCTTAATGGACAATCGGGAATATTTTATTCCCTTATGGAAGAAAACATGTATGCACGCGATAAAAAATAATAGAGCAATTAAACATCATCAACACAAGCCGAAACTCATTCATCAATCACCAGCCTATTTGACATCAAAATATATCAACCTGATTTCTTTTTATCTGTGAGATTTTTGCATCAGATCTGCGTATTCCATGACAATTTACAGTACTTAAACCAAATATTATATACTGTTCGAATATATTCTTCTTGGCCTATTTTTTACTTTAACTTTGGCAGCTATACTTTTCGCGTACAAGGGACTTCAACGACATATGCATGTGTCTGTTAACATGCCTTAGACTATACCCTCAACTGACTTCACTGAATAAACATCGTGTTTCACGATGTCGCCTGAGCTTCAACTAATATAAATCATCTTTCATAAAATTTCACGGTAGAATGTTTCTTTATATACAATTGTTATATCTACAATATTTCCCAAGCATTGAAGCTGTCGGACCTATGTTGTTTATCGGGAAAAAACTTCTCATTTAAAAATTCGTACACCCTGCATATGCCTCACGTCTCTTTCCAAAAATTTTTTTGGTGTGATTTCTGGAATAGAATAATTTTTCTTTCTATGTTGATATTTTGGGGGAGGGTGTTCCTGGAGAATTCTAGCAGAAGTAATCTTTATATCATATCAATGAAACACATGACAAAAGCTCCTGGAAAAAACTTTAAGATTAAATTATGCGTCGTTTAGTTCCTATCAGCTCATTACAAAAAATATGCATTAGATAGAGCCGTGGATTTTCCACGGGTGCAGCTAGAATATTTTATTATTTTTAAATCACAAATAATGATGCCACAAAATAGCATCTGCAAGATTACTCCTTGAATCACTATTAAAAAGTTTTGTACATGTGAGTTTTCAGTACATGCTTAATTTTATTCACCGAAATAAAAGATACAGTGAATTTGATAAAATAAATACATCTTTTCAAATAAAGTATACGCACTGTTTGTTGAATGAGGGACAAAAAATATCATCATATTAATTACTATCTCAGCTATAACTTATTACTTGAATTGATATTCAATTTCACACCTAGTGAAGTTTTTAGTCTTCTGAAGTAAGGACTTCCTGATCTGATGAACATCTACACTTTCATGGCAATACACCACTTTGTGGACACATTTAAATGTGCACTTTAATCTTTGTTATCCTGGTGGTACGATACAAAATCTAATGAAGCAAAAGCCTAGAATAAGAATAAATCAAATACAGAAATCAAATACAGGGGGGAGGTGCAGGGCAGAGGGGAAGCCTGCCAGGAGTGGCCAAGCTGAGCCAAGGCAAGCTGCCTGGAGTGGGTTACATAAAACAGGTGAAGGCTTGTACTAGGTGGGCTTGATGTAAACAACACTTGACATGATGTATAAAAACTAAAATAAAAGCTACTCTTTTCGATAAATTCTTTGAAATTTCAGATTTCAAAAGATCAAATCCTTATATACATATGCTGTGAAAACTAAACCAACAGTGCTTACAGGGAAAAAACATGCCGTGGCCAAAGTTGGACAAAATTTAAGGTACTGATTTAAATTTAAATTAATAACTTTAAAAATTTGCAAAACTCAGTTGTCTGAGTCTTGATTTAGTAAAGTTATATCCCTAAAAAAGTCTCTAGCTTCAGCAATTCTCCTGATGAGTGAGTAAATATATTTCTTTATTTTTTTTACAAGGTGTATTATGTTTGGGCCCATAACTTCAACACATTAAGCAATACTGAACTAATTTTTAGTATGTACATGAAAAATGTATGGAAAAATATGTTCACTAAATATGATCAAAAACAGATGAGTGGTTTTGATATTAGGCAGTCTTGAGTAACAATGGGTTTTTAATGGAAAATGGAAAAAGGAGGTTTTTCCTTAATATCTCGAAGGAACGAAGTCCTTGTGACCCAGTTTTCTGAATGGTAGGAGATTTAGGTGACATCTTACTGTTTGCAAAATTTTGGATTCGTAGGTCCAAAGATTTCAAAACGTGCCCTGTTAACGGACGGACAGATGGCCCGACGGACAAAGGACCATGACTATAGCTCAGATGACTTAGAGTCAGCTGAGCTAACAACTCACAAGTCTGTTATTGAGCTGACGTTGGCCGCCCAGGTACTGATTAGTTTACAATCTGTGACCCTCCTCTGGACCGACAAACTGACAGGCTACACCATCTAGCGCGCTGAATGTCCGACAGTTCGTACCTTGACTCTTCGTACCTTGACACTTCGTACCTCTACTACTTCGTACCTCTTCCACTCGTCCCTATCTCTACCTATCCTCAACAGAGGTTAACTGGAAATCAAGGTAACACTTACGAATGACTGATAAAGTGTATTTTCATGTAACCAATAATAATTTTACCTATTTTAATGTAGTACTCTGTCGGTCTGTCTCTCTCACTTCTCTCTCTCTCTCTCACACACACACACATACACACAATCGATGCAATGAAACTAACAATATTCACGTGTATGGCTATATTAAGGATTTATTTTATTTTTATATTTTTAAGTCATGAAGTACTTGAGTCTCGGAACCTATGCACATTATAGCCATTTGGATTCATTATGACTGCAGTCGGGATCTGGATTGATAATTTCTACCATAACGTGAACAAATAGTGATATATATATATATATATTATATATATATATGTATGTTTGTATATATATATATATATATATATATATATATATATATATATATACATATACATACAAATATATATACAGCGTTTATGAGGCCATCCAACCGAGTATGTAGTACCTAGTGTCAAAGACCATCCATTCTCTGGCCCATGTAATTTGCAATCCATTAAACTTTCAGGCTTAAACATATACACTATTTCTCCTTAAATTAATATCGCAAAGATAAAGTAATATCTAAAGAGCGTTTCCATAAACGCCTGGGCGAACCAAGTCCGTCCTAACATTATTATGGACCCCGGGCGAGGCAATAGATCCCGCCGCTCGTTCAACTCCCCCCCCCCCGACTACTCATGCATGATGTGCCAGAGCCCTTCCAGCAACTTTTCTCCGTACACGCCTTCATCAAGACTGTTGGAGAAACGAAACAGGTTCCCTTGGCATTCAGTCTGATGTCCACCAAGGATAAAAGAGATTACAAAAAGGTATAAATGTCTATGATCCTGCCGGATTTTCATTTCATTTGATTACAGAATAAAACTAGGTTGAAACGAGTCCGTGGCCGGTCATGCAGAATGTCGAATTCTACCGGGTAGCGATCGAACCCTTCTGTTTAGCCCCTAAACCACTAAATCCATTAGTAACCATGCGGTGTAGACTTTCACATTACAGCCATCTAGACTGGTAGTTAAAAAAAGTAATTACCACAGAAATAATTGTGTGTATATTGTCTGCTTTTTCACATGAACGCACAATATTATCCTAAACAAGCATAAACTTCCACTTTGTTATTTGTCAAGAAATCTTTTTTATTTGTCTCCTGTAGGTGTTGCAGAAAATCAAAGATCTGATGCCCCGTGAACCCAGGGTTAGGAAATTTGTTTTCGATTTTGAAAGTGGTGTATGGGGGGCTGTCAGACGTTTTCCCAGAAGCAGCACTTAAAGGATGTGTATTTCATCACACGCAGGCCAACTGGAGAAGTACAAGAATTCGGACTGCAGGTGAGCTTGAATCAAGGAAATTAAAGGAAATTAAAAATTAAGGGCAGTAAAAAATATGTCACTATCGCTCTTTTTATTTATAGCATTTTGATGGAAATACTGATACCAGAAGTATATCTGATCATTTAGGACAATACTACAGTCGAACCTCTCTTAGTCGGCAACTGCATAATGTGGGCACCTCTATAAAGTGGCCACCTCTGGACAGTCTATTTTTTCCTCTCTTATTATATTAAGCTAATGTTGGCACCTCTGTATTCTGTAAAGAGGGCACTTTTTCCTAGCTAATGTGGGCATTTCTTCGATTTTTTTCAGTTGAAAAACGGATATTTCAATAATAATTATAACCGTTATCAAAGAATCTGCATATACCTTGATATGACGTACATCCCATGAGTTGTTTGTGCTTTCACACAATATACCCATTGTCTGCTCATAAGCATATATAAGCAGCTGATGTGCCAGAGATATTCAATTCAATTTCTATAAATCTATATAAAACTACCCTGTAAATATCACTAAATGTGCACTTTTAATACCTACTCAACATACTTATTACATAAAGACCAGCAAAATGTCTAATTTGGTAAGTCAGTACTAAATTCTCAGCTCATTTTCAAACTGATAATGGAAAGTATTTAGTATCACACTAAAACTCTGAAATAGAGCATGTATTCCTTTGCCGGCAGTTAAGCCAGGGGGAAGGCTTGCAAGAAAGATTAATTTTCCCTGCCGGCTGTTTAGCCACTTCCAAAAAATATCTTTCATCATTTCATGTTATATAAATAGTATATATTTGTGGGGAGTTTAAATAAGACCCATTGAAAAAAGTAACCATTCTCGTAATCTCTTTTCATGTAATTTCACTCTTTTCTTCACAGATAATGAGAGCCTGCTGAAAACGATAATATTCATACAAACAATAAGGCCTACTTGTGATCCCAATTGATTAATGTTGTTTAACAAGACCTATACATCTTATTTTGCAGACTGCGTACATGGAAAAGGGGGCCGTTTATTTGCTCATACGGCAACTGATGGCCCTGCAATGCCTTCCGGCCGTTTGAAACGCTTCGAGAGAAGACAAGGAGAAACGCATCACTCACCCGTCTATTCAATTATATGGACCGGACCTGGATACACAGCACAGTGTTCCACATAGAAAATTGGTGCGTGTTCAACGTTGCCACGCGCACCAATAATGATTGTGAGGGATGGCATGCACGGTTAAATGCCACGGCGCATTACGGGAACGTGCCTTTTTACTCGCTTGTACCACTGCTCAACCAGGAGGCTAAACCGGTGGAGCTCCACGTCCTGCTAGTCAGTGAAAAGAAACTAAAACGACATCAACGCAAGTCAGTAAAAACTACTCAGCCTTGTTATTCAAGGCGTGGGAGGAATACGCCGAAAATAAAATCAGTACTTCTCAATTGCTCAAAAGAGCAAGCAGGATCTACTGACCCGTCCATTAAATTTGACCTTATTTGGGTGACACTTACTGTTACAGGAATGAATGTTTTATTTCAGACACATACATTGGTCTATATATTGATGATTATTATGAAAATATTATAAGAAAATATTGTATAATAGTTAAGAGACATGCATGTAGATGAAGGTAATATATTGTATCCATGTGTATGTGACAATAGCAGTGAATAGATAATTAACTGAATGTATAGATAAATACAGCTTATAGTTAACTAAGGATATGATTTACCCATTTCGGTCGCACTACACCATCTCGGGGGCAGAAACCTTAAAATCCTAAAGGCGTAATTGTATGCTGTTCTTAGCTTGTCATTAGTATATAGGCCTCCTGCGCTTATTAGCAACACCACAAGCTGGAGCAACACATAGTTCCACGGTACAGTTAGAATAAATACACTAAAATTATTAATGTATTGGCTTTATAATATAAAGATTGTATATAATTTGATTAAACATGTCATTATCACCAGTCATCAGTCATAACGTGACCCAAGTAGGTGATTTGTTTGCCAAATAACAGTTTTCATGACTTAGATGATGCGCGGATTACAATTATTACATTTATTGTTTACATTTATTCTTATTATTCTTAACTCATTCAAGAGCACACAATAAATCCTTTTTATAACCAGACATGTGAATATTGTTTGCATCAATCTTGAGAGAGAGAGAGACCGCGAGAGAGAGAGAGGTTTTATTTTTTGTTAAAAAAATAATATATACAAAGAAAGTAAATTAAGCATTTGTATGTATGTTGTAAGAATGTTGGTCTTTGTAGAGTATCATTTTTTTTCTATACAAAATAGTTAATTTCATATTGGAGATACTTTCATTAATACAACTTGCATTAATGTCACTGTTGGTACGAAGTCGCAGAGGTAGGAAGGGGAGAGGGTACGAAGTAGTAAAGGTACGAACTTATAGGGGTACGAAGTTGTAAGGTACGAAGTGGAAATGGTACGAAGTAACCTGCTTCCTAGCGCGCTGACTTAAGAGACTGTACCTTTACTCACGCTTTTCCAGCATATATACTGATGTTTAGACCCACATCCTGACCGTTCTTGGCCTATCGCCTTACATTAGTATGAGATCTGTCACTCGATGCATGAATACAAAAATACAGGCCCCCCCCCCCCCCCCGAGACAGAACTGAGAGAAAAAATCAAGTATGCAGGCGCGTTCCTTTCGAAGCCTATACATTAATCAATGTTATTACAAGAAACCGTCTGGATGGTGATCGGCTGATCGGCAAGAACTAATTGTCGCAGAATTACGACTGTTCTGAATCCATCCAACATCAAATGAAAAACCTGGGTTCCTTATATGATTATTAATATACAAGAAATTATAGAAACATTTTTGTTATATTATCCTTACTTAAATGTGCATTACCAAGATAATAAAACAAACAAGTCAGTTTTTTGGCAAGACTAACGGAAAGTCAACTGAGTGATTGCGATGGCATATGTCCTAATGTCATAGGATGAGGCCTATTCAAATTTTGGTAATGTCGTTTATTATGAGATTGCCTTGACCCTGAGTAATTCCATATTAAATTACTGCACATTGTGTGTGTATATATATATATATATATATATATATATATATATATATATATCGTTTCATCCAAGTTTTAAATCTGGGGACCCTGACGTTAATTATCATGGTCAAATCTGTGGATATATTTAATGTATAGCTCTGAAGACTGAAATTTATCTAAGCTATATGGATCTTAGTCTGGTTGTCCGTGAACAAGGCACAAATCGTAACCACTAGGCCTAGAATCTTTAAACCCATAGAGGCCCATAAAAACCTGAAAATAAGTCACTGCTACCTGTATTCTGCGAGTAACGGAGCTCGAATGTACCCCCTAGAATAGTTGAAACATTGATACAAAAGCTTATGTATCTGAATAACTGGTGCATTGATTGCCATGATTCTTTCCATGCATAATGATCATGAAGTATCATTTTTCGAAGACTGATGGTGCCCCCTGTATTTTAGCTCAGTTGACTGAAAGTCATCAGAGCTATAGCGATCAGTCTTTGTCCGGTTTCCCTTAAAACTGCCTTAAAAACTTGAAATTTTAAAACTGCCACTTCTTATTTTGTAATGAACTGTCCTAAATTTCCTACGGCTTAGCGACACTAACCCAAATAAGTCCACAAGTGGTAGAGACTTGTGTAATCAGTAAACACATGTACACAGCATACTGGTCAGTTGATGTGTCCAGCTCAGTAGTACTCTTTGCTGCTGCCCAGACATCTGGCAGCCTCGTTATACTTTAACCCTGATCCTACCAGGGTGACACTGATGGGCTGTTAATTAACACTGATAGGATCATGCCGAGATACATATATTTACATTCTATTTCAGAAATTACTTAAATCTGTGTTTCTTCGTGTTACTGACATATTATACAACAGCCCCTATGAAATTAAATGAAACTTCACATACACATGAAAATGACCAAAAGATTATACATGCAGAAAACTGTATAAAACTAATATAAAGTTATTTCATACTGTACAATTGTTCACAAAGTTAAAAACTTAAACTGTCATAGTTTCCACTTAAATCATACCGGTAACTGCAGCATTACTTAATAAGGTACAATGATGAAAGCTTCAGAGTGAATCAATGATGTCGCAATCTAGCTGTGTTCCAAATATGAAGCTAATATGTATAATACTGAGTAATTAATAGAAGAATTATGGACCAACAAACATACTGGGGGTGTCTGTCCAGTGGGTTGACCACATGGTGTTACACAAAAGAACACAAAAGAACAGACTGGCCCCGGTATGGTTCTGCACATATAAAGTCCATAGTTCAGCTTGAACATATACAATTAATTATTATCAACTAATTAAGTTCTACCACATTTCTGCACGTATACAGTTAGTAGTACAACTTGAACATATACAATTTATTAGTATCACTTAATTAAGCTCTGTCACAGCTGTTATGAATAATAGGACCCCTCAAAAAAGTTACCGTTCTCAACAATGTACATGGAATTGTTAAATAGTAGATATAAGGTATGACCTAACATGACATTAAGCATATACAGCAAAAACAATAAATGTAAGTTCAAAGATGTGTACAAGTCCAGTTGTGAGGTTACATAAAAATATTAAACGTGCTCATATTAGCATTTTTCCAGTTTCACAGGATAACAGAAAAAAATATAAATATACATGTAGTAAAAGAAAATCCACAAACAGTGTCTACTGGGAGGCAAAACAAAAGCGATTTTTAAATTTTCATAATATATGTCCATTGTTCTTGGAATCGCTGGTCAGAGTCAATCATATTCTGGTCAAGCTGTTTGACTGTACCTCATTTTTGGTAATTTGAAAATATATAATAAATCAGTATCACTTATTTAAGCTCTATCATAATATGTTAGCAAAGTATAATATAGATAAGCAACTTAAATGTATCAACAGTTTTCAGAATTTACATTACCGATGTGAACTATTTTTTGGACTGTTTTGTGGCGAGGTTTGTACATAAAATGCACACCTACGCCTAAACTCTATAAAGAAAACCACATTGGAACATGCTATATAAGCCAAAACAAATAGGGACCACTGTATAGAATAATTAAGTGAGCATATACATTGTTCCGAACTTTCAACGTTACATATTTCCGATTGGTGTTGAGAGAATGCGTTTTTAATACTGTTATATATTAAGATTACATTAATTTGTTGTTTTATGCCATTAATCTAATTAAAGCAATTTTGAAATTTGTTGTTATACCATAGTCTCCTTCTAGTTGTTTAACTACATATCTATGTTTTCCAGACACCAAGGCACCAAACGCCAACCATGCCGCCGAGACGGAGCCCCCGGGTAACTATAGATATTTTTAATGTGAATTCTTATGCAGGTGATCATGTTAAACCCACGCTTTGTTTTTACTGACGTTATATACTGAAGACTTTTAGATTGATGTTTGATGTTTATAAAAATGCCTTAATTCAATTTTACGGAAAGTTTGATTTTTATAATAATGCCTTAAGTCGATTTTACTGAAAGAATCAATTTAATACTTTAACCTTAATTTAAATTAAAATTTAAACTCAATTAAAAAATAAACCTTTTGATAAAACAGGAACAGGGTTTTTTTTTTCAGTGACCTAAAAATAATAAGTACAATGTGTATCATATTTAGAAGCGTTTCCAGAAATGTTACGATAAATCTATGCTTTCCAGAAATCATTGCCAAGGTGTAGCCCGGCATGGGACCGCAGTCTCCGGTTAGTATACATTTACGCGACTAAATAAAACAAAATTAAAGGATTGTTTCATTTATACCGATGCAATGGGCCACTAAATAGTTAAGCTTACATTCATTCAAACAATTTTCAATATTAATAGATATACAGAACATTTATATATATATATATATATATAAATATATATATATATATAATTAGGCAGTTTAATAAAAAATATATGAAAAACACATGCAGATCATATAGCAGACATGTGTTTTTAGTAGATCCAGCATGGGGCAATACTTTCAGCTAACATCGATCGCGTGATTTATAAAATGAAAACACTGCGGATATAATATTATGTATACATCGACAGAAAATATTTACCATGTCTATATATGTTTTTCACTGTTTTACAGAGGACAACGACACCATCAACAACCCCTAGGCGAACGTCCACGGTAATAATATACAAATGCTAACTGCCTGTATTACTTAATTGAATTTAGGTAGACCGGTCATGGCCGCATGTCATCAGCCTATGGTGACAGGTACTATCCTGTAATTATGTAAATTTGATCAATAACGTTATTTCCTCCCTGACAAAAAGAGTTATACAGTTATTCTGAAAATTCATGTTGCAAGTTTTATATATATATATATATATATATATATATATATATATATATATATATATATATATTACAATAATATCATGTTCTATGCCATTGATCTGATTGAAGAAATTTGAAATTTGTTGTTATACGGCCATAGTCTCCTTCCTGTTGTTTTACCACATTGCTATGTTTTTCAGAAACCAAGGCACCAAACGCCAACCATGCCGCCGAGACCATTTCAGACACCAAGGCACCAAACGATAACCATGCCGCCGAGACGGAGCCCCTGGGTAACTATAGACATTTTTAATGTGGATTCTAATGCAGGTGATCATGTTAAACCCACGCTGTGTTTTTACTGACGTTATATACTGAAGACTTTTATATTGATGTTTGATGTTTATAATAATGCCTTTAGTCAATTTTACTGAAAGGATCAATTTAATAATTTAATCTTAACAAGGGACCCATGGGTCACGGCGCTCAGCTGATCGTGATTGGACTATAAATGTTTCTCCACTGTGATACTTTATCGAGTCGATAAAGCTTATGAATATCATATACATGTTGGAATATTATAAAGGAATGTTATGTAATATGTGAGTAAATGATAAATGATATTACCTGACTGATGGATTAATAGAGTCAAATAAAGTGGTTTATTTTTTATTTATTTAGGAGGGGTTGAAAATTGTGATATATTTGAGCAAATATGAATGCAATGACAGCAGTAATAAGCAGTAGTAGAATGATGATAAGGCTATTTGTTGAAGGATCTAAAGTGTATGGTAGTCTGCAAGCATTCAATTTGACAGATATGATGTTATGATGAACTATGCTGATGAAGTGATTTATGAATATGTGACTGTATGACACAATCTCTCTTTAGTCTTGACAAGGTACATTATTGTGATGCCCACTATGTCTACATATTACACAATATTGACATAATTTCTGGCATGTACATAGGAACCTATGGACGAATAGTTATACAAAATATTAAAGTATGAATATATCTGATTCGTCTTGTTCTTGCTTACTGAGGCTGACTTTGGGATGGGGTTCGGAGAAGGGAAAAGTGAGGGCAGCACGAAGGTGGATGTAGAAATATTCTATTGTAATGTTATTCATTTATATAAGAATATGAAAAGCTAAGAGGAAAGGGGCCCTCCTACTTGGTTATAGTAAAGTTCTAAATATATGATTGCAAACTAATACTCTGACAAGACTGTCATGAAGAAAAACAGTAAAAGTTTTGAGATACTGTGTTGCATACGAAAATTTACAGATGGACAGGCAAGTGGACGGAATTGACTAATACCTTTATTTCACTTTCAAGAGAATAATGCATCTAAGTTTATATATAATCCTATTTTTTAAGCAGATCCACTTTTTCCATTAAAAAGTTTTTATCTGAATCATTTTTTTATTTACAGGTTTATAAATTTTTAATTAAAAAACCTGAAAATATAAGTTAAAATATTAGAACTGTTGCAAAAGTTGCAATCATTATATATACAGAGTAAAAAACATTGGGTCATATTATGCATACACATATATTTTATTATTTTTAAATCATAAATGTTTAAACTAATTTTAAAAGAAAATAATGCCACAACATGGCATCTACAAGAATATTACTTGAATCACTATTAAAAAGTTTTGCACATTGGAGTTTTCAGGACATGCTTAATTTTATTCACCAAAATAAAATAAAAGTAAATTTGATAAAATAAAACATCTTTTCAAATAAAGTATACACTGTTGGTTGAATGAGGGACAAACAATATCATTGTGCAAATTACTATCCCAGTTTTAATTAATTACTGGAATTTCACACCTGGTGAAGTTTTTACTCTTCTGAAGTAAGGAATTACTTATCTCATGAACATCCACACTTTCACACCAATACACCCCTTTGTGGACACAATTAAATGTACACTTTAATCATTGTAACCCTGGTGGTTCAATACAAAATCTAAAATGTAGCATGTCCAAGAATAAAATAAAATAATAACATTCATCTAGTTTATGCACCAGCTTGAGGGGGGATGAGTGCAGGGCAGAGGGGAAGCCTGCTAGTAGTGGCCAAGCTGGGCCAAGGTAAGCTGCCTGGGGTGGGTTACATAATGCAAGTGAAGGCTGTACTACTAGGTGGGCTAGATGTAAACAACACTTGACATGGTGTATGAAAACATGAATAAAAGCTATTCAATCCTATCAATTTCTTTTGAAAGTTCAGACTTTAAAAGATTAAATCCTTATGCATATATGCTGGGAAAATTAAATCAACAGTGCCAAAGTTGGACAAAATTTAAGGTATTGATTTTTTATTTATGCTAATAACTTGAAAAATTTGCAAAATTCAGATCTAATTTTGGGTAAACAATTGAATCTTGATTAAATAAAGTTATATTCCTGAAAAAAAGTCTCTAGGTTCAGCAATTCTCATGTTAGGTGAGTAAATATATTTCCTGATTTTTTAAAAAATTGCATTATGTTTTGGCCCATAACTTCAAAATAATACCCAATACTGACCTAATTTTTGGTATGTTCATAGAAAATGTATAAAAGAATGTGAATACTGAATACGATCAAAAAAAGATCAGTGGTTTTGATATTAGGCAGCCTTGAAGTGTAACAATGGCTTTTTTTTATGGAAAACGGAGTTTTTTTTCCTTAATATCTCGAAGGAACAAAGTCCTAATGACCCAATTTTCGGTATGGTAGGAGATTTTGGGGACATCTGAAATAATGTCAACAGCCTGGGGAGCATAGAGATGTGCACTGAATGACCTACAGTCATCAAAGTGGACTGCTTGACAATGTAAGGGAATACAACAAGAGCCTCCAAAAAAAAATTCAATAACTAGCCTAATTTTGCAGCTTTTATTTTCAAATTTCAGATTTTAACAGATTAAATCCTTATGTATATATGGTGTGAAAATTAAATCCACAGTACTTACAGGAAAAAACGTGCCATGGCCAAAGTTGGGCAAAATTTAAGGTACCAATTTTATATTTTTGCCAATATTTAAAAAAAATTAACAAATTTTGATCTAATTTTTGGTATGCAATTAAATTTTGATTAATTAAAGTTGTATTACTGGAAAAAAGTCCCTACCTTAAACACTTTTGGTCTTAAGTGACCAAATATCTTCCTGATTTTTTTACAAAGTCCATTATGTTTGGGCCCATAACTTTTTTAAATTATATAATACTGACTTAATATCTGGCATGTACATAGGAACTATATAGAGGAATATTTATGGTTAATATGAAGAAAACCGGATGAGTGGTTTTGATATTAGGCAGTCCTGAAGTGTGAAAATAGATTTCTAATAAAAAATTGAGGTTTTTCCTTAATATCTCAAAGGAACGAAGTCCTATTGACCCAATTTTTGGCATAGTAGGAGATTATGGGGACATCTAACTGTATGCCGAAATTCAGATTCGTAGGTCCAACGGTGTCGAAACGTGCCAGTCTTACGGACGGACATCCAGACGGACAGACGGACGGACGGACAGACAGACGGACGGACGACGGACAATGGACCATGACTATAGCTCAGATGACTTATAGTCAGCTGAGCTAAAAATTAAGTAAACCTTTAAATAAAATAAGAACAGTGGTTTTTTTCAGTGACCTAAAAAAACATTAACAAGAACATTGTGAAACATTTTTGGAAGCGCTTCCAAAAAAAAAAATTACGATAATTCTATGCTTTTCAGCCAAGGCCGACGCCGACAAGTGGCCCGGCAGGGGAGATGGAACCGCAGTCTCCGGTTAGTACACATAGACCGCACTAAATATAACAAAATTAAGGGAATGCGACATCTATATACCGAATCTATTGGCCAATCAATAATTAAGCTTACATTCGTTCATACATTATTAAATATTTATAAGGGTACAAAACATAATATGTATATTTACATATATATATAATGTATTAAGCAATTTATAAAGTATTGATTTAATACTTTAACTGTAAACAAAATTAAACCTATACATTATAATATAAAAACAGTGTGGTTGTTTTTTCAGTGACCAAAAAAAAATAACATTGACAAGTACATTGTGTAACATATTTCGAAGCGCTTCCAAAAATTTGACGATAATTCTATACTTTTCAGACAGTGCCAACGCCGACAAGTAGCCGTGCAGGGGACACGGGACCTCCCGGTCTCCGGTAAGTACACATAGACCGCACTAAATAAAACAAAATGATAGGATTGCTTCATTTATACCGATGCTATTGGCCAATAAATAATTAAGCTTACATTCGTTAATATTTATAAGGGTACAGGCAATATCTTGCTATATCTTTCCAGGAGCTGCAAAAAATAAAATTCAAACAATTATGCCTAACCAAAACGTGTGAAATATTTGGAAATATTGAATTTTGTAATAGGTTGTAAACTTATAAAAATAAAAAAAAGGAAAATAAAAGTGTATATATTACACATACATATGTTAATAATCATTGTAAATATTATGCATAACCAAAACGTTTGAAAAATTAGGAAATATTAAATATTGTATTAGGTTGTAAATTTATGAAAATAAAGAAATACTGGAAAATAAAAGTGTATATATTACATATATATATAATATTGATAATAATCATTGTAAATCTCGTATATCCTCTTCATTTTTTATTGATTATTTGGTGAATAGTTTCCATAAAGTGCTTGATATGGGCTAAAGGAGAGAGAGAGAGAGAGAGAGAGAGAGAGAGAGAGAGAGAGAACGTGTGTCAGAGATGGAGTATATATGTCTGTGTGTGTCGCAAGAGGCGCGCCCGTGATGTTTTACAAACAGTCCAGGGTGGGATGGTTCTGCCCTACGATCTTTGAGGACGTTACTGCAACAGTTTCAGCGGTCGCTGTCGACGAACCTAAGGTGCACCAGGTACGTGACACTGTCCAGAAACTTTTTGCTCATGAGCTCGATGGTCCTTCTCTCTCTGCTGGTCAGAGAGAGGATCTTCTGTCGTTGATCCTCAAATACGAAATAATAATGTCCCGTGACGATAGCGATCTTGGTCGAACCGATCTTATTAAGCATCAAACCCACGGAGTACTAACGAGGTCTCTGAACGAGCACCGTCGACCCCGATAGAACGGGAGCATGAAGACGCCGTTGAGAGGTATCACTATGAGTTTTACGACGAGGACATTGCTGTAGTACCGAATTCGGTCGCAGCGTCACCTCCCCGTGCTCTATCTACGTCAAACACGGAGGATCCTGTACGTGATGATATCTCAGTGCGCCGCCATTATCCAGGCCGTGACCGGAGACCTCCGGATTATTATGGATTTTCTTAAATTTATCTGGACTTTATTTGTATACATAATGGACTTCGTTCGTCCACTGGAACATAAGTTTAATTTAAAATTATCATGTAACTTTGCATGTTGATATTTCCTTAAATTTATGTGTAATGTAAGCCTTTTTGTTGTATTCGGAGAGATCGACCGGCCATAGGTCTTCACTGCTAGAACTTTTATACGTTTGGTCGCATTTTTGTCTTTTTCTAATAATTATAATAAGGTTCTGCAGGGTTTCGTTCTTATGATAATGTTCTTGTATAAAACTAAGTTTAATAATTTTGGTTTCGCTAGTATCTTCTTAGGTAGCAATATTTGAGCAGGGGTTAGCCATTGTTTTTCGTGCTTGGAATACAGTAACGATAACTGGTGGTTAGGTACCAGTCTTTAAAGATTTGAATATCACTACAAAATACAAATGATATTTAAGTAAGCCTCGGGTAAGATTTGTAAGTTGGTAACAAACAGTTTTCTTGTTATATGTGAATCGACATTAAGACTCTAATATTAAGAATGTTACCATTAATAGAGTTGTATACAAGAAACTGACAGTATGTCGCAGAATACGTTTTATTTTTACTATTTCTTCCAAATGTACCTAGCCATTCTCCATATAATATAATGTATTGTGTCTAGATCGTCACTCGAATGCTTATAGGTATAGTCATCATGATATTATATAAGTACCCTTAGATTTGTTAAGGTAGAGAAACGGAATGGTCAAGTAAGGGCTAGCTGCATCAGTCAGTCAAGTGTAGGGATTCGGGCTGGCTGGTCAACTCCACCATGTTTACCGCTGTACACCGCTCTTTCTGATATTAAGGGTGTCTTGCATCGTCCTTTGGAGTTTTTGGTATAGTCGTTACAGTATTAATTGCAATGAGTGTGAATTTAAATGTCAAATCAATTTTTTGTATTTATGTTAATTATCGTAATATAATAATTTGAATTATAGATACATACAATTGAGAGATCAAATGGTTTAGTCCTGAACCGCTGTATTATTAATTTTCTTTTCTTGAACGAAATTGAAATTTGTTCGATTAAAGTATTTAATATTATAGGAATGTATTACAGCCGATTGTGTTAACTTCTGCATTTTGAAACTGTACGTGGGGAAAAAATTTACTTTTAATTTTACTGAACGGGAATCATATTTCTTCAATTTGATAATTATTAAGGTACAAAAAATTATTATTATGTGTGAGAGGGAAATAACGTAGGCAACATTTACTTAAGAGGTAGTTGAGTGTACAAATACCGCCGATTTTCTTTATTGTTTATATTTTGTAATGGAAACGCGAGTCTGTTAAAATTGGCAATGCTCAAGTGAGAGGCTGTCATTAAACAAGTAGTCAAACGTCAGTAGGATCACAACTATGCGTTGCGCAGTGAAAGGTCCACTGCTCGTCAAAGGGTAACCAGTTCTATATTTGGATAGCTCCGCCCACCAACACCGATACACTAAAAGTTGCATGGAACCAGGAGAGCAAGCATGAACGCAGTAATGGGTAATGGGTGACAGCTTTAGGTACGTATGAGTGTGTTCAGTACTTGCCCAGATTTTTAAAGAGAGAAGGTGGTTCCAGACAAGCATAAAAAATAAAATAATACCGGTGACAGCAAGTTACTCAAACATCAAAATGGAAAACCGGACTTTGTAAAATACCTGGGAATAACAAAAAGTATGATGAAGTAGTGGAACCTTGTGCTATTTTTATATGAAACATTGATCAGCCCAGGTCAATAGATTTAACATAAGGATTATGCATAACAGCGTACCCTGGCACCCTTGAATTTGAGTCTGTTACCCCGCTTTCTTGGTGCTGAGACAGCAAAGCAACGAGGCGTGCCCGAGAGACCCTCTTGTGACATTCAGTGCTAGTATATCATATGATCTGAGCACCCTATAGGACAGATATACATGTTTGGTTACAGTTTGACCCAGAAATTTAATTTGATAAAGTCATCAAGGAAGAATCTTATATATACATGTGTATATATTCTGTTAAGCTTCAAGAGTCACATTTTTAAGTGGATTATGAGTTCATAATGTGAGCCCGTAACCGTCCATATCTGTGAGGCCATATTTCACATGACTGGCTCATTGCATTTGCAACACATTCAAATACTAAAATGTGTAAGATTTCATAAAATTATTAATATATGTAACTTCAGCTAAGGGTCGTGAGGCATTGTCCCTATCGAGTTGGTTGAGTATTTGAAACAGTTTTTCACTGTACTTCCCTTCTGAGTATATTAAAATGTCAACATAGCCCAAAAGACACTAACGTGCGTCAAGCAAATTCAAAACACTGATGTGCCCGCTGAAAATGACCTGGCAGTCTTGGTATTTTTAAAGCTCCTGATAATTTAGTTAAAATAGTGACTGGTTATATTGCAAAGTTGTGTTACTGTAAATGTAGCCGAAAGTAATTTTTCAAATTGTTAGACAACTCTTTCACTGCTGTTAATGAATTTCATTACCTACGTAGCTTGCCTGTAATTTTCTGTCAATTTAATAATCATAATAATTCACATATGTATATCAATGTATTTTTTTTTTGTTTTTTTTTTAGAAAAAAATCATGTTTATTCATATATGCGAGTGCTGTAAGCGAGTGCTGTGAGATATAGCTTATTTGAACGGACGCCATTAATTTTAATTCTCATAGGGCAAGTGCGTCACGCATCTAAAATCGCTTCAGGCGAGTGCTGACGCAGTCCCTCGACGCGCGAGTTGGGGACTCCGTGACGCCAGCGTTAGTCTGCTTTGCTCTACAAAATAGACTGAAGGTTTTTTTTAATGATTTGACGGTTTTCTCAAGACCATTGACAGTGACGCGCACAGTGTATTTTGGGCTGGTTTATTCATCTAACATTTTTTTTTATCATTTTGTACAGGTAGTGCAATCACTATTGTATACAAACAATGATGGTGGGAGGAAATTCGACAAAAAGCAGTATTGCTGATTTTGCAATAATGCTCAGGCGAAACTTCCACGCCACCTCTCCACTGTGCATGTAGAAGAAGACGAAGTGAAGGCCTGGATGGGATAAAGAATTCAATGCTCCGAAAAGCAAAGATATCTAAGCTCAGAAATATTGGTACATGGTTACACAATTCAGAAGTTTTAAGATGTGGAAAGGGAGAATTCGTGGCAAACTATCGGCCGACTTCAAGTAACAAAGCTTTTAACGTTGAGGATTATGGACCCTGTCCTGACTGCTGCGCCACTCTTGTGATTCGAGATATTTGGTAACACAGGTGCCCTGTACTGAATGCATACCCAAAGGAAGAGGGTAAGAAACGAGTGGCGAGCAGAAGTAAACTGATGAAGCCCATTCCACCAGCAGTTGACACGCTCCAAAATACAATCCTTCTGGGTGGAATATCAGATGATATAAGCCATGTGGTGAAATCGGACCAGTTGATATTGGAATTTGGCAAAATGAAAAGTAAAAAAATTAGGTCACGACAAAACCCAGCACAGCTACATTAGAAGGGGTTTGCGGAATGTTGCAAAATTATTAGTTCAGCTAAGACATCAGTGTAAAAAAACAAATGGAACCTTGAAGGATTTATCCAACCTGCTCTTTTTTCAGATGTTGCCGCTGCAGCCAGGAAAGTGGCATGTTTCAGCGAAGAAAAGTACACTTATAGTACCCCGGGTTTAGCTTTAAAAATCGGCTATGAAGTAGGGAAATGTTCCACAATACTGGAGAGAATAGCCCTGGAGGAGACGGATAAAGAAGCCACAGAGCAGGCGCAAGCGTTCACGCGACTTTATGACAAACATTGGTCTTACGAGGTATCTTCACAAGCACTAAGTACAACGTATATTCAAACAAAAGAAACAAACAAAAGGTGTTGCCATTGACAGAGGACATAGTAATAATGTCAGTATACATGCAGAAGCAGAGAGAATACTAGTAATAATGTCAGTATACATGCAGTAGCAGGGAGAATACTACTATAACAAACTGAAAAAAAGGTGATTCTTAAGAAATAAAAAGTGCGTGGATGAAGCTTAATGAAATTATCCTATGGAAAATTATCCTGTTTAATCGACGGAGACAGAGAGAGGCCTCTAAAATGAAGCTTTAAAAGACTATATAAAATTGTCAGACCAAACGGACAGAAAGTCCTTATGGACTCTTTGACTAAAGTTTAGGCAGAGCTCTGCCGACAGCTTTATCGTGTTGAGATAGCTGGCAAAAGAGGAAAGACTGTTCCGGTAATTTTTACAAGACAAATGAAAGGGTGGCTGGACACACTTATCCAAACAAGGGCCAAATGTGGGATAAATAAGCAAAATGTGTACATATTTCCCACCTGCAACTACTCTGGTGAAGGATACATTTGTGGATGTGACGTAATCAGGAAACTTGGAGAGGAGTGTGGGGCCAAAAGACCGAAGGCCATAAGGTAAATCCTTTTCAGAAAACAAATAGCAACCCTGTTGCAGATAATAAATCTGCAAGAGAATGAACTCTATTTCCTTACCAGTTTTCCTGTGGCACGACATTCGAGTTCATTGTCAATGTTATCGTCTGCCAGAGGAAACTTTACATTGTGCCAAGGTGGCAAAACTGCTTTTGGGAGCAGAGCGAGGAGACCCAAATCTGGCAGGAAAAAAATTAGATGAAGTCGACATCCTACTGGATGATGGTACGTATTCCTTTTAATCGTATCTCCGCAATTCACATATGTATATAAATATGTAATTTTTTTAAGAAAAAAAAATCATGTTATTTCAAATATGCGAGTGCTGTGAGATATAGCTTATTTGAACGGACGCCATTAATTTGAATTCCCACAGGGCAAGTGCGCCACGCGTCTAAAATCGCTTCAGGCGAGAGCTGACGCGGACCCTGGATGCGCGAGTTGGGGACTTCGTGACGCGTGCGTAAGTCTTCTTTGCTCTAGAAAATAGACTGAAAGATTTGTCTTAGCAGATTTGACGGTTTTCTCAAGACCATTGACAATGACGCGCACAGTGTATCGTCGGCTGTTCATTCATCTAACTTTTTTTTATTATTTTGTACAGGCAGTGCAATCACTGTATTGTATACAAACAATGATGGTGGGAGGAAATACGATAAAAAGCAGTATTGGTTATTTTGCAATTCTGCTCAGGCGAAACTTCGATGTCACTTCTCCACTATATGCAGAAGAAGACTGTGTGAAGGCCTGGACTGGATAAAGAATTCAATTCTCCGAAAAGCAAAGATATCTAAGCTCAGAAATATTGGTACATGGTTACACAATTCAGAAGTTTTAAGATGTGGAAAGGGAGAATTCGTGGCAACCTATCGGCCGAGTTCAAGTAACAAAGCTTTTAACGTTGAGGATTATGGACCCTGTCCTGACTGCTGCGCCACTCCTGTGATTCGAGATATTTGGTAACACAGGTGCCCTGTATTGAATGCATACCCAAAGGAAGAGGGTAAGAAAAGAGGGGCGAGGAGAAGTAAACTGATGAAGCCCATTCCACCAGGAGTTGACACGCTCCTAAATACAATCCTTCTGGGTGGAATATCAGATGATATAAGCCGTGTGGTGAAATCGGACCAATTGATATTGGAATTTGGCCAAATGAAAAGTAAAAAAAAAAAAAAAAATAGGTCACGACAAAACTCAGCACAGCTACATCAGAGGGGGTTTGCGGAATGTTGCAAAATTATAAGTTAAGCTAAGACATCAGTGTAAAAAAAAACAAATGGAACCTTGAAGGATTTTATCCAACCTGCCCATTTTTTAGATGTTGCCGCTGCAGCCAGGAAAGTGGCCGGTTTCAGCGAAGAAAAGTACAGTTATAGTACCCCGGGTTTAGCTTTAAAAATCGGCTATGAAGTAAGGAAATGTTCCACAATACTGAAAAGTGTAGCCCTAGATAAGACGGATAAAGAAGCCACAGAGTCATCGCAAGCTTTCACGCGACTTTATGACAAACATTGGTCGTACGAGGTATCTTCACAAGCACTAAGTACAACGTATTCAAACAAAAGAAACAAACAAAAGGTGTTGCCATTGACAGAGGACATAGTAATAATGTCAGTATACATGCAGAAGCAGGGAGAATACTAGTAATAATGTCAGTATACATGCAGTAGCAGGGAGAATACTACTATAACAAACTGAAAAAAAAGGTGATTCTTAAGAAATAAAAAGTGCGTGGATGAAGCTTAATGAAATTATCCTATGGAAAATTATCCTGTTTAATCGACGGAGACAGAGAGAGGCCTCTAAAATGAAGCTTTAAAAGACTATATAAAATTGTCAGACCAAACGGACAGAAAGTCCTTATGGACTCTTTGACTAAAGTTTAGGCAGAGCTCTGCCGACAGCTTTATCGTGTTGAGATAGCTGGCAAAAGAGGAAAGACTGTTCCGGTAATTTTTACAAGACAAATGAAAGGGTGGCTGGACACACTTATCCAAACAAGGGCCAAATGTGGGATAAATAAGCAAAATGTGTACATATTTCCCACCTGCAACTACTCTGGTGAAGAATACATTCGTGGATGTGACGTAATCAGGAAACTTGGAGAGGAGTGTGGGGCCAAAAGACCGAAGGCCATAAGGTCAACCCTTCTGAGAAAACAAATAGCAACCCTGTTGCAGATAATAAATCTGCAAGAGAATGAACTCTATTTCCTTACCAGTTTTCTGTGGCACGACATTCGAGTTCATTGTCAATATTATCGTCTGCCAGAGGAAACTCTACATTGTGCCAAGGTGGCAAAACTGCTTTTGGGAGCAGAGCGAGGAGACCCAAATCTGGCAGGAAAAAAATTAGATGAAGTCGACATCCTACTGGATGATTGTACGTATTCCTTTTAATTGTATCTCCGCAATTCACATATGTATATAAATATGAAATTTTTTTAAGAAAAAAAAATCATGTTTATTCAAATATGAGAGTGCTGTGAGATATAGCTTATTTGAACGGACGCCATTAATTTGAATTCCCACAGGGCAAGTGCGTCACGCGTCTAAAATCGCATCAGGCGAGAGCTGACGCGGACCCTGGATGCGCGAGTTGGGGACTCCGTGACGCGTGCGTTAGTCTGCTTTGCTCTAGAAAATAGACTGAAAGGTTTTGTCTTAGCAGATTTGACGGTTTGCTCAAGACCATTGACAATGACGCGCACAGTGTATCTTCGGCTGTTTATTCATCTAATTTTTTTTTATTATTTTGTACAGGTAGTGCAATCACTGTACTGTATACAAACAATGATGGTGGGAGGAAATACGATAAAAAGCAGTATTGCTTATTTTGCAATTCTGCTCAGGCGAAACTTCCATGCCACTTCACTATATGCAGAAGAAGACTGTGTGAAGGCCTGGATGGGGAAAAGGATTCAATGATCCGAAAAGCAAAGATATCTAAGCTCAGAAATATTGGTACATGGTTACACAATTCAGAAGTTTTAAGATGTGGAAAGGGAGAATTCGTGGCAACCTATCGGCCGAGTTCAAGTAACAAAGCTTTTAACGTTGAGGATTATGGACCCTGTCCTGACTGCTGCGCCACTCTTGTGATTCGAGATATTTGCTAACACAGGTGCCCTGTATTGAATGCATACCCAAAGGAAGAGGGTAAGAAACGAGTGGCGAGGAGAAGTAAACTGATGAAGCCCATTCCACAAGGAGTTGACACGCTCCTAAATACAATCCTTCAGGGTGGATAATCAGATGGTATAAGCCGTGTGGTGAAATCGGACCAATTGATACTGGAATTTGGCCAAATGAAAAGTAAAAAAAAAAAAAAAAATAGGTCACGACAAAACCCAGCACAGCTACATCAGAGGGGGTTTGCGGAATGTTGCAAAATTATAAGTTCAGCTGAGACATCAGTGTAAAAAAAAAACAAATGGAACCTTGAAGGATTTTATCCAACCTGCCCATTTTTCAGATGTTGCCGCTGCAGCCAGGAAAGTGGCCGGTTTCAGCGAAGAAAAGTACAGTTATAGTACCCCGGGTTTAGCTTTAAAAATCGGCTGTGAAGTAAGGAAATGTTCCACAATACTGAAAAGAGTAGCCCTAGAGAAGACGGATAAAGAAGCCACAGAGTCGGCGCAAGCTTTCACGCGACTTTATGACAAACATTGGTCGTACGAGGTATCTTCACAAGCACTAAGTACACCGTATTCAAACAAAAGAAACAAACAAAAGGTGTTGCAATTGACAGAGGACATAGTAATAATGTCAGTATACATGCAGAAGCAGGGAGAATACTAGTAATAATGTCAGTATATATGCAGAAGCAGGGAGAATACTACTGTAACAAACTGTAAAAAGGTGATTCTTTAAAAATAAAAAGTGCGTGGATGAAGCTTAATGAAATTACCCTAGGGAAAATTATCCTGTTTAATCGACGGAGACAGGGAGAGGCCTAAAATGAAGCTTTTAGACTATAAAAAAATTGTCAGACCAAACAGACAGGAAGTCCTTATGGACTCTTTGTCCAAAGTTGAGGCAGAGCGCTGCCAACAGCTTTATCGTGTTCAGATAGCTGGCAAAAGAGGAAGGACTGTTCCGGTAATTTTTACAAGACAAATGAAAGGGTGGCTTGACACGCATATCCAAGCAATGGCTAAATGTGGGATAAATAATCATGTGTTCATGTGTTCATGAAAAGTGTACATATTTCCAACCTGCAACTATTCTGGTGAAGGATACATTCGAGGATGTGATGTAATCAGAAAACTTGGTGAGGAGTGTGGGGCAAAAAGACCTTAGGCCATAAGGTCAACCCTTCTAAGAAAACATATAGCAACCCTGATGCAGATAATAAATCTGCAAGAGAATGAACTCTATGTCCTTGCCTGTTTTCTTGGGCACGACATTCGAGTTCATCGTCAATATTATCGTCTGCCAGAGGAAAATTTACATTGTGCCAAGGTGGCAAAACTGCTCTATGGGAGCAGAGCCTGCAGACCCAAATCTGGCAGGAAAAAAATTGAGGAAGTCGTCCTCGATCCAACTGGATGATGGTACGTATTCCTTTTAATTGTATCTCCGCTGATAAGTCGAATAATTTCGTTACTGTTTCACATATTAAAATATATGCTCACATCATGAGACTTCATTCCGTTTAATGTATTTTTTATGGAATCAAATAAACAGTTATACATGAAACAAATGTACGTTTCTGGGCAAGTGTCAAGTACCGGGTTTGATGTCCCTAAGTGGAAAGTAAATTGTGTATTTGACAAATTTAAATAGCAATTTCTAAAAATACTCAGAATTCTACATTACACTTCATCACTTCATGCATTTTATTGCTACCAATCAAAACTTGAAGTTCGTTTGGTACTGGGGTTATCTCATTTGAACATCCCGTTAAACGACTGTAGATGCTGAAGAAGACGAGACAGAAATGGGGGACTGGGATGAAGGAGAACCCATTGAAGGTATGTCCATCTGCACGTTTACCTTGTTTAATATTTACTTAGGCCATTATTCTTGTTCATATGGAATCACATTTTTTATGGTTAAACCTTTTTTACAAATACGGTGTTTAAAAGTATATATCTGAATGTATGTTTGAATTTAAATAAGTTTTATTCATCCAGATTCTCACTGATAAAGGGAATATATATATATATATATATATATATATATATATACACACACATATATATATTATATACATAAATAAATATTAACATATTCCTTGGTATAGCCGGGTTTAATCTAGTAAAACTATTGAGGAGCAAAAGTGACGTTTACCTGACTAATTTGATTTCTGAAACCATTTTCGGTATCTTCATACCACATAAGAAATTTGTGCCCAAACGTATTTGAACAGTTCTGTTCAACCATTTGTGAGGTAGGCTCTCACCATACCACGTTGTATCCCTTGTGTCAAGCAGTACTATTTTCATTTAGCATGACAGCAGTGATAGTGTTAGCCTTCTCACTGCTGACGTATTTGTGAAGTGTTAATCCTAATGGACAATCAGGAATATTTTATGTCCCTTATGGAAGCAAACCGGTATGCACGTGATAAAAAATAATAGAGCAATTAAACATTATCAACACAAACCGAAACTCATTCATCTATCACCAGCCTATTTGACTGGCAAATGCACCAATAATATTGACAGGAAAACACATCTGGAGGCAAACATAGAAATTACTCTAACACCTGACCTATGAACAAGACCAGCGTATATTTTTAAGGCTGGTATTTATTTTTCTTAGACATTATTTTGCCCTGTTCACTAAATAAAGTATGACTGGGTAAAGTATGACTGGGAACTATTTAAGGCCCGGCATCTGGTCAAGAAAATACTGTACTCAATTAGTCATAAACTGAATTGACCTAGAATTGTTCTATATACCTATTTCCCCGCGCTCATTGTAATATGACTTGACCTAATTGATATGCACAGAGTTTCCTGCAGGAGGCAAAAGATTGCCGAGCACTGGTCACTCCACGGAGTAGGACAATGGCTGCCTACGTGTCTCCCTTAGATTAGTCAACAGAGAATCCTCATATGCCAAGCTTTTAACATCAAAAGATCAGCAGGTGCATATGAACAAATTGACCACAAATGATGATACAGTACTGCCTGATCAATATTTTATTGAGGGTTCTTTGTGATCAGATAATCCCAGATGCTGGTCTGAGCTGGGGTAGCCGCCTGCACCGTTAACGCACGACGGTTTCTGCGCCTCCCCATATATAGAGAAAGGTGGTGTTTGATCGAGATATGATTGTATTTACCGGAAAAGACCTAAAAAGAGAATAAGAGTTCCTCACCATGGCAAAAGTATCTTATTTTCCATGCCATATGGATAACTATTGTGAACATCAGGCCAGGTTACTGCAGTGGTCACCGGTGGCTTGTTATGTAACATGTCTGTGGGAGCTGACCCAGGTAAGCCAGCTAGACAGCCTCACTTGAAGGACTATACCTTACATCTAATTGTATGTACAATATTAACGTAGCCCTAATTTGTTACAAGAACGCCTACATAGCCAACAAATATGCGACAGTCCACCGGGCACTTTATGACATATCAAGGGCATCATCCAATGGTACTGGAAGAGTACACACCAATGAACATGTATGATGGTGGCAACTGCTTATTCGGGATAGTCTCATTGGCTTTATATGGTACAGAATCATTCCGCTGCCTACTGCGTCTGTTGACTACTCTGGGGATTTTGGAAAACGGGACATTCTATGATTCTGAGCGCAGAAAATATGTAGATTTGATTTTAGATCAAAGATCTGTTCTGGAGATCTTTCAATCTGGAGAGTATGCTCGTATGTTGCAGATTCATTCTTTAAGCGCACCCCTAGGGTTGCCCTTTCAAGTCTTACCGTCACCCGACATCCTCTAATCAAGAGGCAGTTCGGCCCATTCTCGTAATGCATATGGTAGGAATGGGAGGTCCAAGGTTCCAATATCAGCAACACTGAAGAGGTCAGACAATGAGTCCAAAAAGTATATCACATTTTTTGCCCAACCATTTTGTACCCCTCTTCCCAAAAGAAACAAGTGATTCAGAGGTTATAGATCATGATAAGACAGATGAGCAGCTTGGCCATGATGCTTCTCTGTTGGATGAAACCAGAAATCTTAAAATGTTCAAATATTCCACAGGTGGGGTTCTTTATTATCAAACCTTTCTCAAACTTTAGAGAGACTCACAATACGTCTAAAATCCAGTCACCTTTGCTGAACTCGACCTGGAAAAGTCTAAAGCAAACAGAGAGCACCATATATATTCTGCTACGTCTCTAAGTTTTGAAGACTGATACAGAGGTGACATTTCAGCCATGAAAAAAAAACGAAAAACAGATTATTTCTGAAAGTGATTTCCGCTCACTCCAATCTGACTGATTCCTTATGTAATGGGCCTATACGTATTCCCGCAGGACCTGCTGAAACTGATAGACCGGTCTTATCATTCATCAGATGAAGGTGAAGTTTCTCCATCAGACAATGACACAGAAAGATTGAAATCTATTATTAAAGCCAAAGCTACAGGATCTCTTTCCAAAGGTAAAAAAAATCCCTATTTTGCACCAGCGACTTATCCGGAGAGACATGCACTCATAATGTCATCGTCAACAAAAAGCTGTACATTGGGATCCCGTTTTCCACTGCCCTGGTGAAGCCATGCATAGATGACCTTGTTCCGCCGATTATATTATATCTAAATTTTTTTCTCTCAACAGGTACAGACCTGTCTCAGATGAAGACCTTTCTTTCTTTTCTAAAATCCTTGATAAGAATTAAATAGGTGACAATGTATTTTTTTATGAAACGGCTTAATCGAAATGCATCAATCCGCGTTGTAATGATCATGGCGACACCTAGAGTTAAATATTTGTATTCACGCGTTAACCCTATATATACACACGTGTATTGCTGGTGGCGACATCTACAGGCAGGGTAAATTGATTTATGTATTAAGTAGAAACTGGTAGAGCAGGGATAACATCGGATTAAATGCTGCATGTTCTTTTGTTATAATGGGTAGCCAGGGCGCATGCGCGTAATTCTTGTCCCCATTATTCCTGGGTATTTTAGTCAGTTGGTACTCGAGCCGGGGCGAAATAAACATCTCTTAAATCATTTGCTGGAGTCCGTTGTTGGAAGGTTTGTGTGAGAAAGAACACCACAACAGTGTATAAAAGGTTTCATTTGCGCCACTGTAATATCTCGCCTGGATTTCTGTAATTCAGTTCTTGCTGGGTTACCTGCAGAGCAAGTCTCGTGGCTGCAGATGGTACAGAATTACTCTGTGCGCATCATTCTTAAGAAGCGTTAAAGTACGACCATGCACTGGAAAAAAAATGTGTACGGGAACACATTTAGCGGGTACGCACTAAAACCCGGATGTCGGATGTCACATGCAAATCGGATGTCCCGCCGGATGTCGCCCGGGAGGTCGGACGCCACACTCGGAGGCGTTCTGAGACGTGACATTGCGTTGTTTTTTTTTCTTTTTCTTTTAGCTGAAGGTGCAAATTGTGTTAAGGTACATTTATGTACCTTATTTTCTAGATTTAACCTATGTCATTGCTGCCCAGAGCTGAAAGTCATTTGCTGCGGTATGTCGGCCTATGCGGGCTTGTGTTATTACAAGAAGTCACCCGTAACGCTTTTAAAGTGAATCATGGACGCAATGAGTTGCAAAAGAAACCCTTACGACCATCCCTGAGGGGTCGAGGTGGATTAGGATACCTCTACTTTAAATCCAGGTTTCTCATGAACAATGAATATGAAGCTCTCCTCAAATGAAGAAAACACAAGCAAGTTTAAAAAAAAAACAATATACACTGAAGCAAGCCGGCGAAAAATAACTCATGATGATTAATACAACAATCTCATAGCCCATGAACTTCAAAGACTTGGTTTACCATATCTATACATATCCAGAACTGACATTTTATATGGCAAATTCAGAAATCTTATCAGAATTCAACAAATTATCAATCCCGAAATCAGATGTTAAAACATACATGGTTTATGACACCAAATTCAATTTGGGTAATTTTATATCACCTTAGCCTTTATGCTCAATGGAATTCGGAAGAAGGCAGGAATATGTCCACGAAGATTTCCTCAGGTCATTAGTTAGACAAATTCCCAACCTTAAGAAATGTAAAATTCTAGTATTTGTGGACAGGGAAAGGGGCATCACCAATACATTTGAAAAGGTGTTGCCAAATGCTCAGCTCAGGTGTTACATTGTTGGAATCACATAAAGCAAGACTTGAAAGGGATGTTCTATATAATGGCAAGTCTGCCAACAAAATACCTAGGTTTCGAGATGCATTGAACACAATTTTACATAGTGAAACTTCAGTCTGTGGGATTAGGAGCCATTTGCAGACTATTTTAATCGACATTTAAGAGAGACATTTTTAAATATTCTGTTAGGTTTGTGTTAGAAAAATATGGGGTCTATGACGTTCTGTCAGGTATTACCAATATGGCAGAGGGGTTTAATACTGTAATTAAACGATGGTAAACGTGGAAAGAACCCCCCCCCCCCCCCCCACACACACACATACCATCATACTTAGTTTTTACAATTTACAGAACTTTAACTTGTGCGAGGTGAAGCGAGGGTGTTGCAAACATGGCAACTTTGTATTGAAACAAGAACATATGAAGGTTGCTCAGTTACCAGAGAACAGGGATTTCCCATCAGAATCCTGTTCCCCAGAGGATGTAGTGGGTAGGGTTAAGTCCAGCATTGATTATTTCCACCAGTGTAAGCCAGTTGAAATTTCTAAATCAGTTACTAAACCAGGTAGAACTGACTTAACTGGTAAAACAAAAGTCAGCAAAGGAACAAATTCACCAAAAGTACTATGTCACAATGCAATGGCACAGATGAGCATTGACAAACAAAACATGTAACTGGTACTACAAATGGGAACTTTCATTGTACAGGGACACAAAGGAGATAACATATGCAGTGACACTTTTCCAACCACCAAATGTCAGTGTCCTGCAACAGGAGTCTGTTATCATATCTTGGCAGCTAAAAAATGTACAGGAATGGTTGTGAATGAAAAAAAATAATTATTAACCTCTTCCTTTTGAATCGTAAAAGTAAGAAAAGAGTGGACAAAAACATAGGTCGCAAACATCCAAGAAAATATGATTATCAACGTCATTTTGCCCAACTTCCAATTTGGAGGGAACACCAAGTTAATCCACACCAAACCAAACAAAATATGATAATTAAGATGACAGGAAAGAAAAGGCTGAGGCTCAGTTGAGTCCTATTGATAAAAACTAAGAGAAATTTAAATAAGATGACAGGAAAGAAAAGGCTGAGGCTCAGTTGAGTCCTATTGATAAAAACTAAGAGAAATTTAAAAGAGATGCGCCCTGTGAAACCCTTGCAGAACCCTTGCAGATACCCCTAAAACAGAGTAGGACACCTAAATCTTTATTGAAGAAAAACAAGAGGGTAACAATAAAATTAAGCTTGAATCGAAAACACAAAAATAAAAAAAGTGACTCTAAAACTGATGGTGATTTGTCAAATGATTCAAGGAGAAATGATAGTGAAAAGGTTGCATGTTATGCTCCCAAACCTAGGAAACCGTGATTTTTCAAATGAGAAAGAAAATGCAGGGAGATTAATGAGAATGAAATTGTTCCATTTGAGTTGGGGTTAAAGTCAAAAGATGCTAATGTTACAACACCATTTCAAAATCAGAATATGCTCCCTAATCTAGAAAACTGATTTTTCAAATGAGAAAGAAAATGCCGGGCTTCAGGAGATAATAAGAATGTATTTTCCATCCGAGTTGGATTTAAATTCAGAAGATGTTCACGTTACAAAACTAGTTACAGTCAGTAAAAACAAAAGACAACAATATGTACATGATGATAGTATGCAAGCCACACAGCATGGTCTATCATCTGCTACTGAAATACAAGTTACCCAGTTATTTTACTACTTATAACAACACTGTATTCAAGGAAGTTGTATATGTCCCAATTGGTTGTATCGCTTGTATTGGCTGAATCTTCAAAGTGAAATTTGAAAAAAAAAACACATGTTGCTATATAACAAATTATTCTTAATATTGCAATATGTACAATGAATTTTTGTCCGATATTTACACTTGATTTATCAAAATAATTAACAACATACGAGTTGTATGAATTCAGATGCAGTGTTAAACAGAATCACATATATAAATTATGAATATGAACATAAATTGCAGCCCACTTTGCCGCAATTCCAATAATACAGGATTTTCACGGACTTCTCAAAATCCTCAGAACATGGCAGAAGGTGACAATAATTTGTTATATGAATAATATTATAATATGAATTTTTAACCTTCCAGTTTAATTTTTACTCGTATTTCAGTCTTTATAAATATTATTTTACCAAACGTTAATTTTCCGCCTTATCCTATAGATGGACACAATCAGTAATTCCAGGTTTTATTAGAAAGATACATGCCCGTCACACGTAAAAACTACCTTAAAACTACCCTTGCTAGTCAACCTTCACTTGAACGACCACCTCAGTAATGCGACCTCTTTATTCAGGTCCCGTTGGTAGTTTTTCCGAGGTTGTTATATATATATATACAAGAGTCCTTTAAATATGAGCAATATGAAAAAGGAACAGAGTATTATATGGTCCATTATCGCTAATCCAGCTATGACAACAATGGCTAACCGATGTACCCTTTGCAAACAGGAGAAGCTACAAATCATGACGTACAATACTTGCAGACACCATACAGCGAAATCCGAAAACCGTAAATAATCTCACACACGCACCCGGACTTTAACAAACACAAACCAACACAACTTTGTCACTTGCTGAGTGCCATGTAGTGTACCCGAAACCTGCGGGAAGCGACAGTAATGCATTGATTTATTTTATTAACTTCACATATATATATATATATATATATATATATGATGGCAAAGCCACCAACCTTAGTAAAACATTCCTAAAAACTGTGATTGAAGAATTTCAAGAGACCACCCGTTACATGAAATATTCGTGAAATAGAAAGACTATCTAATTCAGATATAACTGGCAGTGCATGTACAATATGAAACAATACATCGATAGACACAACAAAAACACACTCTGAATGAAAATGCTCCAAGATTTGCTGAATGTAATTGCAGGAAACCAGGTGAATGCCCCAGGTCCAGTCATTTACCTAAGTGAATATACCGGACTGAGCAAATATATAAACTAAACGACAAAAACGCAAACTACAACATAAAATTGAAGATACTTAAGTCAGGCAAAGGCTTCCGCTAGCGCTACAAACAGATGCAACTTGTGTTAATGGGGAAAAACACTGCATCATATGCTACCCAAATTTGGCCACTCTCAAAAAAACGGAACGAACTTGTCATCGCCTGCATGTAAGTATTTCCTCCTTAAGAAATTTGTAACATAGTTTATGGAATCACCTTATCTCTTTTCTTTCTTTTCCCTTTTCTTTCTTTCCTTGTGGTTACTTTAGCTGAAGTTTATCCATAGGACACCCTGGAATGGCCCCGGATGGTAGTGCTCTTCAACTCTGGGACCTTTATACTGTATAGACTACAGGTCGGTGTGACGCATATATTTCGGACGTAGGCCGCTAGGACGTACCCACCGAGGCGCATCTCGATAAGACGTATTGTTAGAATAAGAGTAAATGTATCACTTGTCTGGTTGTCCGAATCCGCATTTTTAAACAAACAGCCTAAGCAATTACAGTTATAATCATACTATCGTTAGTTAATTTGTCTCTTATGTCACTGTAAGGAATCTTTTAAACTCTGTTATCAGTGTAACATGCGTATAATGAGGACACATTGATGCACGGCGTTTCTACTTTTACTTCAGTGCCCTCATGCACAGAGCTGCAGGTAACATGTGCAGGGCAGCCATCCGTAATTCACCAAGATGACCAGATGCTGATTTTTTTAACATTTAGCAATCTAGGATTCTGCGCGATCCGAGTGGATCTTCATGGATGGAACCTTCAAAGCTGCCCAAAGAATCTACACGCAGTTGTATTCCATGCACTGGTGTATGCACTGCTGCCTATTATGCGACGAGAAACGTATAATCAGATGCTCGAACTTATCAAACAGAAGATGGCAGAAGGTTACATCATCTGCGTTCGTAATGTCAGATTTCGATATTGGACTACTTGCTGCTGTGCAATTACATATTCCAGCGGCAACGAACACAGGATGTCATTTCCATCATTCACAAGCTGTCTGGTGAAAAGTGTAACACCTTGGGTTAGTGAGTTTGGTGTCGATGTTGATGGTTTTGGCCTTTTTACGTCCACGTGAGATTGTAGAATCATTTCAAGTGCTCAGGGACCAGGCATCGGGAGTGTTTTCCCAAGTTCGACTACCACCAGGAGACATGACATGAGGGCAGCTTCCAAAGAGAAATGTGGTGCGTCTGGGGACTGAATCTTAGGACAAACAAACAGGGAATATATTTATTAGAATGTCGTGTTGTTGACACTTGAATCCGACATTTAGATGAGGATCCGAAAATATATTCATTTTTATGCATATAACTATTTTACATGTATTGTTGTAAGTAAGTGATACTTGGGCGTGAAGCCAAAAGGTAATGCCAACGGTCATTACTTAATTGGTTCGACGTCGATGTTGTCGCCAAAGCATTGCTGACTACGTGAATCTGGCACTCGATTACTAACCTCATTAAGTATCTGAGCAGTTTATTCAAGTTGTATGGTATCAACCATATCTAAATCCACTATAACCGATAGAAAACATTACAGAAAATCTTCAATTGTTTTAAAAAGCGATGGATTTAAAACTCGTTAATTTCCTTCCCGATCATAGAATAAAGGTTTCCTGCCATGGCGGCGCTTGTGGGATATAAAGAAACTTACCCGGTTGTCACCATTGCCAAAATAACTACAAGGGAACTTTGGTGAAAGTTGTACAGCAATATAATCGGTGTTATATTCATGTTACACTATATTTTATTATCTTTTTCTTTGGCAGACATACCAGTCACTAGACAGGATGCAGTGTTCCGATCAAAAATGACACGATCAATACTGACACGATCCAAGAAATTGTTAAAAGAAGGGCACAAACAGGTTGGAAGGACTTTTAACAAATCAGGATCTGCATTGAATCTAATGCTATATTAGTCGAGGTCGTCCTTTTGGTATAACAAAACATGCGTCCCTCATTAGTCCGGGGAAGCTTTCGAAATTTAAAATATTGAAGGTAAACCTTAACTAGAATATCAACAAAAGCTGACAAAAGCCCTCAGCCAAAAGAGCAGTATTAACAGGTGGTAACAGTAACAAGTATTCATGTTATATTTGTTCTCACATGGATGTATATCTGTATGTAGGTGGATATACCTGTATCAGGAATTTTAAAATGATCATATGCAAAATATTCATAAATGTAAGTGTAATGATTCTGATCATACCAGTATTTTACCATAATGCCTCTAAGGTTACTCATCTCTGCCTAGTGCGAATGTACACGTGATACATTGTCCCTGTAATATGTAGAGGCAGTAGCTTTTAGCAGGCTGGTTGTGCTTTGCAGAGACAACTTTTTTTAGGGTCATGGTGTTAGCAGGTCTTGGAATCCAGGACTGACCTGGATCACCTGATGTATATGCATGAGAATGCATTGGGAAATAATTGTTTTGAATTAATATATTTTAGTGTGTGCCAGTATAGCTGGTAGAACATGTTTTCAGCCTATTTCAGTATTTGTATTTGTAATTGCATTTTTAATATCAATGTCATATTTAATAAAAAGACCCATAAAATTAAGACAGATAGGGAACTTTTTTTGGTGTCATGACCCAGAAGTCTTGGTATGTAACGGCTTACAAGGGTGGGGTCCTTGCCTTGGTCCACTGTCTGTAAAGAGATCTACAAGCAGCTTCAGATAAGATCAAGATCAAGGGAATTTGCAGACAGTGATAGCATGTGAATTTAATATATATATGGTGTAAAAGATATACGAGAAAGAATACCT
Source organism: Sipunculus nudus (assembly GCA_026874595.1). NCBI lineage: Eukaryota > Metazoa > Annelida > Sipuncula > Golfingiida > Sipunculidae > Sipunculus > Sipunculus nudus. The sequence continues at coordinate 14,932,137 of CM049319.1, forward strand.
GTACAGAACCAGTTATTCAAAACATTTGTTCTGGTTGGCCAGCCATGGCCAATGCCATGACCAAAGCCATGGACTACGACCGTCGATTCAAATAAACAGATATTTTCGCTACATGGCCTTTGAGTTGACCTTTGTCCTCGATCCCACGGTTACATGTACATATGTGATTGTCTCTTTGTTCTATATATGAATTGGACCTAGAGAGGTATGTAGTAACTTTGTAGGTCTGGCCCCAGTCTTTCTTAGTCATACAGCACCTAAGAGAGATCATCAAGGCCAATGACCATTTCACATTCCAAAACTATCCATCCAGTGGTTCCTAAGAAATAAGCTCCTACATTATAAGCTCTGTGACCTTGAGAAGTAGGTCAAAGTCATCCATCTTCGAACTTGACCAAGATTTTGTTTATATGTATCAGCACCGAAGAAATGAAATTCCTGTGTTGAATACTTTTGGAGATCCTGCTCACAAGGCCAAAATTGAAAAAAAAACGATAAAAATTCTTTTAAAATGAGTTATTGGAGGTGGCGCCCCCAAACTCGTGCAGCAGTTAGAGACCATCAGTGCCAAAATTCATAGCATGTTTTATAACAATCCACCCATTGGTTCCTGAGAAATAAGGTTCCAAGTTTTTTTCTATAATTTACTCTTAACCCTAAAAAATAAGTCAAGTTCACCCATCTTCAAACTAGACTGAGATTTTAATATACATCAGCACCGAAGAAATAAAATTCCTTCAGTAAATCCTTTTCGAGATATCCCGCTCAAAAGGTAAATGTTATCACATGCTGTTTTTTTTCTCTATAATTCACTCTAAATTGTTAAAAAATAAGTCAAGCCCAACCATCTTCAAACTTGACCGAGATTTTGCTAATATACATCAGCACTGAAAAAATAAAATATCTACGGTAAATCCTTTTCGAGATAACCCCCTCACAAGGTAAATGAGAACACATGCTTTTTTTTTAATAGTTCGCTCTAAAATGTCGAAAAATAAGTCAAGGTCACCCATCTTCGAACTTGACCGAGATTTTGTTAATATACAACGGCACCGAAGAAATAAAATTCCTAGAGTTAATCCTTTTCGAGATAACCCGCTCACAATGTAAATGTTAACACACTTCGGACGGATGGACGGACGGCATGGGTGACGACAATAGTCCTTCAGCCTCTAAGGCTGAGGGCTAAAAAATGAAAAAAAAGCTCAAGAGGTTATGAAATAAGGCAGAAAATATGTCAAACATAACGGGCAGATACATGAACTATGGCCACCAGAGACATCACCAAAGCTCCAATTTTAGTCAGTAAAGCTAAATTGTTAAAGGTCAAAAGATATAATGTAGATTATACCCTAGATTAGAATATTCAGTATTCAAGACAAAAGTGAAGAATTGTCTGATATGATAAAAGAACCTGAAAATGTTCCGACTTAATGATGAAAGAACAAATGGCTTCATGAATTTGAAAGATATGTTAAAAAGACAAATGAGTGTATGTGAACTAAAACAAAAAGACAGGACAGTTAGAGTTATTTTACCCATAAAAATGAATGCTTGTTCTTCTCCTTAGTACAATTGATATATGAATAGTAAAAAGAGGCACGTCAATAAATCAGGCCGCATAAGTACATTCAGGGACAATGTGAACCCTTTTTCAAAATACCTTAGTTGTTTCTTTCAGGTCATTGAACACATGGTGGTTTTAATGCATATACGCACACAGTCTGACCAATCAAGTTTAGCAGTAAACATTATGTGATGGGTACACATATTTTGCTTTTCTGCCACTGGGAAGTGGGAAGTGTTCATTGGTGTTACCATATTTATACAAAGTTTCTTCGAATGCCATAGGTTATAGTCTTACCTTGGCTTTTATCCATATCTTTGTTCATCAGGTGGGTTTTGTCTCCATGTATAATCTTTTAAACATTTCTTTATATGAATCTGCCAAAGCTTTGGACTAATACACACACACATATACATAATTTGATTGAAGGACAACTGTCAACAGCATTCTAGAGGGTATCACAGGCAGAGGTTACTAGTTGGTCAGGGGACATACGGCGTTGCAGAAAAAAACAAGTCATCCATAGCGCAGCTTAACTAAAGGTACACTCTTTACTGCACTGAAAATGTATAAATTTCAGCTTAACTGAACGTTCAGGTAAAAATTTATCTCTTATGTTAACCGAATGCGTGACACAGTATAAATAACAAGACAAAATGGAATGAATAAATATTAATTTGGCTTTTATAGGCAATAGAAATATGTAATACCATATGAAGTCCCTATGAAAAGACAACTTGGAGATGCAAAGTGTGATGATGCTTCTACAAGGCAGCTAGAACATGTAACAATACGGAGTCAATATAAAAAAGCTCACTGAAGATGCCCAGTATGAAAATGGTGGGACATGACATTAGGTCATAATGAAAAGAACTATTGGAGGGGCACAGAATGAAGATAGTGGGAAAAGGCATTTTGAACATATTACTATAGTGAGTCGGTATGTAAAGGTAAGCTGAAGTTACCTGGAATGAAAAACGTGGAACAAGCCAATTGGAATATTTAACACGACATGAAGTTAATATGAAAAGGCAAAATGGAGGGACACATATTGATGATGTTTGGATAAGACAAGTTTGAACATGTAACAATAGCGAGTCAAAATAAAAAGGCAAACTGAAATTACGTGGTGACGTAAAGCATTCCTTGACCAATATAGTCCCAGGTCTCAAACCTGACTGGTACCATGAATCTGCTTCACAGGATTTTAACCAGGTGAATCCATTGATAATTACATAAGAGCAATAATGCATGGCTTTCCACGCAAGGCAAATAGCATAATTGCCATGAAAGAGCCGAAACCCTCAGTGCAATAATAAGCCCTTTAAAATCCTGGACATTTCTAAATGAACACTAGTATACTAGCAGGGATTAATTTATGCTAGACATGAGACTTCATTGTCATTCATATTCCAATTACTTCTTCAGGGGTGTGTTGCAATAAGGTGACTTCAGTCATGTAGGTGACTTAAGCCCAGGGGCATCTGTGTGTCACCATGGTAACCATTATGACGTCACAATTGTAATCATGGTATTTAGGCCCCCAACTGGGCTTAAGTCCAGTAAAATGTTATTGCAACAGGCCCCAGATATTACTGATTTATGCCAAGTACTGACATTTCCAGTTCCACTGAGCAGCTCAAGAATTCAAATCTCACAAATATCCAAAGCAACTCCAATCACTGCTGTAAAGAAATCCTCTAATATCTATTTTGAACTGTCAAAATTGCAGTATCAAAATTTCAAAGGTTCATTCCTTAAACAATTTGACATTTTTAATGCACCCAAGCACCTCCCAGAACCTTCATTTGCTAGTGCCATCATTTTTCAGCCAACGACACAAATTTAAATGGTCTGAAATTTAAAAGTTCTAAATCAAAACAATGACCAGTTTCTTTTTGTGAATGTCCAGAAAATTGCTTGTGTTAAAAATCATGTATCATCTTCAACAAGTTGCAAAGATGTCTTTTTACTATTCCATGCAGGTATACAATCGAAGGAGAAACCTTCAAAAGTTCACCCAAAATTTCAAACTGTAAGGAACCCTCATAATCAGTCTTAAGATATTACTCAATCATTATAACCCTACTGCTCAACTTCTTTCCATCAGACAAATTATAAAACTATTTTGGCTGATACTTTCCTAAAGGAACAACTTCACTTTTTCAGTTCGCCAATTTAAAATTTATGAACACAAATTTTCAAAAGTCGATGCTAATAAAACATGATCTGGCTCTCATGGCTCAAAATTCCATGCAAAACAACACCCTGTATAAAGAGCTGTCATATCCAATCTGCTGGAGAATGGATACCTTACTCAAATTCATTTGGGACATTAGCCTGTCCATGCCTCATTTGCATATCTACTATAACCTTCACATTATCTTTGTTCAATCTATTCTTTCTGTTCTTTAAATACCGAAGCAAGCAACATTAACAGTATAGACCTAGCCGGTAACTCCAAGGCAATACCAACCATTCATACTACATGTACTAACTAAGTATAGATACCAAAAAGTGCAGCTCCCATGCAAGAATCGTTCATCTATTTAAGTGTGAAGTATGAGAATGGTGGAACAAGGCAATTGGAACATGTAATTCAATATGAAGTAAATTTTAAAAGACTGATTGGAGGGACATAAAATGATGAACGTGGGACAAGGCAGTGAGAACAAGTAACATTATTTATAATTATATAGTCAATACAAAAAGGAATACAACAAGAATAAGAATATGTGACACAACATGAAGTGAATATGAAAACACAATGAAGTGAACAAGTATGGTGGTGAAAAGGAAGGTCAGTTGGTGTATGAGTGATAATCGGCACGACAAATTATGAAGCAGATGAGACTTGACAACTGGAATCAAGGTGAGGGTTCTTAATATTTTAATACAAACTTAACTGCAATCTACCAAATCAGGTTACAAATAATCCCCTGTGTAAACATGTTTGGCCAACCAGAGTGTTTGAAATTTGAATCACTATTGCAGGAGACAGAAGACGGAAGCCAAATAGGAGGAAACAATATTATTGAAACTGCATGACAAATCCTAATTCCCAAAAAGCATATACAAGCGGGGTCACCAAACTAAGTATGCACGGTTGTGGTGCCTAACAGAAGCAAAGAAGCTTTTAAACATTTTATCACATATCGCAGCCGGCTCCATAATCTATTCGGATCTATTCTGACTGTTAGAAAAGCTTAGCATGTTTACACGAACTGGCTTATCAACATGCAACCACTCATTCTTCAGACTGTCAGACTCGCTACACGAAATATGCCACGATATTCAGGATGGATCAACAGCCTAGCAAAGAGACGTCGCCTTCCTATTTCTGCTGCACAGAAAGCTGAACTTTGCCAGTGCAAGAAAATAAATCCGAAGGCTACTATTGAGACCATCATCAACCATTTCCACGGCTAGTGTAAAGTTGGGAAAGTCAACGTCCCCGATATCCTGAGCGCAGCAGATTAGTGGCCAGGTGTCGCCAGCGATTGAAGCCAGTTGATCCGAATTGGCGGGGGGAAGCATGGAGCATTGGAGGAGACACTCTTCACGTAGGTGACTGACAAGTAAGCTCATAGGGCTGTCATCAACGATAAAAATGCTTTTAATTTGCCAGGCGCCACATCAGAAAACCAAGAATCAGAAAACTGGAGAATCTTTGGCATGCCGCCTGTGCTGGATTCACCATACGGATTTGAATAGGCAAGCAGGACGGATGTTTTTTTTAATAGAGAATTTGTCAACAGATTATGTACATTAAGATTGTAAACTATTTTGTTTATATGTTCATTATGTACATTAATGTTGTAACTATTTTCTTTATATTTGTTTATGTTCATTATTTAATAAACACGTTTTATTTGATATGAACTTTTGTTCTTTTTGGATGAATGTTCACGTGTGATTGTGTGCTTTTACCAGTTATCTGCCATACCACTTAAATTGTATACTTCGAATTTTCATAACAACGGGAATTCGATTTATGGAACTAATTCCCATGGAACAAACGTGTTTAATATAACGAGACTTCACTGTACATTGCAGAAGTATTCACATTTATGAATACTTTTCATGAATGCATGCAGTATACATTAATGTTGTTTACCTTTTGTTCTTTATCCATTTGGAAAAAGTGCCATTATTTCAATAGTGACTGATTTGGACCCACTTAAAACATGCACACTAACAATCTTATTTACACATTTGACATTTTTTACTTAATTCATATTACATTAATATTAATGTGTTTATTTTGTCATGTGTATGTACATCTCCATCAGTCAGACCCTCAAAAGTGTCAGAAGAAATTTCATCCTATCTTTCAAAACAATGCGCTCAAGAAGCAGAGGACCCTTTGCATTACTGGCACACCAGGTCAGCCAGCATGCCAATACTTGCCTGACTAGCGACAAAATATCTAACCGTTCCTGCCACCTCAGCCCCAGTTGAAAGACTGTGTAGCTTAGCAGGCAAGACTCTCCGTCCAGAGTGTGCACGAATAACTGATACACACTTCAAAGACGTAATATTTGTAAAGTGCAACAAGAGTAAATTATCAAAGGAACATACATTTATATATTTTGTGTAACAAACTACCATAATATATAATACTCCCTCATTATGCGGTTTGGAAATTAATGCATACACAGCAAATTGCATGAATATTTTGAATTTTGGACTAAAAAACATTTTTTAAGTGTGAATATATGACGATTGCAGTTAATTGTATTAAACAAGAATGACTCTTGATAGTTTCTTTTTGTTTAAGTTGGTTGTATTCTTATTAATAATTATGAATACATTTGTATTTGTATTTGTATTCGAGAACATTTCTGTTTTGGAGTATTTGTATTCGTATACCCCTGCTGTATTCGTATTCGAATACATTTCTCTTGTATTCGACCCATGTTCATTTATATATATGTGTGTGTGTGTGTGTTTTGAAAAAGACATCACTTAAAATGATGGTCTCACGGTTACCGTAGAATCAGGCAAGTGTTACCTTAGAAACAGGCAAGGAAATTATGTGATGATATTTACTATGATAAAATTAAAATCTCCTAAATGAATATGAAATGAAATGCATATAGATCAACAAGAAATATGAAAAATAGTTTATAAATATCTATGGAAACGTAAGTAAAATATATAAAAACAATAGATAAAGCTGGATTTTCTTGCAAATTAATGAAGCACCCCATGGTCCCCTAACTTCAGGAAATAATATGAACATGTCATACTGCAATACGCATAAATTAAAGCCATAGACCTGAAATGAAAATGTGCTAATAAATTGAACATATATGGGTCAAGGTCACACACATTCAATCAGTCTGAGAAAGTCATTAGTCGATTCCTTCAACTAAATAAGAACAAAATCCAATCAAAACCATTGATGCTATCGCGATAACAAGCAATTGATGCCCAAAGTCTACTGTGACTTGACCTTGTGTCAAGGTCATGAGCAAAACTGGTACAATTACATGAACTGATGAATAATGCATGGTTTGGTCAAATTCTGATGAATAATAGAGGAACCAATAGCATTTATATAAGCATGCTGTCTGATTACGTCAAAGTTACGTAATTTTAGAAAACTATGTGGAATTAGTATGATGCAATACTGATATACAAGAATATTTGACAGTATGCCTAAAATACACCTAAAACCACTTTTTGATGAAATTTAGTCATTGGTGAAAATGCCAAAGTGCTAACAAAATATGCAAATATGGGTCAAGGTCAACCAAAAGTTAATCAGTTCGAGAGAGTCATGAGTCGAAGCCTTAAACTAAATTAGGACAAAATCAAATCAAAACCCTTGGTGCTATTGTGCTAACGAACAAACGATGCGCAAAGTTTACTGTGACTTGACCTTGAGAGCACAAGTCAAGGTCACAGCACCAGGGAATTTTGTTGTTGCCTCAATAATACAGAATTATGATATAATAATGATAGATGCCAGCATGTAGAAGATATAATCATTTTAAAAGTGCAGACGCGAACGCGGACACGGACCCCTTCCCAGTAACGATAAGCTCCCCGGTCAAATTCATGTAAAACTCAAAACTTTTAACGAAAGAGTGCCCAATTGGTCATGATGCTCAGCTGAATGACGTGTTGATTATGGCTATGACATTACATGTATTTATGTTTTTGGAACTAGTTGTCCTGAGGGCTCTATGTAATTTCTGCAAATGAGAATAATATGATCTAATTATATATACATACCGAAGTTGATATTGGATAGGTGTCGCCAAGTGCAAATTGGCATGATTTAGCAACAGTGGTCATGACGCTACAGTCATGGCTGAAATTTTACTGCTGATCTTAATGTTGAAATAATGTTTTTGCATGTAGACTAGATATAGGCCGCCGTGACCTTATGTGAGGCTAACAGAGAGATATTGCCAGGACCTCCCTCGATCTTAAGGTAAACCTTTTCAAATCCCAGCATATACGATTTTTCCCCTGTTGTTCACCAAAGGCACCATTGCTGTGATTTGGATGTCTCATTGGAATCTTATATTCATTATCTATATTTGTACCATCGCAAAAAAAATATTAATATTAACAGATCCTTTGTGTTATCTGCATGTTGGTCAAATATTGTTATTATGTATTGGTATTTTTCCACCTAGACTGCTTGCTCTTAATCCCAGACTAAGAAATCACGCAATCTTATACAAATGATAATAATATTCACATTATGCTTTATAATGCCTACCGGCAAAGAACTTGAAACCTGTGCCGACATGTGCGGCCTTTATATATAGATGCTGCATACATACATATACATGTTTGGGCTATTTCGATATTCATATTCATGCATATTGGTATATTTAAACATATTGATAATTGGTATATTCATGCATATTGGTATATAGGCAGTACTAAATCGAAATCTTTTTTCTTTATCTATGTTCCACACTATGAATCTTTTCTACAGCCAAATGTTATGTATTTACTTGTGTGTACCATAGCTTCATTATTGCAGTACACGGTGCCGCTCTAAATCCCAAGGTGGGCCACTAACTACATGCGGTATGCACTCATTCAACTGTTCTTACTTCCGTTGTAGCTTACAATACGTAAGAAGATCATAAGTTACGAATCACACCAGGGTAACCACATGTTTGCAACTACCCTTTCATGTATCTTACAAGACGTTAGTAGATTATTATAGCTATCAGCTATACACCAGGGTAACCTTGTGGTTATTTTGAAAGGTCAGATGGTTTCTATTTTAGCATGGAGCCCGATCCCCACTTATCCAACAGCGATTGTAATGAAGCTTGGCTTCTTTTACTGATTGTCGTATTTATCTTATGTTAAATTCACTCTTATATTTATTACAACTACTTTTGTTTGTATTTTGTCTTTTCTATTGTGCATGTTACTTATCATGTTCAAATTTATCATTACAACACAAATGTTTCAATCATCTGCTGAACTTTATAAGTCAAGCAAAAGCATCTTTAATGAATCGCTTTTTCATTCTAATAAAAGGCCAAATTATTTACGTAATTCACGGACTAGCTTAGCATGGCTCCCACCATTATGATTAGGTGGCATAAATCCCATAACCTTCATCTGTTAGGCTCGAATGGGGATGATATCATCAGCTTTCTAAAAACGAGACCCCAGTTAAAACCCCTGGAAAGGCTTATCAATTATTATTTTCTTCTCCTCATTCTTTAATATGTATCGGGCGCTGTACACCCTAATCCAGTCCCCATTAACAATACCTCCTGTCTTGGAGTCTTGTCCCTTGAATATAAGGAGTTTAATGTCTATTGGCAAATGTGACAAAATCAAATTGTTGGCTGAAAACAATTTTGATGTAATTTGTTTGAAAGTAACCTGGCTGGACGATACCATAAATGATGCCCAGGTTACAGTTCCAGGTTTCATATGATATATTGGAAAGACAGCCCTGTGTTTAACCAGCATTTCATCTCACTTTTCGAATCATCTGATTTTCCAGATCACACAAATGACACGAAATTCACAACACAGTAAACATATAATGGACACCAAAGCTGATCAATTATTAACATAAATCCTGAAAACGTCTTGAAGATATTAATGGATCTAAATCAAAATAAGGCCACTAGGCCTGATGATATTGGTAACCATTTATAGCATGCAACAGCCAAAGAATATCGTGGAAGATTAACCACGGAAATATGAAGCTAATTTGAAGTTATGCGGGGGGTTAATTATCTAGGGGGTAATTGTCGGGGGGGGGGGGGTAATTAACCTGTTGCCAACACTGCCAAAGTATTGTCCTCGAACGGAAACAAACCCTAGGTTGTCCTTATTGGCCCCCTTATCATGTCTCCCTTCAGACATGGCTGTATTGTGCAGGCAGCTGCCAGTCAGAACCAGTTGTTCCGGTACCACTTCTGGTACCAAGCCTGGCAGGCATCACAATCACATAGTTCTTGTGGATCCCCTGAAAACTTCCAAAAGCATGCCAACCCAACATTATGATGGTCCTGTTGCTGGGCGTGTATCCTAAACTATGTGGTCCATCTGTTTTTCTTTTCCTCATCAGCACCGATATTCACTTCCGCCTTCTTACAGAAGCCCCCCACGCTATACTGGATACACCCGTATTCAACAGTTCCATCAAAACAAATTCCATCCGACCCACATTGGTGTCACATCGCTCAAGCCACATGCTTTTTAGAAAATGCTTTGGGTTGTACTTGCATCATACATTGATAAAACAGAATAACAAGTGGCCCATGGACCATGACTGTGTCTAGGTATCCAGGGAGCTTTTTCAAGGACCTCCCTGCATGTCAAGTTCTAAGTTTTGTGCCTGTCCGACTTTCAGTGTGCTTAAAATCACTTTTTTTGGCCAGAAGTTCGCAGAATATATGTCACCATGACCTATTTTCAGGTTTCCATTGAGATTTGCACAAGACTTCCCAGGATGTGACCTTAAAAGCTTCTAGGGCTAGCGGATCGAATTGTGCCCCGTCTGACTCAACCGGTGCTCAAAGTCATGTTTTCGGCCTGTAGTTCGCAAAATATAGGTCACCATGACAAAGAGTGATCACTAAAGCACAGATGACTTTTAGTCAGCTGAGCTTAAAACTACACATATTCCTCTGAACCTTATTATACCCCTACAGGACCTTTGACCCCCATATCGACCTTTATACTTAAAAAGGCATTATAAAGACAAAATGGCATTGTATTGAGGTTTGGTGACCATGAAGTTTAATTTTTGATAGAATAAAATGTTTATATGAAAAGACAAAATGGCACGATCAAGTATGAAACCATTGTGACCAGGTAAATGCAAAATGAGACAAAAAATCAAATCTGTATGAAAAGACACAATGGTAGGATCAAGTATTATTGTATTGTGAGTACACAAATGCAAGATGTGACACAATATCAAGTAAAATCGCATAATCAGGTTATAAAGTATATCCTGACCATGCAATTTAATGTGCAACAAAATGACGTCTATATGAAAAGGCAAACTAGCTGGATCAAGTATTAAAGAATTGTGACTAGGCAACTGCAATATTTGACATAATATCAAATCTATTTGAAAAGCCAAAATTGCATGATCAAGAAATAAAGTATCGTGACTAGGCAACCCAATATGTGAAATAACATGAAGACAAAATGGCATGATGAAGTATGGGAGTGTTGTGACCATTAGCAACTTGTGTCATGGCTGAACATTTACTACTGCTAAATATGGTTTTGGCATGTGGTTTAGGTTTCCTCAGGGGTTTTTACATGACCACCCTAGATATCAAGTAAGAAGTACAGTAAAACCCCGCTACGGGGGCTCATCTGAAGGTCGGGACCAAAAAAGGTGGTCGTTGGTCGTGATAGCGGGGTGGTCGTGTTACCGAAGTTTTTTTATATGATAATTTATATTAGGCAATTCTGGGACCAAGAAAAGTGGTCGTGTTAGCGGGTGGTCGTGTTAACGGGTGGTCATCATGTGTTATGATTATAGGATATGGTCAGTTAACAATGCTAATCATAATTAGATGATACAGTACTGATTGACATGTTTGTTTACTTTACTTTGTTTAATTAGAGATAGTATATCACTTTTCTTCATAACGTTTTATATATATTATTTGAAAGAATGATACATGGCTTATAGAAGCTTGTAGCTGCTAGTCCAGCCCGTGTCATGGATTTGAGACACCAGATGGATCCATGAATTTAAGACACTAGGTCAGTTAATTAGATGGTATATCTGTTTCTTCTGTTATCACATATTTTGTCCACTGTACCAGATTCTATTAAATATGCCACCCAGAGTTTGTATAGCACAGCCTGGCATTTGTGTGACTGTCCGTCTTTTAGGGGAGAACAAATTACCAGTACCAGGCTTAAAATCTTGTTTCAGCCCAGTGCAGCAATAAATGGCATTAGTCTTGTAAACTATCCCTAGCTTATCAACAGTTGCCCCCAGTAAGTTGTCAGAATTGGTAACAATGTCATTTGTTATTTCATTAAGTCTTGATTAAGTTTACTGTCTGGTAATTATGTTAAGATATTCAGATGTATGAATGCCTACAACTTTTTCTAGGTCCTGAATGGACAATCTTTAGTATCCAGGTCAAAAGCTTGTATTTTAATATTCAATAGGGTAACTTCAGGTATCTGGTTGGTTGAATTGATGGACAGACCTGTATATAAGCACAACCAGATTTTACTCTGGGAGCACTTCGGCATATTTTCTAAATTCATAAATGGCTCCGTTTCAATAGATTAGTTTTAAGGAAAGATCAACAGATCATAGTGTAGTTAGCAAGTTTCACTTTTATTTTTTTTTTATGTTCTACTGGAATGAACATTATTGTATGAATCATCAGAATAAATCTTCAGTTTTACCATCAAATTGGACTTTCATTGGACTTGTGTGAACAGGAAAGTGGAATGGAAACAAATCTGAATGCATTTTCAAACTTTCAGCTAATTTCCCCGTTCCATTGGGATCCTCAGGTGATGATAGAGAGGAGGGAACGTAACACATGCGGAAGTTCACTGTAACTAACTCATACGATGAGGATACGTGCCCTGCAGTTTATCCAAGTTTCAGAAGTTGACGGATTGGCACCGTTGTATTTGTATTTCTCCAAAATACTGATAAAATGTCATGAAAAATCTAACGTAATTGCGGTCATTTGACAGTTTCTGTAGTACATATAAAAAAATCGAAAACTAGACGACCAGAGGTCGAGTGCTTGCCGGAAATGACATGGAAATGAAAAATTGGATGAGCAATGAAGAAGGGGAAGAATGTAAGCCAAAATTGATGTAACTAAGATTTATACACGTTTTCTGGGAATGTTGCTTCTCAAAACTATTATGGCATGAGGTTCTTATATCATTGAAAAATAATAACTATGTTCAGCCCACATTCACTTGGGCCTTGGAAGATATTTTATTAGGATCTTATGAAGCTACTTGGTTGAATTTTGTTACATTACTTGTTAAGAGACATACTTATGAAGTTTAAAAAGTTTGTAAAAGATGTTTTTAATATAGCGAAGAATATAGCATTGGACAGAGGTAAAATACAACAACATGAAGTCAAATTGAAACCATTATCTGGTTTACTGGATTAAGCAATATATGTATTAAAAGTTTGTTTTTTGGCACCATGTTTTAAACTCCGGTGAAACATTGGTGCCATTACACAGATAGATTATTTTCTTAAACCTATCCATAGGTGTTTATGTGTTTATGTTGTTTATGTATATTATTGCATACTTCCTATGCACAGTGTTGTCAAATTATGTCTGTATATTTGTTTTGGTAATAAAAAAAATGTGCCCTGTAAAAAAACCCAAAAAAACTAAGATTTATAATTTTGGAGATATGGCCAACAAAAGATATGTTATAATGTGTCCATTGCATGCCCCCTAGCGGCCATATCTCGAAAATGAAAAATTGCTTTCTAGATATGAGTGCAAAACATAAGGTGTACTAGTTTCAAGAGGTTTCCTGCAAAACAATGACCTGTAGAATGCTTGATGTAAAATACAAGAACACGGAAACAGCCAAAATTGAGGTCTACTGGCAAACAGACAGATATACTGACAAAGTGACACAAGGTTGAGACCAGATGACTTAACCAGGTTATAAAGAAGATTCCGAGGAAGAAAATAAGCGTAAGTTAATACAATTAAGATTTATAGTTTTGGAGATATGGCTAAAGAATGATATGTTGTAGTGGTTTAACTGCAGCACCCCTAGTGGCCATATCCCCTAAATGAAAAATCGCTTTCAAGATATAAGTGATTGACATAAGATGTGCCAGTTTCAAAGGATTCCTGCAAAACTGTGGCCGGTAGAATGGTATATGTATGACACAAGAAGCAGCAAGCAGACAAATTTGAGGACACCTGACAAACAGACAGACATACTGACAAAATGACACAAGACTGTGACCAAATGACTTCTCCAACTTATGTAAAAGACCCAGAGGAAGAAAATAAGCCACAGTTTATGAAATTATGGTTCATAGTTTTGGAGATATGGCTAAATTATGAAATGTTGTAGTGGTTCAGTTATATTTAATCCCCCCCCCCCCCACCAACTGAAAAATCGGGGATCCTTCCCTGATTTGACACCCACAACTGCAGAATAGGGGATCCGTCCCTGGTATGATAGTTGGGACAATGCAACAAAATCTATTGAGCTCCTAATGCTCCTAAAAGCATGACAAGGTTACAGAATATAAATCACAGGTGGGTTTATATGCATTGTGCTGCTTTTTTTCTTCTATTAAATGCTGGTTTGAGGTTCATCTTGAATTCATGAATATTCATGAAGGATTACCATCCTCGTACAACATTAAATGACCCGGAAATGAAGGAGTTATCATAATGGAGCAATGGTTGTAACACACCCTGAACACACACACCCTGTGCCATTGAGCCATTTGCACATGAGCACTAGAGACAATATTTTTTATTACAACTGCAAATATTTAGTAAATAAAGAAAATTTATACAGAGGCACAGAGGTGTTGGACCTCCAATCATTATCCCCCGCCCCCCCCCCCCCCCTAATCAAGTCCTCCCACCTGTGGAGTTGGACCGATATGGGAGCTATATACATTAAATAAAAAAAAGTTGGTATAAAAAATCGATACAATTGGATAAATTTGTAAACTGGTGAACTGTCAACAGCTTACCAAAAAAATGGTAATGGTATTAGTGTAGATCTTATATTCACAAACGACTTAAGGCCAACATGTTTCATCAGATCGAAAAATATTATTTGCAACGATTTCTTAAATCATATCAACCAACCATGGCTCTTCTTCTCAGACTCTATATCCATTTGATATTATCTTTTATTTTTAGCTGTAAACTTGATTTCAACTGAGCACAGGGACGCACGAGTCCCTTGTTTTGCAATGTTGCGGGGGGGGGGGGGGGGGGGTCTGATTACGAATGTCTATGGTCCCTTGCCATAGCTTCTGAACTATTTTGAGCTACGCCACCAGCAATCAATCGGTTTTCCCCTTTGATCATTTATACCTTGGATCTCTCATTTTTTCACGTCCTTTTGCCCAACATTAAGAATACTGTTATAAGAAATATATCAAATATTGCTCATATACTATTTCTCCTGTTGATCATGGATTTGCTCAATTAGTACTTCTCATTAATTGGCTGACATGGACGGCAACGGGCCTTTTATCTTAAGTTAAATAAAAAAAAATCCATGAGAGAGAGGCATTTTATATAGAAGTGTGAGGTTTTTGGTCATATTGTATTTATATGTAATATATTATGTGCACACTATATCGTCCAGGTAAATAAAAAGACACGGGTATACATTCATGAAAGTCACACTTAGCTGAAATTGTGTCGGTGCTGCCTCTTCTGTCCATAATGGTCGAACATTGCCGCAACTCTCAAGCAAGATGCAATACTGTTGTAACCAGGATAACAAAAAAATAATAACAACAAAAAATGAAGATTTACTCAATTGACAATTAACAGTTATGTCCATTATAATTCCAAACAAAAAATTAACTGTCTGAAGACACATGTTAGTTAATTATAATATATTATAATATTTGTATAACATTATTCAATATCTGTGACATATCGTGTATTTGATGAATAGCGTTATAATTAACATCGTCAACATGAAACAAAATTCTAAACTTTTTTTTGTGCCGATCTAATTTTTCTCGGAACTGGGGCCGGGTTGGACTATCGATCTTGGGGCAGCCAAATGTGGCCTTAAAAAAAGGATGGTTGGCACATGGCGGGGGTCTCAGGATGTTATCAAGACAATGGCCGATCGCTGCTCTGAAACGGCTTTTTGTGCCGCTCTATCTATTATGGGATGTATTAGAGGGTCGGACGGGCTACCGATTGGTACCCAGTCTGGCCTTGAATTAACGACAGTTGTGACCTGGGGACCGTCAAAGATGAATTTTTTTTTTAATATTTTCGGCGAATATCTCAAGGAGGCCTCCTCTGAAGCAGCTTTTTGTGCCGCTCTAATTATTATCGGATGTGAAGGCGGAGTGGACGGACTATCGATCGGTAGCAATCACGACCTTGAAAAGACTAAGGTTTTCACCTGTCGGGGGTCGTATGAGCGTTGTTCCAAATATGTTTTTTCCTTTTCGAGATAATGGCTGGCCGCTGCTCTAAAACGACTTTTTGTGCCGCTCTGTCAGGGTGTAAGATTTGGCATGATAGGCTGTATTTTCTTGGTATTTCATGTCACACTAAATGTATTCAATGGGCTTATCTCTCTCTCATTTGCAGCTGTTCTATATAATATGAATATTAATTATTATTCTTACTTTACTGATTTTGTGAATTTTATCTTTCGTATAAATTCAAACCTCTGTGTTACCTTGTGACATATCACACATGTATACCAAGCCTATGTTCCATGATGCCTGGGTACTGATTGCATAATCTCCTAGCCATGGTCACTGGGCTCCTTATTTGTACAGGCCAGGTCCTAACCTGTTAAACTCATAAGGGTATAGGTGTTGATCTCATCAGGGTGACCGCTAATGGGGGTCCCGTGATGTTTAGTCAGCTAGGAGCACACACAGATAGATGATATCAGGATAACGTATAATTACACTGTATGTAGACCTTGTGTATGTCAGGGTATAATCAACAAACTCTCCCTTCATTTCATTGGCCAGTACGAATCCAAGTCATTTCGTAACCTGGTCGTTTCGTACCCTACTCGTTTCGTACCCCACAGCGGGCCTGAACACCGGACGTCGTTTCGTACCCTGAAGACGTTTCGTACCTTGGTTATTTCGTACCCATGGTGGTCTCAGGTTGTTTCGTACCTTGGTCGTTTGGTTCCTCCGCGTGGGATCATGGCCTCGTGCCCCAAAATCTCATTAGATTATCATTTAACACACTTGTCTAAAATATTTTTTATTCTATTTATTTTCCACAAAAAATGTTATGTGATTTAATTGTTCAAAATTTATTGGCTATATTTGAACACTGTCACGAGGGGCAAATTCTGTAGGCCTAAGTCTAGCTGTGACTGAAATTCTAGATCCCACCCAAAGTTTATGATTTTTTACACAATTATCCTAAAATGTTAGACCTATTGCTAAAACTAATTTCTAAATCTGGCCTGTGCGTGACATATCACTCTTAGCAGGAGCCGGTCTCTGACTCTCTGTTCTGGATGTATATAACGCTCCTGCTTATATAGCTGTCACGTCTTTCATTAATTTTAACCAACAAAGTTGTTTCACTTCGCTGCGGAGCCAGGAAATGGGTCCAAGATGTCCCCCTCTCCCCTTCAGCCGTCGCAACCTTTTTTAAGGGGTTCAGATCATTTATAGCTGCCTGGACCACCTCTCACACCCTCCCCCTTTCCCTAGCTGACATATTTTTAATAGCTATTAATCCTCCCGGGTGGGAGCCCCCCTTTTCCTAAATTCTTGATCCGTCTCTGTTGTATCCCTAATTAGATTTAATTAGGCTAGATAAGATGATCGAAACTCTTTGAAAATATTAAGTAGCCAAATTGTAGGCCCATGGAAGGCCTATATGGGCCTATTAGGCAAAAAAATAAAAAGGTATGGTTCTCAGGCACTTTTT
Source organism: Sipunculus nudus (assembly GCA_026874595.1). Lineage (NCBI taxonomy): Eukaryota > Metazoa > Annelida > Sipuncula > Golfingiida > Sipunculidae > Sipunculus > Sipunculus nudus. The sequence continues at coordinate 14,949,831 of CM049319.1, forward strand.
TTTGAGAAATCAGTACGGGCGGGCGGTATTTAGGCCTAATTTTTTACCTTTTTTGTAAGTTTCGATAAAAATGTCATTTGATCAGGGAAAGGCATGAAAATAACAAATTTTTACGATAAACAGGTAAAAACACCACATAAATTGTATTATTTATTTTCTTGAAAGATAAAAATAGAAATAAAAATTTTGGATTGGGGGGGGGGTTGAAATTGACGCGGGCGGTGCCTGAGAACCGTACCTTTTATTTTTTTTTTTTTTTTGGCCTTATATGTGTGTGTGGGGGGGGGGGGGAGTGTGTGTGTGCATATATGCTAGGTTTTAACGGTTCCTGAACAATGTTAATCTGTTGGTTTTGCATCATCCATGGGGCATGAAAACTGCCAACTGTTTATCACCGCGCGCTGCATTGCATACTCTCTTGATTAGCCTGACCAGATCGGTTGTTGATTCAAACGATGGATCGTTAGCGGCAAATTTTAATTTGTGAGGAGACCCTTATTAGGATCAAATGACATCATAATTGTGTCAAATGGCACAGGATGGCATGTAACTGATACGGTGACTGACATTAATAATAAACAGGGCCTGGTTCTATTTACCACGGGACACTGCATGGCCTTAATGGGGTTTTTATCAGTAAACGGGTATGTGTCTGCTGTACGTGACGCCATGAAGAATATGAATGAGAGAAGATCGCACAGAACGTCAAGCAACATACTCTCATCCAACAGTTTATTAAACAGCTTAATGGCTTCTTCAATATATTGTTACACGTTCGGAATTAAAATCATTATATTTCGGGAATAAATTTTGAGATTAATTTATATATATAGGCATATCTATTTAAAACAACATAGCACAGAAAAAATACAAAAACTAATATTAGCAACAAGGAATTAAGTAAGATATAAGCTGAAGGCTATACAGGACATGTTATATGGAATTGCATGTTACATATTCTAAAGGAAATATAAATAGGTATATATATATATGTGTGTGTGTGTGTGTGTGTTTCTCCCTTATTAAAGATACTTAAATTCTGTTTCTGTGTTTGCAAGTTCAAATACATGTTGCCTGATTATTGATTGTCGCATTTATCATAAATGCAGCATGAAACCTCAGGTAGCCACAAACATGTAAAAACCACTCGACTACAATGTATATATATATATATTATATATATATATATATATATATATATATATATATATATATATATATATATAAGGAAAGCACTGAGCTATAAAAGTAAGTGCGACGATGAAAATCATTCAGAAATAATGCTGTGAGTTGGCGGCACACTTTTTGTGTAAGTGAGAGGTAGGATGTTCTAAAATAAACCTCAAAGGCAAAATATAGACAAATTAAATTGTTCAGCGTATGGTCCGCATAACTGCAGTCTGCCGCGTTGCGCAATGCATGGTGTCTTTCGTCATTAAAAAATCATCACATTTATGCGCCGCTGACCCTTGTACTGTACATAAAAATTAGAAAGAAATCCTCAATTATCGTCCAGCTAATAATCTTACTTGTTAGCTATTTCTTCGGATTAAAAAATATGAGCATAATTATAGTTTCCACAATCAAAGCTTCTAAAGGTCTGAATTCTTTACCAGAGAATTAACTACAGTTGAATGCAAATCAACCATGCCCTATTATTAGTGATTAACAACTTCATAATAAGTTTCTCATGGCAATCCATACTGCGCATGTAAAGGCCGGTATAGGAGTAGCTATAAGGTCTGTCATGTTTCATACCAAATGAACTTGTGAACCTAGAATGGAAAACTAATAAGCCTATATGAGTAATTTGGTCTATATAAAATAAAAATGTATGAAATAGTGTTTTATCTTAAGCTAATCGATTTAAATTTGTGCTTAAAATCACAAAAATGTCAGAAAACAAGTCGTCAAAAGGCCCTGTAAAATAAGATTAAAGTAAGAATACCAAAAATTTTGAATAAAAGGAAAAAGCAGATTACTGCTCCCTCATACAGGCTGCCGATTCCACCTCCTCTCAAATCCTCATGCACTTACATAACCGCAATATCCCCCCCCCCTTATATTATAACACGAACACGTATAGCACATGCACAACACCACACACACACACACACACATATATGACTTTATATAAGGCCTCTAAGTTGAATGCGCTGACTTTCACCACAGATCGGTTTACATATATATTTATGTATGTATGTGTAAATATATATATATATATATGTGTGTAATTATATGTGTGTGTGTATTTATGTATTCGAGGTTTCGAACAATTAAAATTTCGTTCCAAATCCTGTGTGAATATATGATCATTTATAGACCGGCCGGGGTATAGCGTATGCACAAGTGTCACGCGATCAATGTCATGCATGGATAATCTTATAAGACGAGAAAAAATTGTCAGCTGCATTTACAACAGCTTTCACGTGAGATCCCGTCTTGTTTGTTTTTGTTGATCTGTAGGACACGTGGCTGTATTTATTTTCCCTATATATAACATCTATAAAACACCTGAGGTTTGGGCCTCTTTTAGATAATTTTCAAAATTAATTCTGATATTAAACTTTTTTTTACCTGAGAATTTGTTGTTTCTTCAGTCTAGCTAGACCAAGAAAAAAGGAGCCTGTGTATCTCATTTTTTAACCATCCTGGCCCGAATGCAGTGAAGCCCAAAATAACCCACCAAGCAGTCCCAAACAAGCATTTGGAAAACACCTCTTTGATTGGCCACAGATTTAAAAGTAAAAAATGACCAATACTATCAATTTTATTGGAAATTATGCTTAACATACTTAAAAATCAATGAGGTGATTTTGATGCTACACCACATGGTGGCTAAGTCTTGGTGACCCCAGGTCATGTAAACAAATAGGACCACGTGGACTGTACGCCAGTTATATCATGCGTAGCTCGGAGAGACTTTCTTCCCGCCAAATCAGGTGTCATATGACCTTTTAAGCCTCATAACCATTATAATATAAATATGAGAAGATAAGTCTTCTGCAAAATCGAGGTTAAGCTTACTATTTAAACAAGAAAATGCATATGGAATTAAGATTTGGTTGTTACACTATTTGCCTAAAACATTTCGGGTAAATTGTGTAATAATGCTCACCAAATTTCAGTCATTACATGAAATGCCTGCCTAAAATTTTCATTTAATTCACGTAATGCCTGTTTACACAGGTTGCCTGTAACACACACACACACACACACATATATATATATATATAGTGTGTGTATGTAAAGAAAAGAGCTTAAACGAACATAAGTGCACGCGTTCGTATGCGCAAAGTCGATTTCATCTAACTGACGCCTGCATGGTGATGCCATGATTTGCAGTATTTGCTGATCGCCTGCTATCTAACACGTTACATCAGAAAACATTAATTACATTTTACTTTTACTGCAGATACATTTGTTCGAATATAGGATCATTCTGAACGTTGAACATAATTTGTTCAGCGTTTGTAGGTCTTATCATCAGCAGCATATAATTAATAAAATATATATATATAATAATTTGCATTTCGATTAATATCTCATAAGATATTCAAGTTTATTAATTCTAACTTGATTTTAATATATATTATGTTATAACGAAAATGTTTAATAATTTTATAAGCTTCAGTCACTCGAGTAATGCCTCTGACCATCTGTCATTACGTGAAATGACTGAAAATTTTTATTATGTCATGAAATGATTGAATTGTATACCTTGTCATCACAAAAAAAGGATAAACTGATACATTGTCAGCACACACACACACACACACACCCTCACACACACATATATATGCATATTTATATTGCTAGCACGTACATACATGTGTATTAATTAACCGTGTGTCCCTCTTACTTAGATAAATGGTTGTGCGACGTCTTCATCGGAAAGCCGTGAATCTATCGTCCTGTCTCCGCATGTTGTCAGCTCGATCTCATTCCGTCAAAATGTCAGTGAAGGTGTTCTCCTCCCACCACCAGCTCCCTTCGCAGATTCACCAGGAGATACATCCAAATCACCGGCAGCAACACCAGTCGCTAGGAACCTCAGTGCTCGAGATCAAGACAATCAAGTACATTATCCACACTTAGTTGACGTGTCGCCTGAACATGTAATGAGCCCTTTGAACAACCCACTTACGTCAACGAAGCTAACTACCAGCTTGGACGCGTCTGGTGTTAGCAGTCAACTGGAAGAGTTCAACTATCCAGACTTTGAGAATTCGTACCAGGATCTGTCAGTCGTGGAACCAGCACCGATTGACCAGGAGTAAGTCATATGCATCATTAGTAACACCTGACCAGGAGTAATTTCGGGTCGACTTATACCTACCTACGTTATATAAGCTTATATATAAAATAATATATGATTAAAGATGTTTCTTTTTAACTATGAAAAATACTATGAGCTATCTTTGGTACGTTCATGCAATGTACAATGTTCACTATGAAATATAAAACAGTTATTGTAAGCCTATAGCATATCAAGTAAAAAAGCTGAAATTTCTTAATTAATACATTAAGTAACTTTTTTTACAGACTTCCCGGAAATTCCTCTGCTGCGGATGGGCATGTTCGACCGATGTTACCAGGTTTGAACGAGCTGGGTGCAAGTCTGTCTCCTATCCAAGATTCGGCAATCGCCGACCAGTCTGACAACCGACAAAGGGCAGATGTTTCTTTCAACTTCAACAGCCACAGCTTCTCGGAACCGATACCAGTGGAGGAAGAGTAAGTTTTATATTTTGCATTACAACCCTGAACAATAATAAACAGATATAAGGCTAAACACCGAATGATCTCCTCAATAAGAAAGAAACACTCCAAATAAAATTGTATCCATTTTTTCAATTTAAAATAAAACAAGGCATTGTTATTGACATTGAATTAATGACTGGACATGTTTCAGGACTATAAATATATAAATGTATAGGTGCACGAGGAGGGGGCGTCACTCTACATCTATACCAGCACATCGATAAAACACTAACACGGTCTTTGCCGTTAAATGATATATATATATATATATATATATATATATATATATATATATATATATTAACAGTGAAACCTCGTTGTGTCGAACTCGCTTAAGTCGAATACCCTGCTTATGTCGAAGTTACAGACCCCATATTTCGGACAATTCTAGTTATATTATAACCTAATAAAACCCAAGTTTTAAAAACGAAGTTTTCTGAGGGCCCCTTTAACTTCGACACAACGAGGTTTCACTGTATATATATATATATGCTCATTTGAATACTAATATAAAATGTTTCTACCTAGGAAAAAAGTAAAACATTTTTTTATCTTTGAAACAGATCGATAGAAAGTGAAGCGCCGGATGCGTCAATTGCCGAGGTGCCTGTGACGTTTACAGTTGTGGAAAAAGGAACGAAAAGAGAGAAGCCCCTGCTAGTATCAAGTTTAGGCTACACATACACCATCAAGAAGGTCAGCAGGACAACTACCACTTGGTGGTGCTCAGTCAGAAACCGTAAGGTCACATGCTCGGCCACTGTTTCTCAGAGGGGCCCAAATTTCAGGCCAAATGGGATGGAGCATGCACATCCAGCAGAACCCGGTGCTCTGCTGAAGGCGAAGATCACAGTGAGAGTAAGCAATTCAACCGTGGCTGTTCTTTTTTTAACGAAAATAATCTGATTATTTGCAGATTCTTGTAGAAAAATATATTAATCCCCAGTTTACCGAAGTTATATGTTATTGTTATATCGGAAATTATATGTAAATGGTATGTCATACATTATGCATGATCTCACAGCTACTGGCTTACAGTTTTTTGTACCTTCTAAGCCGTATATATCGATTATATATATATATCCAGGGGTTTGTAAAAAGAAGAAATAACCTCAGAAACTCTAACAAACATATATGTATTTATGTGCTTTAAAGCATAGATATGGGTCTACATGTATACTGATTACTTTAAATATCAACAAATCTGTAGGTCAAGGATATTGCTATGGAGAGACTCCTGGAAGGTGCTGGAAGTACCCACTTCCGAAAGCTCCCACGTTCCTAACTCAAGCAGCATAATACGACAGGTGAATAGGAAAAGACAGAAAGAGCGCCCGAAGGAGCCAAGACGCCTTGCCTTCACGGTAATTATGTGATTAAAATTCAACGGCATTTCTCAGCTACGTACAATCTGCATCAATTTACCTCAAGATGGTATATACTGCAGACGCATGTGGAGCTAAAGAATCATTGCCTAGCACAAAACTATTCTACTGCATATTAATCATAATATTTTGTATCCTTATGGCAAATTTTTTTATATACATAAAGCCTACATGTACTATCTAAAGTATCCTGTCTACAGCGCCATTGATCCCATATTAAATAACCCTCGTCAACTTTTTTTCAGGTTGACGAAGACTACGTAGGCAGAGGTTTCCTGCGGAAAGATATAAGAGTGGGTGATCAGCGCCATCTTGTATTCGCCACGCAGAGACACCTCCAGTTGCTTGCAAAAGCGAAGTGTTGGTGCGTGGATGCGACGTTTAAAGTGGTCAGCGCACCTTTCTACCAGATGTTCTCGATCCACGCATTTCTTCGCAAAGACGGCAAGACAAAGCAGGTGCCACTGGTTTTCGTGATGATGTCAGCCAAACGCATTCCGGATTACAGCCAGGTAAAAATGAAGATGCAATATTATAAGAACTTTTATCTCACATTATTTATCTTAAAGAAAAGTTCAAGTATAAACAATTTTTAAGATAACTATATTTTAAGATGCAGTGATTTTTAAGCTAACGATATCTAAAGATTCATTCTAGCATCATCATGATCTGGATGGAAATATAATTTAGTAATAAACGATAATGATATGTGTGTGTGTGTAACGACTTTAGCATTGTGACTAAATCTCGGTAGAAGAAGGGAGTTATTTATTAGAACGCTACCTTAGACGAACCAAGCCGTCTGTTGTGTTTACATCGCGCGATAACTGAGACTTACGTTCAGCTATAACCATACATTCATATAATGGCACAATTTCTAATCATATAATGATATGATAATTACATATAATACGAAATGGATTCAATTTTTACAAAACCCTTCAAAATTTGACGCATATTATTTCCCCTTGGGATGCTCTCTCTCTCTCTCTCTCTCTCTCTCTCTCTCTCTCTCTCTCATTATTATCATTATTATCGTTGAAGGTTTTGAAAGGTGTCCTTGAGATTCTGCCCACAGAGCCACACGTGGAAGAAATTATCACTGATTTTGAAGCAGGTTGGTTAAAAATCTGACTTTATCAGACTATAAAGGGGAGGGGGCTTATTAAGATTTCTATCACTAAACAATGCGCCGCCATGTCCTTTGCTTGGTATTCCGTGAATTATTCAGTGTCAAATTAATTTTATAGTTATTGCATGCATGCGATAAAACATTTGGTATGAATTATTATGAGTCACCAACTATTACCTGCCATGCATATATTTAAGTATAATCTATATAGAATCTTAGCTCACCAATAAAGGAATTTATACTGTTAAAGATTACAAATCCTATACATATTTTTACAGCTATCTGGAGAGGAGTTGCTGAGATTCTGCCTAATGTAACCATGCATGGCTGTAACTTCCACTGGACACAGTGTGTGTACAAAAAGGTTCGGGAGTTCGGCCTGCAGACCACCTATGCTAGAAAGGATAATGTGTATAGGTACATTAAAAAACTGATGGCATTGCCTTTCCTCCCCGCTGAACACATGCGGCCTGCCTTCGGAGAATTGGGAAAGAGGATGCCGCCAGACGGGGGAATTGCCAAACTATATCAGTATATGGAAAGCTTCTGGTTCAGGAGTTCTCTTTGGACAGAGGAGAACTGGTCCGTATACAGAAGAGTGGTGCGTACAAACAACGATTGTGAGGGTTGGCACCGCCGCTTCAACGTTCGCGCCAGGGACAACGAGCATCACTTCTACTCGCTGGTCCGTTTACTGAAAAAGGAAGCCAAACTTGTTGGACTGCAGGCCCGACTTGTGCAGCAGTCCCAGCTGCGCAAGTACCAAAGAAAGCAGTACAGACCCCTCCATGGGAGGGTAAATGCTCTGTGGGACGAGTACGCTGGTGGGAAAATTACAGCGAGCAGGCTACTCAGAAAAGTGGCGGCCTTTAACGGCCCATCAACAAGCGATTCGTAAACTCATTTATTTGGCAGTTTTTTTTCAAAACTGATTAAATCGAATGCATTTTTGCATAATCGATAAAAAAATATTATGTATACACATCAAGGAATCTAATACTCAGGCTGTCAGAGATATACGTACACGGAGAAAGGAACAGCATAAAAAGGACGGAAAGACGACCTTATAGATGTGGATGGATTGATGGTTTTCATTATGAATACTGAATACCGATTTACATGTCAGACCGTTTATTGGGGTCACCATTTTAGGTTCTTTATATATTTTACAGTAGATTTCAAGGTAACTTATAATTAGAAAGTACAAATGATAATCGCTCTATAATTTATCATCGGTCGTTTTTATTTTTCAGTTATCGATTATATATATATATATATATATATATATATATATATATATATATATATATATACCAGCTTATGCTGAAATAAAATAATTTATTTATTTATGGGTTCTAGTTTCATTTAATCTTTTTTTTATCTAAGGAATGATTTTTTATCACATAGATACTCTAAACTCCAGATGATATTCCTCTACAAAAAAAACAGTAAAGGGTTATGAATGAAAAGGAAACATATTAAATTCAATTGAGATCTAATTCGATATACATGTATCAACATAATCATCTGATGAAGTCTGAAGTTAAGGCACAATGGTTAAATTAATAAATGACAGGTCCAGATAGCGAAAATATAAGGACCATCCTTTCAAAGATGAACAACTAGGCCTATGAGGCATTAAAATTTCTTCTTTTAAACTGTACTGTAAAAGAGTAAAAAAATATTAATATGATGTGTGTGTGTGTGTGTGTGTGTGTGATTCCTTCAAAAGAAATGCTTCGGCCTGCAATTACAGACGGTACACCGATATAACTATGGGACTGAGGTTGGGGCATGAAACATTAGGTTAGGCGGGATCGTATACGCTGAAATGATTTTTATAGTTTCGTAATTACCTAATTATACAAATGATAAAATCCTAAATTGTATTGCTGAAGTCTAATATTTAACAGGATATTATTGAACAAATATATATCTCTCTTGCATCGTGTCGACCTAGGTGTAAAGGGTAATGCAAAATAATAACATTCTTAAAAAAAAAAAAAAAAAAAAAAAAAAAAAACAGGTTTACTTGAATCCAGCAAGGATACATTTGCGCCCCATTGTTTTACACTGCGTCAATTCCAAGGTAATAAGGTAACCCGTGTGAAGGCATATATACAGTTTGTTTCATATATAAAACTATGCCACGGCAATGGTAATTTAAAGCTCAAAAGTGGAACGGGAATGAAACGACCAATTCTGATATAGGTCCGAAAGGACCAGGGTACGAAACGACTAAGCTGACAGTGTACGAAAAGACCAGAGTACGAAACGACTTCAGGTTACGAAACGACTTGCCCCATACTGGACTAAGTTTGGGTACGAAACGTCTAGAGTACGAAACGACTAGAGTACGAAACATCTTGCTTCCGGCCAGTACAGGGGGTAGAGTTCACCTTACCCGTCTGACCAATGGAGTGAATGGGGTGATGTTATTGGTTATATTCCAATGAGAGAGAGAGAAAAAAAAGCCAGGGTACAATCATGTGTGGAGAGATTCCTTTTAGGCCACTCTGCACTGAGGACACTTTTTATGTATTGACATTTTTATATTATTTGGATGGTCACTGAAGAATTAAAATGGTTACCTAAGTTGCCGAATTCACCTGTTGTGGCTGTGTGCCACAAGTGCCACAAACTTGCTTGAATGAGAACGTGAGTGGGAGAAAGACGAAGATTAAGTTTAGTAAAGTAACATGAGTTTACATTGACGTCGCGTGCCAGGTCGAACTAAAATGTCAGATCACACGCCTAGAGATAGAAAAACTCCTGCACCAACGGAGAGAGCAGTGTTCAAGCACATGAAAGCGAACAAAAATCAAATACGCTGCCGCAACTGACGCCTCTACAATCCCTGTGGTCCTGATGTGTCCATCAAGAAACGCTAGCAGTGTCACAAGCTGTGGAGAGGCCATGCAGAAACGCTCAGGATGACAGTAAGAAGTTAAACGTCGAAGAATTTTATTTTATTATTATATAGGCTTCTAAAAAAATGTAAAACGTCTTTATATATGATTATAAAAAAATCATGACAGAATGTATATTTTTTTATTTTGTGACATTTCAATGTGTATTGTAAATAAGAATTCTATGAGCTTTTCAGTTCTCACTTTATCAGGTGTAATTTGATTTATGGTTGTCTTTGTATTTTGATAGTTCCCAGTCCTAAATATTAGATCGTCCTGCTGTGTGCTGCAAATTTTAAATATAGTTCTGGGTGACAGATTCACTGCATATGCCATCATGTGAGGCATAGTCTTAAACTTGAAACACTATGTATACATATTCTTGAGGCAATTTTTTATAGATGTACTTTAGATAAACCAAGTTATCACTTCAGAAATTGAAACGGAAATGTCTTATTTATGTATCTAGAATCATCATGTTTTGAGCTGAATGTTGTACACTCTTTATTGATTGTCCCCTGAATATTAGATCTGACTGTATGGGTGGAACAGATAAGACTAATTTCATCTTGATAGAGTCACAATGCTAAAGGGGCCAGCATAGACTTGGACGTTCAATACAGTGCATAGTCATGAAGCTAAACATTAAATTTTAAATTACTAGACGCAAGTTCATATTGAATCACTCTTTTCATTTATAACACTTTTATTTTACATTAAGCTGAATGTTGTACACTGTTTATTGATTGTCCCCTGAATATTAGATCTGACTGTATAGGCGAACAGATAAGACTAATTTCGTGGTGATAGAGTCACAATGCTAAGGGGTTCAGCATAGACTTGGACGTTCAATCAAGTGCATAGTCATGAAGCTAAACAGTAAATTTTAAATCATTAGACACAAGTTCATATTGAATCACTCTTTTCATTTATAACACTTTTATTTTACATTAAGCTGAATGTTGTACACTGTTTATTGATTGTCCCCTGAATATTAGATCTGACTGTATAGGCGAACAGATAAGACTAATTTCGTGGTGATAGAGTCACAATGCTAAGGGGTTCAGCATAGACTTGGACGTTCAATCAAGTGCATAGTCATGAAGCTAAACAGTAAATTTTAAATCATTAGACACAAGTTCATATTGAATCACTCTTTTCATTTATAACACTTTTATTTTACATTAAGCTGAATGTTGTACACTGTTTATTGATTGTCCCCTGAATATTAGATCTGACTGTATAGGCGAACAGATAAGACTAATTTTGTGGTTATAGAGTCACAATGCTTTATAGGGAGTCGAGCATAGACTTTGGCAGTCAATACAGTGCATAGTCATACACCGAAACGTTAAATATTAGAACATTAGCCATAGCTGCTTGTATAACGAATCACTTTTTAATTATGTCACTTTTACTCTACATTAAGCTGAATGTTGTGAACTGTTTTGGTAGTCTCCTGAATATTAGATCTGACTGTATAGGCGGGACGGGTAAGACTAATTACATGGTGATAGGGTCACAGTGCTGAGCGTTCAAGCATAGACTCAGGCTTCATTAGACAAGGTGAACATAAAACAGAGCTTAACGAAATATTTTATTCAAAATGCTTAACCTTTGTTATTACGTTAATTATTTTGTGTACATTCTGAAAGGAAGGATAATAATTTTACATGTGGGCTAGCTGTTTTGCACTGAATCTTGTGTACTGTTAACTGGTAGCTTAATTGTGAATAATAGATCTCACTGCTGTGGGGGGCAGGTAAGACTAAGTTCATTGTACAGTCTCACTGTTTAGGGGCGAAACAAAGACTGTAGCTTTCAGTGCAGTGCATTTTCATGCTGCAGGATGCAAGTTCTCTTCCGATGTAAACATGGTTCTTCAATATGTAAAACTATTAAATTTACTTTATTTCTGATCAAATTAAAACTTGAATCCCACTTTTTTTATATAAACTGTAATCATGCTGTTTAATTTGTACTAGGCTTTATGTATTGTATATTAATGTTTTTATGAACATCAGATCGTACTACTGAAACGTACAGATGAGACTAACTTCATGTACGAGTCTGATTGTTGATGTATACAGCAAAAACTGACTTTCAATGTAAATCATAAGATTTGGCAAGATGCATGTAAGCAAGCTGGAAATAAGTTTGACTATAGTTTTCTTTAATTGCAGTTGTGTTTAACCATGTCATTGATGTAAAAAAATTGAGTTGTAGTGTATTAAATTGTGTTGTGTATCAGCATCGCTGCAATGGACTGACGAAGGAGGAAATTTTTCTGAAAAAAATATTAAATTACGATGCCCAGACCGAGGGCAAGGGTATACTGTACTGTGGGGGAAAGCAGGCAGGGAAATGAAAGCGAGGGAAGCACCTCTGGGGGCTACGACCACAATAATGTCTCCCCAGAGGGTGAGATGCTCGGGCATCCACATGCTATACAGTCAATGAATTGATTCAACGAATATTCGAGAAATGTGTTCTATAATATGAATTGGCATATATATTTTTCCTATATAAAAAAGACATGTTCACATAATTTGTCCTTTAGATTATTAATTTATGTACTTGTATTTTATCATGCCAAATCTTGTTCTTCCGGGATAAATGTATCAATATAAATTAAGGCATTGGTATGCACACATTTATATAGGTCCATATTAATGACTCTATATATGTATTTAAAAAAAAGAAAATCATTCTGATTTTCTTTTTTTTATCATGGGTGGTGTGCGAGTGTAAGATTTGGCATGATAGGCTGTATTTTCTTGGTATTTCATGTCACACTAAATGTATTCAATGGGCTTCTCTCTCTCATTTGCAGCTGTTCTATATAATATGAATATTAATTATTATTCTTACTTTACTGATTTTGTGAATTTTATCTTTCGTATAAATTCAAACCTCTGTGTTACCTTGTGACATATCACACATGTATACCAAGCCTATGTTCCATGATGCCTGGGTACTGATTGCATAATCTCCTAGCCATGGTCACTGGGCTCCTTATTTGTACAGGCCAGGTCCTAACCTGTTAAACTCATAAGGGTAAATGTGTTGATCTCATCAGGGTGACCGCTAATGGGGGTCCCGTGATGTTTAGTCAGCTAGGAGCACACACAGATAGATGATATCAGGATAACGTATAATTACACTGTATGTAGACCTTGTGTATGTCAAGGTATAATCAACAAACTCTCCCTTCATTTCATTGGCCAGTACAGGGGGTAGAGTTAACCTTACCCGTCTGACCAATGGAGTGAATGGGGTGATGTTATTGGTTATATTCCAATGAGAGAGAGAGAAAAAAAAAGCCAGGGTACAATCATGTGTGGAGAGATTCCTTTTAGGCCACTCTGCACTGAGGACACTTTTTATGTATTGACATTTTTATATTATTTGGATGGTCACTGAAGAATTAAAATTGTTACCTAAGTTGCCGAATTCACCTGTTGTGGCTGTGTGCCACAAGTGCCACAAACTTGCTTGAATGAGAACGTGAGTGGGAGAAAGACGAAGTTTAAGTTTAGTAAAGTAACATGAGTTTACAAGGGGTTGCCGACTTGCAGGTTCTCTCGTCAAACTCGAACTCGAGCAGACGTTAAGACAATGTTTAATCAATATATGTCAAAGCCGTACAGGTTCGCACCATGTACATACATTAAAAATATATTGAAACAGCAGGCTACTGGAGACTTGTCACCTGAGACTTGAGACTTGACCTGCCCTTTTTCAGTGCTATCACAGTATACTTGTACATTCTAGAGGCGTGAGTGAGGACAGTGAGTGAAACAGGGGTTGCAAGGCTGGTGCTGATATCGCTATCTGGCCCAGTCATAGTAAACGTGTGTTTCTTGTTAACGCTTAAAATGTATATAATCCAAAAACTACTATAGACACATCCGATGTTTGCAAACAAAGCCCCCCAACTGGCGCATGCGCACTGGGCCGTAAGGCAAGAAACACAGCTCAGCTTGACTGCCAGCCATATAATCAGCACAGTTTACCTATATAATATAGCATCAATGTATGTTTGATCAGTATCAAAATAAAAGACACTCTGCCATGTCCCACAGTAACTTTATTATCCCAATAAATTAGTCTACACTTAACCCAGTGAAATCAAAGGGACTAGCCTAGGCTATTTACTGCAACAGATCAATTTGGTAAGTTCTGTCAGAGATGACACTTGTGAATATAAGATCGTATAGTGCAGAAATGATAAAGTAGTTTAAATCTCTAAGAAGACTTGTCTTCCATATAGCTTATAAAACTTGAAAATATGTTAAATTTTAATGAAAAAAAATCCATGGTTTATAACAGTAGCCTATAACTAGTATGAAAATACAATTAATGGTGCAGTTTTCCCTCAGTAAAAAACTAATACAAGAATACCCTACTGTTAGTTCAGTCTCTTCTCTAAAACATAATAGTGCCACGTACATTTAAATTTATATAAGTATATCATAATTTTGCTAATCTGCAAAAATTTGGTGCTCATCAAAGGCCTATACTGTATGTATATATGAGTGTCAGTAATGATGTACCAAGTGATGTCTCATACTGTACAAAAAAACTGCAATCAAACATGAATGATTCTATATAGGATATCATGTTTTTTTGTGACCAACTGACTCTGAGGAAAATATATTGTCAACTTACAAAAAATGTGTTCCCTTCTTAACTGCTTCATATTTTGTATGGCTTATAACAAGGTAGAGTCTAAACCCCCCCCCCCCCATCCCCCGGACCAATAAAAATATAGAAATATCATCAAATCCCTGCCCATAAATCACTATTCACATCTTAATGCCAATTCTTATTTCAAACAGGGCAATAATAATCCTCCAACCAAAAACTTCCATTTATTTTATATAATTAATGTAGTATTATTCGAAATAAATAATTCATTTCTTCAAACACCTTGCTTTGGTTTCCACTAGTGTATGAAAAAATAAATACCACTATACAGTACTTCATATGAACCATGAATGAAAAAGGAACCTTGCAAATTTTTTATATTTTCTAATTATTACTGTTATTATAATAAATATTGCAAAAAGAGTAACTGTTAAACAATGTAAAGAATGGTTTCCTTTGAAGTATTATTGTAATCAGTTAAATAATTAATGAGGCGATGTAATCGATAAATGCAACGGTATGTGTTCGTTTGAAAGAGAAAGCAATTGTGTTGTGTAAGTTTTTATGTTAAATTGTGGTTAAAATTTGTGGCGTTTGATTAGAATATAAATTAAAATAAAGTAAAATTGATTATAACTGTAAGAAACATTGAAATATATAATTTGCTAGGGGTTGTCCTTTCCAGTAGTTTTGATATTAATGATATTCATATTATTATTAAAGTTATTATTATGATTTATTATTGATGATAATAAAATAATAATAATAAAAATATAATAATAATATTATTATTATCATTATTATTATTATTATTAATATTATTATTATTATTTGTTATTATTATTACTAAAATAAGAAACTATATGATAAAAACATTCATTGAATATTAAGTGAAGGGTTATATCTGTTACAGATATGAGTCTCAAATTAACTTAGGAAAATGAGTAATTAATTTTGTCATCAGATAAAGCTTCCATGGACATTCTCAACTTGGATCAGCTGATAGACAGGTCTAAAGACAATTTATTCATATGTATTGATTTTATATTTAGAAGAAAAAAGAAAAACTCTAAATGTGATTTGTTATGGGAAATGATCCACCAAAGTGAAGGCTGTACTCCCTTTTTGGCATTTATAACATTTACTCCCGCCAACAGGGAGGTCCAGGTCTGGACAAGGAAGTCTGACATTTCTTCTGCTGATTAAGTGAATAAAATTATCCATGTACGTCACATGAATCGAACTGCACTTGTGGTAGGAAAGCATGTTACAAATATATAGAATGAAGCGTGAAAACCTAAATGTTAAAACCTCTTGATTAGCCATGACTAAATGCAAGGATGCTGAACACCAGGTGGGATTGTCAGCTGCAAGTTTAAATGTTCTGGGGAAGGCCTCCTGGAGTTAAAATGACTATTTAATTGTAGGGACACTAGAATGACATGTTTATGGTGTTGGATATAGAATATGACATTAAACAGTGAGAAAAATGAAGGATAATTCAGACTGGTATTGTAGGGTAAATAGCTTGTCCAGTGCCTGTCGCAGCCCATGTTTTCCCTTACAGAGCACCACGTGGTCAGTGACCTAGTTTCTGTGACGTCACGATCGGATGTGTCTATACGCCCAACAATAAATAACACATTGCCGTATAGCTCATCGTACACTTAAACCAGTGATACTACTTGTGGCGTAATCACGAATTAGTGTTAACTAGTAATTAGAAATAATCTTAGATTCTACCATGGGGATTTTAATTTTATCAACTGAAAAATGATAAATAAATGGCAAATTAAATAACGTAAGATATCTTGGCATATATGTACATAAAGAGAACAAAAGGGCGCCCCTGATACACTATTATGCTAAGAAATATAAATTAGGACCTGGTTGCTAATGAAGAATATAATTTAACAGAAAACACTATCTCTCTATATATATATCCATATGGGATATTGAGCAGGGGTCGAGGGGAAGCCATCAGCCTCATCGCGCAGTCGCCCGGCTGGGTGGCCCCTTACGCAATCAGACCGGAGAGACCAGAACTAATAGTTAACGGCTGGACATCAGTGTACGCCTAGACCTGTATATGTAAGTGTGTACTTTGTAACAGCTCTAATAATTATTGAACCGGACCGCCATAGGGGTGGGCTTTGAATTGATACCCAACAAGGCGTCGAAAATACGATACTTTCCCTGTATCCTAGCTGACCCAAAGGAACTGTTATAGATCCGGTATCGGGTGGTGGCAGTTCCCCAGCTGTCCCATCATTAAGAAAAATCCAACAAGTGAGCAAGGTCAATTGGATGAGCTATGTGCTTGGAACGGGCGCCACGCAGAACATCGGGGACGGGGCTGTTTTGTATTAGCGTATTGTGCAGTTAATGAATGGTCAATTTCAATTCAGGTTCGTAGGATTGGTTTTGAGCATCCGTTATCGGTGCTCGACCTTGCAGTTTACTAAATTTTCGTAACAGTGCATTTGCTTATGTTGGACCTTACATTTAGCATGTTCACTGTGAAGAACTGGAAGAATTGTCAGTACCTGATAGATATTGATAATCAGATTACCGTTGTTTAGAGCCAGTAATGCAGGAAATTAGCCTGAACTATGACTGTAATGTTTATACGTCAGTAGTGGCATTCCATCACAGTGTTCTGATTATATGGAACTAACAGAGGGAATTAATGTGTAGACTGGTTTATATATACACACATATATATATACACAATGTTCTGATTATATGGAACTAACAGAGGGAATTAATGTGTAGACTGGTTTATATATACACACATATATATATACATATACATATATATATATATATATATATATATATATTCTAGCATGCGGTGCTAGCAGTAACCATCTGGGAGACAGTATACTGCTAAAATTATTAATTCCATTACGCGATGTACATAGCTGATTCCTTAGTAAAAAACCTTATAGGATCGCAATCTTTGAACTACAGGCTGTTTACTTGTGAACCTAGCAGCTGTGATTATTCCAGTATCTGTGCTTAGATCAGATTTGTTTACGTTATACCTGCACATTATGTTTTAGGCCCCCCCCCCCCCCCATATCAAAAATGTTTATTTTGATTTTTATCTTTCCAGAAGACAAATACTACAATTTATGTAGTGCTTTTACCTGTTTAGCAAACAAATTTGTTATTTTCATGATTTTCCCTGATTATATGACATTTTTTTCGAAACATACAAAATAAGGTCAAAATAAAATACCGCCCGTCAGCAATTATTTCAGAAAAAAAATGCCCGAGTGCCATAACTTTTTATTTTTTTTTTGGGGGGGGGGGGGGCTTAACATAACCTTTTATACATTTAGATCCACTTGTTGTTTCAACATGACATTTTGTACATTTTCTTGTTTTTTCAAGCACTGAAGATGCACCATTAATTTATGTGAAATGTTTAGTTTAGTTCTCTCCCCCTCTCCTTTTCTCTCTCAAACCATTAGTTTATGTGAAATATGTAGTTTAGCTCTCTCTCTCTCTCCAATAATTTATGTGAAATGTGTAGTTTAGTTCTGTACATAAATATGGGCTGAAAGCATTTAAAGCCTAATTTTGTAACCGTGTAGTTTGTATGGCGCGGACATTACAATGCCTTAGTTGTTATTTAATGCAGCAAGGTATACCCTCAATTGTAAAGGACACAAAAGTATATACTTGTGATTTTTCCAGAGAACTTTCATCCACTCGAATCAGGTGAAACTTAAAAGTGCACTTACAACTCTGACATAATTGTGACCTACTTTGGGTCACCCAGTAAGGCCTAGCTTTTATGAAGAAATGTAGAAATATGCAGAAGTATGTCTCATATGTCACATTTCAGCTTTGTAACAAAACTGTCTGTGGTGCGCACTTTGAGGAGAGACCAGGCGGTTCGCTCAGCAGAGGCTGTCCCACAACTCTTGTATCGTGCATGCCCACACAGCTGTTCTGCGCGGTTCTGTCAGAGACGGCACAGACTGAGGGAGACTACCCTTCTGCTGTAACAACATGTCAACTGAACTGGAATAAAGTCAAGTGTCTAGCAACCTAGTCTTGTGTCACTCTCTCCCACCTTGTGTCACACCATCTGTAACACTTAATTCTCCGGAATGCCGCCCCATAGACCTATAATATGTGCACCCCCCCCCCTTCGGTACGCCACTGACACTGGGTGGGTAAGTCGTTTAATCAAAAATACAAGGGAGAAACTTACTTATTTGCTCTGGGAAACATATTCTTTTCTGAATGCAAGTTCTCCTCCAAGACCCGCGTTCTTGACGTTACACACACGTCTGGTGGGATTAAATTTGAACAATGACCTCTTGGCGGTGGCAGCACATTAGCGCCTCGTTCTCAAACGCCTGTATTGTGAGGGCGACCAGTGGAGGAAACTGTATCTGAGAAAATTAAGAGGGGGGCTCAACGTAAACAAGTGTGTGCGCGGAAGAATTTGAGAGAAAAAAGTGCGAGGCAAAAAGTGTGAGACATCTAAGTCCGGCGCTGCTTTTAAGTATTAAACATCTGCTGGTCTGTGTTTCCTGGATTATTAGGTCGAAAAAAAAGTTTGCGTGTCCCCTGCGACCCCTTTTAAATCCAATATTTGGCATCATATATATGAGCAGCTGGAACGGACACAGCAGGGCCGGATCACAGGGGTGATTATGGGAAGGCGAAACCCTTTACAGACGATAATATTAATTTTTTTCTTACACAGTATCATAACATAGTTGGATATATTCATATCAGTAATACTAAAACAACTAAAGGTAAATTAATCTGTCCTGATAATCTGTGGCGGTGTTCAAAGGAAATGTTTTGTGCGCGGTGGGTACTACACGAACCCTTGCCAAAATTTGTTAGTGTTGTCCTCAGCAGAGTTTACATTTCTGGTTCACTCTACGCATATATTAATTAAATATAAGTAATTCCTGTTAAGAAAAGTCCTTACAACGCCTCTGTGGCAGATGTATGAGCTGGTTTATCTGCAGGCTGTAAGTAAACACAGTATATGCCATAGTTTTGACAAACAGAAAAATAAAATAAACTAAAGTGGATGGTTGGTTTAAACATATTTATTTCTATTGAATTGTACAAGTAGCACAAAAGTGCTAATGAACATACTTTTCAATAATCAATAATATATTGTGCAGTAAATCAAAATACAATACAATAATAAAACAAAAATAAACACATGACGCACATACTTATATACATCACATATACAGGACATACTAATACACACTGCATGAAGGTCTTGGTGAATCAAGCAACTAGCAAGCTGCTGTTTTGGAAATTTGAATAAAAGGAAAGGGTTGAGTACATAAATTAAATATCCATACTATATATAATATATATATATATTGTCAGAATATAAGTAAAATAATAAGTAAAACGTGTATTTGTGGATTAGATTTCAATGATTACTTGGGGAAGGAAATTTATATTAATGTGTGTGCGGCTTATCACACGTGTCAAGCCAGATACGGGTCGCTCTGCCCCGAGGCTAAGGTATGACATAATAGTAGGTCGGCGCTTGGTACAGGAGTGTTTGCAAGGGCAAATTAATTGCGTTAAGATCAACCAGCGCTATTTCTGATAGCCGGTCTTTGTCAGTGTCCGAGGCCATCTGGACCATGATAGCTTAGATTTATTCGGGGACGGTTTGATTTGGCCAATCGGAATAAGTTTAAAATAGTGACCATTTAACGGTCAGCCAATGAGAGATAATTTGAGTAGGGAAGCTGTAGAGTCAGCCGGAGAGAGAAAAAAACACGTGGGCAGTCACGAGCTGACACTGGTAACATCAAGTGGCCAAGAACTAGAGAACAGTTCAAGTAACGAACCGGGGACTCTTTTGTTATTTATTTTACCAAAGAACTTGTTTACATACTATACTTTGTACGGACACCGAGAATAAAGCATTAATAACTTATTACAAGAGAATTCCTTGTCGATGCAAAACTGACGGTAGGCCTAAAGCTGCCGCTAACTCCTTCCCCAGGACTGACCTAGACCGAAACCCGAGCCACTGGAGAAATATGCAGCTAAATTAACATCAAAAGTAAGGACTAAGGAGTGACAATTTATATATATATATATATATATATATATATATATATATATATATATATATATATATATATATATATATATATATATCCAAATATAAATATTCTATAAAGCATGTTAAAACCTTTGGGATGAGTGGATAAATGCATGCACAGCTGAAAATATAATGAAGTTAGTCTCACATATGTTTAAATTGGAAGGTCACTAGATAAAAAAAGCCCTTTACAAAACTCTGTCCTTGCTCAATGTGTGTGGATTATTATTTTGACAACACATGTTGCAAGCACATGGAACTGCACAAAACGGACAGCCTGAATAGGCGGATCCAGATGGAACAGCCCCCTCCCCCCTTAGCGTTCGTAATTTAATTAATTTAATAAGATGCATAATTCATACGGCCTTTCATCTGAATTTCACTATGGATGTTACCAGAGTTAATTTATGTCTTAAGCTGACCACCATCCTTATTCTCTCACAGTCCCACTCTTTTACGAAAGGACCCCAGCAATACCAGTGACAGGAAATGCACCCTCCCCATGTCCTATAATTGATAACTATGGCGTGTACATAAATGTTTATATTTTTTTAAGAAAATCACCCCTCTTGCCAGAAAAAATAACACATAAATAAGGCATACTTATTGTCAGTTTACCTGCATGTACACTATGATTTACAAGGTTTGTACAGATTTGGATTAAGGAATGAAAATGATAGTTTTATAAAGACTGTGGTTCTATAGTTAAGTATAGATTCGGAAGTGGTAGAAATGTATAGTCCCCCGCGGATTCAAAATAAGAGAGGATATTGAAAGGATGGATGTGTCGGGATGGGGACTGAAACCCACCATCTACTAAGGAAATTATTAAATATTTAGTCAATAAATGATATGCTGTTAAAAGAAGGCTCACTTATATTTCAGTGTTTAGTTTCTCGATTGTCCTATCCCTATTCTTTATTTAATACAACAGCAACTTTCCCTGCCGCTTTGCTACAAAAATATGAGTGTTTAAATATTTAAATAATATTTTTCTTATGCGTGAAGACTTAGTAACTGTGATTGAAATTTTTTTTGGTGTGCATATTTAGATCATTATGAAATAGAATTATGTAAATTCAGGTTTTAATATGTTCCTTTAATGAAGTTGCTTAATTCATATGTATCAGTGAATCATATCTATTGCCATTGCCGATAAATATTTTTGGATACAGCATTGGGTTAATTTTTAATAGATTTTTTATTTGAAGGATCTCAGATCATCCCTTGCCATGTATTAAATGTTACCTATAGTGAGATATAATTAGTTTAATCGGAATTTTAAAAACTGATTCAAGATAAATTTATTTAAGATTTAAATGCCCATTTATCGCAGATTAGGTGAAATGTCACAACTTAAGGTCACAAAGGAGACTAAACATATGGTCTTGTTATTCTTGTATGAAACATTCGACGAGCGATAAGTATGGGGATGCTGAGCGAAATACGTAATTATCATACCCTTGTCGCACCTGTGCCCCCTCTATAGCAAAATCCTGCGTCCGCCACTGGCTTGTGTGCGGTGGGATCTGCGTTCGCCATCCTATTTTTTTATAAAAGTTTCTAAAGATTATCTTTTGCAAATAGACGTCAGGTATCCGAATAGGGCCCATTAAAGGCAATTGACCTATCCATCAACCCCATGTGATCCTAATTGCACATTGCACATTTATCTCCCAACCATGCGAGTCATCCCCCCCCCCCCCAGCCTTGAAGATAAATTGACGCCACTGAATACAACACCTATGCACTGTTTGAATTTCAATTATGAAGAATATAATTATAGCTAAAATACAGCTGTTTGGAGGGGCCATATACACTTGATACCGCTTCTGAACACCAGAGGGCAGTAGCCTCGTTCCAAGATAACCTGTTCTGAAATGACCTATCACCGGACTGCGGTTGTGGTTTTTGACGTCACAATACATGTACAAGGAAGATCCAGAATCGATATACTGCACAAAATCAAAGGGAGCGATGTCGACTGTAGATGGTTTCAGGAGCAAGGACGACCAAAATAGCCCAAGGCCGGTGATGATTTGCCTCACTTTGGTGTGATCGAAAAATTATCCCCTCTATCATACAAAAATTAACACATGAACTGATAAAATAATTGGTAAATGATGCACGGCCTACCGTGATACACTAAATTTATTTGTAAGGAAATAGTATATTTTATTCTATCATTTAATCTATTTCCTTAAAAACGATAACACCTAGATCACCTAGCAAGGCAATATATATATTTTTTCAATATCGGATTTATGTTAGTAAATAATTTATTATCGAAAATAGTATTAGGAAATAATAAATAAACTGATTGTTTATGTTTAAAGGGAAGGTAATTGGAAGGGGGGGGGGGGGCTACACATCCACAAGTGAACGTGTTTTCAGCTGTCAATCAAATGTATCAATAAGGTTAAATAAGGTCCAAATTGTAAAACGTACACGGAAGGCTATACACACCGGGCCGAAGGGATCCCTGGAACATTATAAGATTAGATATGAGAATAACAACATATCACACATGCACAAATATTAAAATATTACAGTGATACAAGGGAGACTGCTAAGCATAGTGTACATGTAAAAATTAAATATAAAACCACATTGTACTCAAAGCTCCACTAGTTTAATATAGGATCCTATAGTTGTGTACAATATTAAAATATACAATATGCAAAAGTTAGATCAGACCATATATGGAGTTACTTCCTAATTTTGGATTACGGTGGTTTGCTTCATATTCGCTGGGTTAAATTTTTGTGGTTTTCACTTTTTAGTGTTTCGCAAGGGCTCTTTTTCCGCTATCTCAGGATACGGTATGTTATTCTGAATTTATCAACGAACTTAGCAATTTTCGAAGGTCTCTAGGAAACATCGCATGAGCGGAAATTCTCATTCATTTCTAGACGACGCAGTATCCGTCTGTGTACAGAGACTGAGAGCTGCATGCTTTCTAATGGTGTCCTGCCTAATAATACCAAATGTCAGTCCTTTGGCCACATGACCAAACGTAATGTAGCTAACTATGCCTTAACTGTGATACCTATCTTATTTCCATGCTCAAATAAGGAAAAATGAAACATATTATCCAGGTGCAAAGTTAGTCAGTGGTGTGAACCAGTTTCTAACCAGATTTGACATGTTGCTTAGGGTCAAGGTTACAGGGAGCAGCCAGTTTTCAAAGTCCTCCTTCTGATTGGCTGGTAGGTTTTAGGCTCATTCATCATGGATATCCAAGCTTAAAATTTGCTAACTTGTCCCTAAAATAGTGCCATCTAAAGACTAAAAACAGAAAGTGCGGGAAATATAACGGCTTGTAGCTACCTGCAAATTTTCTTGTTTAAACTTATAAGAAATGGTTTACACACCCAGATAAAGACCCATGTTTGTATATTTTAATCTAATTATGTAATTTATTTTTGAAAAATCTGTGTCCTCGCTCGTTTATGTAGAGTGTCATTTTGCCCGAGAAGCGTAAAATACAAACATTGAGTAAATGGAGAAAATATAAAGTATGCTTCGACAACATCCATTCCGAAAATAACCAACAAAAAATAATTTTACCCCATTTTAAATATAAACAGAAACTTATGCACGTAATTTCTTGGATAGTTAACGTGATACAACTGTTTCAAGAATTGTTGAAGGTGTAAATGTACAGTAATAGTGCATCAAAACTTGATGTGTTCTTTTCAACATTATAAAAAAATTACCTGCATGCACTGGGGGGTTCACCATTATTGCATGCTGACAAAAATCATGCGTGTCAAAGGATCGAGAGTCACATGTTGTTTACATTTACTGATCATACAAGTAAGACGATTACTGGGTCAAATGTTAGGTCAAACATGCCTAAGTCCTTCACTGCCAGCAGGGTTTATTCATTTATGCACAATGGCGAATGTTGCAGTGACCTAAGGGTCTACAGGACAAACTGGTGTCATGTTTGAACGCTAGAGTTCACTAGCGTCACACCAAGCAAAGTGACCAGGGGAAGCGCTCCAGTGGGCACAGAACAACCAGCATTGATCTCGTAATGACTAACCATCGCTACATCCCACACAACAATGTTAGGTCACTGCCCATCATGTTCTTAGCCCATCACCAGTACACTCCAGTAAGTCACCAGTACTACAGTGGCAAAAGAGTTCATTCATTTAAATCCAAGAACTTCATATCGGTCAGCGGTGAGTCCGAGGAAGACACTGACCATGTCACTCCTCGGACCTGGGACACCTGTCTTCTAAATTATGAACCAATATACTGACTTGTCTTATTAGTCGATTCTGAAATGTTGATAATACATTTATCGACAATGAAGATATGTTATGTGTATATAATTTTATTGCACAGAGAGAGCTATAGGGATGCTCATCATGATGTAGACACATTAAACATATCTTGTTGTAGTCAAATTTTGTCCTATGACCAAATATCCATGGACGGCTTGCAATAAATAAATTCTACAATATTTGATGGTGTCAAGTCAGTGCAGTACCTCGATGGCTACTTACCCCTGGCGGTATGTTGTGACGTCACACGATGTGGTGTTGACCCGAACACCTGGCTTATATTTCCCCAGCGATGGACCATGCCCTATTATAAGATCTCCTTTGACCACTTTGTCAGTAACCAGTACCACTAGAGGTCGCTGATCCCCCCCCCCCCCGGTGCGTCAATCCTCTGCCACATCACAAGTTCCATTGGTTATAAGTCATGATGTAAGTTTTCTATAATGGTAACTGAAACTTATTTCTACAGGAACGTATACTCTTTTCTTTTTTTTCAATCATTCAAATATTGTCTTCTTTAAGTAATGCGGAATAAACGTTTATATCATTAGCATATATATAACAAACAATAAGGGTAATGTAAGAGAAAATATAGCAGGAAATAAAGCAAAATACTTAGTGGAAACACTTGGACAACTTCATTAGTATTATTTATTTCTGGTAGAGTATATTGAAGAGAGAGAGAGAGAGAGAGAGAGAGAGAGAGAGAATTAATCAACATGACATACAAATACCATTATTATGTCAAATTAAAAAAAAATTGTTAATGATTTCCCACAGGTCATGTTCAGACAAGACGAGTCCATTTTGTGTGGGTATGTATCGATTGTAACCTTCTCTACCCCGTGGTCATATAGCAGTTATTGCCTCAGTTCAACCAGACTGGAATCATATCGACTGTGGGGGGGTGCCCGACTTCCAGTTCCTCCGACACAATGTCACGTCAGGTCAGTAGGGTTGTCTTAGATCAAGGACATATGTATGACAGGTCATGGGATGGGCAGATAGCGAGCAACGACCCCTGTTGGCCAAAAGTAGAACATCGGAAAAACGAGACACAAAAACTGTAGACCTTGATCTGCTGCCATCTGTGGAATGAAAAGTGAACTACGAACAAATCTTTCTTTCCTGTGATCTTCTCTTTAAGGAAGGGCCGAAATATTTGCATAGACCTGTATGGTGTACAATTTTCAAGTGAAAATGTGCTGCTTCTTTTAGTTACAGGTCCGCACATACATACAGGCACATGCACATACATAAACACACAAATATATACTGGTATATACATACGGAAGCAGTGACTGATAGACTTCTTTGACAGGGATTTGCAGAGAACCTTAGAAAAAGGGGGTCCAACACCCTGATCCCGATATAAAAAGTGTCCCGGGAGTATATGTATGACTTTATACATAACACATCGCACACATAAACTAGATTCTGGAAGCCTCTCCATGAAGATCCTGCCCTGGATTGCGCCTTTTAGCTACTAAAAAGTACTATCATATATCTTTTGATCAGAGATATTTGTTGAGGGAGTCAAATGATCCGGTACATCCTTCGTGAACATATGAATCAACTCTCTCTCTCTCTCTCTCTCTCTCTCTCTCTCTCTCTCTCTCTCTCTCTCCATACTTTCCCCACAGATGTGTATTTTGACCACGCTCACACACTACGTATATTTAACACATGTGATCCTTTAACAATGGTGGATGCAGTATGTCCGGAGTGTTCATCCGGCATATTGTCCCAAAACATTTACATAATATGTGTTATTCAGTTGACTTCAACAAATGGGGGAGGGTCCATTTCAGTCATATGGGGGTTTAAGCTCACAAATCAAGATCTATGGTGAACTTATAGCTGACCACTGTGAACTACACGTCTGTATCGTTTGAACTTATTTAACACCGTAGTACTGGTGAGGTACGGGGGCGTATGAGTGATGCTCCAAGCACAGAAAGGGGGCCGACCTCCAGGATAACATCGGAAAAACCGGACACCATCCGAATCCCCGCGTATATAACACATATAGATAAAGGTTTTCCCATGACCACTGTGTGTACTGAACTGGTGCCTTTTTATTGTTTACGGTAATATATGTGATATAAACGATGGATAAAAACACATCACGTGAATGCCTTTTTCTCTGGACGTGATTTATGCGTCCATATACTTTTCAAAATCTTTTCTCTATTCGATCCAAAGAATTATGTAACTCTGTTCAGATTCACGATCCATATAACATTAAAAATGAATTGTTCCTCATATTGTACTACATATAACCCTCAATAAACCTTTATTTAACTTTTTTTTACCTTTCTTGGGGTAAAATTACAAACAGACAAAGGATTAAAAAGTAACTAACCGACAGCGGATAGAAATGCATACTTCTTGATGAAAGTATATAATCTTAATTTTCTGTAGTAGTTATAATAATAATTATACTAGCAGTAGTAGTATTAGTAGTAGTATGTTCATGATTTACTCATATCACTGTGCCAGACCATCTTGTAGCATGAGAAACACAGTTTCCAGGGGACGAATATTTGGGAATGTTCAATCCATGATGGTACCTAAAACTAAGTGCCAATAATTAAATCCTTGTACTGAATATTGGTCAGTTGTGCACGCCAGAGAGACTGACCTGTCACTGATCAGTGGTAACAATCTGGTTACGTGAAAGAATAAACATACATGTCCTTGTTGGATACCTAAACTTACATGAATTAAAGTGCAGAGGGGGTAATTGGAAAACAAAAGTGGGCGGGGCAGTTATCGCATTAAGGCCACACCAGAAAAATTAATTGCTCTACGGAATATAGCCGACCCTTTCATCTCTGATCAATGTTTTGACGAATGAACACAAAGTCCCCGATATTAAAGTTGGTAATTCATTAAATGTATTGCAATATGATATTGTCATTATAAAAGTATATACAATTAATCACATGTTGTATTTTTTTTTCTCGTACACCATTTAAAGAATTGTTGCATTAGTTTGTAAGTTGGTGAAATTTTGGAAATTATGTCCACAATTTGGCCAAAAAGTCCATAAAGCATATATTTGGTGTGGCCTATGTAATTCAAAGAACCTGGCAGGCAAAATACCTTCGTTACTCATTGAACTTTATAAATATCATTATTTTAGTGATATCTTAACAATATCAGATTCATCGGAAAAGGCCTTTGTCACCCCTAACTTAACGTGAAAACTTTACAACGGATATATCCTATAAAACCATACCATGGGTTTACGCTCGCCACTTGATTTCACTCATCAAGAAATTAGATCCCGGTCATTACAGGTGACATTTCCAGGTTCTTTTAAGGACGTGTATTAAAATACCAGACAATCATACCCCTAGATCAATAGAAACTATGAGACATCAGGTTAAATTCACAAATATAATTCAAGACAATACTTACAGAGACACAAATGTGAGTGTGTGCGTTGATGTGTCAATACGACAGTTCTTCACATTAAAATTATAGGATATTTACTGAGTCCATGGTTTGTATAATAAACCATAAAGTCCAGTTCCTTCAGAGATCTCTGGTTACTGTATTGTGTAGAATCTAGCGTATGGTTAGCACCATATAGCTCTAGTCTTTCTGAGTTTAGCGATCTTCAGCTGATCTTGCTTGTCAGCGACCCGGGTAGGTTTACGTTCACATGCATGCAATAGCGCTCTTTGTTTACGAAGAGCTTAGAGTCCTTGACCTTGCTCGTGTAGCAACGGTTTCACGGCTTACGGCGGTTATGTTTCTAGGTCAAGCTGAACTAGGCCGGCAGGTGACGAGCGCGCTCTCTCTATATCGCCAATACGAAGCTCTTTCGGCAGCACGGCTGAGTTCTCATGAGCTGGGTCCTTGCTTCATGTAGATGCTTGCTTCTATGCCGTTCCTGGCGTTTCAATGTTCCTACTCCCGTGCGTGCGTGCTGCCACCTCAAGCTTCAAGACCCAACTGAAGGCAGCTTCCAGCGTCTCTCCCTGAACTCTGACGTCACAATCGTCGTCACAATACGGCGATCCGGTTCTCTGATTGGCTTATTTCTCAAGTGTCCCATATAAGGATATATGTGACCTAGTTTGACTGTTAGCGTCACCTTGGCGACCCACATACCAAATGTAATAATTACACACGATGCGTGACACGGATAAATCAGCTGATAGCCGATGGGATTCCATACAAGAATACACAATATATATATATATACAATCAAGACCTGTCAACGCTTTAGGATGACGCTTCACGTCAATATCAATAGAGAACAGACTTCGTTAAACTATGATACAAAACACCGTACATATTGTCACCGATTTCTGGTGACATCACCCCCTCCTTTTAAGGAAAATACACGGTATTTTCTCGATACATCGTATCGTTCTATCTTACAGGGTCCAGCTAAACATATTTACATGTAGCAATACATAGCAATACATAAGGGTCATGTAACAAGTTGTCATTAGTACATGCCCACGGTCTATGACACAGGGCAAAATCTTGTACATGTTTAGACTTAACTGGCTAAACATTATAGCTCATTACATCCTAACACTCAGGCAGTCTGCTAAAAAAATCAGGTACATGGTTTAGTTTACCTGACACTGCTTCAATATCAAATCTAAACTCTTGTAGAACCAGTGCCCATCTCATTACTCTCTTATTAGCACATTTTGATTTGCTAATACACTTTAATGGTTTGTGGTCGGTCTGAATGGTGAACGGTCTACAAGCCAGGTACATCTCAAATTTCTGTACAGACCATACAATTGCTAATGACTCTTTCTCGATGGTGGAGTAATTTCTCTCCCTGGGCAATAGTTTACGACTGGCATAAGCTACTTGGTGCATGATCCCCTCGTGTCTTTGCATCAGGATACAGCCAATACCCACATCAGATGCATCACATTTCAAATAAAATCGTTTACTGAAATCAGGTAGCTTCAGTATGGGAGGGTCTGACAGTTTAGCCTTTAGAGAACAGTACGCGTTCTCGTGTACGGGTTTCCAGTCTAGTTTGTTAGGTTGACCTTTACGCGTTAGATCAGTAAAGGGCACCGCTATTTCCGCATAGTTTGGCACGAATTTTCGATAGTATCCTGTAAGACCTAGGAATGCTCGCAAAGCCTTCTTTGTCTTAGGTCTATCAGTGCTCTGTTTCCCCGTCTACACCGTCAGGATCATGTATAGAATCAGGTGCGCCCTTGGCTACCGCTGCCAGAATATGCTGGGGCTCGTTTCTAGCATGGTACCGTTTCAGCATATTCACGTGGAAGGTTTTAACCTTATCGCCAGTCTTAATCCGATAGTCTAAGTCCCCAACCCTGTTTACAATAGTATAGGGGCCTTTCCACTGTACCATTAATTTGTTCCGCTCCGTCGGGAGTAACAACAAAACTTCGTCTCCGGCCTCAAACCTGCGCGTGCATTTACCTCTATCATATAACAGTCTGTGTCTGTTCGCTGATTTGTTCAACGCCTCCCTAGCTAACGCGCATGTGTCGCTTAGTTTGTCTTGTAGGTCCAGGACGTATTGGTACGTGGTTTTAGTCTCGACGCTAGTATCTCGCTTGGTCCACAGATCCCTTAGAATCCGCATCGGTCCTCTAACGATCCTACCATAGAGCAACTCAAAGGGTGAGAACCCTGTGCTCTCATGTGGCGCTTCTCGGTACGCAAAAAGCACGGCGCTGAGGTACCGATCCCAATCTCGCGGTCTTTCCTCGCACATCCGTTTCAACATTAACTTTAACGTTCCATTGAATCTCTCCACCATTCCGTTGCACATAGGATGGTAAGGAGTAGTGATGAGCTGTCTTACAGACAAAACACGGCTAACTTCTCGCATGAGGTCTGACGTAAATTGTGTTCCCATGTCAGTAAGCACCTCTGACGGCACTCCTAACCGCGCATAAATATCAACTAGCGCATCAGCCACAGAGACTGTATCTATGTTCTTTAAAGCAACAGCCTCCGGATATCTAGTGGCATAATCCATAACGGTCAGAATATACCTGTGACCTCTCTCAGACGCTGGATGGATCGGCCCAACCAGATCCATCGAAATTCTACGCCAGGGCTCATCAATTAATGGCATCTGGCCTAACGTAGCTCCAGGCACCTTGCCTTTCGGTATGGTTTTCTGGCAAATGGGACAGGACTTGCAAAATTCAGCAATGTCATTATACATCCCTTTCCAGAAAAACTGAGTTCTCACGCGGTCGTGCGTTTTGTCTATGCCCTGATGGCCCGCCATAACCGCTTCGTGGCCCATCCTCATTACGTCGTACCGTAACGTCTGAGGTACCACCACTCGAGATCCATCTTGATCTCCCCGTTTATCACTCACAACCCGAACTAAATATCCGTCCTCAATTCTAAATGGACTATCATTTCTAGCCTCTCTAGCTAGCCTCCAATACGGCGCTAAAGACCCATCCTCCTCCTGCGCCTTCAAAAATTCGGCCGGACTCACATCGGCAACTGGGCTTGCAACATTCAAGCTACGCGTCGGTATCTGTTTCTCTCGTGCAGCGCTCCGTGTCTCCACCGCGGACGACACCTCCTTTTGTGACTCTACACCGTCACACACTATGCCTGAGGACCGCTCAGACTTCCACGTCGGGTCCGGATCATACGGACCACGCGCTCCCGCTACGTTACCTAGCGCTAAATCACATACAGCATCCCCGACCACCATTGCCTCGATAGTACCGACAAAGTACGCACAGTCCACATTAATCCTAGCCGTAGGAAATTGTCTTACAGACCCGTCGAACAACCTACACTCGACCTGGTGTCCGGTGAACTGATTCGGCTCCACGTACGACTCACGTATTCCTGCCGAGGAACATCCCGAATCCCGCAGCACCCTCGCTGACTTACCATTCACCAGCCCTTCACACACAGGTAACGAGATTCCGCCTTCTGTCTGGGCAGCAAATCCTAACGACTGACTCGGACTCTCTACTTCCGGTTTCACCGCACCGACTGTCTCCGTTTCCGCCTCGACTACTGCCATTGACATAGTCTCCGGTTTCTGTTTTGGGTTATACGGGGGGCTAAAATTAGTCCTATACCTCTGCTGATCGCCAGCAGCACGCCCTACTTGAGGGGAAGACCTAGGCCTCGACTGGGCACTAGTCTTACATTCCCGCGCCTTATGTCCCAGTTCATTACATAAATAACATCTGATGCCTCCTGATGGCTTAAATGTCTGACCGCCCGGACTGCGCTCAACCTCTCGCTTCTATCTAGGCTGAGATACCGGTTGCGCTGGACGCGGCACATTATTGCCATAACGAGGACCTGCTGTTAGGCTGTGTACACCGTGAGCCTCCGTATAACTCTCGGCTAAGTCTACCATACTATCAAGGTCACGACACCGTCTCTCTTTCAAAAACATAGAGAGATCCCTACTACAGCAGTTTACGAACTGCTCACACATCAACAGGTTAACTACCCCGTCGTAGTCACCTCCTACCCCTGCCATCCCTATCCAATGGTCTAGGTATCCACTCAGTCTCACCGCAAACTGACTCGGCGTTTCGCCTCGCTCAGGCCTACAAGTCCGAAACTTGTGTCGATAACCCTCTTCGGTCATTTGGTATCGCTTTAACAAGGCTATCTTTAACTTATCGTAATCCATGGCCTCCCTAACCGATAACTGTGTGTAAGTCCCTAGCGCCTTACCCCGCAGTAACGGACTCAGGTGTAACGCCCAATTCTCCCTATCATAGCCTTGACATACAGCTAATCGTTCAAATCGCTCAAGAAACGCATCTAGCTGATCGTGAGCCTCATCAAAAGGTGGAAGCTGGATTTTCGGGAATACATCCCTACTTCTCTCTTCTTTAACCCCAGAGTCAGACTTTAACCTTAGAACCTCTATTTCGTGGGCTCTAGCCTCTCGCTCGCGCTCTAATTCCCGCTGCTCACGCTCTAATTCCCGCTCTAATTCCCGCTGTTCCTTCTCTATTTCACGTTGCCTAGCTCTTTCCTCACGTTCTTCATCCGCACGCCGTCTAGCCTCAACATAATCTTGTAAAGCCTGGTCCTTAAGTCCCAAGGCCTGTCCGCATCTAACAAGTGACTCTAACGTTTCCATGGTAACGCTCTAACCTAGTAAGATTCCAGTATCTAGTAATATCCGCTCTTAAAAATCCGTAAATACGTACTGTTAAAGCCAACCTAACGAACCGGCGGTATCCGTACAATAACACTACGGTAGCTCTACGCATCAAAATCTACTTATACGGACGGACGGACGGAAGGTCGGACGAAGGGTCAGACGGATGGACGGATGGATATCAAGATATCAATAAACACCATGCACCTATGATTACCATGCCAATCGGGAGGGGTAAACTTACCTGTCAAGAGACCCTACCACGTGACCAATCACAAACTAGTGTAGAAAAAATTATACCAGGGCGTATCTAACAACATCAAAAATTTTCACTCTAATCTGGGTTTATATCAACCCAATAATGATGTCCAGGTATCACTGAACTAGCATTTCTCACAAAACATGCATGTGTTCTAGCCAAATCTACAAGGTATATGCCGATCTTGAAACAATGTTGTGCTTCAGGTAATATTCTCACTGAATAAATATTAACTCCTAACAGTGGGGTAATTTCATTGTGCAAGTATACACTACAACATCAGTTTGGTGTCATTTCCAATTATTAATTCAGATCAACTCTAGTTTGAGTATATGAATGTCTGGTTTCAGTACTGTTTTCTCAGTTCAAAACTTCTGAAACTTACTGTAATTAGCCAGTTTTTTAAGGCTAATTATATCCTGGCACGCTCGCCATACAATGTCACCCCTAACTTAACGTGAAAACTTTACAACGGATATATCCTATAAAACCATAACATGGGTTTACGCTCGCCACTTGATTTCACTCATCAAGAAATTAGATCCCGGTCATTACAGGTGACATTTCCAGGTTCTTTTAAGGACGTGTATTAAAATACCAGACAATCATACACCCAGATCAATAGAAACTATGAGACATCAGGTTAAATTCACAAATATAATTAAAGACAAAACTTACAGAGACACAAATGTGAGTGTGTGCGTTGATGTGTCAATACGACAGTTCTTCACATTAAAATTATAGGATATTTACTGAGTCCATGGTTTGTATAATAAACCATAAAGTCCAGTTCCTTCAGAGATCTCTGGTTACTGTATTGTGTAGAATCTAGCGTATGGTTAGCACCATATAGCTCTAGTCTTTCTGAGTTTAGCGATCTTCAGCTGATCTTGCTTGTCAGCGACCCGGGTAGGTTTACGTTCACATGCATGCAATAGCGCTCTTTGTTTACGAAGAGCTTAGAGTCCTTGACCTTGCTCGTGTAGCAACGGTTTCACGGCTTACGGCGGTTATGTTTCTAGGTCAAGCTGAACTAGGCCGGCAGGTGACGAGCGCGCTCTCTCTATATCGCCAATACGAAGCTCTTTCGGCAGCACGGCTGAGTTCTCATGAGCTGGGTCCTTGCTTCATGTAGATACTTGCTTCTATGCCGTTCCTGGCGTTTCAATGTTCCTACTCCCGTGCGTGCGTGCTGCCACCTCAAGCTTCAAGACCCAACTGAAGGCAGCTTCCAGCGTCTCTCCCTGAACTCTGACGTCACAATCGTCGTCACAATACGGCGATCCGGTTCTCTGATTGGCTTATTTCTCAAGTGTCCCATATAAGGATATATGTGACCTAGTTTGACTGTTAGCGTCACCTTGGCGACCCACATACCAAATGTAATAATTACACACGATGCGTGACACGGATAAATCAGCTGATAGCCGATGGGATTCCATACAAGAATACACAATATATATATATATACAATCAAGACCTGTCAACGCTTTAGGATGACGCTTCACGTCAATATCAATAGAGAACAGACTTCGTTAAACTATGATACAAAACACCGTACATATTGTCACCGATTTCTGGTGACAGCCTTGTTCATTTTAAAAAATATTATTTTTTGTCTACGTAATTGTCTCGCTTATGACAAATCGTTGGAATGCATAATCATATCAAATGAATATTCTACTTTAAAACTTATACCGTCCCCTTTACGCGTTAGCGAGGTACGTAACATTACACCTTATGAGGACAAGAAAACTGGCAAAATACAGGTTAAATACACCTTAGGTGAACACTTTATAATGTATGTTAAGAGCTGTCTGATTGTAAACTGAATTAACCAATATGGCATTCATATTTATAAACATTGAATCATCATGATCATTAATCAGTTTAATATGATAAATCTCATCATTATCATCGTCGTCGTCGTGGTCAACGTCAACATCTTTTTCATCATCACCAAGATCATCATGATTAATTATTTCATGATCACCATTAACATCATCAAACATATTATCGTCATTAATTTTCATCATCATTATCATTATCACCATTATCAGGATCATCATCAATATCATCATCATCATCATCATAATCATAATCATCTACAACAACAACACCACTAACACCATGTGAGACCACATCCTTATCATTGATTTTCATCATCATCAGTATCATTATCATCATCATCATCATCATCATCATAATCATCATCATAATCATTCACAACAACACCACCGCCACCATCATCATAGGGGTCTAGATCGTTATCATTGATATCATCATTATCTGCTCTATACCATCATCACCAGTGTCGTCATCAGCATCATTATCATTTATGTGATAGTCATATATATTATCATCATTACGTTAATCTTTTTTTATGAAGATCACCATCACCATAAAGAAACTAAGTTAAGAGAGGCAGAGATGATGCATTTTACCCGATGTAAACACTGAAACTGAATAAAAGTGACACACATAGACATCCTCAGTCTGTTGCTCACCTTGGACAGGTATATATATTTAGCACACAAACATATGTACCGTTTATTGATTTGTTTCCGAGAATTTCCTTCGTCTCTTGACGTTAATTAACCCAGATAGGTCAGTCTGTTGTTTGTTGATCAGTCTGCGGGGTCACGTCGGTGCAGCCCCGTCTACACTGGCCGCTGTGACGTCACACAGTATGCGTTGCTAGTGGTTCATCGAAAAAGTGGTTAATTTTAATCATGTATCATATGATACAATTTTTTTTTTTTTCACCGACATTCATGCTTTCTCAAGATTTAAAAAGCTTTTAAAAATTAAACTTTCTTTTATTTCAAAGTTGATTCTGTATATACCAAGAAACGAAAAGGTTAACTATTTACCCTCTTCTATTTTCGACTCCCCCCCCCCCCCCTCCACCCCCCTCACTCCCAGGCGTAACCTCTTCAGCGCCTTTAGGCCAAATTGCTTGTAACAATTATATCCCAATGTGACTGCCCTCTCTGTTCTCGGACCATTACGCATACACTTGAGTACGTCATCAGTTGCATGGAAGCACTGTCCGGTTCAGAATGGTCAGTCCTAAGTGCAACACAGAAACTGACCGTGCCACATGTCACGGCTGTTGGACCTAAGTAGGTTAACTGTGAAAACCTTCATAACTTATATTAAACAGTTTGTCACAATTAGTGACAATATAAAAATAAATTTATACAAGGCTATATTAGGCAGTCATGGCCAAATGGGGACAAAACAGACCAGTGTTGTATAATAGTCATATAAAAATACATGTACACTTTTCTTTTTAAATTGAACCCTACCACGATAAGAATTGTGATTTAATTCTGACGCATTTTTAAATACTTTGTAACCGGGATGTTTTAAACATGTAATTTCGTCATCATATAGATATCCCAAAGGTAGTAAATATGACAAATTAATACGAAATGTGAGTTCAAACTGGATTATCCTCACTGGACCCATACCCCCACCAAGTACTGGATCGGCCACTTTAACCGGATCCACAGTATAGGACTGTAACGATACCCAAGCGCACCGATACATTGCTATACAAAGTCGAATATCGTATCGGTATCGTGTTGTGTCCCTGTGTCGATACGTTGACGACATTTGATCATCCGATGAGAATTGATATCTGACGTTTAAAATGTTTCTCAGCATTATGTAAGATGTCAAAGGTGTAATTTTAATGATAAGCAACTAGCTGAATTGAACGGCATCCTAATGCCTAATCGCTTAGTACATCGATTTTTCTTAATATGGTTTTAAATTATATTTTATTACAGTACGCTTATTTACATTTCTATATTCAAGGGCAAATTCGGTTTGGAAATAAAATGTTATTGTATCGTAGCATATATCGTATCACGAGCAAAGAATCGAGATACGTCTCGTATCGTGAAATGATTTATCGCTACATTCTTATAATCACCAATGTTAATTAGGGGTCATCTCTGGCCTGTTTCCGGCCCCTGTATAAATTTATTTGGAATTCACTGAAATATTTTTCGCGTAATCCTGCTAACAAACAAACGAATATACAGACACGGGTGTAAACATAACCTTCACGGAGATAATCTATTACAGAAACGCATGTAGTGCTGGTTTCGTATATGCGTCTGTGACGGTATATCAGGGACCTCCTCCTAGACTAAGGACACTCTTCATTAACATCCTTCAAATTTGGTGATTCGTCACACACACACACACACACACACACACACACACACACACACATATATACATGTATATATCTTGGTCAAACCCAAATATCCGATCTTGATATATGCATACAGATTGAATAAAAGAAAAAAAATAGATTTGTTGGATCGACTGATTTATTATTAACCACCACAGGAATTACAACGTTTGGAATGCCGAATTCAATAAAGAATAGTTTAAAGTAAATTAACATTGAAAGCAATTTGGCTGTAGGGGTTATCTGAAATCGTAGGGTGTAGAATAGATTCTCATTCAGATCAACCCAGAGAGAGGGTGGGGGTAAGCCGCCCAAAACTCGTTGTCTGATATCGTTACCCTGGGGTGAAATGGTTTCTCTTTTGCCCACTAGAGGTCATTACAGTCACCCAATGCACAATGGCCAGGAGAGCGCTCCAGTGGGCACAGAAATACATACAGCATTGATCTCGTAATGATTTAACACCGCTGTAACCCAAACACCAATCTAAGGTCACTGCCCAGTATGTCCCAAGCCCATCACCAGTACACTCCAGTACGTCACCAGTACTGCAGTGGCAACAGAGGTCATACATTTAAACCCAAGAAGTTCATAATGGTCAGCGGTGAGTCCACGAAAGACACTGACCATGTCACTCCTCGGACCTGGGACACCTGTCTTCTAAATTATGAACCAATATACTGACTTGTCTTATTAGTCGATTCTGAATTGTTGACACACACACACACACACACACACACATATATATATATATATATATGATATATTTTATTTATATCCAAACACCTCTGTTGTCTTTATCATTCAATTTGGCCATAACAGACACACTTATTTCAGTTGGTAATCTACTCTCAAATGTTTTGTTAATTTTATCATTTACATGCTTTTGTTGTTTTTATGTTCCATTTTCTTCTATTTATTTTCTTTAAAGCTAACAGATTAATCGACAGAGAAGATTTTTATGTGCATATAATTGTATTGCACAGGGAGAGCTATAGGGATGCTTATCAAGATAACCTTGTCCAATTTTGTCCCATGACCAAATATCCAAGGACGGCATGCATTAAATAAATTTTACAAAATTTGATGGTATCAGGTCGGTGCAGGCCCTCGAAGGCTACTTACTCCTGGCGGTATGTTGTGACGTCACACGATGTGGTGATACAAACACGTGACCCGAACATCTGGCGTTATTTACTTCTAGCGATGGACCATGCCCTATTATGAGATCTCCTTTGACCATTTTGTCAGTAACCAGTACCATTAGAGGTCGCTGAACCCCCCCCCCCCCCCGGACAGGTTCGTCAGTCCTCTACCACATCACCAGTTCCATCGTTAGTTATAAGTCATGATGTAAGTTTATAATGGTAACTGAACTTTATTTTTACCAGAGCATATACCCCTTTCCTTTTTATGCAATCATTCAAATATTGTCTTTTTTAGTAATGCGGAATAATTCGTTGTATCATAAGTAGATAAGGGGAAATGTAGGAGAAAGACTTGCATTGCAGTAAACAAACCACTGAGTGACAAAAATGCGACAACTTTAATATTATCAATTATTTCTGGTACAGTATACTGGAAAGAGAGAGAGAGAGAGAGAGAGAGAGAGAGAGAGAGAGAGAGAGAGAGAATAAATAAAATGACATACAATTATTATGTCGAACTTTTTATATTTAAAACTGATGTCCATGTTATTAGTTCAATTTTTAATGAACTACCGCAGGCTACATTCAGACAAGACGAGTCAATTTTGTGTGGGTATGACAGAGTATCGGTTGTAACCTTCTCTGTCCGCGGGCATGTAGCAGATATCGCCTCCGTTTGACCAGACTGGAATCATGTCGACTGCGGGTGTGTGACCAACTACCAGGAAGTCCCAGGTCAGTAGAGTTGCCCTAGATCAAGGACGCAGGTATCACAGGTCATGGGATGGGCAGATTGCGAGCAACGACCCCTGTTGGCCAAAAACAGAACATGTAAAGCTGTAGACTCGATCTGCTGCCATATGTGGAATAAAAAGTGATCTATGAACATTTATTAATTTTTTTTCCGGTGATCATCTTCGAGGAAGGGCCGAAATATTGTACATACCTGTTTTGTGTACAATTTTCAAGTGCCGCAGGTTTTAGTTACAGGTCCGCACATACATACATGGACATGCACATACATAAACACACAAATATATACTGGTATATACATACGGACAGATAGACTTCATCAGGGGCGGATCCAGGATTTAGGAAAAGGAGGGGTCCAAATTGAGAGGACTAACTACAAAGCCTAAAATAAGGTCCTAAGGTCCGGAAAAGTGGGGGGGGGGGTACAAGCAGGAAAAATTGTCAGAAATCCTTTAAAAAAGGTTGCAGCAGCTGTACAAAAGGGGGAGGGGGGGGGGGGGGGGGGGTCCGGACCCACAGGACCTTCCTCCTGGATCCGCTTCTGTTCATTGACAGGGACGTACAGAGAAATTGAGAAAAAAGATGATCCAACACCCTTGTCTCAATAATAAAGAAATGCACCGGGAATGTTTGTATGACGTTATACAAAACATATCGCACACATAACGCAGATTCTGGAAGCCTCACCATGAAGATCTTACCCTGGATGGCGCCTTTAGGGTACTAAACAGTTTTTTCTTATCTTTTGATCAGCGGTTTTGGTCGTGAGAGTCAAGTGGTCCGGTGAATCCTTTGTGAACATATAAATCTATCGTGAATGCTCTCTCTCTCTCTCTCTCTCTCTCTCTCTCTCTCTCTCTCTCTATATATATATATATATATATATATATATATATATATATATACACACACTTTCCCGCAGATATGTATATTCAACACATGTTATCCTCTGAAAATGGTGCATGCAGTATTGTTATATGTTCGTATTGTTAGATCGTCTGAGTGTTCAATCTGTGTATTGTCCCAAAACATTTGCATTATATGTTATTCAGCTGACTAACAAATCTAGGAGAGTCCATTTTCAGTCATATGGGGTTTAAGCTTACAAGACCGATCAAGTCAGTGTCTCTCCTGTACTTCAAGCTGACCA
This sequence comes from Sipunculus nudus, assembly GCA_026874595.1. Lineage (NCBI taxonomy): Eukaryota > Metazoa > Annelida > Sipuncula > Golfingiida > Sipunculidae > Sipunculus > Sipunculus nudus. The sequence continues at coordinate 14,990,741 of CM049319.1, forward strand.
CGGTGAACTGCACGTCTGTATCGTTTGAACTTATTTAACATCGTAGTACTGCTTAGGTACGGGGGCGTATGAGTGATGTTCCGAGCACAGAAAGGGGGCCGACCTCTAGGATAACAGCCCAAATAACCGGACTCCATTTGAGTGACCGCGTATATAACAGAGATAAATAAAGGTTTTCCTATGACCATTGTGTGTACTGAACTGTTGCCTTTTGAATTGTTTACGGTAATATATGTGATATAAACTATTGATACGTCACGTGAATGCCCGTTCTCTGGACGTGATTTATGCGTCCATATACTTTTCAACAACTTTAGAACAAACCATAGAATTATTCAACTCTGTTTAGATTTACGATCCATATAACCTAAAAAATGGATTGTTACTATATATATCCCTCCATGAACTTTAATTTAACCCTTTTTACCTTTATTTGGGTAAAATTACAAACAGACAAAGAAATAAAAAGTGACTAACCAACAACGGAAAGAAATACATATTTCTTGATGGAATTTTATAATACTAATTTTCTATATTATTAATAATAATAATAATAATAATAATAATAATAATAATAATGATAATAATGATAATAACCAGAAAATCCTGGCATTGGAGTAGTAGTATCCCCGGACATATAAAGCGTCCCCCCTTCTAAATAGCCACCCTTCTTCTGAAGTATACATTAACACATGACAGGGCCAAGGTCTCAAATGTTTGAACTTTTCCGACAGCTTGGATGAGATTGTTGTGTCAAATTTTAAGGGAAACAGATACAGTACTTTATGAGGTAAATAATGAGTTTGACCAAAATTCTGTTTCCAAAGATTTGAGAACAGATGGCACCTGTCCTTGTGACCCAAAAATTGATAAGAATCTTCACCCATTGGAGGTGAACTATATTTGCAAGAGGGAAGGCTTAGGATGTAAAGTAATCCTTAAAATGCACCTTTTAAGGATGTGGGTCTTGTGACCTGGACCTTTGCCCTCATGACCCCAAAATCAATAGAGGTATTGCTTTTTTGAATGGCCATATATGTCATATTTGAAACTGATTTATCAATCCAAGCTGGAGTTATCATCAGGAAATGAATTTTTGGATAGATGGTTCCTGTGACCTTCACCTTTGACCCTGTAACCCCAAAATTGATATGGATCGTCTTCTATCGATAGTTGAGTTATATCTGCAAGGAGAAAGGTCTGTGATTAAAAGTTTGGCTGAAAATGCATCCTCAATCTTTTTAAAGATGTGGTCCTGTGACCTTGCTATATATTGTTGGGCCATATATAAGTCTAGTTTGAAATCCATAGGTAAATCCAAGCTGGAATTACTATCTCGGACCTAATTTTTGGACAGATGGCTCCTGTTACCTTCACCTTTGAACTTGTGACCTCAAAATTGATAGGGTTCTTCCTCCATTAGCAGTCAAACAATATATGCAAGATTAAAGGTCTGAGATGAAAAGTTTGGCTGAAAATGCATCAACAATCTTTTTAAAGATGTGTCCTGTGACCTCACCTTTGACCTCGTGACCCAAAATCTTGCTTTTTCAATGGAGCCTATGCTACTAGTAGTATGATATACTCATATCACTGCGCCGGACCAGCTTTTAGCATGGAATAGTGATATATTGCACAATTTACAGGGGACAAACGTTTCGGGATTTTTCAATCCATTATGGTACCTAAAGTGCCTATAATTTAGTCCTTGTACTGCATATTTCCTTTTATTGGTCAGCTGTGCACGCCAGAGAGACTGACCGGTCACTGACCTGTGCTAACAATCTGGTTATGAGAGAGAATATACACATAAATGCCCTTGTTGGATACCTAAACTTACATGCAGTAAAGTGCAGAAGGGTAAGAGGAAAACAAAAGTGGGCGCTATGGTTACCTTCAAGGCCACACCACCAAAAATTGTTCTACGGAATACAGCTGACCCTTTCCTCACTTATCAATGTTTTGACAAATGAGCACAAAGTCCCCGATATTAAAGTTGGTAATTCCTGATCTTGTATCAATATCTTTAAAAAAATCACTACATGTACTAAAATGTAATATTGTAATTCATAAAGGTAAATATAATAAATTAAACGTTGTAAATTTTTTTAATTGTACTTCATTTTAAGAATTATTGCACAAGTTTGTACCCGTATTGCAAGTTGGTGAAATTTCGGACGTTTTGTCACAATCCCCCTCTTCTCAACATTTGGCCATAAAGTCCATAAAGCATATATTTGGCGTGGCCTATGTTATTCAAAGAACCTGGCAGGCTAAAATTCCTTCGTTACTCATTAAACTTTATAAATATTATCATTTTAGTGATATCTTAACAATAAAAGTTTCCTCGGAAATAAGACCTTGTTGGTTTTAAGAATTATTTTTTTGTCTACGTAATGATCTACCCTTATGACAAATCGTTGGAATGCATACTCATATCAAATGTTTTCTACTTTCAAAACTTATACCGTCTCCTCTATGCGTTAGTGAGTTACGTTACATGATACATCACACCTTACGAGGACAAGAAAACTGGCAAAATACAGGTTAAATACACCTAAGGTAAACACTTTATAATGTATGTTAAGAGCTGTCTGATTGTGAACTGAATTAACAAATATGGCATGCATATGAATTAACATTAAATCATCATCATCTTTCATCAGATAAATATCATTAATCTCAACATCAATTTCATCATCATCAAGATCACCATGAATAACGGTTTCATGATCACCATTAACATCATCACCGATATTATCGTCATTGATTTTCATCATGGTCAGTATTACCATCACCAGGATCATCATCAATATCATCATCATAAGCATCATCATAATCATTCACAACAACAACACCACCACCATCATTTGAGACCACGTCCTTATATATCATTGATATCATCATTATCTGCTTTAGACCATCATCACTTGTATTATCAGCATCAGCATCATTATTTATGTTATAGTCATCATTAACAAAATAAACATGTTTATTGTCATCATTACGTTAATCTTTGTGATGAAGATCTCCATCAACATCAAGAAACTAAGGAAAGAGAGGCAGACTCTGAGATGGTGCAGTTTTCCCACTGAACCAATCATGGTGTCACACATATAGGCATCCCCAGTCTGTTGCTCACCTTGGACAGGTATATTTTACACAAACATAATTACCGTTTATTGATTTGTTTCCAAGAATTTCCCTCGTCTCTTGACGTTAATTAACCCAGGTAGGTCAGTCTGTTGTCTGTTGATCAGTCTGCGGGGTCACGTGGGTGCAGCCCCGTCAACTCTAGCCGCTGTGACGTCACACTGTATGCGTTGCTAGTGGCTCACCGAAAAAGTGGTTAATTTTAATCATGTTATGTATCATATGATACAAATATTTTTTTCATAGACTCTCATGCTTTCTCAAGATTTAAAAAGCATTTAAAAATGAAACATTCTTTTATTTCAAAGTTGATTCTGTATATACCAAGAAACGAAAAGGTTTACTTATTTACCCTCTTCTATTTTCGACTGTGCTTCCCCCCCCCCTCCCCCCCGGCATAACCTCAAACCTATCTTCAGCGCCTTCAGGCCAAATTGCTTGTAACAATTATATCCCAATGTGACTGCCCTCTCTGTTCTCGGACCATTACCCATACACTTAAGTACGTCATCAGTTGCATGGAAGCACTGTCCGGTTCATAATGGTCAGTCCTAAGTGCAACACAGAAACTGACCGTGCCACATGTCACGGCTGTTGGACCTGTTTCCAGATGGATAACTTCCAGCAGATATGCGCACTTAAAGATGTTAATATACGTTTACCTGACACGCTTAAGTAGGTAAACTATGAAAACCTTCATAACTTATATTTAACAGTTTATCACAATTAGTGACAATATAAAAATAAATTTATACAAGGCTATATTAGGCAGTCATGGCCAAATGGGGACAAAAAGACCAGTGTTGTATAATAGTCATATCAAAACCTTACCACGATTAGAATTGTTATTTAATTCTGACGCATTTTTAAAATACTATGTAGGCGGGATGTTTTAAACATGTAATTTCGTCATCATATAGATATCCCAAAGGTAGTAAATATGACAAATTAATACGAGTTCAAACTGGATTATCCTCACTGGACCCCATACCAATCCTATTCGATCGGCCTCTTTAACCGGATCCACAGTTTAGGACTGTAACGATTCCCCCAGCGCACCGATACATCGCGATACAAAGTCGAATATCGTACCGGTATCGTGAGGTGTCCCTGTATCAATACGCTGACGATATTTGATCATCCAATGAGGAGTGATATCTGACAATTAAAATGTTTCCCAGGATTATATATGAGATCAAAGGTGTCATTTATCTGGTTAGAAACGAGCCAAGCTGAACGGTATTCTAATCTCTAATCGTTTAGTAAATCGATTTTTCTTGATATGGTTTTGGAATATATTTGTTAAAAAGCTTATTTACGTTTCTATATTCAAGGAAAAATTCGGTTTTGAATTAAAATGTTATTGTATCGTATTATGTAACGTATCATGAGCAACGAATCGGGATACGTATCGTATCGTAAAATATTGTATCGTGGCAGTCTTAATCCGCACCAACATTTAATGAGGTCCTGCCAGGCCTTTGTCCGGTTCCACCATAAAGTTTTTTTTTTTTTTTGGAATTCGCTTCCATTGTTATTACATAAACACTTCTAACAGGCAAACGAACAAACAGAGATGGATGGAACATATCCTTGACGAAGGTAATACATTACAAAAACGCATGTAGTGCAGGTTTCGCATCCTCATGCAGGACAACAGGGAATGGGCCTTTTAGTTCGCATTGTTTCATACAAAATGGTAGCGTGTCGTGACTTAGACGGTATGACCTGGAACTCTTCCTAGACTAAGGATACTCTCCATTATCATCCTTCAAATTTGGTAATTCGTCACATCCTTCAAATCAAGAAGTGCTATATTAAAAAAGTGCTTTAATACTTAGGGTTGTCGTGTGACACCCACAAACTGATTTTAACTGTCTGTCTATTATAAAATGTATATTATAAATATATGCATACACATTGAATGAAAGAAAAGAAAATATATTTATTGGAGCGACTGAGGTATTCAATTTGTAACCACTACAGGTATTCCAACGTATGGAATGCCGAATGCAATAAAGAATAGTTTAAAATAAATAAATATAAAAAGCAACTTGGCCGATGGGGTAGTCTGAAATCGTAGGGTGTAGAATGGATTCTTATTCGAATTACCCCAGAGAGGAGGATGGGGGTAAACCGAGTCGATTTCAGATTACTTACATCCGCCCCGCCCCTTATCTGATATTGTTACCCCGGGGTAAAATGGTTTTACTTTAGCCCACTAGAGGTCATTACAGTCACCCATGCAAACTGTCCAGGAAAGCGCTCAAGTGTGCACAGAACTAACATTCAACATTGATCTGGTAATGTTTAAACACCCACACACCAGTATAAGGTCACTGCCCATCATGTTCTTAGCCCATCGCCAGTACACTCCAGTACGTCACCAGTACTACAGTGGCAACAGAGGTCATTCATTTAAACCCAAGTAGTCCATAACGGTCAGCGGTGAGTCCAAGGAAGACACTGACCATGTCACTCCTCTGAAGCTAACACACACTGTACCTATCTTCGAAGTTTGGAGCAAACATTGGACTTTTTTTTCTTGGATTTTTAATCTTAAACATATAACACAGTTCCTTCAAATAAACCAAAGAAGTTCATAACACCTTTATTATTATATTCCTTCTAGTTTTTTTTTAATTTTTAATTTTTTTTTCTACTAACTTAAGTACAAACTAAGTTAGTATGTACATCATTCTGCAGAATTCCGTTCCGGTTTCTGATTACGTGACAGGGCTTACACGCGATAATTCTGGCGTAATCTGTGCTTGGTGTATCACTCCTGCGTGTCCTGGTTGTGTGTCATCCCTATTGGCATTGCTGGGTCATCACACCGAGGATCCCCCCAAAAGCACACTCGTTTGTGAGTGAAACACGACTGTTGGGCACAGTCTCCGAATTAAGCCTGCAGAGCGCTCACCCTCGGTGAGGCCGACCGTGAAAAATCTCATCGCCCCCGCTGCGATTCGAACTGACGATCTCCCGGCTTTGGGCTCTGTGCTCTAGCCCTGAGCCATAGAAGCCGGTTTCCTGACCTGTTTTGACTGGACTCTTGTGCCCTGGATGGATTAATCCACTCATCAAGATTAAGTGTTTATCAGTTGTTCTTTACATTTTTCAAACTTCTTTACCGATTGTCCAAACCCCTTTTATATACAAATGACAGCGCTATAGTGTATTTAAAAGAAAGGTGAAAAAAAAACAATTAATAAAACAATGATAATACCACTGGCTGTGTAACCAGACAAAAGAGAGATTAAGTATATTGATCTATATATTGTCGGACCCAGGAACGGATAGATGATAAATGATAAATGATAAAGATTGGAAGGAGGGTTGGGCTGTACCCTGGCCCCAATGATCAAGGGAATATTCCGTTATCTGACGTCCAGTTACTAAAGATAATCTGTTGAAGCTTTCATAAAAATAACGTCGATCCCACGGTTTACAGGCTGTTCATTTTATTTATATGAACGTGTTTACAACCATTTTGAAAACCCGTCCAAATAATCCAAACACATTCAACAACGACATCATTCGACATGTCCGACTGCAAATGGCGAATTGCCAGTAGAAATCTTTCAACCTCAGCACTTATGCGACCAACTACCTTGCTTTGCCTGTTTACATGATATTTTCTATATGTCAATATGGGCGCAACGATAAACAAGGTTGTACACCCATGAGACGTTATAAGCACAGATTATATCAGGAATCACTCACAGTCCATTAATATGTACACAATATAAGCCAGAAATCACATAACTTCTACAGATGAGGCAGGTGAATAGCTGGCTTTAAGCGTGTATTATTCTGTTTCCCAGATTGTTTAGATTCGAAGAAGTCAAGGAGGGTGGGGGCGCTCCCTGATACCGGAAATGGGTACGACGTACAGCCGTGACACACAACCTGGTCAGTTTCTTTCTTGCACTCAGGACTGACCATTATGTACCCAACAGCTTCATACACCGGGACTTATTGCAGAGGGTGACACCGGTTTACTGCAGTGTACGAGTTATGGTCCGAGAACAGACAGGGTAGCGACCTCTATAGGGCATATCGGTAACAATAGAGGGAAAGACTGGGCAGACATCTTGCATAATAATTACAGAGTCGTAAGGCCAAAAAAAGGTTTAGTTCTAACTTTTTTTCAGAAATCAGTGCGGGCGGGCGATATTTTATTTTTTTTTACTTTTTTTATATGTTTCGATAAAAATGTCATATGATTAGGGAAAAGCAGGAAAATAACAGAATTGTTTTGCTGGGGTGGGGGTCGTCATCAATGCATCAGTTGCCTTTGCAAAATTTTTCTGCCCTTCCCCTCCCTTGTGTTTAGCTTGTGTTAGCTACTATGGTGACCATTATGACGTCGAAATGTTATATAGGCCTGCACTTAGTTCCAAAATACTAATAATGCGACATATTGATTCATCAATAATCATATTGATACTTTCATAGCCATCGATTATCATTTTGATACTTATGATTATCGATGGCTATGAAAACGATCAATATGAGTATCAATGGTTCTGACAAAAAATCAATATAATTATCCATTTCTATGACAAGAATCAATCTAATTATCGATGTCTATGACAAGAATCAATATGATTATCCATAGCCATGAAAAGGACCAATATGATTATCAATGGCTTTGACATTGATCAATATGATTATAGATGGCTCTGAAAAGAACTTATATGATTATTGATGGGTGTGACAAGGATTAATATGATTATCGATGGTTATAACAAGGATCAATATGATTATCGATGGTTATAAAAAGAATCAATATGATTATTGATGGCTTTGACAAAATCAATATGATTATTGATGGTTGTGACAGGATTCAACATGATTATCCGTGGCTATGACAAGGATCAATATGATTATCAATGGCTCTGACAAGAATCAGTATGATAGTTGATGGTTTTGACAAGAATCAAAATGATTATCGATTGCTATGACAAACATCAATATGATTATAATTTTATTATCGATGGCTCTGCCAAGGATTAGCAAATAAAAAAGTGGTATAACAACATAATATATATAATATATCTAATCTCTATCGCAGGAAAACAATGCGGCAATACCGTCAAGCAGTTATTTGGTATATATAGTACTTCTCACGAGGTATAAATATTTTATTATACTCTTATGTTTTAATTATTAAATATTTTCGTGAATGTCACCCAACTACCTTCATTTTAGAAGCCCTGGGGCTTAACGGATGGATCGGACATAGAAAACATTTTAAAAGTATATTCAAGAGTAAATCATGTTGAGTGAAGGCATGGGCGTTCATGGGACGTGTGTTCCCCCCCCCCCCCCCCCCCCATAGCTTGTATTACATATATTATATATATAACAAGTAGCGATACAATAGGCACCAGTGCAGCACACACAATAATCGTGGGAAAACCTATGTCCCTGTTGTATTCGCGGAGACGCGAATAAGTCCGGTTATTCGGGCTGAAACTATGATAGTCCCAGAGGTCGGTCCCCTTCCTGTGCTTGGAACATCATTCATACACCCCCTACCCAACCAGTACTACGGTGTTAAATAAGTTCAAATGATACAGACGTGCAGTTCACAGTGGTCAGCTGCAAGAACACGATAGACACTGACCTGATCAGTCTTTTTAGCTGACACCCCTATATGACTGAAAATGGACTCTTCCAAATTTAAAAATCAATGATTCCTAGGAAGTTTCAAAATGGGTATTTGTTTTAGGCTAAAATAGGGTCTTATTATAAATATGTGTTGAAGGAAGATTAATTTTTTTTTTATCATTTGATTATAAATTTTCAAGGGTGATTTGGGGACAACTATATAGCTGTGAGATTTGCGTTCCGATTCTTCCCTACGTCTGTATTCGAGCACCATGTATTTTTCTTGCTTAACAGGTAAAATAAAGCATATAATAACAAAAGAAATTGTACCGATTTTAGTTATATCATTTTCTTGAAAAGGATATCCGAGTGTCTGGTAAATTTCTACTGACAAAATTGACCAGCACAGAAAATAACAGATGACATACGCCATGCCAATGGGCCCTAATCAACTGAAGGGTCAAACTACGCTACAGTATATAAGTCTAGGAGAATATTCGCTAAACTTTAATGGCCATCTATTGGTGGAATGGTAATATTTATGTATTAATTATATATGTATGTATTTATGTATATTCGGTACTGTAACTTAAAAAATGCAGGCCATTTCCACTTAAAAATTTCAGTCAAGATAGCCCTCATTGTTTTGGTCCTCTTTGAAGAATTTAGAAATCAAATGGACATGACACAAACAGTTGATTGTAGTTCGCTCTTCATTTCTCAGATGGCAGCAGGGCGATGGTCTGCAGTTTCTGAACTTGTCGTTTCCCAAATGTTCCACGTTTGGCCATCAGGGGTCGTTGCTCGCTGTATCAGCCCATCCCATGACTGTGATACATGCGTCCTTGATCTAGGACAACTGTACTGACCTGACCTGACACTGTGTGGGAGTTCCTGGAAGGTGGTCACACCCCCCAGTTCATATGATTCCAGTCTGGTCAAACTGAGATTATAACAGCGAAATGACCACGGGGCAGAGAAGGTCACAATCGATACTCTGTCATACCTACACAAAATGGATTTGACCTAAGTGAACAAACCGTTCGGCAGTCTCTCTCTCTCTCTCTCGATCTATCGATCAAATTATTTAACGGTTTTATTAAAGTTTTTCATCGTTTCACAAGTTTTATTTTATACGTCTCGATTGTGATCAATGAACCATAAATGAGCCAGTTTTGTCAAAGTAAATTTAGTTTACTTTATAAAATGAAAAATGCAAATGTATGGAATTTCTACAAACGAGGAACTGGTGATGTGGTTGTCATCGGACCTGACGTTGAATTACATTAACGAAATGGAAACTAGTTGCACGGAATAGTGAGCAAGCTCCCTCGAACGATAATAACAGAAAAAACACGTAAGATAACTGCCAATGTACATTAATTATGTTCACAAATGGTTTACGGATGTTTATTTCAACGGTTTTAGACAAAAAATGCTGTTTACTTGACTTAATTCTAACTAAACTCAGTGTATTATTATCCATTCGTCGACTGATGGCTACATCACCCACCGTGCAGCCTGCTGACCATGCATGCATATAATTAAGCGGTACGGCCTTTTCACACTAGGCGGCGTGCATAGTCCGTTTCGGCCTAAAGTGTGTGTTTATAATGAATATGTTTAATTTTCATCATGGAAAGTGTCAGTGAACTGTTGGTAGGCTATAACAAGCTGTTATCAATTAGATCGCTTTATTCACGATTTATCGCAATAATCTGATCCTTCTTTATTATCTGGTAAACTCATGCGTTTTTCGCAACACGTGAGTTTGTTGTCAACATATCCATTCAAATGAGCAGGCTTGTTGAGAGATCCTGGCCAATAGGAAAACGGCTTGCCCAGATAACGGGGAAAAGAAGGATAGAGATCTGGGAAGCCCATTCTGAGTTGTAAAATTAGACTGTAAAGAGTTTCAGATACCGGGCAAGTAGTATTTTCTACCCAAACTTGTTAAAAAATATACATGGAAGGAAATTATGTATCATTTACACCCTTTAGTCACTTTTCATCGAAAATTTCGGTCACGAATTTTTTTTTGCGGGACGCGTATTTTGCATTTCGGAAAATGAATTTTTTTTTCAAAGCATTCAGTAGCAGAGCACTTCAGTCTTAATTCAGACTATAGTGGTGTGGAGGTACATACGGTTGGTCAGCGACCTCTGGTGTTATTTTTGTTACTGACAAAATGATCGGAGAGAAGTCTGTCTCGTCTAAAGCAACCCCCACGAAGAGGCTATATCTACTGAGGCACAATTGACATAACCTAGGGAAAATTATTTGTATGGAGAATGGGCTGCAAAATGTTCAAGTTAAAAACTGCAGGTTTTTCTAAAAAAAAGTGTTCAAGTTAAAAACTGCAGGTTATTCCTCGACATTCAGTTATGGGGAAAAAAACTGATAAACCATGAATAGTATAATGTATCGAAATATTCTTTATCCTCTCTTTCCGGGAATATAAATATCCGTATATATGTAATTTTAATTCTGAGTCGATTGTTTTATTCTTTTCTAAGTAAAAAAATATATTCAATAAAAAAATAGGAGAAAAAGATAATAGAGGTTGCAGCAAAATGCAACTTAGTTGCATCTTAAAAGAGGAAGTGGAATTTTTCCTGTGGGTCCGTCATGGCGAATAAGAATGTTTTATGTTACAAAAAAAAATATGTATAAGTCTATATCAATATTTTATAATTTAAATTTCACCCAAGAAAATGACATTTTCTCCACATTTAGACGATATGTAAAGTGTATGTCAATTTCTAAGAGGTGACTAATTGTTTGTTGTCTTTCTCGGACTCACGACTGACCCTTATGAACTTCTTGGGTTTAAATGTATGACCTTTGTTGCCACTGTAGTACTGATGACGTACTGGAGTGTACTGGTGATGAGCTTAGAACATAATGGGCAGTGACCTTACACCGGTGTGTTGGTTGTAGCGGTGGTTGGTCATTACCAGATCAATGCTGGTTGTTTGTTCTGTGCCCACTGGAGCGCTTCCCTGGTCAGTTTGCACGATGTCACGCTAGTGACCTCTAGTGGCCAAAAATGAAACCATTGTAGTGATATCAGATTACCTGTTGTCCCGGGGGGCCACACTTTGGAATACCTAACGCCACATCACATTTTAATATTTTGCTTGTTTGAACACAAAAATAAACTTTTGTTTCCAAATATTACCAACACAATAATTATGTAGAAACTATTTTAATGGTGTATGGATGCCAAGTGAAAGACAAAATTATTACCAGTTCGAAAGTTAAGCCACGTGCATTTACTAGACGGACAGACAGACGACGGACAAAGAGTGATCGCTAAAGCTCAGATGACTTACAGTCAGCTGAGCTAAAAAAGGGAGCCAGAGATTAAAAAAAACATTTATAAATGCGAAAATAAAATCAAATAATATGAACATCCCAAATATGTTGCCTTCCAAGGACATGCATACATATTATATAAGCAGATTCAGTGTACTGATTTGAACTCATTAATTTCTTTCGTCTCTAAGCGTTAATTAACCCAATTTGACAGTCTGTTGTTGTCTCATCTGCATGGCCTTGCTATGTCTCCGGGGTCACGTTGGTGCAATCCTGCCAGGGGTGATGACTGTGACGTCATGTTGACTCGAACACTGTTTCTTGGTGGTTCACCAAAACTTTTGGATCTGTTTCGGATCAGTGTAGAAATTTGAACAAAAATGTGTCTTTGTTTATGAGCTGGGGGGGGGCTTAATTTATTTATTAAATACTGCCTTTATAAGCTAAACATCATTGTTACTAATTGTGACGTATAATTCTCATCACTGTGTTTTTATGTGTGTGAAGGTGAAACCTAAACCTTTAAAAGCTTTATATTTAATATAACTAAGTTGAATAAGTCTTTTGTGTCAGTCTTTGTATCAATCTTTATTACAAAATTGATGCTTAAAATATAAAATGAGATCAGAAGCTCAAAAATAGATTCTGTTGTTTAGATAACTTGGACATGGTTAAGGATGTGACATTTATATTTCTATGTGAAATACCAAAACTGTAATCAGTTAGACTTGATACTTTACGTTTCATTTATTAAGATTTAAAAAAAATAAAATTATTTATTTCTTACCTATTGTATTTCATATACACGTACCTCAGACCCTGATATGGGGAGGTTTACTATTTAATTGTTCCAATTTCAACAATATTAGGGTACCTTTAAACATGATACTGATGTTAACAGTAATTACCGCAAGCGTATGAAAACGGCTTCTGTGGCTAAGGGGTAGAGCGTAGGACTCAAAATCGGGAGATGGTGAGCCCCCACCCAGGGTGATCGCTCTGCAGGCTTAATGGGAAGGCCGTGCTCAACGACTATGTTTCACTCACAAACGAGTGCGCTTTTCGGGAGTTCCTCGGTGGTATGACCCAGCAATGGGGGCGATTACGCACTCAGGACCCGCAGGTGCAGTAGACACCTGGCCTGGTCGATGCCAGGATATTAAATAACAGTGGATATGATGGGATGGGATTCCACAAGTAATTCTGCGCAAGTACAAGTCCAATTCAGAGGCTTGGTCACTTTTTTAGGAGATTCTCTTCAATTTCCCGGGGCGGATGTAGGATAAAGAAAAATTAGGAAGACTTATGGGAAAACATTGACAGGGTCCTCAGGTACAGAAAGGGGGGGAGGGTGTTTAAAATCTCTTTTGGTGGCTCAAACGGGATGGGTCCAGGAGATCCGGTTATGCTAGTAAATTATTGAATGAAACTTAAAATAACAGTTTTAGGGTAGATAAAATCATCATAGAGGAATTACAAAAACAAATTTTGAGATATTGCCATATATTTTGATATTAGTCCATTTAAAAGGGGGTTATTGTTACTGGGACTTAAAATAGTGTACCTTTTAAAATGTTATAATTTTTACATATTACAAAATCATGTGAAAATGAATGAAAAGTTGAAAAATATACTATTTGAAGGATCACAATACCAGGTTTAAAATAATGTTCACATTTTGGGGTCTAATATGAAGTAAAAGCACTTAATTTAATTTAGATAGAGGGGTTTCAAACGATAATGATACCTAGATGACATCTTATCATTATATTTATCAAGAGAGAGAGAGAGAGAGAAAGAGAGAGAGAGAGAAACCAAAAGGAACTAATTTAAATTAGAGTTCAACTTAGGGTATTTCTGCATGTCGTTCAAAAACTCAGTTTCATTTTTAGAATATGACAATGGGCCTGACAGAGCTCATTAATTCAGGACAGTCCATTTTCCAATGAAACAGGGACGACAGCTTAGACGGGAAGAGGTGGTCAGTCTCACCGGCGCACTTATATATGACCAGTATGTACTCTGTTTTTAAGCATAACGAACTTACGTACCGAGTTGTACTGGTGACGTACTAGAGCGTATGCCTGGTCCACAGAATGGACAGTGACTGCAAGGACAACACCCACCAGAAGAAATGGATGATTCCGAAATTGGGACGGGCACTAAACCCTCTGACAGGTGAATTGCAAGCAAACGTACAAACAATGCATGCAATGTTACAATGAAAATCTAAATACACCATTCCAATAAAAAGAACAACACACAAACAGAAGTCTTTTGATGTTTTATTTATTAATCAATTTTTACTAAAGATTAAAATAATTAAAATGAGTTGCTGCGTTTTATAATAATTTTGCAATGTACCATATGGGGTGCCAATTAAAAAAATGTCATTATTTATTTATTAGTCATTTATTTGATTATTTATATGCTCTCGAAGATCACTTCCTAAAACATATATTGATATAATGAAGGAATGATATATTCAAATTACCTAGAATGAACCAAATAAACACCTTTAGCAAAATAATATATAATTTGCCCCTCATATACTTTAGTGAAAAACTGCACATGTATTTCATTATTTACGTATTCGCACTTTGAGAAGAATAATTAAACTTTAATGGGCACCCCTTAAAGAAAGTGAATATGAATTAACTAAGATGAATGCTTCAAACAGACAACAATTTTTATGAATAGTAATGAGTATTTTATTATTATGAAAAGAAACCTCTGTGGACTGATTCTTTTCGGCAGAGTTGACAAAGATTATATGTGTATGTATATTGAATCCTGTAGGCTATGTTTAAGGGCTACACAAAAAAAGTGCACACAGTTGAATTGAATTTAACAATGTTACCAATTAATAAACGATGATATCATATCTTAAAAAGCGAAACACCTGTCACTTTCTCATTCCAGGCCACACCAACAAATATTAGTTCTAAGGAATCGACGCTCAAAATTGTGTGCGTGTGTGTGTGGGGGGGGGGGGGTAGGTGTGTGAGTAGATGTAGGTGTTGTGGGTGTGTGTGTGTGTGTATGTGAATGAGCATCAAGTTTAGTGTTACCAACAAAAATAAAAAGGAGGTTCGCTCTATTTGTATTGTATTCCAGAGTTCGTAAAAACAGTTTATCTTTTGGTGTAGCCTTATTTATTATTTTTCTTTATCTTCTCTCTGCCAGGATACCAATCCTGTGTGTAATGAGTAGCCTTTGTCCAGAAAGGGATGCACTGTGAGGCACAGTCATGAGACGAGGGCAGTTTGTCAGAAACCATTTCATGCCAAACGGTCTCCGCCCATCGTGTCCCCAAACCGTCACTCACGCACCCTATAGGGGGCGGTAGGAGTCACTCTTTAGATAAATCTGCGGAGATGCTTGGCTAAAAAGGCATTTAGTCGGAGTCAATAAGACGCATGCTCTCCTCTAGTAAAATAATAGAAATCAGACCATTTCTGAGGTAAAGGTACACGAAAACACATACATTATGTTCGAACAAACTGATAAAGGTACGAAACTTATGTGATTGCACAAAGGGGTGAGAATCTGAGAACTCTCTAATGGATCATTTAGGCAACTTGATGAAATGATGTGACAGCATGGGAGGTATATAAGCTTGACCATGTCACTTTACAGAAACTTTCCTTTCTTTCATTCCGCGGGGTTAATTCCATTTAGGTTTAGAGCACATATCCAACAAGATCCCTGACACCCCCTGTTTTTTAGTTGGACTCTTCTGCGGTAGGTGGATTAATCCAGTCATCAAGACATAGTGTTGTCTTTCATCAATTGTTCTTTACATTTTTCATACATCTTGACCAATTGCCCGAAATCATTTATAAAAAATAACGGCCCCATAGTCTATTTAAAAGAAAAAAAATCGACGAATAAAGCAATGACAATACCACTAGCTGTTTAACCAGTCACGTAAAAGAGATATTAAGAATATTGAACGCATAGATGATTATAGATAAAGAGTGGAAGGAGGATTGGGGTATACCGTGGCCCCGGTGATCAAAACTTAGTGTGCAGGGGATGCCAGTAGGTTTTATAATACATAGCGCTCGCATACAGACGTAGAAAAGAAAACAGATCGGATCGCATATCTCATGGCTATTTTCCGTCATTAAAGGGGAATATTCTGATATCTGATTCCCAGAAATTAAAGATAATCTGTTGAACCTTTAAAAAAAAACGTGGATCCCACGGAACATAGGCTCTTCATTATATATATATATATATATATATATATATATATATATATATATATATATATATGAATGTGTTTACAACATCTCGAGGACCCGTCCAAATAAACTCATTAAACAACGAAATCTTTCGGCATGTCCGACTGCTAATGGCGAATTACCACTAGAAATCTTTCAACCTCCGCACTTATGCGACCAACTACCTTGCTTTGCTTTGTTAATTGGTTGGTTTGAAACTCCTTGTATGCCCAAATTACACATGCCAAGAGAATTGACTTCTAAGTTATTTCAGTCTAAAGTCATCTAATACAGTATTTAATTGTTACTTATAATTTGAAGCACTTAATTTAACATAATTAAAGGAATATTCTGACTTTTCCAGACGATTTCTAGTTTCTGTACTTAATTTTAGGTTTTAGCGGTTATTAAGTACTACACTGGAATCATTTATCTCGCAGACAGAGCAAGGCCATCTCAATCAGGTAATGACAACAGACCTGTCTGGCTGGGCTAATTAACGTCAACACGGAGAGACATACCGAAACAAATCAATAACCACTTTAAACCAACGCTATTAGGGGCGTAGCCGGGGCGGGGGGCAGAGGGCCAGCAATGCATCAATTGCCTTTGCAAAATATTCGGCCCCTCCATTCCTTCAATTTTTAGCTCAGCTGACTGTAAGTCAACTGAAGTATATAGGAATGGCGCTTTGTCCGTCGTCCGTCCGGCCGACCGGCCGTCCGTTAGCAGGGCACAAAGCGTAACTGCTGGACCAAGAAACTTCTAAGTTGTTGTTGTTGTAACCTTTATTTCCTCCACTGAGCGGAGAATCAACAATTTACAATGATATAACATTAGATGAAAGTTCAATACAATATTACACCAAAAAAATACATATATATATATATATATGCAATGTGCAATCTTCACTGATAAATGCACTTTGTTACATACACACTTTTTTGTTTACACACACGTTCTAATGAATTCCAAGGTATAAAAACCTTCCAATTAAACAAGTTTCATATGTTGTAGACATTCTATTGTGTCCTTCGCATTGAAAATCAGTTTAACAGATTCATATATAAACACAATATTTTGTTCATGTGCAAATTCACATACAGGTCTACCTAACATATGTGAAAACATTTCGTCATCCGTGATATTATTGAAATAAGCACTGATTTCCACATTAAAAGTATCAGTTATAAAGTCAAAGAATTCATCTCTGTCTGCAGCGGTGCTGTAACAACCAAGAACGGCGTGACTGTAAATTTCCTCTACCATAAATCCACAAAAGGGACAGAGAATCAC
This sequence comes from Sipunculus nudus, assembly GCA_026874595.1. Taxonomy (NCBI): domain Eukaryota; kingdom Metazoa; phylum Annelida; class Sipuncula; order Golfingiida; family Sipunculidae; genus Sipunculus; species Sipunculus nudus. The sequence goes on from CM049319.1 coordinate 15,008,356, forward strand.
AATATCTTTAAGACAATCTATTGTTATAACAATTTTCGCTACATAATTGAATAAACCAAGAGAATGAGGGACCTCTTTCGAGGCTTGCCATAGCAGTGACTGATGAAAACATCCGTCCATAATATATTATTGTACATTATAAAGTCAGTGTCAGTACATACACGATAATAATAAATGGTTTCTTCTTTTTCTACAACTGATTTAATCACAGCTCTTTTCCACAATGCTTTTGAGGGTATAGGGACATCTCTAAAGAAAGATAATGTCAAAAAGACCATATTCTTGTAACAACAAAATAATATCAAATATATAACCGGAACGGAAAGAATTTTGGTTCAGTAAAATACAATTCAGCTTAAAAAAGAAGATCTGATAGCATGGATGAAGCGGACTTAATTGGCATAATCTGTGAAAGAAAAGTAATTTACTTTTATGAATGAAAGCACGCAACCGCGGCATACCTATCATTGATATAACTTTGTCTGAACGTATCCAGGTGGGAAAATTTTGGATTGATTTTAAACAAAATCTATGCATACGTTCCAGAGCTAAATAATCACTCTTTCACGCTGCCAGCTTTGACCGTTTATAATATATTTAGACACCAGATGGCGGTTCGTTGTCCGCTGAACAAAGCGTGCGTATGATGTGACAAGCAGCCAACCAGATGCCAATAAACAAACACTCGACAGGCATCCTGGCTCCGCCCATAGCTGCGCTTCAAGCGCCGTTTGTAGACAGTTTGTGTTCGAATTTTAATTGCTCCCTCTGCATTCTCGCATCATCGATCGATTCGATTCCGACAGTATGACTGTGTTAGCGTAGCCATGTATTTGTTGTCTGTAGAACTGAATCCTGCAAGCGAGGTGTGCACGCAGCCTTTGCGGTTACGTTTCGTTTGCATTACTGGTAACCGACCGGGCGTCTTATGTGCCCAAGGCCCTAAGCAAACCACGTCTGCGGCAATTCTCTCTGAGCCTGTGGCCTGTTCATACGGTTACCGAGGCGATGAGCTGTCACTCAAAACCAAATGACCATGATTGGCTCCGTGTATTCGTCGGTTTGCTCTGTCTTCCAGCACAAGGTCTCATCTGATTGGACAAAAATACAGTGCTCCCCTCTGGTGTAGCAATTCAGGATACGAGGTCATAACAAACAGCGCTTACCATATAGGAAGTAGGCCTATAGTTAAAGCGCTGTGTAAAGAGCGTATTTGACATATTGGTTTCAAACTTTACTTATATGTGACTCGCCACTAAAGTAAGAAACGTGTGGATTTTGGGGTCCAACGGTCAAAGGTCAAGGTCACAGGACTCATTTCTTTAAAAAGAATGCATTTGAAGCCAAATTTTCATCGCAAACCTTCCATCTTCAAGATATTGCTAACCTGCCAAAAGGGTAAGATTCTGTTCAATTTTGGGGTCATGAGGTCAAAGGTCAAGGTCACAGTACCCACTTATTTAGAAAGATTCTGGATGCATTTCAAGCCGAACTTTTCATCCCAAACCTTCCATCTTGCACATATAGCTGAGCTGCCAATAGGGGAAGAACCTGATTGATTTGGGGGTCACAAGGTCAAAGGTCATGGTCACAGGGGCCCATCTGTCCACATATTTGTTTCTCGATGATAACTCCAGTTTGGATTGACATATTGGTATCAATTTTGACTTATATATGACCCACCAATAATGTAAGAATCCTTTTGAGTTTGGGGTCATAAGGCCAAAGGTCAGGGTCACAGGACCTACGTCTTTAAAAAGATTGTTGACGTATTTTTAGCCAAATTTTTTGTCCCAAACATTCTATCTTCCAGTAATGGAAGTAACTTATGTATGTTGGGGTCATGATGTCAAAGGTCAAGGTAAAGGAATGGCGCTTTGTCCGTCGTCCGTCCGGCCGACCGGCCGTCCGTTAGCAGGGCACAAAGCGAGACTGCTGGACCTAGCAACTTCTAAGTTAATATCCAGGAAGGTCAATAAAAAATCACCTTGGAGACCTGAAATTAGGTCACTGCGACCAATATCCTCCGAACTATGGGGCTTGAAATTACCCCCCAGAATAATCAAAAATATAATACAAAACCTCCAATATCTTGATTAATGCATGGATTGTCATGAAATTTGACAATAAAATTGACTTATATATGGCCCACCACTGAAGAAAGAACTGTTGATTCGGGGGTCATGAGATCAAAGGTCAAGGTCACAGGACCCACTACTTTAGTAAGATTGTGGATGCATTTTAAGCCAAACTTTTCATCTCGATCCTTCCATCTCCGACATGTGGTGCACCTGCCAATGGGGGAAGTTTTCTTTTGATTTTGGGGTCACTAGGTGAAAGGTTAAGGTCACAAGGCCCATCCATTCACAAATTAGTTTATGGATGATAACTCCAGTTTGGGTAGACAGGTTGGCTTCAAACTGATCACAGGACCAATATTTTGGAAAACCTTATATACATATATCCTTATAGACAAATGCAGCTGAGCGTCGAGACCCATGGGTCCCTAGTTTTATCCTGGCTGAGCCCTGACTATGCCCCACACACAATATGGGTTCTGATAACTTGTAATAAAAAGTGATTAGATCCATATGCTATACTTAGCCGATAGGCTTGTGTTAGCTACTTTAGTGATCATTTTGACGTCACAATGTTATTATGCCTGGACTTAAGTCCAATGCTGATTTTGCGACATATGGATTCATCAATAATCATATTAATACTTGTCATAGCCATTGATAATCATGTTGATACTTATGATTATCCATGGTTATGACAAGGATCAATATGATTATCCACTGCTATGACAAGAATCAATATGATTATCCATAGCCCTGAAAGGGATCAATATGATTACTGAAGGCTCTGACAAGGATCAATATGATTATTGATGGGTATGGCAAGGATCAATATGATTATTGAAGGCTTTGACAAGGATCAATATGATTATTGATGGCTATGGCAAGGATCAATATGATTACTGAAGGCTCTGACAAGGATCAATATGATTATTGATGGGTATGGCAAGGATTAATATGATTACTGAAGGCTCTGACAAGGATCAATATTATTATTGATGCGTATGGCAAGGGTCAATATGATTACTCGAGGCTCTGACAAGGATCAATATGATTATTGATGGCTATGACAAGGATCAATATGATTATCAATGACTATGACAATGATCAATATGATAATTATTGGCTGTGCTGGAATCAAATGATAATTTAATTGTCTGACAAGAACAATGTGATTATTGATGGCTATGACAAGGATTAATATGATTACTGAAGGCTCTGACAAGGATCAATATGATTATTGGTGGGTATGGCAAGGATCAATATGATTACTGAAGGCCCGATAAGGATCAATATGATTATTGATAGGTATGGCAAGATCAATATGATTATTGAAGGTTCTGAAAAGAAAAAATATGATTATTGATGTGTATAGCAAGGATCAATATGATAACTGAAGGCTCTGACAAGGATCAATATGATTATTGATGGGTATGGCAAGGATCAATATGATTACTAAAGGCTTTGACAAGGATCAATATGATTATTGATGGGTATGGCAAGGATCAATATTATTACTGAAGGCTCTGACAAGGATCAATATGATTATTGATGGGTATGGCAAGGATCAATATGATTACTGAAGGCTCTGACAAGGATCAATATGATTATTGATGGCTATGGCAAGGAACAATATGATTACTGAAGGCCCTGAGTAGGATCAATATGATTATTGATGGGTATGGCAAGGATCAATATGATTACTGAACGCTCTGACAAGGATCAATATGATTTTTGATGGGTATGGCAAGGATCAATATGATAACTGAAGGCTCTGACAAGGATCAATATGATTATTGATAGGTATGGCAAGGATCAATATGATTACTGAAGGCTCTGACAAGGATCAATATGATTATTGATGGCTATGGCAAGGATCAATATGATTACTGAAGGCTCTGACAAGGATCAATATGATTATTGATGGCTATGACAAGGATCAATATGATTACTGAAGGCTCTGACAAGGATCAATATGAATATCAATTGCTATGCAAGGATCAATATGATTATCGATGGCTATAACAAGGATCAATATGATTATTGATGGGTATGGCAAGAATCAATATGATTACTGAAGGCTCTGACAAGGATCAATATGATTACTGAAGGCTCTGACAAGGATCAGTATGATTATCAATGACTATGACAATGATCAATATGATAATTATTGGCTGTGCGGGAAACAAATGATAACTTAATTGTCTGACAAGAACAATGTGATTATCCATGGCTATGACAAGAATCAAAATGATTATCGATGGCTATGGCAAGTATAAATGTGATTGTCGATGGCTCTGACAAGAATCAATATGATCATTGATGGTTTTGACAAGTATCAAAATGATTATCGATTGCTATGACAAACATCAATATAATTATAATTTTATTATCGATGGCTCTGTCTAGGATTAGCTAATTTAAAATAAGTGGTATAACAGCTAAATACAGTATATCTAATCCTTATGGCAGGAAAACAATGCGGCAATGCCGTCAAGCAGTTATTTGGTTAATATAATACTTCTCACGCGGTATAAATATTTTATTATAATCTTTTTTAATGATTTAATATTTTCCTGAATGTCATTCTGAGTTCCTTATTTTTCTAAATCCTTAGGGTTAAACGGACGGAATCGAATATAGAAAACATTTTAGAAGAATATTCACGAGAAAATCACGTCCTGTGAATGCAAGGACATTTATGGGACGTGAGTTTTTTTCCATAGTTTATATCACATTTTTTACCGTAAGAAATACCAAAGGCACCAGTGCAGCACAGACAATGACCATGGAAACCCTTTATTTGTCCCTGTTATATTCGCGGGGACTCGAATGGTGTCCGGTTATTCGGGCTGAAACTATGATAGTCCTACGGGTCAGCCCCCTTTCTGTGCTTTGAGCATCACTCATACGCCACTACTTAACCAGTACTACGGTGTTAAATAAGTTCAAACGATACAGACATGCAGTTCACAGTGGTCAACTGCTAGTACACGATAGACACTGACCTGATTGGTCGTTTGAGCTTACACCCTTATTTGACTGAAAATGGACTCTTCCAAATTTATAAGTCAATGATTCCTAGGAAGTATCAAAATGGGTATTTGTTTAAGGCTAAAATAGGGTCTTATTATAAATATGTGTTGGAGGGCGACTTTTTTTACTCATTTGATTATAAATTTGGGGAAAACTGGTCAATAAGTATGTATTTTTCTTGCTAAACAGGTAAAAGCACATAATAAAAAAAGAAATTGTACCAATTTTAGTTATTTCATTTTCTTGGAAGAGTTATCCGAGTGTCTGGTAAATTTTTACTTTCAAAATTGACCAGCACAAAAAATAACAGATGACAGACGCCATGCCATTGGTCCGTCACAACTAAAGTGTCAAACTATGCTACAGTATATAAGTCTAGGAGAAAATTCGCTAAACTTTAATGGGCACCTATTGGTGGAATGGTAATATTTATGTGTTAATAATATATGTATGTATTTATGTATATCCGGACCTGTAACTAAAACAGTGCAGGCAATTTCCACTTAAAACGTTTCGTCAAGATAGCTCCCTATCTCGCTCCTCTTTGAAGAATTTAGAAATCGCATGCACATGACACAAACAGTTGATTGTAATTCGCTCTTCATTTCTCAGATGGCAGCAGGGCGATGGTCTGCAGTTTCTGAACGTCTCGTTTACCCGGTGTTCTACGTTTGGCCATTAGGGGTCGTTGCTCACTGTAACTGCCCATCCCTTGACCTGTGATACATGCGTCCTTGATCTAGAACAACTGTACTGACCTGACTTGACGATGTGTGGGAGTTCCTGGAAGTCGGTCACACCCCCGCAGTTGATATGATTCAAGTCTGGTCAAACTGAGATGATAACAGCGAAATAACCACGGGTTAGGGAAGGTCACAATCTATAATTTTTCATACCTACACAAAATGGACTTGACCTATGTGAACAAACCGTTCGGCAGTCTCTCTCTCTCTCTCGATCTATCGATCAAATTATTTAACGGTTTTATTAAAGTTTTTCATCGTTTCACAAGTTTTATTTTATACGTCTCGATTGTGATCAATGAATCAGTTGTTGTCTTTGATACAACAGTACTGCCAACCAGACCACACTGCCAACCAGACCAGTAGTGTTTTATACCCTATTGCCGTTACGGTCTAAAAATGTGTGCTTAACTTGAATATGTTTAATTTTCATCATGGAAAGTGTCTGTGAACTGTTGATAGGCTATAACAAGCTGTTATCAATTAGATCGCTTTATTCACGATTTATCGCAATGATCTGGCCCTTGTTTATTATCTGGTAAACTCCTGCGTTTTTCGCAACACGTGCGTTTGTTGTCAACATATCCATTCAAATGAGCCAGCTTGTTGAGAGATCCTGGCCAATAGGAAAACGGCTTGCCCAGATAACGGGGAAAAGAAGGATAGAGATCTGGGAAGCCCATTCTGAGTTGTAAAATTAGACTGTAAAGAGTTTCAGATACCGGGCAAGTAGTATTTTTACCCAAACTTGTTAAAAAATATCCATGGAAGGAAATTATGTATCATTTACACCCTTTAGTCACTTTTCATCGAAAATTTCGGTCACGATTTTTTTTTTGCGGGACGCGTATTTTGCACCTCGGAAAATGATTTTTTTTCAAAGCATTCAGTAGCAGAGCACTTCAGTCTTGATTCAGACTATAGTGGTGTGGAGGTACATACGGTTGGTCAGCGACCTCTGGTGTTATTTTTGTTACTGACAAAATGATCGGAGAGAAGTCTGTCTCGTCTAATGCAACCCCCACGAAGAGGCTATATCTACTGAGGCACAATTGACATAACCTAGGGAAAATTATTTGTATGGAGAATGGGCTGCAAAGTGTTCAAGTTAAAAACTGCAAGTTTTTCTCACAAAAGTGTTCAAGTTAAAAACTGCAGGTTATTCCTCGACATTTAGTTATGGGGAAAAAAACTGATAAACCATGAATTGTATAATGTACCGAAATATTCTTTATCCTCTCTTTCCGGGATTATAAATATCCGTATATATGTAATTTTAATTCTGATTCGATTGTTTTATTCTTTCCTAAGTAAAAAAATATATTCAATAAAAAAATAGGAGAAAAAGATAATAGAGGTTGCAGCAAAATGCAACTTAGTTGCATCTTAAAAGAGGAAGTGGAATTTTTCCTGTGGGTCCGTCAAGGCGAATAAGAATGTTTTATGCTACAAAAAAATATGTATAAGTCTATATCAATATTTTATTATTTAAATTTAACCCAAAAAAATGACATTTTCTCCACATTTAGACGATATGTAAAGTGTATGTCAATTTCTAAGAGGTGACTAATTGTTTGTTGTCTTTCTCGGGCTCACCACTGACCCTTATGAACTTCTTGGGTTTAAATGTATGACCTCTGTTGCCACTGTAGTACTGATGACGTACTGGAGTGTACTGGTGATGAGCTTAGAACATAATGGGCAGTGACCTTACACCGGTGTGTTGGTTGTAGCGGTGGTTGGTCATTACCAGATCAATGCTGGTTGTTTGTTCTGTGCCCACTGGAGCGCTTCCCTGGTCAGTTTGCACGATGTCACGCTAGTGACCTCTAGTGGCCAAAAATGAAACCATTGTAGTGATATCAGATTACCTGTTGTCCCGGGGGGGCCACACTTTGGAATACCTAACGCCACATCACATTTTAATATTTTGCTTGTTTGAACACATAAATAAACTTTTGTTTCCAAATTTTACCAACACAATAATTATGTAGAAACTATTTTAATGGTGTATGGATGCCAAGTGAAAGACAAAATTATTACTAGTTCGGAAGTTAAACCACGTGCATTAACTAGACGGACAGACGGACGACGGACAAAGAGTGATCGCTATAGCTCAGATGACTTACAGTCAGCTGAGCTAAAAAAGGGAGCCAGAGATTAAACATTAGTTTGATATTAGTCCATTTAAAAGGGGGTTATTGTTACTGGGACTTAAAATAGTGTACCTTTTAAAATGTTATTTTTTTACATATTACAAAATCATGTGAAAATGAATGAAAAGTTGAAAAATATACTATTAGAAGGATCACAATACCAGGTTTAAAATAATGTTCACATTTTGGGGTCTAATATGAATTTAAAGCACGTTTGACTTAAATTTAGATAGGAGGGTTTCAAACGATAATGATACCTAGATGACATCTTATCATTATATTTATCAAGAGAGAGAGAGAGAGAGAGAGAGAGAGAGAGAGAGAGAGAGAGAGAAACCAAAAGGAACTAATTTAAATTAGAGTTCAACTTAGGGTATTTCTGCATGTCGTTCAAAAACTCAGTTACATTTTTAGAATATGACAATGGGCCTGACAGAGCTCATTAATTCAGGACAGTCCATTTTCCAATGAAACAGGGACGACAGCTTAGACGGGAAGAGGTGGTCAGTCTCACCGGCGCACTTATATATGACCAGTATGTACTCTGTGTTTAAGCATAACGAACTTACGTACCAAGTTGTACTGGTGACGTACTAGAACGTATGCCTGGTCCACAGAATGGACAGTGACTGCAAGGACAACACCCACCAGATGAAATGGATGATTCCTAAATGGGGACGGGCGCTAAACCCTCTGACAGGTGAATTGCAAGTAAACGTACAAACAATGCAACGTTACAATAAAATTCTAAATAAACCATTCAAATAAATAGAACAACACACAAATAAAAGTTTTTTGATGTTTTATTTATTAATCAATTTTTACTAAAGATTGAAATAATTAAAATGAGTGACTGCGTTTTATAATAATTTTGCAATGTACCATATGGGGTGCCAATTAAAAAAAAATGTCATTATTTATTTATTAGTCATTTATTTGATTATTTATATGCTCTCGAAGATCACTTCCTAAAACATATATTGATATAATGAAGGAATGATATATTCAAATTACCTAGAATGAACCAAATAAACACCTTTAGCAAAATAATATATAATTTGCCCCTCATATACTTTAGTGAAAAACTGCACATGTATTTCATTATTTATACGTATTCGCACTTTGAGAAGAATAATTAAACTTTAATGGGCACCCCTTAAAGAAAGTGAATATGAATTAACTAAGATGAATGCTTCAAACAGACAACAATTTTTATGAATAGTAATGAGTATTTTATTATTATGAAAAGAAACCTGTGTGGACTGATTCTTTTCGGCAGAGTTGACAAAGATTATATGTGTATGTATATTGAATCCTGTAGGCTATGTTTAAGGGCTACACAAAAAAAGCGCACACAGTTGAATTGAATTTAACAATGTTACCAATTAATAAACGATGATATCATATCTTAAAAAGCGAAACACCTGTCACTTTCTCATTCCAAGCCACACTTACAAATATTAGTTCTAAGGAATCGACGCTCAAAATTGTGTGCGTGTGTGTGGGGGAGGGGGGGGAGGGGGGTAGGTGTGTGAGTAGATGTAGGTGTTGTGGGTGTGTGTGTGTGTGTGTGTATGTGAATGAGCATCAAGTTTAGTGTTACCAACACAAATAAAAAGGAGGTTCGCTCTATTTGTATTGTATTCCAGAGTTCGTAAAAACAGTTTATCTTTTGGTGTAGCCTTATTTATTATTATTCTTTTTCTTCTCTTTGGCAGGATACCAATCCTGTGTGTAATGAGTATCCTTTGTCCAGGAAGGGATGCACTGTGAGGCACAGTCACGACACGAGGCCAGTTTGTCAGAAACCATTTCATGCCAAACGGTCTCCGCCCATCGTGTCCCCAAACCGTCACTCACGCACCCGATAGGGGGCGGTAGGAGTCACTCTTTAGATAAATCTGCGGAGATGCTTGGCTCAAAAGGCATTTAGTCGGAGTCAATAAGACGCATGCTCTCCTCTAGTAAAATAATAGAAATCAGACCATTTTTTAGGTAAAGGTACACGAAAACACACATTATGTTCGAACAAACTGATAAAGGTACAAAACTTATGTGATTGCACAAAGGGGTGAGAATGTGAGAACTCTCTAATGGATCATTTAGGCAACTTGATGAAATCATGTGACAGCATGGGAGGTATATAAGCTTGACCATGTCACTTTACAGAAACTTTCCTTTCTTTCATTCCGTGGGGTTTATTCCATTTTAAGGTTTAGAGCACATATCCAACAAGATCCCTGACACCCCCTGTTTTTAGTTGGACTCTTCTGCGGTAGGTGGATTAATCCAGTCATCAAGACATAGTGTTGTCTTTCATCAATTGTTCTTTACATTTTTCATACATCTTGACCAATTGCCCAAAATCATTTATATTAAAATAACGGCCCCATAGTCTATTTAAAAGAAAAAAATCGACGAATAAAGCAATGACAATACCACTAGCTGTTTAACCAGTCCATAAAAGAGATATTAAGAATATTGAACGCATAGATGATTATAGATAAAGGGTGGAAGGAGGATTGGGGTACCGTGGCCCCGGTGAACAAAACTTAGTGTGCAGGGGATGCCAGTAGGTTTTATAATACATAGCGCTCGCATACAGACGTAGAAAAGAAAACAGATCGGATCGCATATCTCATGGCTATTTTCCATCATTAAACGGGAATATTCTGATATCTGATTCCCAGAAATTAAAGATAATCTGTTGAACCTTTAATAAAAAAAACGTGGATCCCACGGAACACAGGCTCTTCATTATATATACATATATATATATATATATATATATATATATATATATATATATATATGAATGTGTTTACAACATCTTGAGGACCCGTCCAAATAAACTCATTAAACAACGAAATCTTTCGGCATGTCCGACTGCTAATGGCGAATTACCACTAGAAATCTTTCAACCTCAGCACTTATGCGACCAACTAACTTGCTTTGCCTGTTAACATGATATTTTCTATATGTCAATATGGGCGCAACGATAAACAAGATTGTACACCCATCACAGAGACGTTATAAGAACAGATTATATCAGGAATCACACACAGTTTATTAACATGTACCCAAAATAAGCCAGAAATCACATAAATTCTACATATGAGGCAGGTGAATAGCTGGCTATAAGCGTGTATTGTTCTGTTTCCAAGATTGTTTAGATTCCCTGATACCAGAAATGGGTGCGAGTGTACGAGTAATGGTCCGAGAACAGACAGGGTAGCGACCTCCATAGGGCATATTAGTAAAACAGAGGGAAAGACTGGGCAGACATCTTGCATAATAATTACCGAGTCGTAAGGCCAAAAAAAAGATATGTTTCTCAGGCACTCTTTTCAGAAATCAGTGCGGGCGGGCGATATTTTATTTTTTTTAATCTTTTTTTTATGTATGTTTTGATAAAAACGTCAAATGATCATGGAAAAGCATGAAAATAACAAAATTGTTTTGCCAAACAGGTAAAAGCGCTACATAATAAAGTAAATCTTATCAAAATTACTTATTTTATCTTCTTGAAAGATGAAAGAATTTTGATGCGGAGGGGAGGGGGGCCTAAGAACCATACCTTTGTATTTTTTTTTTGATAATATTACTGGTATAGAATGCAGAAATATTAAGGTTATCGAGGTGTAGATCTGTCTGTGGAGGGGGCACGAGGAGTACGGGCATGTGGCGAGGGTATTCAATTTGGTTAACACAAGGTAAATTCCTTATATTTATTACACATTGTCACTCTAAAATACATATTAATACATATTAAATTGGCATGCCGGGGGTGGGGGTGGGGGGGGTTGGATTTGGTTGGTTGGTTTGAAACTCCTTGTATGCCCAAATTACACATGCCAAGAGAATTGACTTCTAAGTTATTTCAGTCTAAAGTCATCTAATACAGTATTTAATTGTTACTTATAATTTGAAGCACTTACTTTAACATAGTTAAAGGAATATTCTGACTTTTTCAGACGATTTCTAGTTTCTGTACTTAATTTTAGGTCTTAGCGGTTATTAAGTACTACACTGGAATCATTTATTTCGCAGACAGAGCAAGGCCATCCCAATCAGGTGACGACAACAGACCTGTCTGGCTGGGCTAATTAACGTCAACACGGAGAGACATACCGAAACAAATCAATAACCACTTCATACCAACGCTATTTGGGGCGTAGCCGGGGATGGGGGCAGAGGGCCAGCAATGCATCATTGCCTTTGCAAAATATTCGGCCCCTCCCCTCCTTCAATTTTTAGCTCAGCTGACTGTAAGTCAACTGAGGTATATAGGAATGGCGCTTTGTCCGTCGTCCGTCCGGCCGACCGGCCGTCCGTTAGCAGGGCACAAAGCGTAACTGCTGGACCTAGAAACTTCTAAGTGAATATCCAGGAAGGTCAATAAAAAATCACCTAGGAGACCTGAAATTAGGTCACTGCGACCAATATCCTCCGAACTATGGGGCTTGAAAGTACCCCCCAGAATAATCAAAAATATAATACAAAACCTCCAATATCTTGATTATTAATGCATGGATTGTCATGAAACTTGCCTTGAATATTGACCGTGACTAGCTTTGTCAGTACCGGAAAAGTGGCGGCGCCACCTGTATTTTTTGTGATTTTAACGGATATTTTTTTATTTCTTTTACTATAAAATGACAACAACTATGTCAGTTTCTCAGCTGTAATTACATCTAGTGTCCCCAAACCTGGTGTGTTTATTGATCACAAGTGGATGCCATATAGTTATCACCCTGTCTGTCTGTCTGTCTGTCTGTTTGTCTGTCTGTCTGTCCATCCGTCCATCCATACAAATTTGTTTCAAGATGATAACTCCAGGTTGTATTGACACATGGATTGCACATATAGCTGAGCTGCCAATAGGGGAAGAACCTGATTGATTTGGGGTCACAAGGTGAAAGGTCATGGTCACAGGGGTCCACATATTTGTTTCTCGATGATAACTCCAGTTTAGATTGATATATTGGTTTCAATTTTGACTTATATATGACCCACCAATAATGTAAGAACCCTGTTAAGGCCAAAGGTCAGGGTCACAGGACCAACTTCTTTAAAAAGATTGTTGACGTATTTTTAGCCAAACTTTCTGTCCCAAACATTCTATCTTCCAGATGATGCTCACGTGCCAATAATGGAAGTAAATTATGAATTTTGGGGTCATGAGGTCAAAGGTCTATCTTCCAGATGTTGCTCACGTGCCAACAGTGGAAGTAACTTATGAATTTCGGGGTCATAAGGTCAACGTTCAAGATCATGGGGGCCATCTATCGAAATATTAGTTTCCCGATCATAACACCACTTTGATTTGAAATATTGGTTTCAAACTTGACTTATATATGGCCCACCTCTAAAGAAAGAACTGTTGATTCTGGGGTCATGAGATCAAAGGTCAAGGTCACAGGACCCACTACTTTAGTAAGATTGTGGATGCATTTTAAGCCAAACTTTTCATCTCGATCCTTCCATCATCGATATGTGGTGCACCTGCCAATGGGGGAAGTTTTCCTTTGATTTTTGGGTCACTAGGTGAAAGGTTAAGGTCACAAGGCCCCTCCATTCACAAATTAGTTTATGGATGATAACTCCAGTTTGGGTAGACAGGTTGGCTTCAAACTGATCACAGGACCAATATTTTCGAAAACCTTATAAACATATATCCTTATAGACAAATGCAGCTGAGCGTCGAGACCCATGGGTCCCTAGTTTCATCCTGGCTGAGCCCTGACTATGCCCCACACACAATATGGGTTCTGATAACTTGTAATAAAAAGTGATTTGATCCATATGTTATACTCAGCCGATAGGCTTGTGTTAGCTACTTTAGTGACCATTTTGACGTCACAATGTTATTATGCCTGGACTTAAGTCCAATGCTGATTTTGCGACATATGGATTCATCAATAATCATATTAATACTTGTCATAGCCATTGATAATCATGTTGATACTTATGATTATCCATGGCTATGACAACAATCAATATGATTATCCAATGCTATGACAAGAATCAATATGATTATCAATCGCCGTGAAAAGGATCAATATGATAACTGAAGGCTCTGACAAGGATCAATATGATTATTGATGGGTATGGCAAGGAACAATATTATTACTGAAGGCTCTGACAAGGATCAATATGATTACTGAAGGGTATGGCAAGGATCAATATGATTACTGAAGGCTCTGACAAGGATCAATATGAATATCAATTGCTATGCAAGGATCAATATTACTGAACGCTCTGACAAGGATCAATATGATTATTGATGGGTATGGCAAGGATCAATATGATTATTGATGGCTATGGCAAGGATCAATATGATAACTGAAGGCTCTGACAAGGATCAATATGATTATCAATATCTATGGCAAGGATCAATATGATTACTGAAGGCTCTGACAAGGATCAGTATGATTTTTTATGGCTATGGCAAGGATCATTATGATTACTGAAGGCTCTGTCAAGGATCAATATGATTCTTGATGGCTATGACAAGGACCAATATGATTACTGAAGGCTCTGACAAGGATCAATATGATTATTGATGGGTATGGCAAGGATCAATATGATTACTGAAGGCCCGATAAGGATCAATATGATTATTGTTAGGTATGGCAAGGATCAATATGATTACTGAAGGCTCTGACAAAGATCAATATGAATATCAATTGCTATGCAAGGATCAATATGCTTACTGAAGGCTCTGACAAGGATCAATATGATTATTGATCGGTATGGCAAGGATCAATATTATTACTGAACGCTCTGACAAGGATCAATATGATTATTGATGGGTATGGCAAGGATCGATATTGTTACTGAACGCTCTGACAAGGATCAATATGATTACTGATGGGTATGGCAAGGGTCAATATGATTACTGAAGGCTCTGACAAGGATCAATATGATTATCAATATCTATGGCAAGGATCAATATGATTACTGAACCCTCTGACAAGGATCAGTATGATTTTTTATGGCTATGGCAAGGATCAATATGATTACTGAAGGCTCTGACAAGGATCAATATGATTATTGATGGCTATGGCAAGGATCAATATGATTATTGATGGGTATGGCAAGGAACAATATGATTACTGAAGGCTCTGACATTGATCAATATGATTATTGATGGCTATGGCAAGGATCAATATGATTACTAAGGGCTCTGACAAGGATCAATATGAATATCAATTGCTATGCAAGGATCAATATGATTATCGATGGTTATAACAAGGATCAATATGATTATTGATGGGTATGGCAAGGATCAATATGATTACTGAAGGCTCTGACAAGGATCAATATGATTATTGATGGGTATGGCAATGAACAATATGATTACTGAAGGCTCTAACAAGGATCAATATGAATATCAATTGCTATGCAAGGATCAATATGATTATCGATGGCTATAACAAGGATCAATATGATTATTGATTGGTATGGCAAGGATCAATATGATTACTGAAGGCTCTGACAAGGATCAATATGATTATTGATGGGTATGGCAAGGAACAGTATGATTACTGAAGGCTCTGACAAGGATCAATATGATTATTGATGGGTATGGCAAGGATCAATATGATTACTGAAGGCCCGATAAGGATCAATATTATTATTGATGGCTATGGCAAGGATCAATATGATTATTGATAGCTATGACAAGGATCAATATGATTACTGAAGGCTCTGACAAGGATCAATATGATTATTGATGGGTATGGCAAGGATCAATATGATTATTGATGGGTATGGCAAGGATCAATATGATTATTGATGGCTATGGCAAGGATCAATATGAATATCAATTGCTATGCAAGGATCAATATGATTATCGATGGCTATAACAAGGATCAATATGATTATTGATGGGTATGGCAAGGATCAATATGATTACTGAAGGCTCTAACAAGGATCAATATGAATATCAATTGCTATGCAAGGATCAATATGATTATCGATGGCTATAACAAGGATCAATATGATTATTGATGGGTATGGCAAGGATCAATATGATTACTGAAGGCTCTGACAAGGATCAATATGATTATTGATGGGTATGGCAAGGAACAGTATGATTACTGAAGGCTCTTACAAGGATCAATATGAATATCAATTGCTATGCAAGGATCAATATGATTATTGATGGCTATAACAAGGATCAATTTGATTATTGATGGCTATGGCAAGGATCAATATGATAACTGAGGGCTATGGCAAGGATCAATATGATTATCGATGGCTATAACAAGGATCAATATGATTATTGATGGGTATGACAAGGATCAATATGATTATCAATGGCCATGACAAGGATCAATATGATTATCAATGGCCATGACAAGGATCAGTATGATTATCAATGGCCATAACAAGGATCAATATGATTATTGATGGGTATGACAAGGATCAATATGATTATCAATGGCTATAACAAGGATCAATATGATTATTGATGGGTATGGCAAGGAACAGTATGATTACTGAAGGCTCTGACAAGGATCAATATGATAACTGAAGGCTCTGACAAGGATCAGTATGATTATCAATGACTATGACAATGATCAATATGATAATTAATGGCTGTGCGAGAATCAAATGATAATTTAATTGTCTGACAAGAACAATGTGATTATCCATGGCTATGACAAGAATCAAAATGATTATCGATGGCTATGGCAAGTATAAATGTGATTATTGATGGTTTTGACAAGTATCAAAATGATTATCGATTGCTATGACAAACATCAATATAATTATAAATTTATTATCGATGGCTCTGTCTATGATAAGCTAATAAATAAGTGGTATAACAGCTAAATACAGTATATCTAATCCTTATGGCAGGAAAACAATGCGGCAATGCAGTCAAGCAGTTATTTGGTTAATATAGTACTTCTCATGCGGTATAAATATTTTATTATAATCTTTTTTTAATTATTTAATATTTTCCTGAATGTCATTCTCAGTTCCTTAATTTTCAAAATCCTAGGGTTAAACGTAGGGATCGAATATAGAAAACATTTTAGAAGAATATTTACGAGAAAATCACGTCCTGTGAATGCAAGGGCATTTATGGGACGTGAGTTTTTTTCCATAGTTTATATCACATTTTTTACCGTAAGAAATACCAAAGGCACCAGTGCAGCACAGACAATGACCATGGAAACCCTTTATTTGTCCTAGTTATATTCGCGGAGACTCGAATGGTGTCCGGTTATTCGGGCTGAAACTATGATAGTCCTACGGGTCGGCCCCCTTTCTCTGCTTTGAGCATCACACATACGCCACTACTTAACCAGTACTACGGTGTTAAATAAGTTCAAACGATACAGACATGCAGTTCACAGTGGTCAGCTGCTAGTACACGATAGACACTGACCTGATTGGTCGTTTGAGCTTACACCCTTATTTGACTGAAAATGGACTCTTCCAGATTTATAAGTCAATGATTCCTAGGAAGTATCAAAATGGGTATTTGTTTAAGGCTAAAATAGGGTCTTATTATAAATATGTGTTGGAGGGCGACTTTTTTTACTCATTTGATTATAAATTTTCAATGGTGATTTGGGGGAAACTGGTTAATAAGTATGTATTTTTCTTGCTAAACAGGTAAAAGCACATAATAAAAATTCGCTAAACTTTAATGGGCACCTATTGGTGGAATGGTAATATTTATGTGTTAATAATATATGTATGTATTTATGTATATCCGGACCTGTAACTAAAACAGTGCAGGCAATTTCCACTTAAAACGTTTCATCAAGATAGCTCCCTATCTCGCTCCTCTTTGATGAATTTAGAAATCGCATGCACATGACACAAACAGTTGATTGTAGTTCGCTCTTCATTTCTCAGATGGCAGCAGGGCGATGGTCTACAGTTTCTGAACGTCTCGTTTACCCGGTGTTTTACGTTTGGCCATTAGGGGTCGTTGTTCGCTGTAACTGCCCATCCCTTGACCTGTGATACATGCGTCCTTGATCTAGAACAACTGTACTGACCTGACTTGACGATGTGTTGGAGTTCCTGGAAGTCGGTCACACCCCCGCAGTTGATATGATTCCAGTCTGGTCAAACTGAGATGATAACAGCGAAATAACCACGGGTTAGAGAAGGTCACAATCGATAATTTGTCATACCTACACAAAATGGACTTGACCTATGTCAACAAACCGTTCGGCAGTCTCTCTCTCTCTCGATCTATCGATCAAATTATTTAACGGTTTTATTAAAGTTTTTTCATCGTTTCACAAGTTTTATTTTATACGTCTCGATTGTGATCAATGAACCATTTATGAGCCAGTTTGGTCAAAGCAAATTTAGTTTACTTTATAAAATGAAAAATGCAAATGTATGGAATTTCTGCAAACGAGGAACTGGTGATGTGGTTGTCATCGGACCTGACGTTGAATTACTTTAACGTCATGGAAACTTGTTGCACGGAATAGAGAGCAAGCTGCCTCGAACGATAAAACAGAAAAAAACACGTAAGATAACTGCCAATGTACATTCAGTATGTTCACAAATGGTTTATGGATGTTTATTTCAACGGTTTTTGAAAAAAGTGCTGTTTACTTGACTTAATTCTAACTAAACTCACTGTATTATTATCCGTTTGTGAACTGATGGCTATATCAACCACCGTGCAGCCTGCTGACCATGCTTGCATAAAATTAAAGCGGTATAGCCTTTTCACACTAGGCGGCGTGCGCGTAGCCCATAGTCCGTTACGATCTAAAAATGTGTGCTTAACTTGAATATGTTTAATTTTCATCATGGAAAGTGTCTGTGAACTGTTGGTAGGCTATAACAAGCTGTTATCAATTAGATCGCTTTATTCACGATTTATCGCAGTGATCTGGCCCTTGTTTATTATCTGGTAAACTTCTGCGTTTTTCGCAACACGTGCGTTTGTTGTCAACATATCCATTCAAATGAGCAAGCTTTTTGTGAGATCCTGGCCAATAAGAAAACCGCTTGCCCAGATAACGGGAAAAAGAAGGATAGAGCTCTGGGAAGCCCATTCTGAGTTGTAAAATTAGACTGTAAAGAGTTTCAGATACCGGGCAAGTAGTATTTTCTACCCAAACTTGTTACAAAATATACATGGAAGGAAATTATGTATCATTTACACCCTTTAGTCACTTTTCATCGAAAATTTAGGTCACGATGTTTTTTAGCGGGACGCGTATTTTGCATCTCGGAAAATGAATGTTTTTTTTTTTCAAAGCATTCAGTATCAGAGCACTTCAGTCTTGATTCAGACTATAGTGATGTGGAGGTACATACGGTTGGTCAGCGACCTCTGGTTGTATATTTGTTACTGACAAAAAAAAATCAAAGAGAAGTCTTGTGTCTCGTCGAATGCAACCTCCACGCAGGGGCTAGATCTAGCGGGGCACAATTGACATAACCTAGATAAACCATTTGTATGGAGAATAGGCAGACTGGTGCGAGTCGATAGCGCCAAATGTGTAGACCAATATTGGTAATTCCAGACGATGTACCGTCACCACATACCACCAGAGGTCAGTAGCAGTCATTTTCCGATGAACTGCGAAGTGTTCAAGTTAAAATTATTTATATTTAAATTTTAAGGTTATTCCTCGACATTCAGTTATGGGACAAAATTGATAAAACAAGAATAGTAAAATGTACTTAATACTAATGTATACTAATGATAAAACAAGAATAGTATAATGTACTTAATACTAATTTACTTAATACTAATGTTTACTAATACAAATGTATAGTATAATACCCTTATATATATATATATATATATATATATATATATATATATATATATATATATAATTAAAGGAGCTCAATCACCTGTCTATATACCTTTATAACTGGAGGTAGAAAAAAGGCCAGAAAATGGGGATATCACTGCAGACAGACTGCTTGTTTTCCTGTGTGTCAGTCATGGCGAATAAGAATGATTCATGCAACAAAAATATGAACTAGTCTAATTTTACCTAAGAAAATGAGATTCACTATTTGCTCCACATTTAGAAGATATGTAGATTATATGTCAAGTTCTGAGAGCTGACTAATTGTTCGTTGTCTTTCGTGGACTCACCGCTCACCGTTATGAACTTCTTGGGTTTAAATATATGACCTCTGTTGCCACTGTAGTACTGATGACGTACTGGAGTGTACTGGTGATGGGCTAAGAACATGATGGTCAGTGACCTCACACTGGTGTGTGGGTTGTAGCTGTGGTTAGTCATTACCAGATCAATGCTGGTTGTTTGTTCTGTGCCCACTGGAGCGCTTCCCTGGTCAGTTTGCACGATGTCACGCTAGTGACCTCTAGTGGCCGAAAATTAAACCATTACAGATATATCAGATTACCTACTTTTTTTGGGGGGGGGGGGGGGGGTAATTAACGTTAATTCTTTCCATAATCCACACTTTGGAATACCCGAAGCACATGAAATTTTAATATTTTGCTTGTTTAAACACATAACTAAACTGTTATTTCCAGATAATACCAACACAATAATTATGTGAAAACAAGGTTTCATGGTGTATGGATGCCAAGTGAAGACAAAATTATTACCAGTTCGGAAGTTAAGCTGCCTACATTAACTGGTGTTATTGAAACACGAAGAAATAAACAAGAAATTCCTGTAATAAATTAAATAAAATCGAGAGTTTGTTATAACGCAGTGTTTCAGGTGCAAAACGTTCTACTATAGTTTCTGATATTTTTCATCAATTTTCAGGACTGTGATTGTCCAGATTTATTTTTTAATTGGAGGATTGTCCCTAACCTGAAAAACCTATCATGGATTATGGACTCGTCTGATGTTAACCGACGGGCCACAGACTGCATGGAATTTATCAAGTACATTGCTGGAACTCCCCTTTTCAAGGTCAGCAACCTCAATGAACGCAGACGACAGACCAGGTGGAAGGTGGAGTAGTCACGTGATTAAGCGAGAGAGACTGAGTGAGTGAGCGAGAGGGAGGAAGGGAGGGAGGGAGAGAGGGAGGGAGGGAAAGACAGAGTGACTGAGACAGACAGATAGAGACACTTTTCCATCCTCAGTAATTTCTATAACACTTCTTCATTTCAGTCTGTAATTTTCTTTCAATAGTTCCCAGCTAATATACACGTGTATATACTGTAACACTGGAGGGACCTCAGGGATGAGACGAGTAACCAACTTTGAAGGATGTTAATGTTGACCCTGGTTGTGGTGAGTGACTTTTGTCCAGGATGAGGTCCAGTTTATACAGTCTCTGTCACGATACGCGACCATTTTCTAAGAAACCATTCGAGCCAAAAGACCCCTGTTATGTGACCTAATATCTCCACCCCCCTCACACGAGAATACGGAACCACCACTACGTTGATTGCTGTTATTTGCTGCCTCCGTTAAGGTTATGTTGCCACCCGTTTCCGTTGGTTTGTTTGTTAGCAGCAGGATTGCACAAAACTACCAAACTCCACGAAACTTCATGGAGGGACCGGACACAGGCCAGGGAGTACCCCTATTAAACGTTTGCGGTACAATATTTTGGGATACATAACGATACATTCTTTGCTCACGATAAATTACAATTTTAATTCCAAGTCAAATTTTAATATTGTAAATTTAAAAAAAAAATCATGAAGGTTTTCAAAGCTTTACGCCAATATGCCTGCCGGTTAAACTTTACACTATTTACGTTAATATGTACAAGTTTGGTTACTAAAAAACCCGTGATATGTTGCGTGGTCCGTTTCTGTCTTGCACTAAGGAGTGACCATTATGAACCGGACAGTGCTTCAAACTGATGACGTGCCTAAATGTATGAGTGATTGTCCGGGAACAGACGGGGCAGTCACCTTGGGAATTAAGTGGTTACAAGAAATACGGTCAGAAGGCACTGAAGGCCCGTTGGCACTGAAGGCCCGTTTGCATCTTGTATCTTGTGTGTATGGAGGGGGGGGGGGCACTTTCGAAAGAAGAAGAGGGTATAAAGTTAACGTTCCAAATTTTTGGTATGAGGTTTAAAAAAATACTGCAGTACAGTTTTAAAATTACAGGTTTTGGTGAACCACCAGCAAAGCACATAGCGTGACGTCACAGCGGCCAGTGTTGGCAGGGCTGCACCGACGTGACCCCACAGACTCATCATTAGACAACAGACTGACCTACCTGGATTAATTAACGTCAAAAGACGAGGGATATTATTGTTACCCCAATGTCATAAGCGTGGACAATTACTGATGAAATATTCAGAAAATTAAAAACACCATATTTCCTAGGAAAATAATATTTCTAAGATGACACAAAAGTAGACATATTAATATGTAACGGAAAAAACACCACGGGGAAAACCGGGCGTGAAAATCAAGACTGCCAAGGCCGAGAGTGTTTGACGATTAGTTTATTCATACAGTAGAGAAATAAAAAACCCTATCAAGAGAGGATAGAGGCTAAACTGTTTCCATGATGGCAAGAACTCTCATGACGGCCACGTGCCTGGTGATGCTTATTGCAAGAACTCGTAGGGCTGTAGCAAAATCTCATACTCTACTGAAATACTCAAGTGTGTCTCCTGTAACGTTTTATGCAGTCACATGGGAACAAGGTTAACGACGGAATGGCAACGGATGACCACGAGCCACTAACTTGAAAAGCAAAAGCGTTTGTTTTACCGACTTTGAATTGGCTTCTCTACAGTTGGCTCAAAGCTAACTGAAAAGGACCATTCGTGTGGAACGCATGCACGGACCCGAGTACACGGTGAACAACCGTCCGTACCTAAATTGTGACGAAAACGGGGTCTGTGAAATCGCCCTGTTACAAATATTTTTATAAAATAGTATTTCTAAAGTTCAATGAGTAACGAAGATATTTAGCCTTCTATTTTATATTATTACTTAGGCCACACCAAATATAAGTTTAATGGACTCTCTGACGGAAATGTAGTACAGAAGGGTGATTTTCTTTAAAAAAAAAATGTATCAGTCGAGACGTGAATGCATAAAATTTCACCAACTTGCAGAAGGATACAAACTTGTGCAATAATTCTTACGATGGTGTATATGATAAATACAACGTTTAATCAATTTCATATGATGCCTTTATGAATAAAAATTTGCATTTTTATACATTTACTTATTTTGTAAGAGATTAAGACAAGATCAGCAATTACAAACATAAACACCGGGGACTTTGTTTTTATTCGCCAAAATAACTGATCCGTGAAGAAAGGAGCCGCGAGTACGTAGATCCGATAATTTTTCTGTTGAGGCCTTCATGAGATAACCGCCCCTCCCACTTTTGTTTTCCTCTTACCCCTCTGCACTTTACTTCATGTAAGTTTGGGTATCTGACAATGACAGTATGTGTATTCTTTCACGTACCAGATTTTAACCGCTGGTAAGTGACAAATCAGAGTCTCTGGCGTGCACGACTGACCAACATACATTACAAGGACTTAAATAAAGGCAGTTATTTAAGGTATCATGACGGAAAAAAACATTTAAAAATGATCGCCTCCTGAAAAGAAAGTGTAATATATTAGGCCAAAAAAAAATAAGGTACGGTTCTCAGGCACTTTTTTTCAGAAATCAGTGCGGGCGGGCGGTATTTTATTTTTGACATTTTTTTGAGTGTCTCGATAAAAATGTCATATGATCAGGGAAAGGTATGAAAATAACAATTTTTTTGCTAAACAGGGAAAAGCACTACATAAATTGTAATATTTATCTTCTTGAAAGATAAAAAATCAAAATAAAAATTGTTGATGGGGGGGGGGGGGGGTAAAAATTGACGCGGGCGCTGCCTGAGAACCATACCTTTTATTTATTTGGCCTTATCATCTCATGTTCATTTGGAACAGTAAATAATGAGCATACGACTACTACAGTTACAACTAATAAAACTCTTACAATTATTGTTACTGCTACTAGGGAAACATTAGTATTTTACCTCCACTAAGAGGATTTTTCTGTTGTTGCTAATATACCAAAGAAATGACGAAATCTAATATAATTCTCACTTTTAAAATAAAATTTTGAGGAAGAATCATTTTTTCAAATTATATGGTACATGAATAAGAAAAATGTTAACAATTCTATATATCGAATAAAGAAAACCTCTCGAAAAGTATATACACGAGTGATTATCGATGGCTATGACAAGGATCAATATGATTATCAGTGGCTATAATAATGATCACATATGATTATTAGTGACTATGACTAGAATCAATATGATTATCGATGGCTATAAATATATGACAAGGATCAATACGATTATTAATGGTTCTTACAAGAATCAATGTGATTATTGATGGCTCTGACAAGATTCAGTATGATCATTTATGACTCAAACAAGAATCAAAATCATTATCATTTATATTCGATGGTCCTGCCAAGGATTAGAAACTTAATACGATCTGAATAAAGTGGAATCGAAATGATTATCGATTGCTCTGGAAAACATCAATATGATTATCATTATATATATTATTGATGGCTCTGCCAAGGATGAGCAAAATAATAAAGTGGTATAACAACTAAATATATATAACAACTATATAATATATAATCCCTATCGCGGGCAAAACAAAGTGGCAATGCCGTCAAGCATTTGTTTGGTTAATAAAATAGACTTGTCACAAAGTATTGATATTTTAATTATAAACCTTTTTTTTTGGCGATTTAATATTTTACTGAATGTCTTCCTAGTACTGTCATTTTCCTTCAAAGTCCTGGGCCTTAACGGATCGACCGAATATAGAAAAGATGTTGAGGAGTAAATCACGTCCAGTGAATGCATGGGTGTTCATGGGATGTGTGTTTTTTCCATAGTTTATATTACAAATATTACCAAAAGCAATACAAAAGGCACCAGTGCAGCACACACAATGACCATGGGAAAACCTTAATTTATCCCTAATATATTCATTGAGACAAGAATGGTGTCCGGATAGATGGGCTGAAACTATGATAGTCCTATAGGTCGGCCCCCTTTCTGTGCTCGGAACATATCCCATACGCCCCCCTACCTTACCTGTACTATGGTGTTATTTAAGTTCGAACAATACAGAAATGCAGTTCACAAGGTCAGCTGCAAGTACACGATAGACACTGACTTGTTCAGTCTTTTGGGCTGACACCCCCACATAACTTAAAAATGGACTATTCCTGATTTATAAGTCAATGATTCCTTAGAAGTATCAAATTTGGTATTTGTTTAAGGCTAAAATAGGGCCTTTTTCATAAATCAGTGTTAGAGGATGATTTTTATTTTTTAATTATTTGATTGTAAATATTCAAGGGTGATTTGGGGTCAACATGAATATAAGAAAATGTATTTTTCATGCCAAACAGGTAAAAAAAACCTTATAACAAATGAAATTATACCGATTTTTTTTAATTTTATTTTCTTGAAAGAAATATCCGAGTGACTGGATTTTTATTGTTAAAATTTATTAGAAATAACAGATGACAGGGGCCATGTCACTTGGCCACAAGATTCAGAAGAACTACTGGGGCACAGTCGACATAATCTTGATAAATCATTAGTATGGAGAATGTGTAGACATGTGAGAGCCAATAACGTCATGTGTATCGATCAATGTTGGTCATTCCTGATGATGGGACGTCACCACACACCGTCAGAGGTCAGCAGCCGTCGCTTTCCGACGAACCGCACCGCACTGACCGAGTTACAATCGTACAATCCTTAAATAATCACTGCAGGTTATCCCTAAATATTCGGTTATGGGGTAAAATTGATAAACAATAATAGTTGTATGGGATCCTCTCTCTTTCTCTCCGTGAATATAAATTTCCGTATATATGTAATTAATTTTAACTTAATTATTTTATTCTTTCCTAAGTAACCATTGATCCTCTCTCCGTGAATATAAAGTCCCATATATAAATGTAATTAAATCTGAGTTGATAATTTTATTCTTTCCTAAGAAACCATATATGGAATATGAAATTGTCGAAAAGAATAATAAAGATATCATCAATATATAACATCGTATTTTAGTTGCATCTCAATAGAGGGGGTGGAGTGTTTTTCCTGTGTGTCAGTTATGATGTACAAGAATGATTCATTCAACAAAGATATTTTACTCTATATCAATACATTATATATTTAAAATCAATCCAAGAAAAGGAAGATCCATTACTGGCTCCACATTTAGAAGAGACGCACAGTGTATGTCAGGATCTGGGGAGTGACATGGCCAGTGTCTTTCGTGGACTCACCGCTCACCAACTTCTTGGGTTTAATTCAGTTTAAATGAAGGAGCTCTGTTGCCACTGTCGTACTAGTGACGTACTCGAGTGTACTGGTGTTGGACCAAGAACATAATGGGTAGTGACTTACACTCGTGTGAGGGTTGTAGCGGGGGTTAAATCATTACGAGATCAATGCTGGTTGTTTGTTCTCTGCCCGCTGGAGCGCTTCCCTTGTCAGTTAGCATGTGGTGACGCTAGTGACCTCTAGTGAATCAATTTGGCCACCGGTGTGTCGACAATTAGATGGATAACGCTTCAGAAACCCTCCCGGGGGGTGGGGGGGGGGGGGGGGTTATCAGAAATCGATTCGGATGACCCCCCCCCCCCCCCCCCCTCAAGTTTTTTTTTTTATATTTTGCTAGTTGTAACACTGTTATAATACAAATTATACCTGAATATGCAGGAACCGCGGGTTAAGTGATGTAGTGTTGCCAAGTATGAGGCAAAATTTAACCAGTTTAATTGAAGCACCTAAAAAATACATAAGAAATTTCTTTAATAAATCAAATAACATCGAGAGTTTGTTATAACGTTATGTTTCATATGCAAAACAAAAGGCTTTTTTCAATATTTCCTGGTATACTTCATTAATTGTTCATTATTTGAATTATTATATTAATTGGAGGATTGTCTCCAATTTTAACAAAATAATGACAGGCTTCAAAATAATTTTATACTTTTAATCAGAAAATGCCTTATATCTAGCTGCAAGGTTAATTTCCGTAAACATTTAAAATTAGTATAAAAATCCGGTGAATTATAAAAAAAGTTAATTTTGTTTTTGTTTATATTTTTGAGTTATGCGCCACGCAAAGACGACAGCGATACCTAGAAAATTAATTTCCATAATCTTTCGCCTGTCTACATCCTAAAACCCCTTATTGGAACATTGAATCGTCTGATGCTGACCGACGGGCTACAGACTGCATGAGAGTCATTGAGTGCAGGGCTGGATATTATAATATAATGTATATTATCATTTAATTATATATATCATTATATATATAATGATACAATAAGTCGATACCTGACAGATATCGCTTTACGTATTTCACAATACGTATATTGCACCTGAATAAGCTGACCGACACCCACACCTGTTGTATATAGAAATGTAAATAAGTTTAATCTCATATAATATATTTCTAAACAATAAATAAACTCGATTAAAAAAGATTATAGGTATATTAAAATGCCATTAAACTTTTTCCTTACCAGTGAAAATACATCTCTGATGTCTTACAGCGTGGTGCTTAGAAACATTTTAAATGTCTGATGTAATTTGTCATTGAATGATCAAATATCGTCAACGTATCGATACAGGGATACCTTACGATACCAGTACGATATTCGACTTTGTATCGCAATGTATCGGTGAACCAGTTAACCCGTTCAGCCCTTGTGTGGCAACAAATAATACAGATGCGGATCCTGTACGATTATTCTGCCTTGGCGGAGGTATGCGCTCCAATGAGTATGATCCAATATATTCCTATTTCATATTGCTTTATTATAATAATTTTTATTCTTAGGGATATTTTTCTCAGTTTTAATCTCAACCTTATCTTTATGAAATTCAGCTAAAAAGAAGAGTAAGCATGTATGTTGATATAAATTACCAACTTTATTCTGTTTTTATTTTGTTACCCCATTTTGCTATGACTGTATATTGAAAATGTTACGTTGCTGTGTAAAATGAGATTTGCTGGATTTCATAGCTTACTACAATAAGGCTATCGGGTACACTTAAGCTTACGCCAATTAGTGCCCATATCATTTGTGTAACATTTTCTGGTATCTGGAATAAGGTCCGACAGTCGTGACATGTGGCGTGGTCAATTTCTTTCCTGCACTAAGAGCTGACCATTATGAACCGGACAGTACTTCCAAGTGATGACGTAAGTGTATGAGTAATGGTCCGAGAACAGATAGGACAGTCACCTTGGGATATTGTGGTTAATGGTTACAAGGAATACGGTCAGAGGTCACTGAGGCCCGTTTGCTGTTTGTATCTTGTATATGCGTGTGGGGGTGGGTCGGGGGGGATTGAGGGCTGGGGGGGGGGGGTTAAAAAGTTAAACATCCCATTTCTTGGTATATAAAGAATCAACTTTGAAAGAAAGTTTGATTTTTGAATGTTTTATAAATATTGAGAAATCATGAAAATCTATGAAAAAAACTTCGTATCATATGATACTGAGGAACATGGTTAAAATTAACCACTTTTTTGTTGAACCACTATTATAGCAGGTAGTATGACGTCACAGCGTCCAGTGTTGGCAGGGCTGCCCTGACGTGACCCCACAGACTGATCAACAGACAACAGACTGATCTATCTGGGGTTATTAACGTCAACAGACGAAGGAAATTCTCCGGAACAAATCAATAAACGGTAAATATGTTTGTGTGCTGAATATACCTGTCCAAGGTGAGCAACAGACTGGAATGTGTATGTTGATCACTTTAATTCTGTGTCAGTGATTACTTGGTATAAATGCAACATCTCTGCCTCTTTTTTCTTACTCTTTGATGATGCCGGTGATGATGCTCTTAATAATAACATAATAGTATAATAATAATAAATATGCTAATGTGCAAATAATGACTATAACAGAAATGAGAAAGATAACGATCTTAAAATCAAATTGGTGATGATCTTGATAATAACTATGAACATAACGATGATAATAATGATGCTGACTGTTCTGATAATGACTAATTAACAATTCTATATGAATCGAATAAAGAAAATATATTAAAACGTATATGGACGCCTAAATCACGCCCAGAGAACGGGGATTCAAGTGACGTGTTTTTTCCATAGTTTATAGTACATATACAACCGTAAATAATGCAAAGGGCACCGGTTCAGCATACACGGTGATCCTAAGAAAATCTCTGTTATATTCGCGGTTACTTGAATAGAGTCCGGTTATTCGGACTCTAAACATGATGGTCCCAGAGGTCGGTCCCCTTTCTGTGCTCGGAACATCACTCATACGCCCCCGTACCTCAGCAGTACTACGGTGTTGAATAAGTTCAAATGATACAGACGTGTAGTTCACAGTGGTCAGCTGCAAGTACACGATAGACACTGACTTGATCAGTCTTTTGAGCTGCCATCCCCATATGACTGAAAATGGACTCTCCCCAATTTGTTAATTTAATGATTCCTCGGAAATGTTAAATTGGTTATATGTTTAAATCGAACGTAAGTTTATTTAGAAATCAATGCAAGAGATGATAAATTCTAAAGGGTGATTTTGGGACAACAAGATAATTTAATTTTTCTATCTTACTAAACAGGTAAGGCACATCATAATTTTTCATAATCATCATAATCATCAAACTTGATCAGCTTTGAACATTACACACGACAAACGCCATGTCACTTAACCACAAGATCCAGAAGAACCAGATGGGGGCAAAATATAAATGTTGCTATTTTATTATGAAGTCTTCTGATTCTTATAAGGCCTTTGGTTCCTCGTCAGCTGAAATGTCAAATTATGCCATAGTGTGTAAATTTAGGAGAACAGTCGCTTAACTTTCATGGGCACCTGCTGATGGAACAGACTATTGTAATATTTATGTATTAATTATGTAACTATGGACATGTATGTAAGAATGATTGAAGTATATTCCGACCTGTAACTAAAAAAATGTAGCACATTTCCACTTAAAAGTGTACGTAAGTGTGCTCCCTACGGTATTCCGGGCCTCTTTGAAGCAATTTTAGAATTCACATGGACATGACATACATATTTGATCATAGTTCACTCTTCGCTCCTTAGATGGCAGCAGGGTTAGGGTCTGCAGTTTTCGTCTGTCTGCTGCCTTATGTTCTGTTCTTGGGTCGTTGCTCGCTGTGCCAGCCCATCCCATGACCTATGATACACACGTCCTTGATCTAGGACAACTGTACTGACCTGACCTGACAATGCTTGGCAGGTCCTGGAAGTCGATCACACCCCCGCAGTTGATACGATTCCAGTCTGGTCAAACTGAGGTGGTAACTGCTAAATGATTGTTTGGGTAGGGAAGGTTATGATCGATACTCTGTCATACCCACACAAAATGGACTTGACCTGTGTGAACAAGCCGTACGGTAGTGGATTTAAAACATTGCATTATATCAAATTGTTAAATGACACAAGTTTGAATAAAAATTAATATAATAATGGTATGTTTTTTTTTTCAAATTTATTTTGACTGACTCTCTCTCTCTCTCTCTCTCTCTCTCTCTCTCTCTCTCTCTCTCTCTCTCTCTCTCTCTCTGTCTGTCTTATATTTTTAAAAGGTTTGTTTAAGCTTTTCACTGAAAGGTAAATTACGTCTTTATTGTTATTGTTATTTTATACGTCTGGATTGTGATCAATAAACCATGTATGAGTCATTTGTAAAAACAAATTTAGTTGACTCTATAAATGGAAAATGCAAATGTATGGAATTCCTGCAAACGATGAACTTGTGGTGCTGAGGTACATACTGTGGGTATATACTCTGGCGGTATATTTGTTACTGACTAAATGATCGTCTCGTCGAATGCAACCTCCAGGCAGGGGCTAGATCTATACTGGGGCATAATTGACATAACCTAGATAAATCATTTGTATGGAAAATTGGCCGACAGGTGCGAAGCGATTGCGCCATATGTGTAGACCAGTATATGATGTGTCGTCACCACATACCGTCAATGGCCAATAGATATCGCTTTCCGACGAACTGCACCGAATTGACAGTTTCAATTGCATGGTGCTTCAATTAACTACAGCGGGTTATTCCGCGATATTCGGTTAAAGGACAAAATTGATAAACCAAGAATAGTTGTTGTTTATCCTCTCTCTCCGTGAATATACATTCAAGTATATATGTAATAAATTCTAGGTCGAATATTAACTTTCCTTAGTAACTATATATGGAATAAAAAATAAAAGAAAAAATAATAAAGGTGACATCATCAGTTGCATCTTAATAGAGGAAGTGGAGTGCTTTTCCTGTGTGTCAGTTAAAGCGTACAAGAATGATTCATGCAACAAAAATATGTACGAGTCTATATCAATATATTATGTATTAAATTTAAAAAAAGGACTATCCAATTTTTGTTCCAAATTTAGAAGATTTGTAGAGTGTATGTCAAGTTCTGAGAGCTGACTAATATTTCGTTGTCTTTCGTGGACTCACCAGTGACCATTATGAACTTCTTGGGTTTACATGTATGACCTCTGTTGCCACTGTAGTACTGGTGACGTACTTGTGTGTACTTGTGGTGGGTCAAGAACATATTGGGCAGTGACCTTACACTGGTGTGTGGGTTGTAGCGGTGGTTAGTCATTACGGGATCAATGCTGGTTGTTTGTTCTGTGTCCACTGGAGCGCTTCCCTGGTCAGTTTGCACGGGTGACGACAGTGACCTCTAGTGGCCGAAACTAAAACCATTATGCTACCGGTGTCAGATAAATATCGCTTCAGATAACCGGGGGAGGGGGACAGGGTATCTAACACATGTTGCTCAAGCCCAGCCGAGTTTTTTTTTTATTTTTTGCTTGTTTTAACACTGTATATATATATATATATGTTAGTCCAAAATTATACCTAAGTATGCAGAAACCACGTTAAATGATGTGGGGCTGCCAAAAATAAGCCACGCTATAAATTTACTGGTGTGATTGAAACATATAAAAATACTAAAGAAAATCCTTTAATAAATTAAATGCATCGAGTGTTTGCGAGTGTTTCGTGTGCAAAACGTTCCACTGTACTTTGCTATTTTTCATTAACTGTTCTAGACTGTGATTTCCCAGTCTTATGTTTTTATGGGAGGATTGTCTCCAACCCAACCCTGACGAGATTATGGACTCGTCTGATGTTAATCAACGGGGTCAGTACAGACTGCATGGGAGTCATCAAGTGCAGTGCTGGAAATCCCCTTTCCAAGGTCAACGACCTCAAAGAACGTAGACGGCAGACCAGATGGACGGTGTAGTCACGTGATCGATAGCATCCCATCATTCTGTTCGGTCAACTTGTACCCATTGTACCGCCTCTTTCTTTGCTGAGATATACTCCCAATAATACAGATAACAATCATATTTACAACCTAATGTGTTTAAAGCAAACACCTTTTTTTATGATAATGAAAACAGTTAATGCAATTTAATTAGAATATTAATCTTTTTAGAACATTTATACATTACGATGCTAAACAATCGATTAATACCTATAGTTTTATAAACATAGGCAACTATCTACGTAACTAATTAACTAAAACTTCATTGATGTTTTGAGATAATATGTTCTGGAGATTTTTCGAAAACTTGAAAAAAAATCTTTTTTAGACAAAGATTTTGTTTCATACATATATATATATTTATTTATATATATAATATGATTTTAACTGTGGTGTTTACATGTGCCGTCAGCGTAAATATGTAAATGATCGAAAATCGCCCCAGGAGCAATTTTCTTGGACGCATATTTGGGGTCTGCGTGAACTCAGGGAATCCCCGGTAAAATGACATCATTCAAGAAACATTTTTTTAGTAAGACCCCCTAAATTCACTGTGTATAGCTATATAATTCTGCCAGTTCGTGCATATACTCGCAACAAAGCTTGTCGTCCTCAGTAATAACAAGAGCACTTTTTTTTATTTTAGTCTGTAATGTTGTTTTCGTTTTCATTGCTTTCTAGTTAGTATACACCAATCCTTTATATACCGTGACACTGAAGGGGTGATAAGAATAACCAAACTTCAAGGATACTAATGTTGACTCTGGGCGGAAGAACGTCCTCTGCCCGGGAAAGGATCCAGTTTATACAGTCTCAGCAAGGAGATAATATATAGGATTTTATAAGGCTCTTATGGTCTCCGAAAACTAACCAAATCGTTATGACGTCACGCCACAGGGCGGATTCGCGCTCTATATCAGTTAGTACCGGGCTTATCAGCGAATTCGCCCTTGTAAATATATGTATATATATATATATATATATATATATATATATATATATATATATATATATGTAAATAAGCTTACTCTCATATGATATATTTCATAACTATAAATAAATAAACTCGATTTACAAACGATTAGGTATTGGGAATCCAGATGATCAAATATGGTCCAAGTTTCGATAAGACAACATCTGACGATACCGATCCGATATGTTCGATATTTTACTACGAGGTTTCCTTACACCGGTGTATTGTTTCAGTCCCAGTGCTGATCTCAGTAGGCATTTGCTGGTCAGAGACTCTCTAATGTCGGAGGGCCGAAATGGCGCTAAGTTTGGGTCCAAATAAAAAGGGACGATCAAGCAGGATTGTTTTGCCTTGACGGAGGTATGCGCTCTACTGGGGAAATTCAGTTTACTTTATTTCATATTAATTTGTTACAATATTATTTTTTCTTTTGGATATATATATATATATATAATTATATATATATATATATGATTAAAGTATTGTTAACAAATCGATTTCATAAAACATTAAAAATGCCACAATTTTAATCTTTGTAAGGTACAGCTATATACGAGGAGTATATATATGTATTTTCATACGACTATTAGCATTTTGAGATGACTGCTTTGTATTCAGGAAATTTTTTTTTATTTTCAATTTGACAATGCTGTTAAATATTAAATACTTTGGTTATGACGCCAATAAACGTGTGGTGTATATTTATACTATATTATAATGTCACTAAGTGCGCATGTCCGCCGGAGGTTGTGCTCCAATTCCTGGTATATCTTGGCAAATCCAACAGCCTTGACATGTGGCATCGTCAGGTTCATCCTTGAACTGAATACTGACCATTATGAACCAGATATTGCTGCTATGGAGATACAATTGTATCTCAATGGTGCTTCCAACTGATGACGTACTTAAGCAGTCACCTTGGGTTACAGTGGTTACAAGGAAAGGAATACGGTCAGAAGGCGTTGAAGGCCGGTTTGCGTCTTATAATGCGGGGGGTGGGGGGGGGGGGGGGGGGGGTGGCACTGTAGAAAGTAGAGGAGTGTCAAAGGTTAACCTTCCCATTTCATGGTATGAGGTATATAAAAAATAAATTTAAAAAATAATTTCCAGTGTTTTTAAATCTTTTAAAAAATCATGAAAATCTATGAAAAAAATAATCGCATAAATGCTTAAATTTAAAGGCTTTGTTGAACCACAATAGAGCAAAGCAGATGGGATGACGTCACAGCGCCCAGAGTTGTCAGGACTGCACAGACGTGATCGCGCAGACTGATCAATAGACAACAGTCTGACCTACCTGGGTTAATTAACGTAAATAGACGAGGAGGATTCTCGGGTGCAAATCAATAGACAGAAAATTTGTTAGTGTGCTGTGAGGATGTCTATGTGTTTCACTTTTGTGCTGGTTTAGTGTTACATGGGGAAATGCACCATCGCTGCCTCTCTTTCCTTACTTTCTTGACGATGGTGGTGATGATGATGTTGATAATAATGATTGACGTAACGGTGATACTAATTATGATAAATGTGTCAATAATGACATCGCATTAATGATGATGATGATGGTAATGATGAAAATAACATCATTATTATCATCATAATTATCTTGGTCATTATATACTGATGATGATGATGATGATGATGATGATGAAAATCAATGATGTTGATCTTTATTTTACCTATGGTGATCCTGATGATCTTGAAGTTGACGATAATGATGATAATGATGATGTTGACGGTGACGAAGACGATGATGATGATATTAATAGTATAGGTCTTATTAATGATGAGGTTTATGATGATTTGATGTTCATTAATTTATGTCGCTATGGCCAATATACATGTAGTTTTAAATGATAAAACTCTTAACATACATAATTAGAATGTAAGCCTGTAAGGTGTAGATTACCTGTATTTCGAATCGACATTTATATCTTGGCCTTGGAAGGTGAGATCTTACTTACCTCACTATAGCATATATATATATATATATATATATATATATATATATAGAGAGAGAGAGAGAGAGAAAGAGAGAGAGAGAGAGAGAGAGGGGGGGGCGGGGACGGTACCATCGTTGAATGTGGAATAGCCAGATGATATGAGTTGGTACTCCAACGTCATAAGCGTTGACAAATATGGATGAAAAACAAGGAATTCTGAAATCAATTACGCCATATTTTCGAAGAAAATTATATTGTTAAGAGAACACTAAAATAAACATATTTATGTTTTATATAAAATAATAATATTTCTAAAGTTCTGTGAGTAACGAAGATATTTGGCCTGTTATTTTTTGTTATCACTTAGGCCACGCCAAATATATGTTTTATGGACTCTTTGACGGAAATAAAGCAAAGGAGGGTGATTTTCTTTCGAAAATGTATCAGTCGAGACATAAAGCCTGAAATTTCACCAACTTGCAGAAGGGTACAAACAAATAGTCCTAGAGGTCACACTTTCATTACTCATACACGTCCCGGGTACAACGGTGTTAATTAAGTTTGTGGAGAATTAGGGTAACACCCAATAAGTTATCCATTATTTTTAGGTTATATGGATCATGAATCTGAACAGTTTTGAATTTTTATTAATGGAATAAAGAAACTTGTTGAATAGTATATTCACAAGTAAATCACGTTCATGGGCATGATGCATGAGCGTTCATGTGACGTGTGTTTTTTCTACAGTTTATATTCCATATATATTACCGTAAACAATACAAAAGGCACGGGCACAGCACACAAAGTGGTTCTGGAAAATACTTAATTATCTCTGTTATATTCGCGGTAATAATGATAGTCTTATATATAGAGGTCGGCCCCCTTTCTGTGCTCGGAACATCACTCATACGCCCCCGTATACCTTAGCAGTACTACGGTGTTAAATAAGTTCAAATGATACAGACGTGCATTTTACAATGGTCAGCTGTAAACTTATACGCTGATTTGATCGGTCTTCTGGGCTGACCCCCAATGGACTAAAATAGACTCTTTTGGACTGTTAGTGTACGAGATCCGGGTGTGATATAGTGTATATGCGTCTAATTACTACTTCTTGAACAAATCCATTACGGGAGGAACACTTTGAGTGCATCTGAATCATTAATTTAACCATTTTAATGAGGACCTGTGCTCACTACGGGGTAGAGATTATTGATGCACAACACAAAACGGAACGAGAAAAAAAATAGGGAGAGAAATATCGTTTCCATACGGTGGCTCGTATAGGACATGCACAAAATTATTTTTTATCTCGTTCCCACGCGATAGTATCTCGTGGCCACGCGATAATTATCTCGTTCCCACGCGTTAGTATCTCAAGGCCACGCGATAATTATCTCGTTCCCACGAGATAGTATCTCGTGGCCACGCGATAATTATCTCGTTCCCACGAGATAATATCTCGTTCCCACGCGATAATTATCTCGTTCCCACGCGTTAGTATCGCGTGGCCACGCGTTAGTATGCCATGCTATAGCTTAAACCCTCATTTGGACAAGAATGTCTGTGGTCTGTTTTATATCGAGCGTCGATGCAGCTTAAATTGTCTGTATGTGTTTCGTTGTATGTGTGTTTGCGCCGAATGCTTTGAGGTAAATTTCAGCAGTTTTCATTGCGTTGGTTCACCATTTCAATGCGTTGGTTCAACTAGCCCATTTTTATTTGTTCATGGAAAACTGTATTGAGTTTGTTTTAGGGTAAGGGTGATATAAACCCTTGTGTACCAAACATGAATTTAGCTGAAACACTTGTTTGTATTTTACCTTCCCAGAAATCTTATTTTTTAGGACTAGGGTTGGGGTTATTTAATTTCGGGTATACCGAACAGGGTAAACAACATGTCGGTTTGTGTTATGTCTCAAGGGAGAAGCTTAAAACATAAGGTCTCAGCCATGCCACTTCATTATGACTGGGGAGAGGGGTTAAGAAGACCTTTATACGAGAAATTTGCTCATTCTTCCCCTTCACATTTTTCTTTCTACAATAAAACTTCAGTTATGTATTCATAGGCGGCGAAACCGTTGGGGGGGGGGGGGGCTGGGTCAACATAATGATGGGTATATAAACATCCACTCTATTATTATTGGGTATTTGCACCCTCATATATATATATATATATATATATATATATATATATATATATATATATATATATCCTCTTCTGCTCAGTACTTGGAGTACCATATAAACAGGGCCGCAGACTACGGGATTTGCGGTGAAAAAAGTTGATATTCTGTGTGAAAATGAATCCATTGCCAGACAAATAGCAAATAATCTCCCTTCAAGGAGGTACTGTTTCACTTAAAAAGCATTGACCAATAAAATGCACCAGAATGCAGTAGTACCCGTACAGTTTTTCAAAATTTTCAAAACCTTGAGAGGATGAGACCCCCTCCCAACCACCCATTCCCCCCCCCCCGTCGGGGACTACCCCATCAAATCCCCCCTACCATTTGTGTCAGGCTACGGCCCTTATTTATAAATATATATATATATATATATATATATAAATAATGATATATATATAATATATATGTATATATAATATACATATAATAAAAAACTAGTATATATATAATATATTATATATACATATATATATATATATATATATATATATATATATATATATATATATATATATATATATATATATATATATACTATTTGGATATAATATCGGGCCTCCAATGAAAATTTGGTTTCGCCGCCAATGGTAATTTTTATTGTAAACATTTATTATGAAAAATATTTTACCGGAACTAGCCCCCCCCCCTTTTCCCCGCTCACACATTCTCCAGACAAACATGGCCCACGAGTGTTATACGAGTGCCCGTTGTATCATTTCAGGTCTCAGCATATTAATTCCATTCTAAATTCATGCAAATAATTGACCATAGTCTTCATTCAGTGTATAGAAGCATGCCTCAAGGATTTAAGATGTAGGTCTTACTGTATTATCTATCTACATTTATCTCGTTCCCACGCGATAATTATCGCGTGGCCACGCGATAGTATCGCGTGGGAACGAGATAATTATCGCGTGGCCACGAGATACTAACGCGTGGGAACGAGATAATTATCGCGTGTCCACGAGATACTAACGCGTGGGAACGAGATAATTATCGCGTGGCCACGAGATACTAACGCGTGGGAACGAGATAATTATCGCGTGGCCACGAGATACTAACGCGTGGGAATGAGATAATTATCGCGTGGCCACGAGATACTAACGCGTTGGAACGAGATAATTATCGCGTGGCCACGAGATACTAACGCGTGGGAACGAGATACTATCTAGTGGGAACGAGATAAAAATAATTTTGTGCATGTCCTATACGAGCCACCGTATTTCCACGACAACATGGAGGTCATTTTTTCAGAAACATTGTACAAATGCTGATTCATGGCTTTCTTATGGAAATAGCGTTTACATCAACTTCCTCTGTCTCTGACAAATGAATGTTTTGTAGGTGTAATTTTTTATTTAATAAAACCAAATTGTTAGGAGATCCCAAGTCAGATATATAGTTAGGTAATTCGGGGAAAGTCAGAAATATCCTAAACTGCTACTAAAATTGCATAGTGGTCTCAGAAAAGAAAAATTATACATTTAATCTGTTGTAAATTTTTAAATATGTGCTTACTTCCTAATTATCCCATTTATTTATTTCAGTATTAAATTTATTCACCCTTGTGGCTCTAGTAAAATTTAGGTCTGTATCGGACAATATATATACTTCATTTGGCAGACAAAGTGGAAATAAATGCAAAGTACCTCATCTACCCGCCAGAGGTCAGAGTCTTCACCCACACACGAAAACTGCACTGATTTGACCGGACTGTGTTGGCCGAGGTCTTGCGGTCACTGTTGAACAAACATCTGGACTGATTTCATTTATACTGGGTCGGTTGAATGACCACCCTCAATACCTGGTTTAAAGATAGCCTCGCTATTCGTTCGACCTCTGTAAAAACTAGCTGGCAAAGTCCACAGAACCCCTTTGAAATTGTTATGCTTAGCCCCCCCCCCCCCCCCCCAAAAAAAAATTGAGTTCTCAGGCACTCTTTCAGAAACAGTGCGTAAGGGCGTTTTTTTTTTTTTTTTTTTTTTTTTTACCTTTTTTGTATATTTCGAAAAAAAATGACATATGATGAGGAAAATGTATGATATTAACAGATTTGTTTTGCTAAACAAGTAAAAGCACTACATTACAAAGGAAATCTGATCGAAATTGTATTTTAATGTCCGAGCGGCTGAAGCTCAAAATTGGTCATTTTATGTTGAAAACAAAAATAAAAGATTTTGATTGGGGGGGGGGGGGGGAAGAATTGACGCTCGCGGTGCCTGAGAACCTCAACTTTTATTTGGCCTTGCACCTTTTTAAAGATCAAATTAAATCTTATTGATATCAAAGTTTTGTTCGATGTTATTTATATTTAGACACTACATATATTTTAGATTTTTTTCATTTTAGAGATTATGTTATGATGAACTAATCTTTTCCAATAATGAAGTGGAAAACATCAGAAATACTTTCTGAGTCATTCCTTGTCGCGTTAATATAAAAGGCTTAACAATAACAAATCGTTCGACAAGTATACCGTAATAAAGTCATTCAAAGGACAGTTCCACTTTGCTGAGGGAAAAGTTGCAAAAACAATGGCAGAAGGGAGTCCGGGCTAAAAAGGACGAAACGGACGTGTAGTCACGTGACTTCCCACCAGCTGTATATCATCTGCTTCATGGAGGTCATTGGCCTTGGGAAGAGGGATTTCTGGCCCTGCACTTGATGACTCCAGTGTGGCCCGTACGTCATCTTTTACCATCAGACGAGTCCATAATCCTACAAAGGGAGAAAAAAGGAAGAGAAAATGCTCCCACTGAATGAAGGATAACCATGTATTTGTGCATGGTCCCAGGGTCCGTAGAACATTTTTGTTTCTGGTATCTTCTGAAGTATTTTTTTTTTCTTTCGTTTCGTTGGGAGAATGCCAGTTTATTACAAAAACCATTTCATAACAAAAAGTCCTTGGACAATGATTAAACATGTAACGATGATATTGATATTTTGTTATTTAGTTGCTTTGAAATGCATTATTTATTTTTCAACAAGCTGCAGGTTAACATGTCTAAATTAACTAAAGAATTCATTTCTAGACTTCTAATCCTGATATATTTCTGATATTTTGAATATTGTTTGTGCCGTAATATTACCTGAACAACCAAGCCGCCCCCCCCCCCCCCTTCAACACACCCACACGCCAATGGGTCCGGCAACCAAAGATATTTGACCTTTCTAAATTATATCTTCAGCATTACGCCCGATGTAGCTTTCCCCATCAAAATATATTGAGATAAGTCTCTCTTCAAAAACACCGGTTAAATGATACTTCACTGGAGTACAATTAACGGTCTGCCATGATACACCAAGAGGTCGGCCCCCTTTTTGTGCTCGGAGCATCACTCATACGCCCCCGTACCTCACCAGTACTACGGTGTTAAATAAGTTCAAACGATACAGACGTGTAGTTCACAGTGGTCAGCTACAAGTACACGATAGACACTGTCCTGATCAGTGGTCTGAGCTGACACCCCCATTTTATTTAATATAGACTCTTCCAGTTTTGTGAGACAAATGAATACTTGATGTATAAGATCATGCATATATGTCTGAGAACAATTTGCCCTTGGGGCCTCTGAAAAGTTGTCCCGGGAAGACATGGCCGAACTATAAATGAGACGCATAATGTTTTAACCCTTTTTGACTCGATCACAACTGCAGTAGAGATTTAAAGACTGGTCAATTAGTGTGTTATTTAATTTAAATCCAATTTTGTGAAAAATTGAAAAGGTGATTTCTTGGATTTGATTCTGGTTGATTCAGACAAGTTTAACCCATAATATTAAACGAGTGCCGAACTTTCAAACACGTGCTGTAAAGGTTTTTTTTTAAAGTGGCTTCCACAAGGAATAATATATGACATTTGTAGAGGTAATTTTTGCATGTCAAATGAATGAATAGGTGATTAAGAAAGAATATGAAGATTGTGTTGCCATGCTAAAGGAAATTTTTAATAAAAACACTTAAAAATATGGTTTAACTTTTAATCAATGGGAGTTAAATAATAAAAAAGAATGATGGCTCTGTCATATTTTATTTCATTTCTATGAGAATTAGAATATGGTCAATAACACAACAGTTACAATATCTTAGGCTCAAACGGTTAAGAAAACAGACATACAAGGTGGTTTTGAGAGAGAGAGAGAGAGAGAGAGAGAGAGAGAAAGAGAGAGCATGCTTTTTTTGTATAATCTTCCATATGATAATCAACCCTGTTTCATCATACATGACATGATGTCGATCACATTATATGATTAAACAAATATCACGCTCATTATATTTTGCGCTTTACAACAGACCCTTACTTATGACAATAGTGAAAAATAGCAGAAAAACAGGTTAAATGGGTTTTATTGGCTGACTGAAAGTCATCTGAGCTATACCGATCACTTTTTGACCGTCGTCCGTCTGTCCGTCCGTTAACAGGGCACACATCTTAACCATTAGACATAGAAACCCCTTACTTTAAATCCAGAGAGGTCTTGAAAATTTCCTTTGAAACCTGATAATTAGGTCTCTGCAACCTAAATTTTCTAAGTTATGGGGCCTGTTTCGGCACCTCAGAATAATTAACAATTTAATAAAAAAAATCTCCTGTATCTTAATAATCAATGCATGGATGTCATAAATCAATGCATGCATTGCCAAAAATATTGATCATAACTAGTTTCATATCTCTCGGAAGAGTATAATGGCGCAACCTGTATTTTTTTTTATTTTTCATGCATTTCCCCTGATATATTTAGACTGCCACAATACAGCTAGGTGTCAGTTTCTCATCAGTGGTTCCCATCTAGTGTCTTGAAACCTTATATGTTTATTGATCATGACTACTGTTACGGAACCTAGTATAAACAGATCACGTATGCGTAATGAACACAAATTCTGTAATGTCTAGGGAAATGAATAAAGAAGTCAGTGTTTTTTTTTTGTTAACAAATAACTGTATTATAACAACCCTAACATTACAATACACAAAATCAATACAATTATACAGTAAAACAGCGGTATAACAAATCAATATAATCACATAGAAAAATAATGTGCACAGTACTTGGATACCAACACCGTCACAACGATAAGTTCTTTATATGTACACTCTCGGAGAATGACAGTCCAGTGTAAAGCTCTTGTGACAATCAAGAAAGTAAACTGAAGTCCAAATGCATAAAATCCAGGAGAAAGTCTTCGAAAATCTATAATTGTCGCATTCGTCGGATAAGGTACTAGAAACTGACACACGCGTCTACGTCCGCTGGAATCTGCTCTGCTCTCTCTGGCCCCTGGCTCTAAAACACAGCCCCTTTATATACTCTTCACCCCAAGCCAAGAATTTTCCACTTCTCGAACAGTCTTAAGGGTCCTACACAACACAGTTAACACGCATTTCAGGAATTATCGAGAAGAACATAGCCGTGTGTATCCCTACATACCAGGGTCATCACGTGACCCACGACCAGGCGTGAAAGCCCAAAGCTAACATGACAACGAGAGTTCAACCAGTACGGATTAAACATAGAATGTAACAAACGGCGAGGGTGTCACAACTCGAGTTACGCCCGTGTCACACAATAAAAAGAGCACCTGTAACACTCCCCCTCCTGTAAGAAAAAAAGAAAGTTTTCCATGAAAACTTTCTTTTTGCGATCACAATCACTAAATCCTTACAACATCTCAAAAACCATCTTATATACAACATTACATAAACATCCTGTTTACAACATTTCATAAACATCTCGATAAGCAATCAGCAAGTACATTGTCTTTCCCTTTAATGTGTATGATATCAAGATTGTTATCCTGTTAGAACAAACTCCATCTCAACAATCTTTGATTTTTACACTTTAACTAGTTCATGAACGTGAGGGGATTGTGATCACTGAAGACAATGATAGGCCTGACTGATGAAGTAACATAAACTTCAAAATGTTGCAACGCCAAAATCAAAGCCAAACATTCTTTTTCAATAGTGGAGTAGTTTTTCTGGTTTGCATTAAACTTTCTTGAGAAATAACAAATTGGATGATCTATGCCATCATTGCCTTCTTGTAACAACACAGCACCAGCAGCAGTATCACTAGCATCTACGGCTAACTTAAAAGGTACAGACAAGTCTGGAGCTGCTAAAACTGGTGAACTTTGCAGAATTGCTTTCAAATTCTGAAATGCATTTTCACACTGAACACTCCATACAAATTTTTGTTTCTTCTTTAACAAATTAGTCAAAGGTTCAGCTACAGCAGAAAATTTGGACAAAACTTCCTGTAGTATCCAACCATACCAAGAAAACGCATTATTTGCTTTTTGTT
This sequence comes from Sipunculus nudus, assembly GCA_026874595.1. Classification (NCBI taxonomy): domain Eukaryota; kingdom Metazoa; phylum Annelida; class Sipuncula; order Golfingiida; family Sipunculidae; genus Sipunculus; species Sipunculus nudus. Next base: position 15,052,084 of record CM049319.1, read on the forward strand.
TTCTGGTCTAGGAAATGCAGAAATAGCACTCATTTTAGCATCAACAGGTTTTACCTGACCCTGCCCTACAATATGACCAAAAAATGTTACTTGTGCATGACAAAACTTAGATTTTACTAAGTTGACGGTCAGACGTGCTTCACTGAGTCTTTCGAAGAGGTCGCGAAGAATTTGCAACTGTTTCTCCCAGGTGTCGCTGTACACTATAAGGTCACCAATATATGCGTCGCAGCCCTGAATGTCCTTGACAACCATATGGATGAGGCGCTGGAACGTGGCTGGCGAGTTCTTCATGGCAACCGGCATAACTTTATACTGGTACAGTCCTTGCGGCGTCACAAGCGGACACTTCTTTCGCTCGTTCTGTCAGCGGAACTTGCTAGAATCCTTTTAGTCAAACTTGGAGACATATCTGGAGCTACCGACTCTATCAATACAATCATCGATCCTCGGAATCGGGAACGTGTCAGTCTTGGTGACTGAGTTCAGTTTTCGATAATCTGTGCACATACGGTAACTTCCATCAGGTTTTGGCACAAGAATACACGGTGAACTCCAGTTACTTTTACTAGGTTCAATAAAATCATTGTCCAGCAAATATTGAATCTCATCCTGTAGATACCTTTGCTTTTCTGGATTCAGTCTATATGGATGTTGCTTGACTGCGCTTGCCTCGCCAACATCGGCGTCATGGCACAACATGTTATTTCGCGTTGGAATGTCACTAAACAAATGTTCATAATTCCGCAGCAGGTTCTTGAGGTCTTGTTGTTGGTGTGCGGTAAGGTGTGACAGTTTGGCATCCAGGTTGTTAAGCACGTCTGAGTTTTTTAATGGTACTGAACCACACTGAATGTCTACATCACACTTACAATCAGTATCTACTTTAACTGGGTCAGGGTCAGTTTTTACACAATTAACAGCAGTAACATTTTGTACAACATCTGATGTGCTATTTTTGTCATAATATGGTTTCAACATGTTAACATGGCACAGTTGTTTCTTCTTACGTCTATCTGGTATCAACAGTATGTAATTTAAATCACTGACTTTCTTGTCAACAATGTAAGGACCAAAATACCTAGCTTGCAGAGGTCTGCCAGGGATGGGAAGTAAGACAAGGACCTTTTCACCAGCTTAAACGTCCTACTTACAGTGTGCTTGTCATACTTTGTTTTCATTTTACTTTGTGCAGATTTTAAATTTGACTTTGCAATCTCTCAAGCATTGTATAGTTTAGTGCGAAAGTCTGAGATATACTGCAGTAAACTAACAGAATCAGGATTTACACACAGGTTTTATTTTAAGCAGTTTTAATGGTCCGCGAACGGAGTGTCCAAAAACTAGTTCAAAGGGACTGAAACCCAAGGACTCTTGAAAGGATTCTCTGACAGCAAACAGCAATAGGTGGATTCCTTCATTCCAGTCTTTCTGTGTGTCATAGAAATAAGTCCTGATCATGTTTTTTTAATGTTTGGTGAAAACGCTCGAGGGCGCCCTGACTTTCAGGATGGTATGGCGAAGAGCTGTACTGTTTTATACCTAGCTCAAGCATAACTTGTTGGAATAAGCCAGTATCCATGTCCAGATTTTACATCAATTTGTTATACAAAATAGATGATGCATCCTTAATCTGAAATCTAGACTTTAAACAATTGTCTTTGCATTTGGGAACTGGTTATAACTTTGTGTAAAGTTACCTGGCCTGATCTGGTATATGGACTGTAACCCTGTACTTGTGTCATGTCTCACATATTACATAATATGGCTGGGAGTAAAGCAAGGGCTTGATTACCTTTGATCTTGTAATAGACAGTGTATGGCGACAGCTGGCTCTGTAGGTGACTCAACTGACCTAGAACTCCTCAAAGCCTAAGGTGGACTCCTTATCTAATTGTAACTCCATGTGCTGCCTAATTGTAAATGACATTGACCACTGGCTGGTCCCTGTTTGGTCACAGCATACAATGTGTTGATGATTGCTATGAGAAACAAGGCTCTGACCATGTCTAGATCTCAATGAACATCCTGAACCTAAAGCTACATGGGTCAGATAACCCTTTTACTCCATTGACCTGATAAGTCTCAGGTTCAGCTAATTAGCAGATTGTGACTGGAAAAAAATTTAACCAACAACACATCTCAGTCGTTTGATGGCTTGTGATTAGCCAATACTATTCTAAAGGGTCACTTTGGGTAAAAATACTGTGAAGAAGTCTAATTTTTTTCTTTACTTTTTATATATATATTTAAGTAGAAACAGACACAATAAACCAAAGGTTTGTTTATTTCCCCTGTAAAATATGAAAACATATTTAAGGTGTGTTAAATTATTATGTATAAATTAAATCCATCTAACCAATCAAACCTGTCTTTAAAAATATTTCATGAAAAATATTTGGTGCGGGTGCGGGTTCTGTTTTTCAGCCCCCGCAGGGCCCTAATACAAACTAGGAATTTCCTGACTTTCCGGATCAGTGTCCTGATCGAGTGACGGCTTTTCTGTCACTATTTGTACAGGCTGTACTTTGTCGCCTGCAACATCATTGCCTAGTAGCAACTGAATTCCCATAAAGGGTAAAGTAGTTCTTATGCCCACAGTAATATTCCCAGAAATCAAATCTGACTTTAAATGGATACTGTGAAGCGGAACTGAAGTGTGCCTGTCTAAAAACACACCATTAACAAGTGCATATAAGCACCAGTAAATGACCTATTAGAAAATGGCAAAGTGTTTGCTAACATGAGAGTCTGGCCTGAACCAGTGTCCCTCAAAATTCTAATAGGGGTAGAATCTGAAAAATCACTTGAAAGTGATACAAAACCATCATGTATGAATGGCTCAAATAACTCCATTTCAGGGTCAAGAGAGGAATCTACTACCTCAACCTCATCAAACAAAGAACTGACATTGACAGTATCAGTCATAAACTCTTTCTCAGAGTCCTTTAAGGAACCTTCATCCTTTTTATCATCAAACTCCTCATGGGAGTCAACAGAGGAATTTTCCTCAGAAACAAACTTCTGTTTGTCATAAGAGGACCTGGCCTCATTTGAAATACTCTCGCAAGAGTCATAAAAGGACTTAGCCTTATTTAATTCCTCACAGGAATTAACTGAGGTTTTTACACCACAAGCTACGGATTCTTCTTTGGATTTAGACGGCACTTGGGCCTCCGTAGCATCAAACTCTTTATTGGAGTCAATATAGGAGTTGTACCCCTTATTTACATGAAAAGAGCCTAGCTCTTGTACTATGCTATGCATAGATTTTGAAACAAAACCAGATGGTTTGCTATTTGGTTTGTTCGCAAGTTTCCTTCTTGCAGTAATTACAGATTTTCTTTGAAAATGACCGATCTTTGTTGGACTTAGACACAGTGGACGTGGATTGAGATGTAGCAATGGACTTTGCTGAACTATCAGGACTACTAGTACTGGGTGACTGCGCTTTAAGGGGGAACATGACACTTTACTGGCGCCCCCTACTGATGACACTGCAAATTAAAAACATCTGGTTTAATTATATTATCAAGAGGCTACATATTTTGCCGTTTGTGACTTTTTATGTCATGAACAACGTCATCGCTTCAGGGCATCATTTGAGAAAAGTAACTACGATGAATAATAATTGTAGAAATGCTCAGTGTGACAGCTTTATGTAATTATTTTTTTTAATAGTACCAAAGTTTTACAAAGAAATTTTCACCATAATATCACCAGAGGAGGCTCAAGTGCAGGAATATACCAACGGCTATGTTGTCGACTGTCAGTTTTGACAGTTGCAAGTAGATGACAAAAAAGAGCATAGATATCACCATATGATTGTAAGTGACACTGATGGTGTAATTCTGAAGAGATAATTAGGATATACCCATAGTTTTTAAGTGCTGATATTTATATTTCTTTTTATATGGGCACCTTAAAAGCTGATCATATATTGTTGACGCCAGAAGCCATTTATGTGTGGACTTGCTCTCTGTCTCACAACCACCAGCGCCACCTTTGGGTTTTTCTCTAAACTAATAATGTCCAAAATTTTCATATTTTGGCCTAATATTTAAAAAACTAACCCATTGACCTACACATTTTTGTCTATAAATAAGATGAATATTTAATTCTGCATGTTTATTGAGAATATTATGAAAAATACGTTGGTCAGTTTTCTAAAATATTTAACTTTTGTTTCCCCCTTAGTTATAATATCATATAAAAACCCACCACAAGAGTCAATTTTCAACTTCATATACTGCAAAAATAAGCACATTGACCCCCAAATTTCATTTCATAATTTTAGAAAGTATGTCTTGTAGATATCATGTGCAAATTATCTTAGAAATTCCATTGGTAGTTTAAAGCGTCATGTTCCCCCTTAAACTTCTTTTGACCATACTGATTTACATTCTTGTTTGTGAATGACTGGTTTGATTTGCTAGTAAAGGACATTTTGTGTGTTAATGAATAATCATCAGCTAATTGAGCAGCAATGTCAAGTGTTTCAGGACTTTTCTCATCGAGAAAAGTTTTAACAATTAATGCAGCGCTTAAATTCTTCAAGCAAAATCAACTGGCGCAAAGTGTCATAATCTTTCATTACATTTTTAGAACTACACCAGCGATCAAACAACTGCTCTTTTGTCCTAGCAAATTCGACGTAGGTCTGTTCTTTGCGCTTTTCCCAATTTCTGAATTTCTGGCGGTAAGCCTCTGGATCTAACTCATAACCTTTTAGGATTAACCGTTTTACCAAGTCATAGTCAACAGCAGCTTCTACTGAAAGCTCTGTATATATTCCTATGGCCTTGCCAGTCAATACACTTTGTAACAGCATAGTCCAATTTTCCTTAGGCCATTTTAAATTTTCAGCTACCTTCTCAAAGTGTAAGAAATATCTATCAACCTCTTTTTCTTGAAAAGGTGGGACAAGTCTAATGTGTTTAGTAACATCAAAACTGTGAGTTGGGGCAGCACGTAGACTATGTTCTAGTTTAAGTCTTTCTAACTTCAGTCGTTTTAACTCAATATCTTTTTTTCTAGTCTTTCTCTTTCTAACCTTTCATGTTCTTCCCTTTCTTCTCTCAGTTTTTTCTTTTTCTAATTCTAACTGTTTTAATTCTAGTTCATGTTGCATTTCTAACTTTTTCAATTCTAGTTGCATAACAAGGCTGTCATTTTTTATGTTTCAACTCCACTCTCTTCAATTAAACCTTTGCTAACTAGATCTTGCATTATTTTAGCAATGATATCAGGCTTTCTCAAAGCACTTTTCACACTAAGCCCCAAGTGTTGTCCCAAACGCAACAACTGTTCTTTTGACAACTGTTCAAGTTTATCAGGGTCGGGATCGTCAACAAATGTCTCAGGTTTGAAATCTGACATGTTATGATGTCAAAACAATAACAAAAAACCACTGAGATAAATCCTGTAAACAATGTTCTGTAATCTTGTAAACAATGTATGATAAAACATTATGTCAAGGTCAAGGCCTTATAACAACAAATCAATACAATCACATAGAAAAATAATGTGCACAGTACCTGGATACCAACACCGTCACAACGATAAGTTCTTTAAATGTATACTGTCTGAGAATGACAGTCCAGTGTAAAGCTTTTGTAACAATCCAGAAAGTAAACAAAGTCCAAAGGCATAAAATCCAGGAGAAAGTCTTCGAAAATCTATAATTGCCGAATTCGTCGGATAAGGTACTAGAAACTGACACACGCTTTTGCGTCCGCTGGAATCTGCTCTGCTCTCTATATCTCTGCCCCCCTGGCTCTAAAACACGGCCCCTTTATATACTCTTCACCCCAAGCCGAGAATTTTCCACTTTTCGAACAGTCTTAAGGATCCTAAACAACACAGTAAACACGCCTTTCAGGAATTATCGAGAAGAACATAGACGTGTGTATCCCTACATACCAGGGTCATCACGTGACCCACGACCAGGCGTAAAAGCTTAAGGCTAACATGACAACGAGAGTTCAACCAGTACGGATTAAACATAGAATGTAACAAACGGTCCGGCGAGGGTGTCACAACTCGAGTTACGCCCGTGTCACACCATAAAAAGAGCACCTGTAACACTACATACAACACCAAGGTGTCAGTTTTCTATCTCTGGGCTCATCTAATGTCCTGAAACCTCATACATGTATTGATCCTGATTAGTTTTATCAGTCCCGGATATGTGGTGGCGCCGCCTGTACTTCTTTCCTATTTTTAACGCAATCTCCCTAGATTGTCAAATTACAGCAAAGCTATCAGTTTCTTATTATAATGTTGTTTCATCTAGTGTCGTGAAACCTCAGATGTTTATTGATCATGTCTAGTTTCATCAGACCCCAAAGACTGCTGGCCCCACTTGTATTTTTTCTTGTTTTTCCAGTTTTTTTTTATTTTCTATTTTTTAAACCGTATATAATGACAGAATTCATGTCAGTTTCTCAGCTGTGGTATTATCTATAGTGTCCTTAAACCAGTTGTGTTTATTGATCAAAATCGGGTGCCCTATAATGATCACCCCTCTCCCTCCGTCTGTTCCCCTTACAGTTTATCTGTACATCCGCCTGCCACAAATTTGTTTCCGGAAGATAACTCAAGCTTGGATTAATAAATGAATTGCCCACAATAAAGCAAGAAACCATTTGATTTTAGGGTCATGCATGTGGTCAAATGTAAAGGTCACAGAACCAACTTATTTGAAAAAAAAAGATTGTTGACGCATTTTAAGCCGAGTAGGTTATAATTTGAATCAGCGCAGAGACTAAAACATGAGCTTTTTTTATTGATATGGCACGAATGTTCTGGGAAACACCTCTCAGTTCTTTTTTTTGTGGAGGTAACCTTTTCTAATTCTAAATCTAAATATGTACATCTCCGTTTTGGTTAAGAAGCACGTGCATGATATGGTGGTAGCACTCTCTTCCTTTCATGTGTTTTTCTATCCTAATGTCACCAATGCCCAGTGTCTGTCGCACCTGCGGGTCCTGGGCGTATAATCATCCCAATCCTGGGTCATAACACCGAGGAACCTCATTTTCCAAGATACACGACTGTGGAGCGCAGCCTTCCCATGAAGCCTGCTCAGCGCTTACCTTGCATGAATGAGATTTGAACCTGACGCCTCCCGGGTTTGAGTCCTTGCTTTATCCCCAGACCCGAAAGCCGGTACCACTCGTTTTTTTATAATGCCCTATTTTTTTAGGTAATGCACCTGTCAAATTATATACTATGTCAATAACATATAAGTTCCACACACAGCCATTTCCCAGTATACGTACATAGGTATAGATTGGAAAATATAAAAAAAAATATAAAAATATAAAAAAAACTAAAATAGTTGTGTTTACAAATGGGGGAACTTTGAGAAAATATGAAAAATGGTTTTATAAAGGTAAACGCTTAGAAGCTGTCAATTATTATAAACACCTGGGAGGTACATTTACAAGTTTACTAAATTGGTCCAAAATGAAGCAGAATCTAATTTGTCAAGCAAACAAAGCTTTAATAATAATCAAACAATTTATCTCAAAATACAAGCAACTATCTACTTGTAAATCCTTCTTTCTTTTTGATAGGATGGTCCTTCCAATTCTATGCTATGGTAGTGAACTATGGGGTTTTGAAACATGTGACAATATTGAAAGTGTACATACCAAGTTCTGTAAATATATTCTCCAAGTGAATATGAATACACCAGTTGCTGCAGTACTAGGAGAATGTGGGCGGTTGCCCTTGAAGATTCATTATATAATAAGAGCTATAACTTATTGGACTAAATTGATAAATATGACAAATAATAGATTACCAATTCAATTGTATAATAAATTATATCGCTTAGATGAAGCAGGAAAACAGAACTGGGTAACTATTATAAAGAAAATATTATTTTCGCAAGGATTTGGCTATGTTTGGATTGAACAAGATGTAGTGGATGTTAAATTATTTATCTTAGTATTGAAACAGAGATTAAATGATTCTTTATTGCAGGATTGGACGAGTAGTTTATCTAAAAATCGTCGATGAAACACATACTCAACTTTTAAATTAACTTTAAGCACTGAAAAATATTTAACAGTTCTACAGAATGTTAACTATAGGAAAAGTCTTTCAAGACTAAGATGTTCATCACATAATTTAGAAGTAGAAAAAGGAAGGCATAGTAATACTCAATGGGATGCAAGGTTTTGTAAATATTGTCTAAGATATGGGGAAGCTGCTGTGGAAGATGAGCATCATTTTATCATGAAATGCCTATTGTATACAGACTTGAGAATCAAGTATATATTGATGATTTAAGAACATTTACATCTCTGATGGCAGATAATAATGCCCATACAATAAAACAATTAGCAACCTATGTACACTATGCCTTTATTAGGAGAGCTGATGAATTGAAAGCTATCATCTAAGTAATCTATTTATTTCACTTACTTATTCATCTGCCAATTAAGAAATAGATAAACTGTTTTCCATATATGCATTGTACTACTGTTTGTTTTATATGTTCACTTATTTATTATTATTATTATTATAATTGGTATTATTATTGTTATTATTCATGACCTCTGAATGAAATGAAACATGTGATTACAAAATTTCTGCTTGTGATTAGATATTGCAAACATGGGTTTTTCATACAACATTTTCATACAAGATTGTGTTTTTAATGCATGTTTTGTTAGTTCATGTTATGCAGTTACATTTTGAAAATATTGTTGAATTTTTATGATTCTTAACACATGCTCTTTGTGGAACCATGGGCCTGAGGCCTTTTATTTCAGAATAAATTTCTATTCATTCATTCATTCATTGGAAAATATGGTGGACCTATCCTTAATTCTTTCTGGGGTTTATGTGTGGATATTAGTAATTTAATGGTTGTGGCATTACCAATCATATTCAGTCAATGGACATGTTGGAGAAAAACGAAATATCAACTGTTATTTTAATTTGATCTCTTAACATTTTTAATTTTTAAACTAAACAATATGTACAAAAACAACATGAAAAACACGAATTTTTGCGATGTGCGAGTTGTAAGGAAAACTAGACATTACTTGCGACGATTTACTTCAGAATTCACTTACAATTAGTAGATAGTCGATTTAAAATAATATTCATGAACTGCAAAATTCACATACATAACATTCAATGCATAACAGAGTTTATCATGGACTAGATTGTCAATGTATTACATTTATTTTTTAAATTCACACTTACTATAAAAATCACAATTACTCTAACTGTTAAAAAGCTGTGTCGTAAGAGCGCGTTTTAAACCCTCCACCATGTTCATGTTTCTCAGGCAGTCCGGCCGTTCATTCCAGATTTTAACCTGTATACACTGCGGAGGTGTGCTCGTAGCTGGGTGTCTTTGCTGTTGTTATACTTGTTTATAAAGGTACAGGGGTGGCTGAATATATTATAACCACCCAGCACTGAGGATGCGTGACCAATTGGCAGACGATGCATTGGCTTTAATTCAGAAGAGTCAATTATTACGAGATTCAGGGGTGTCAGCTCTGACGAGTGATTCGGTCAGTCTCATTTGTACACTTACAGATGACCACTATGAACCAGGCAGTGTTTAAAGTGTGGACTCCCTTTACAATGCTGTACTGGTAACGTACTAATATGTACTAAAGATGGTCCATGCAGTAATGGGGAGAGCACCAATTTTTGGACATGTCATAGAGAGAGAACAGTTTAATTCTGGATTTTTCAAGAAATGGACCCAACACAATGGTGTTCACCTCGAGGCTGTAATGATTTCTAGGAATACGCCGTAACACTATTTTCTGTCACATTCCATTCTCTTCTTTTGAATGTTTCACTCACTCTAAACACATAATTTAAATCTACAGGATGGAAATTATATCAACATAAATCACTCTCAGTAAGACTTTCACACACTTTGTTCATTATGGAGAATAAGTTCAAAGGGACATAATCAGGAGCTAAAGTATGGCTATTCTTTCACACTATCGGTTCAATTTTGCTTTATACAAATGTTTTCCAGCAAAACCATCCCAGCACACGGTCTCATTTCCTCGCATACGGCTGATTAACACCATGTTATGGCTCTGCGTGTTGGTAAACACAGTCTGTTTACCAAAACAATGCCGCGTGACCGGAGGTCCAATTAAGAGGGGCTACACGCTGTGTTTCAGCCAGCAGAAACATGTATTACATTTTTTGGACCAATTCAGACCGGGCATATCCTGATTGACTCGTGTTTTGGCTCAGCGATGCACATCGCCCAAGGCGCTGTGTTTATGCATGTTGACACCTTTCATCGCGCCGGGTCCACTGTTTTTAACATTTGTTTACAGGAGAAAGCAAACGGTTTCAGGACAACGCCACGTCCTTTTTTTGGAAGGTTTTAAACCATTGTTTGTGGTTCAAACGCCCTATCCTTTTTCCAGACCAGAAGACATTTTCATACTTATCTTTTTAGTCTCCCTGGGTTAAACAGGCCTATTTAAAAATCCTAAATCCGTCCCTGATAATAAAAAAAAATATGAAAATTAATGCATGCGCAACGTACGGTCTTCCTGAGAGAATACGGCCGAACCAGAAATGTGAGAGAAAAAAGAAAGATTTTAGGAATAAGAAAATCGAAGCATTATCCGGTGCCATTTAAACGCATCGCAGTTATATATATACAAAATAACTCTAATTCTGAAGAGTTGAAATTATACAATATTGTGTATACATGTGCAATCCATTTTAATTCTAAGTGTCACTATTTACGTATGTACGGTCTAGATTCCAGGAATGTCTTCAAAACTGAAACACCTATTAGAAACCCCTTCCAGAGAATTGATGCTTCTGTTTCCCATTGGAAGATCACAAGCAGTGCTGGAAATTCCCTTTCAAGGGTCAGCGGCCTCCAAGGACGCAGACGATGTAAACAGAATAAGCCTCAACTCCTAAAGTCCTTTCGGTCCCCTCAAGTTTTTGTATTTTCTCCTCTCCCTTGTTCTTTCGTATAATACAGCTAAAATCATTGTCCTCTATATTTCTTGTGCTGATAAGGAATGAATTTATTAAATTTTTTTAATATGTTTTATACAACTCATACATGAATATGATCTTGTCACAAATATATGTGTTCCCACTATAAAGGTTATGATAATAATAATAATAATAATAATAATAATAATAATAATAATAATAATAATAATAATAATAATAATAAAGTAATAATAATAAAGTAATAATAATAAAGTAATAATAATACTTTTATAGCAGCAGCAGCAGTAGTACTAGTAGTAGTTTTAGTAGTAGTAGTAGCAGCAGGAGAGATAGGAGTAGTGCTTGTATAGCAGCAGTAGCATCATTTTAACGTAATAAATAGATCCATCGTTTCCAGGTAGGCCTTTCTGATATAGAATGGATATAATTTTTTATATGTTTTATACAATTCATATATGAATATGATCTTATCACAAATATATGTGTTACCACTTTGATGGTTATGATAAAAATTTTAAAGAGGAGCACCCCCCCCCCCCCCCGAAGTCCTCTGAGCCCGCTGAATTCAAAACTCAGGAAGCCTAACATTAAGTGCACTCTGTCATGTGACATAAACCTGCCACATTTGATACATTCAGCTGCGGGCAGTGGACTATTTTGTTGGCGTTTCAGGTGTGATAGAGTCACCCATAGGTGTAAGAAAGGTCACCAGGGGTCAACAGTCACATACCAGGCAGGAAAGTACTGGTTGAGTTCAACCGGAGTTTTTCACCTGGAAAACAATATTCACTCAAAATTCGTTTTTACACCTTAACGGTTAAACTTTAAGGTTTGAAGTCTTCTACATTCTGGAACTGTTGAAAGAGTACTCGTGGACTAGGTGTTGAATTGCCTAATTCTAAACTCTTGGCAACATATATTTACATATATATATACTAAAATACCATATCCAGGTGAAATATCATATTCCTAGAGAAAACTCCGCATATATATATATATATATATATATATATATATATATATTCATATATATATAAATCGATATGGCTTAACAACTAAAAAAAGTCACTAAACCAGATTTACGGCGTAATACGATATGGCTTGTGTAACTGTATAAATAACTATTCAATGTTTGTCAAATATTGCCTCTCGATTATCCATGTTAATTAACACGAATTGACCTTAATAAACTCTGGCGTATTCGATTCCTGATGACCTTCGGCCACGAGGCGTCCCTGTGTCATGACGGTGCAATCCGCCTGAGGGTGAAGGCTGCTGACCTCTGGCGGCATGCTGTGACGTCATCCTGTCTGGCGCTTCGAGTGGGGATCAAAATACTTTGCTGCTGGTGAACCAGTCAAAGATGGGTCGCACTGACTCAGGCCCGCCAGGGGCTCTCTAATTCTCACCATCACGGACAGTAAGGCCTCTGCCTCTGACTAATACGTTGATACCATTTAGTTCATTATTCATCATCTGAACTTCTAAATGTTTGCAGTCCATAATGGTCATGCACTAACCTGGTACATGTCAAAATATTCCGATTCCTATTACATCCTATTTTATTTTGTTTTAAGTATTTTTTTGGCTGTGCATTAGGTTAAAATTTTGTGGAGGGTTAATGTTTCATGCGAGGAACAACATACTACATTTGTACTCTTATTGTAAAGTGTATTTTCCGAAAGAAACTTTTTTTGTATTGACTTTTTTTTCCACAAAGAAAATAATTTATTATGAGCTATCAGTGCCCACATAGGCACTACCAACACTGCAGGGCTGTGTCGTAGATATTACATCGATGTGACATAGCTTTATATAACCGCAGCAGTTCTGCCAATGTTAGCAACTTATTTTCAAGTGGAATTAAAATAATAAGTGATCCCACATTTGCGTCATCTCTTTTCACATTCCGTGACATCTTACTTTCAGCAGCCAGTCACAGCTGGACCTTGTCTCTGCCTATCAAGGAGAGTGACCAAGAAAACTTATGTTAAATCATTCTCTCTAAAAATGTATGTGTATCTTTATTTTCCTTGCCTTTGAATATATTCATTTTAAATACAAAAGACGATATTATTTGCTAGTAGTTGCTCAAATTGTGTGTATATCATATACAGGCAAAACAGCTTTTCAATGCTTGGGAATTCAGGGAAAGAGAGAGAGAGAGAGGGGGGGGGGGAGGAAGGCAAAGAGGGAGATTTGGTTTGTGGATTAGGATAAATATACATCTTTTTAAGACTTAACTGCATACTTTACAGAAACAAGTCAGCAGGTATACATTGATATAAGAGAGAGAGAGAAAGAGAGACAGAGACAGAGACAGACCGAGAGTGAGTAAGTGAGTGAGTGAGTGAGTGAGAGACTAGACAGACAGAGACACAGGCTGATAAGGGACAAGAAGCTATAACTATAAGCAAACAAATGTTAGCTATATATAGTGCTTTAGTGAAAAATAAATAAAGCTTGAAAACAAAGGTTAAAGCTCTTCAACAACGACAAAGAGAGACAGTGAGAATGTTTTCCACAGGCAGTTTATAACTATATGTCCCCTATCGAATGGAAGATCGACACCAGGAGAGCTTCAGCAGAGATTCTGAGAATGCTACATATTTAACTAGGATGGTCAATGGCTGGTGATGACCAGCACGTAATCGATTCTGACCGCCAGTGCCTTCGAGGGCAAACAAACCCAAGGCTAAGTCACACTTAACCCAATTAAAGCTTGTAGCTCCTGCACAATATTTATACTTAGCGGTCGTTACCTTCTGCGTTCAGAAGTGTTGTTTGTACTCTAGGTGCATAACCTGTGCTTCAGTGACGTCATCTGAAGCCGTAAAGTTTATAATGGTCAGCACTTAGTATGCGAAAGAGACTGACCTCCATACCCATCACCATACCTGACACCCCTATTTGTTCCGAAGTAGATTTTCCCATTAATGTGCAAGTTGTTAGATCCAAAAGACCTGAGCATTCAACAAAGTCTGTTTCATCCCCTTGTCTCAAAATACTTTTGCTATAAAATTTTTCATTAGTTACATTTCAAGGGAAACATAATGGTGTGGAGGATCAAAGGGTCCAATTTTCAACAAGGTAAACAAATACCTATACCATACACATTATTTAAGAAACAGAATTATTTGAAAATATAAGAAATCAGTCTACATTTTACGACATATAGACCCACTCATGACGGTCAAGGTCACATGCAAAAACAGCCTCAGTTGACAGTAGACTGGTACCCTGCTCTATTATGGCCCTCAGCCAAGCATAGAGACAGGCGTACAACGCCATCTTAAGTACTCCCAGTTGCAACTCCTGACTTACCTGTAGACTGGTTCCAACTCAAGACTGCACGCTTATACCGATTGTCATGGATGTTCACGCGATCCTGTCTGGTTATCCGTGAAGATTTCTTATAAATTTACTTTCTTTAGTTATTAATAGTTTCCGATTATTGAAAAATGAGTCGTTGCAAAAAAAAAATTTACTGATGGATGTATAGATGATACGATATACTGAATCTTTGATATTCCACTGTACGTGGCATACGTTTATTATCAATATCTATTAATCTAAAAATAAATGTCACACGTAATGCACAGCCAACTTTTGGTAACTTCTCATATCAAATGAAATGCATTTTTTATCATTATAATATAAACTGGAGTCGGAACCAGTCTGCTGGGAGTACTTAAGATGGCGTTGTACGCCCGTCTCTATGATTGGCCTAGAGCAGCGTTGCCATAATAGAGCGGGGTACCAGTCTAAGTTGACAGCTGCTGATTGGATGATTTCATGTAAACACTCTAAAAAATATAACCAGCTAAAACAAAGATGGTTACTCATGCAGGGACACATTATACCTGTCGGATCATTGTGAGGAGATTAAAAAGTTGTGAAACATTGTAGAATTTTTAATTGCCATGTTTGGTTTTCACTTCCATATGTAGCATATTAATTTAACACAGTAGTACCTGCTTGCTTAACATTAAATGTTAACTGCTCGGCAGAGCACTTGAGAGTTACAAGATTAGAACTCCATAATGTGGCTTGATATTCTGAGCTCAAATATAGGCTATTATAGTCTGTAATAGTCTATGTAAATCTCATAACAAAGACCAATATTTAAATTTTGCAACCCTCTGGTTCTTCTGAATCTTTTGGCCAAGTGACATGGCGTCTACCATTTAGGTTGCAGACAAATGTATTTTTTAGAATATTTATGACCAGTTATAAGCCAACCAGGAGCGTTTACGTGCAGTTGTTTGAGCATGTGACTGGTGACCTTAACCATCATAAATGGGGTTAAGGGGTTGAAAAAAATGGATTGTTTCCTCCGATATCGATTAAATTGCATTGCTTTAATATTTTACAAAGTATGATTATAATTTAATTATAGTGAATTAGGCCAACAACCCATTCCTTCATTGCAACATGCCATCTGAAATTAATCTGTTAGTTTATGAAAATATTGCAAAATTTCTATGGGCACCCTTTTGTGGAACAGACTATACTTACATTGTACATGTATTTTATTTTATTGTACAGGTTTTTAACACTCTATAGCAAACCACCTCTGCGGTATCTATTGGAAGTTTGGTAATATACAAAAAGACCGAGCGAAATATTACCTTTTATGTAAATATAAGGTATCATGATCTAGCCAAAAGTTATGTATTGAGTAAATGTTAAAAATTTAATGCTACATTTACAAAAAAAAAGATTGTAAAAGCACCTATGGAAAATGTGAATGTGAATAAAAGTGATGGTAATTTAGTAATAACGTTCTAAAGTTATTTTATAGAGTTTATACATTTCAATGTTCTTTTTGGCGACCATTTGCTCTAAATTATACAATGTAACTCTTCATCAATTTGCTAGCTCATATTAATTCATTAATTGAAAAGGAAAATGATCATACAGTTATGAGATTTTTTCCTTTTAATATCAGACTAGTCTAATAAAACAGGGGTGTCAGGTATGTATAATGAGTGCATGGCCAAGATTTTTAATTCTCTAAGCACATCGTCATGAATGTATCATAGCGTTATAAATGTTAGTGACAAATGTACCCCCTACAAGTCGCTGAACCCTCTGTTCTCGGACCATTACTCATACACACAATTACGCCTCCAGTTCAAAAGTCTATAATAAGTTCAATCGTTACAAGCTCCACAGTTCAAAGTGGTCAGCCTTAGTGCAAGAAAGAAACTGGCCAAGCGGCATGTCACTCGTAGACCGGTACCCCGCTCTATTATGACACCGCTGCTTTATGCCAATCACAGAGACGGGCGTACAACGCCATCTTATATACCCCCGGCAGACTAGTTCCAACTCCAGTATGTATTATATATGATAAAATTAATCTTTTCGTTTGCTCAGAGAAGTTACCAAAAGTTGGCTGTACATTACGTGTGACATTAATGATTAAATTAATAGATATTAATAATAAATCACTGCTACGCACAGTGGAATATCAAAGATCCAGTATAACGTATTATCTATACATCCATCATTCAATTTTTGTGCAACAACTCATTCTTCAATATTTAAAAATTAGAAATAACTGAAGAAAGTTATTTTATAAGAAATCTTCATGGATTATCAACCAGGATCGCGTGAACGTCCATGACAACCGGTATGACGGTGCATACTGGAGTTGGAACAAGTCTACAGGTAAGTCAGGAGTTGCAACTGGGAGTACTTAAGATGGCGTTGTACGCCTGTCTCTATGCTTGGCTGAGGGCCATAATAGAGCAGGGTACCAGTCTATGTCACTCGCTGCATGTGTTTATCCTTCGAGCCCAAACGAGGCTTTGCACTCCACTCGGAAAATCTTGCCTGATCCCGCGGGACACAGGATATATAGGCTCGGATGTATTTATGGCCCTTAGTAAAAATACGATTTCGAATGAGGAGTTCCGAGTTCCGCCGCGTTCCGAGTGTTTGCACACACCACGCCCCGTAGAATCGTACTCACAAGAGTGCGATTCTGCCAGTTAGGGATTGTGGGTTAACAAATATTTTCCAAAAAAAATTCACGTTGGCTTCCCAATACACCAGTGGCGTAGGCATAATTTGCTGTGAAGGGGTAGATTTAGTCCCATCAAGTTGTGAGGTAATGATTGTTTCAAGGTAAATTATGTGAGCATGAAAGTTTACGGTAAGAACTCATCGGACTAATTGATATTTCGTGAGCATGCGCATGTACAATATAAACATATGTTTTTTTTCTTGAACTGAATGCGACCAATCTTCCAATAAGTAACTCTCACAGGTGTGGACATATGGATAAAGGATTGTAACTTTGAAGATTGATGTAGAGTTAATTTTTTTTCTTGTGATTGAAACAGGTTTTGGGTGAGGTATGTATAATGTTTGAAAATATGATCATTGTTACAAGGAATATGACGCATACAGTGATCTTGGCATATTTTTATCCAAGTTCGTTGCAAGAATCAGTGTCTAACTACTAGTATATATTGCTAGTTTGCATAGGAAAGCTAAATTGTGAGTGCGTTAGGGGTGGGGTTATACTAGATACAGCCTGCAGAAATATAAACACCTGGGTCGTGCTAAACATCCGAGCCCAGATGGGGTCGTTGGCCTTGAAAAGTGGATTCCCAACACTGCACTCGACGACGCCCGGTGTAGCAGGCCAGAATAACCCCCTTTGATTGTATACCCGGGTACAATCTGGCCTAGCCCAAACTATACCCCTTGGGTCTAAAATGGGCTAGGACAGATTATACCCCAGGGTGTATTCTGGCTAGTCTATTTATACCCCCTTAGGCTAGATTATCAATACCTTATATATCGTTGCTTTTAATAGCTGCGCTTTATATATATATATATATATATATATATATATATATATATATATATATATATATATATATATCTTCTTCATTTCAGAATATTGGCATACCTGAATGTCACATATGTTTCATAAATAATCACTTAAAGAATGGTAACATAAACTGTCTTTTGTCTCTTCGATTTTGTAAGGTTTTTATTACATTTACAATTTCAAGTGAACGAAAGAGGGCATTCCCAAATAGTCTTAAGACCTGATTTTGTGAAGGACTGTTACTTTATTTGTCTGTGCCTGTCTGTCTGTCTGTTGGTCGGTCTGTTTGTTTCTCTCTCTCTCTCTCTCTCTCTCTCTCACAGTTTCTTTTTATTATTTCTTTTTTCTCTCTCTCCTTCTTTCTTCTTTTCTTCCTGTCTTTCTGTCTCAGACATTCTCTTACAAACACACACACAGTTGCCGAGGTTTTATATGGCCTTTGAGTTGACTGCCTCCTCTGTACCGGCAGCCTGTACTGTATACCTAATTTCTCACATGCATCTCCGTACGTCGTCAGTACTGTAACCCCACATGAGGTCATACAGACAATCCGTGAAGTTCACTGTGGTCAGCCGTAAGTATGTGAGAGAGACTGACCGGTCAACTGTCCTTGGTAAAGATCTAGATCATTGCGTGCGAGTAAACATGCACTTTACGTCAACAGCAGCTAATCAATGCGACATGTCTCCTGGGTATTCCTGGCTAACAGCAACATGTATCACTGTATTCACTTAACAGGAGACATTCAACTGCCCATTAAACCTAGTAATTCTAATTATATCGATTCCTTTTGAAAAGTCTCTCACCATATTTGTGAAAGATGTGTTAGTTAAATTTTATCTTTAACTTATAACTGTCTGTATAAGTCACCGATTATTTTTATTCTGTTTGTATGATAAAGGGGTACATAAATTACGGTTTTTTTTAAATTCAAAGTAAATCTTAAATATATATCCTGCGCTACATAGCGTACATTTTATAGCCGTTTCGCCAACAGCTTATGTATTTTTATTGAAATTTTGCAGTACATAGTAAATATTATTTTTTCTCTAAGTATGTCTTGGTGTATACTAATTATCAGATAGGATAACTAGTGATATAACTATAATCCACTTTTTTGGAGGATAAAAAAATCATTTTATATCCTTGTGAAAGTTCACCGGATTCTTGTACAGTGTTCATTATGAACTATTGGTATGTTTCCCGTTCTTGCGTTTGCACATGTCCGGACGACTAGGGAAAGTTGGTCCGCGACGACGTTTCCTTGGGGCGAGTTCATCATTTGTTATAGTTTCTGATAAAAGGCACTGTGGTAAAAATGATATGAATTTCCTAAGAATGTATTTGAAAATATGAAAAATGAAATCTTTAGGACGTACTAGGCATCATTCAAGACAGTTCAAGACTAAACATGGGTCTTTCTGAGACGGGGTCGCAGAGAGGAGTTGCGTGACAACACCTTGAGTGGCAACACCATCTGTATTAATAAAGCTTGGCAAATATATGTAAGTAACTGAACTGTGTATCTTAGTAATTGTCTGAGCACATGGGGGTCAGGGAACCCGTTGGATATTCTGGTTATTGGAATACTAAGTAACCTCGGAGTCAGTTCGACCTCATGTTTGAATGACTAGCTGTTGGATCAACTCATCGAGGTGCCAGACTGGATGACGTCACAGCCTACCACCAGAGGTCAGCAGCCTTCGCTCCAGGCAGACTGCACCGACATGACCCGTGAAGGTCACCTGAAATCGAACACTGAATGACTTAATGCGGTCAGTTCACCATGAAAAAACTCCAGCTGCGGAGAGTAATGTCTGACAGGGCAAGGTATGACTATATGTACAGAATGTAGCTTACCTAAGGCCATATATGCACACGCAACAACGCCAGGAATCCGTTACTATGGCTTACACGTGCATTGATACAAAGAAGTGACAAATAGCTGTCTTCATCATCATCACCATCACCATCATCATGCATCCTCCCCCCCCCCACCCCCTTCTCTCTCTCTCTCTCTCTCTCTCTCTCTCTCTCTCTCTCTCTCTCTTTCTCTCTCTCTCTCTCTCTCTCTCTCTCTCTCTCTCTCTCTCTCTCTCTCATATCCATGTATTACTGCTTACTATTTTCCATAAACTATGCAGAGATGTAATAAATATATACATCTATAAAAAAAATCAAATGTACGATAATGTATACGAAGAGCCATGTCAATAAAAAGAACGTATTTCCCGGAAAATAAATGCCAAATAGCGTTAAAAAGTTATGAACATTTGTGTTTTTAAAGTTTTTCTTTCAGTTGTTTTGTAGGATGCGTTCAAGGTTCCAGGTTTTTTAAATGTACAAGGGTACAGATACTTCTGTCATATATTCTTATTACTAAACAACAGACGCTTGATAGAGTACCCGTTATGGATTGCATCTATAATACATTATAACACATACGAAAACTATCAGCAGAATAGCTTCTGACACATCAGTATATGGTGATACTTTCAGATTGATCGAAATTCCATCTTCACGTTGGAATAACATGAAAAACAACACTCTACCAGTCTTTAGACTTTCCCTAAGGGAGCTTATAATTTATAACCCTCTTGACTTTGTTCTTTTGTAATGCTATATACTCGGTCACGTTGTGTATTTAAATTTTTTTTTAATATTTTTTTATTAAACGGATAATCAGCATATGTCACAATTATTAGTTTTTTTGCATGTAAAATAATAATTTTCTCAGTTGTGAAGTAGTACACGTATCACAACGTCACCATATCAAATCTTTGAAATTTATATTGGTCAACCGTATATATAATTATATATATATATATATATATATATATATATATATATAATATTTAATTTTGTTAAAGCCTTTGACACCATAGGCATATATACTTCCATTTCCCTGTGATACTTGAAAGTGGTTGTATATATGTGTGAATGCGTTGTGTATATACGTTTATGCGTAGGAGTGTGTAATGGTGAGTCTTTGTGCTTGTGGTCAGAAACGTTGCAGTCCTTTAAGTGCCTTGTCTTTGCTGTAGCCGTTACTTTCACACATTCCCGTGACTGACCAGTACCATAAAGCTATACCAGGACCTGTCATCAGATCATATCAGTTCATATTGGTCATCCTTAAGTACGCGAAAGAGACTGACCGGTTACTCATTAAGTAGTTGCATGTACAACAAGCTCTGCAGAGAGAGCTGTTTCAGCGAGTGCATGTCCAGGGATGAATCTGGTTACTCGACAGCACCCGAGTGCTTATTAGGCCGCGGCTGTTTCAAACATGCATTGGGCTTCAAATTGAAAAGGAACAAATCGAAGAAGCCCAGATGGATTTTTTAAAAGTCATTACAACATAATCGAGGTTTATAATTTACAATAACAACTTGCATGCCGGAACGGATCAAGAATTTTTAGAAGGGATGGGTTTATTGTTCATACCAAGGGACCGATGCAAATAAAAAAAACTAAAGGTGGTTTAGCCTTTAAATAAAATTAAACACGTAAAGCCCAACAAAAAAATACAATTTCTTGCATCTACGAGGAGGGTAGACACCCTAACCCCTATCCCCCGGACCCATATCCATATAAAACATAAGATTTATTTACTGTGATTCTACACTTCATTGTTAAATATTAGGTATTATTTCAATCACCAAAAATCTCAAACTTAGTATTATATATCGGTTTTATATATAAAAGACGTTTGTCATATGACAGCATATGGCGCAATGAATAGTGCCAAAACGATCGGCTGTCTATATTTTTATGTTTATTTTTGAAACCCCCATGCAATGACCAGACTTTGGGTTAAATACTTCGCGGCCAATGACTTCTCTGACTTTCAGTGGTTCCCTGAGTTCACATAGGTCGCTGCCCTGAAAAAGGGGGGTTCCAGCACTGCACCCGATCACACCAAGCATGTCTACCATAACTGAGCAACGGAAGAGTCCATATTTCCTGACAAGGGTTTCAGATTTCAAGACACAAGTCTCATATGCACACAATACGTTAAAGATTATAAAGTATTTAAGCCACTAGGTTAATTAAAACTTACTGTGTATTATGTACATCTGGAAGAGCATGTACATTTTTTTTTCTGGTTTTAAGTGCTGTGCAATGCCATGATTTATTCTGCAAAAATGTGACGTGATTCAATCCCTGAACTTGCTGTGGGTACTGATAATCGATAGTTTTATCATTTACACAAAACTGTTATGCGACCTATAAATTCTTCTTATTATTTTTTTTTTTTACAAATTTCAAAGATTACGTATAGTGGACATAACGTTTGTGACCGTAACAAGTTATCGGGTAATATTAAGTCACATAATCAACTGAGTCACTTGTCCAATGGGTCACTTATTTACAGGAACTATCCAGCTGTAAAAGCGCTATAAAACATGTCTTGTTGTAATTGATAATACGGTCAGAAGAAATATTAGGGACACTGACGTAGTCCCCGTTACCGTTACAGCCCTTGAAATGCTTGTCGTTGAGGTGAACGTGCTCTGAACACTGGTATATACACACCTTGTGCGTCACCAGTACCGATACGTCAATAAAGTTAAACGGTCACGTCCATACAGTTCAAACTGGTCAGCCGTAAGTATACGAGAGAGACTGACCGGTCACTCATCAGTAATAACTACAAATAGCAGAAATACCCCCACTTCTCTCTCTCTCTCTCTCTCTCTCTCTCTCTCTCTCTCTCTCTCTCTCACTTCATTTCTCTCTCCATTTCTTACCTTTCGTTCCGTCAAACAGAAATATAAATTCCGCCCGGATCGGTATCCTGCATGTAGACGGATAAAAGGAAATGGGTAAAGCTTCGGTTTAGTTTGGGAACAGAACAACATTATATCAAATCACTTATCGATGCTTCATCAAGAGATAGGATTGCTAAGGAATA
Source organism: Sipunculus nudus (assembly GCA_026874595.1). NCBI lineage: Eukaryota > Metazoa > Annelida > Sipuncula > Golfingiida > Sipunculidae > Sipunculus > Sipunculus nudus. The sequence continues at coordinate 15,074,835 of CM049319.1, forward strand.
AGTCACTAAAAGAGGGTCTATTAGTTTCTAAAAAGAAATCCTTTACAGACATAGAAAATGTATTTTTTTAATTATGAGGTGACGCAAGGGTGTTAGCTCTGACGATTGACCTGGCCGGTCTTTTTCGTTTACTTAAGGTTGACTGTTATGAACTGACCGGGTTTTTATGTATGAACTTGTACTACCATGTAGCACTGGTCACGTACTGGATTGTAAGTGTGATGTACCGAGGATGCAGTGACCCCACGATCACGGGAGAATAGATACCCCCATGTTATCAGGTTATGCAGTGTCCCGGAAACACGACAGGCGCTGTTTCAGTTTCACCCTCTACCGAGACAAAACAGTTTAACTGTCTGAAGTTAACAAATAAATGTGTATTATAGGATTGTGTGACAAAGCTTTTAATTATCTCATAAATTGAATATGTATTGATCTGATATAGACTATTGTCCTTTCTATCATTTTGTATCGGCCTTTTTAAACTAATTACAAAATAACAATTTTATATGGTCATGCTTAAAAGTTATAGATTAAACGAGAGATAATGGCAATGAGGCTACGACAGCAGGAGTAATTAAATTTGGGATAATTCTTCAATGATTCTTGTGATTTTTAGCCTGCAAAATGGATGATTTAACTACGTACATGTCAGTGAGAAAATTCTCACACCCAAACAAGAATGATGGGTCTATACTGACATCTACTGGGGAACACTGGAACTAATCCTGCATGACGGTACATGTACATGTTCTCTCAACATCAGCTGAATATACTATTTGTTAATTTTTTAACCAAATTTACTTCAGTTTGTTATTATTCCAATCGACACATATTATGTCAGACATTGTATACTTGATACGAAATCCCAGTATAATCACAGCAGTGAATTTCAAATTTATGTTTTTGCCGTTGAGTTTTGCCAGTTGGGGCTCTGAATAATGATGGGTGGAGGGCACGTGATATATTTATTTTTCAGATATAACATCTATAAATGCCCTTAAGTCTGGGCCTCTTTTGGACACCTTTAAAAATAATTTCATAAAAATATGAACTGATTTAATGGAATTATCTCTTTTTCCATAAAACGTTACCCTGCAACATAGCCCATAAAGTTTATAACTATGGCATATTTTGTAGGAACAAATAAAGAAAACATTGAAACACCCTTTTTTGAGACACAAGCAATGAATGAAACTTATTAAGTAAGGCCTACTATAAGCTGGATTCATGCAGAGAAAGTAACCAGCACATTATTTTTTTTTTCTTTTTCATAATTAAACATCAGCTGAAATATCCGACTGCATTGTGTAACAAGATCACGTTACCTCCAGTATTGGAATTTCCATTTTAAATGACCTTTGTGCACTCAGGAGGGCCCGCCTCTGTTTCGGTAAAGAAAAACATCTCACTTATAAAGTGTGGTATTTAACTGATTGAAAGAAAAATCGCCAAATTTAAAACGTCAAACCCTGGAGGAACAGACCCTATATATAGTTATCCATTCTGTGGCTTGATTCACTGTGTGTTGATTTGACCTTGACATATTTTTAATCTAAACCTATTCTGTTGTGTGAGCTAACAGCCTAATCATTTCAAAGTTTTCTGTTAAATATGTTGTACACACTGCGCAGAATCAGATTAATAAAAGTACGACTTTGCCATTAGGGCTTTTGGGTATTAAATCCAAACCTAACAATGCAGTGGGGTTTCTAAATATACATGTACACCAGTGGCGTAGGCATAAATGCAGTAAAGAGGGTTTTAAAGTCCTACACATATGTTGGATTAGGATTGTTTCAGGGCAAATTACATAAACATGGAGGTATTTGTGGTTAGGACTTCATGGAATAAGTTATATTTTCTCAGCATGCGCTTGTGAAATGTGAACAGAAGGTGGATCCTTAATTGAAATGTGAAAAAGTTTGATCTTTTTAAGTTTGACTGTGGAGACAAGTAGTCCTGGCCATCCCAAACGTTCCCAACTGGAAGAGGTTCTCTTTTTTTAGTAGAAACGACCTCTGCATATATTTGTAAAGCGCGAATTTTATCAAACGTTGCATCGGCCTTGAATCCGTCCTCAGATGGCCTATGTGCAGATTGTTATACTGTTAAGTCTCAGTGGAAAATGAAACAGATCCAGCACATGTCCGGTTTCTGGAACATTCCATTACATGAGTGGGTGTCTGTTCTCTTGTTATCGTGAGGTCACTGCTTCCTCGGTACATGGCCAGTACATATAGCCGGTACTATATTGTAATACAAGTTCATACGTTAAACCCTGTCAGTTCATAACAGTCAACCGTAAGTACACGAAAAGACAGGCAAGGTCATTCGTCGAAGCTGACACCCCTGCTAGACCTGACAATGGAATATGGATAAATTAGTATTTACAAATCTGTTTTCAAACATAATAAGATAAAATTGTCCTTTAATGGAATATTCTTGGTTGGCTTCACTAATTTCATATATTTTAGCACTCTCTATACTGCATGGTGGCTCAGCTTCTGTGCAAGTCTGATAGAAACGTATAAGTAAAGACATTGTGTGCGCGTATATACATGTATGTATATATATATATATATATATATATATAACTATATATAAACATGTGTGTGTGATAAAAATAGTAAATGCATGATTTAACAGATGAAAAAATACAAATGTATTCTCCAACTATTGTCGGATGACAGATATACCCACTGAAAAGAATAAGAGGAACGTGATTACAAAAAAAAGACAAGCTTGCAATATTCCTGCATGTCATTGCATACAAATGACATTCATATTACAGCTTTAAGTATAACTACCGTAAAACCACGTCGGAAGACCCCCGGTCACGACCATATATTTAATGGTCCCGGAAGTCCAGTTTACGACTTGTCGTGAAAACTGTCACAAGAATTCCGATAATAATTCTTCTTAGTTTAACCGAAGAGTTGATCGTGTTATAGCACGTATGTGCTAACTAAACTTTTTTAAAAGCTATCTTACTCTATTACTATATTAATCTATTACTGAGACATAATGTAACCTGATATCATCCATTTACTGAATATGACAATGGAACTGTATAGGGTCCCTACCTACTAGTTTGATGTCAAAGAGTAGTCTTCCAGTTTTTTCGACCTCTTGATTTCACTTGAGGATATAAAATCATTATAAGACGTTTTGAAACAGAGAATGGAATGAAAATAACTGTATAATAATATCAAACATATAATAATATATCATTGTACAAACTCAAGTAAACAGAAAATGTGTTTATATGATTTCGTCATCATAATATTGGTAATATTGCAGGGGGTTGTGTGCGAGCAAAGGAATAAATTTAGGAGATTGCGGATATTCCCTGGGGCAGCTAGATATTAAGCACTGGTGAGTGACCGGTCAGTCTCTCTCGCGTACTTACGGCTGACCAGTTTGAACTGTTTGGACGTGATTGTTTGAACTTTATTGACGGAGCGGTACTGGTGACGTACTGGATGAGTACCAGTGGTAAGAGCACGTTCACCTGACGCAAGGTCGTATCCTATTCTTATCTTTTAAATGCATGCATGATCAGTTTCTTTAAAACATATTTGGGCCTCTCCGATGAATGAAAATATGCTGATAAATGACCCTTTGGTCATGGTGCTCAGCTGATGACCTTAACTGACAAATTTATGATTTAATATCACATGAGAATTTTAAATCTGAGATTGAAATGGAGGGGGGGGGGGGAGTTAAACATAGCGCTGACAGAGTAGACAGATTTTGCTGCAGAGAGTTTCAAACAAAATAAAAAATACACTTTTACAATCCATTTAAAAAAATACACACATCAGGAATATAAAAAAAACTTACAACAGTTCAAAATTCATCCTGCAAATGCAAAGCATTTGTCTTCTGACGTCACAACGTACTAGTGGAATAACGCTAAACTGAACCGTACCCATATCCCTGCCCGTATCCGGCCATGCATGTGGAACTGGAAACACAGCTTAATTGCTTCTTGGGTAACTAGAAATTAAATACTAGTAGTTATAAGTATTAGCAGGAACTGGGACCGTTTTGTGAGAAGAACATTGAAATAAAGGAATAATGTTTCTCTGCTTTGAGTTAGAAACCAAGCGTGCGCGATATAGTAGGAACCAAGCTGCCAGCCAGCATGCAGTGCAGCCTACTCGGAGGACAGCCAGACCAGAACGAGGCGACCATGCAGGAAGCTACAGTTCCCATACCAACGAGCCGCAAAACTAATAAGCCGACGCTGCTTGGCAATGCCAAAGAATGTTTTTTTTTTCCTTTTGGACGAGTCCACGTGCCATAAAGGGGGCTTCTCACCCACGCATTCACTGACGTATTGGAAATCCCCACCTTCATGCCAGACTCTCTGTGCACCAACACCGACTGTTGGGAATTTTATCGAAAAAAAAAATATTTCCACGAAAATGATTAAGATTATTATGGTCAGAATTAATGGCCACCACACCAGTTATTAAAATGACTTTTCATTTCACTACCATAGACCTCATGGGATGTATGATTAAAATTACGAAATCTTTATACATTATCCGGGGACGGATACATTTTGCTTTAGGGAAGAAATTACATTTTCAGCAGGGGTTACTCCAATCTTTAAGACTTAAACCTTTAATAAAGTCGTAGAACTTTTAAGGTGTGAGTCTCTAGGAGTAAACGGAAAACCCTTTCCTTCTCAAATCCTGGAATCCCCCCCCCCCCCCCCACCCTTATCTCTTAATTATATCAATGGATCCATAATGTATAATTTTTAGAGTATGACCGATAAACTTAATATTTCTACATATTTTTATAGTCTTATTCCATTATTTCACTCAGTATCAGAAATATATTAGGTCTGGTGAAAGATTCCACGAAAAGGTCAATGTCTGCATGTGCTCTGTAGCGTCCTCTCGAATTCGGAAACCCCGTGCGTGTATGGTCTTTCGGGACTTATTCAAAACGTCTATGTATTTACTGTATAGGTTATGTCAGTCAAGGAGGAATTTAAAGTTAAGTTTACATATCATTAACAAAAAAAATAAATTTAAGAAATATATCACCACTTCATTGATTTGTAATATCTGGTATTTTAATTTTATTTAGGCACCTCCGCGCATGGCAGGCCTGCACACATCCAGTGGATAAGCTCAATGTGTGTGCTATCCTAGAACAGTCCCTTTATATGCACACCTTAAAGTATCTGATCTTTTTGTCCTTTGTTTATTTCAACAATAGTTACAGACTTACAGTACATCTCAGTGCGCCAGTACCATAAAGATTAAATGAGTTCAAGCTGGTCAGACTTGGGTGCGGCCAGAGGAAACTGCGGGTCCTGGGTGACGTCATAATCCGACCCCCTTTCCGCCAATGGACCCGTCCGTTAAGGTTGAGGCTGAAGGCCTGTTGTTTGCTCTGAAAAGTCGGAGATGGTCATCTGTGGATAACAAATAATAATCACTGCTTCAGATGACTTAACCTTATTACATCTTTGTAGGGATAACACATTTTTACTCCTGCGCTCGATATGTCTTAGCAGCATGATTTCGACACACTGCACAGAATCACACTCACAAGAGTAGGCCCGCGACAATGCTGGTTAGGGTTTTGGGCATAGAAACCCTAGTCACAGGCATTTGACGTGTTACTCAACCACAGGCGCTTGAATTGCTATTAGTGTAGATTTCGGCTAAATTTGTTACTTTTCTGGGTCATTTCCTTTCATGTAATACTTATCTAACATTTTCCTAGCGTTTTTCGCACTATATGGTCCATCCCTTCATTAAATATTAAGTAAATAATACTTGCCCGAAATGGGCATATTGGGTCTTTTTTTAATATATCATGCCAAAGACATCAACAAATTGGTTACAAAAAGGCAAACTAGCACATTTATAAAACATTAAACATGCATAAGTTTTTTTTATAAAACCAGTCTGTTCAAATAATCAAATTATCTTAATTTGACATCTTTTTTTTTATTATACCTTTGTACATAGGACGGATTTATCAACTGTTCCTTGTCTCAGTGAATGGTGAAACTGAAACTGCATATGTCCGATTTTCCGAACATTCCATTATGTCGGGTGGCCTTCTCCCGTGATCGTGGGGTCACTGCATCCTCGGTACATCACAAATACACACCGGTATGTGACCAGTGCGACATGGTAGTACAAGTTCACCCTGTCAGTTCATAACAGTCAGCCGTAAGTACACAAAAAGTCCGGCTGGGCCATTCATTAAATCTGACACCCCTGCGTCATTTGATAACTGACTCTCCCGATTAATAGTAGTACCATTTCTGTGTATGTAAAGACATATATTTGAATAACTGATAAATCCTCTTTAAGTGACGTATTTAATATCTCCTGATAAATCCGCGTTAAGTGATTTGCTTTTACCTTCTGTTCCACAACTAAAGTGGCAGCTTAGCATATTTTCTCCAATTTCCAGCGTCTAAATACAGGATACTTACTAGTTCCGTGCCTGGATGTACATGTCTGTACAATTTAAACGAAAGGTTGGAGAGAGAGAGAGAGAGAGAGAGAGAGAGAGAGACAGAGAGACAGAGAGACAGAGAGACAGAGAGAGACAGACAGACAGAGACAGACAGACAGACATACAGACAGACAGAGAGACAGAGGCAGAGACAGATAGAGACAAAGACAGAAAGACAAACAGACTAAGAGAGAGACTCATATGCAGATAAGGAGAGAGAGATATACGGGACTTTTTTTGTAAGCCCTGAAACAGGAGAAAGACACAGACGATCGGACAGACAGACACAAAGAACAAGGAAGGGAAATTCCCGGAATATACTTTCTTTTTTCGGCAACATGTGAAAATTTACCAAATTTTGTTAAAGAGAGAGGGAATGAATTGAAAGAAAAAGAAACTAAAACTGGCCTTTCACTCATTTGAAAAAAGACGCACACTGAAGGAAATCAAAGGAACAAACAAACATTTAATATTAACATCATTTTTCAGAGATGACATGAAGATAGCTACAGTGAAACATAGCCTGACGACCACCCCTGGCTGTCACGACCACATTTGTTGGTCCTGAACTTTCATTTTGCGACAGTCCCGTTTAATAGTTCCAATAAAATTGGTCCTAGAAGTGGTTGTGTTTGCTTGAATTCATTGTATCCCCAGACAAAGTCGGGATGCTATGGTTTCACGATGGTCCCGCCGCCGCCGCCGCCGCAGAAAAACCTTGTGAGCGGGATAACTCAAAAAATATTTCACTGATCTTTTTCAAACTTTACATTTGTATAGATATAGGTAAGGGGACGAAGCCTATTTAAAATGGGGTCATGACCTATGCTAGGAAAGTGACCTTGACCTTGAATAGGTCCATTTTTGCTGAAAATAACACAAATTCTTAAATATCTCAAGTAAGCTTGCTTGGACTGGTCCAAAAATCAAGGTGACCGAAGATTTTGGATAGCCTTGCGATATACCGAAAACTGGTGGCGCCACCTATTATCCTTTTCTTGTTTTTACGCCTTTTAATACCCCCATAATTGCCACTTGACAGTACTGTAAGCATTATAAGTCAAAAACTAATGGACAGATTTCTTTCATATTATGCACATCTAGAGAGATGGGTTATGGGATGAGGTCTATTTACATTTGGGTCATGACCTTTATCATGAGAGTGGCCTTGACCTTTAATGTGTCCATATTTGGTGAAAACCACACACCTCTTATGATATCTCCAGTGTTGATAGCCATATGGATTTCAAACATGACTTATGTATGGCCCACCACTAAAGTAAGAACCCTATAGGTTCTAGGGTCATGAGGTCAAAGGTCAAGGTCACTGGACTCGCATCTTAAAAGATACTGTGGATGCATTTTAAGCCAAACTTTCATCCCAGGTCTTCCACCTTGAATGTATAGCTCACTTGCCAATAGTGGATGATCCATACCAATGTTGGGGTCACAAGGTCAGAGGTCAAGGCCACAGGATCTATCTGTCAAAAAATTAGTTTCTGGATGATAATTCCTGCTTTTATTAATGTATTGATTTCAAACTTGACTTATATATGTCCCATTGAAAAAGCAAGACTCCAATTGATTTTGGGGTCATGAGGTCAAAGGTCAAGGTCACGGGACACATCTTTAAAAAGATTGTGGATGCATTTTCAGCCAAACATTTCATCTCAGACCTTTCATCTTGCACATATAGTTCATCTGCCAATAGAGGAAGACCCCTATCAATTTTTAGGTCACAAGGTCAAAGGTGAAGGTCACAGGAGCCATCTGTCCAAAAATTAGTTTCTGGATGATAATTCCTGCTTTTATCGATGTATGGATTTCAAACTTGACTTGTATATGTCCCATTGGAAAAGCAAGACCCGAATTGATTTTGGTGTCATGAGGTCAAAGGTCAAGGTCACAGGACACAATTTGAAAAGATGTGGATGCATTTTCAGCCAAACATTTCATCTCAGATCTTTCATCTTGCACATATAGTTCACCTGCCAAGAGAGGAAGAACCCTATCAATTTTGAGGTCACAAGGTCAAAGGTGAAGGTCACAGGAGCAATCTGTCCAAAAATTAGTTTCTGGATGATAATTCCTGCTTTTATTGATGTATAGATTTCAAACTTGACTTGTATATGTCAAGCAAGAAAAGCAAGACCCGAATTGATTTTGGGGTCATGAGGTCAAAGGTCAAGGTCACAGGACCAACATCTTCAAAAAGATTGTGGATTGATAGATGGAAGAAACAATAATTGCTTGCCAAGTGTCAGTATATGCTGCTAAAAATGGGGGCCTATTCTTAAAGGGGGGGGGCTACTATGTCTGGGGAATCTCTGGCACCTGCGGTGCCAAGAAATGTCTAGTTTAATATAAATTTATGTTAATGTATGTAATTAATTCTGAACTGCATATGCAAAAGAAAACGTAGATATAGTTTGAGCAAGGATTGTCCTATTTTTCTGTAAAAAAAAGGTGGGGTCATCATTTGATTGTTTCAATTTGTCTGCTGAGTGGTCATTCACTCCAGTCACTTTGCGGAATCCGATCTATTTGGTGATAAAAGTGACCTTAATATTGCACAAAGTCCAGTAACGCGTTTTTTTTTTCTTCAGATTTATTTTCATTATAATGTTGGCCCTTGGGAATGGCGAGTAAAGGCGATTTTTTTTTTGAATGGCATTGATCTTTTTTTTAACATTTTTTTGTATCAGTGTTTATATCATTGTAAAAGCTAAAATTTGTCAAACAATAATCTGTCATCTGTCTAGTTTCCACCCACAGTATATCCGATGCTATAATTACCGCCAACCGGGTTAACCAATACGCGGATATAGATTTATCTGTTTGGCACAATAATGAATGGAGTATTATTGATCAAGTATAACTGTCCGAGCAAAGGCATGCAGTACGTTTAACCGGGAGGGGGGGGGTCGTAACGGTTCCTTACGAGTATACAAGACAAGGATAGACAGAAAGAGGGACAGGAAAAACTGAAGCAGACAAAGAGAGAAAGCATGACGCGAAACAGAGACAGGGAGACAGAAAATATGAGAGAAAATGAGACAGAATATCAGAGAGAAAGAGAGAAAAGGAGAAGCACGTTACAAAAAAGTTGACACAAATTTTGCTGTTTGTACAAAGCTTGTATCTCATCTTGTAACGAGGTACAGTTGACACTGGTGAGTGACCGGTCAGTCTCTCTCGTGTCCTAACAGCTAACCAGATTGAACTGTACGGACTGATCGTTTTAACTTTATTGACGGAGCGGTACTGGTGACGCACGGGTGTATACCAGTGGTCAAAGCAAATTCTCTAATCCAACCAGGTATTAAGTAATGATGAGTGGCCGGTCAGTCTCTCTCGCGTACTTACGCCTTACCCGTTTGAACTGTACGGACGGAGCGGTACTGGTGACGTACATGCAGGGTGTGTACCAGTGGCCTTATCCTCTGAATGTTTTATTCATTTCAACAAGCCTTGTTTTGCAATGTTACATTGTAACAAATGTACAGGTTCTAATAATAAGTGACCTTGAGCCATGACACTCAGCTGCATGATAAGCCCAACATGTAACACTACTTTAGATCTTAATATCTGAACAACTGCTGGATACAATCTGATAAAATTTTACCTGCATATTGAACATTATATTTAACATTACCGCTGCGAATTTCCTGCAAAATATAACAATATAAAAAAAAACTTACAACCGTTGAAATTTGGATCCTGCCAAATGCCAAGCCTTTGTCTTAAGACAAAAGCCATTAAGTGTCTCCAGATGCCTAAATTTTCTACAACTGTAAGTTGTTATAAAAAATACTGAATTACAAGTGTAACAATCAGTCTTATGTAACGGATGAAAATTTTCAATTATAAATAGGCATTACAATTTGAGGGATTGAAACGCTTCAAATTTTCTCGAGATAAATTATATATCACTGTACAATTACACATACCTCGATGTTGGTGTACATACATCTACCAACTACATATTATACGCAGGAAAATTTAATCAGTGGTTAGTGGCAGAAATATGTTTGACGGCCTGGAATATATTACTTGTGTGTGAGACCTATAGCTTGAAATCTGAACTCTCTGTCATTGATTTAGACTCGTCCGTTGCCCAGTAACAGTAGACGGGCTGGGTGTCATCAGGTACAGTGCTGGAAATCCCCTTTCTAAGGGCAGCGACCTCTACGGACGAAGTAGATGGGCCTACTGCAAGACGGAGGGGCCACCGAGAGGTGCTGCCGTTTGCGTTGGAGGTTTTATTTTATTTTTTTTATTCATTGCGTCATATTATGAAATACTCCTCTCATTTCTGAATTGAATTCTCCTTATTTGGTTAAATACACTTTAGGTTTATATTATTATTAAGACCGTTTTGAATTTATAAATAATTTCGAAAAAAAGATGACTAAGAGGAGTCACTTATTCCATATAAAAAGACATGTGCGCTGAGCGACTAATAACGCCAAAATTGTTCCACAACTCAACGAAGGAGTAACTTTAAGTCTTAAGAATCAGGAAGTAACACAAATTAATTCTCCCAGTAAAGAGATTTAAATCCCCTACACCCACTTGTATCCGCCTCGATATGCATGCTCAAAATAATATACTCCATGCAGGCCCCGTGGACCTCCCCTTTGGATCCGTCACTAATATAAACATCTATTTCTCGGAATCACGGAAATGTGTATTTTAGATAAAAAAAAACTTCTGCCTCATCTTTTTTACGTATTTTTCTGTCAGATCCACTTGGTTTATTATACCTCAAAACTGATTTAAGAGAGTGTCTTATTATATCTAAACACTGACCTAACAGAAGCGGATCCAGAGGGGGTCCAGGGGGTCCGGACCCCCCATGCAACCCCTTTCAGCCACAGCAACTTTTTTAAAGGTGCCAATTCACCAACCTTTTGAAAAAGAATTGATGTGATTTCTTGCTTCCACTGTGTATATATTAATGATCTAAGGGTATTTTTGGTTGTGAAAAATTCATATAAGGCCTTTGTGCATGAAGGATGTGTGAACTTGTTTATTAACAACATGCTTGTAAACTCAGAAATGTTGACAAACGTAAGATGGTAGGTTGCATATACTAGTATGCGGAGGCAGAAAGATTATTTGTTGCAAAATGCCATTTGCAAAGCTCTGGCTTATCTGACTTGTTGCCGGATGCCTTTGTTGAATTTGTTTTGATTATTTTGGCGGCCCCCACATATTATAAACACTTTGGTATATACAAAACAAGCAGCCTGTGTGTGGTGATATCCACTTTTTGGGATAGTTTTTATGAAAGATCCAAGGGATAACCTTTGGTTTACAAGGGTCAGATAGGTGATTGGGACCCTTTATGGTTTCAGACCATTTTTGTGGCCTTGACCTTTCTTTAGGTATAGTCAGTCCTACTAGATGTACCCCTCCTTTTCCGTAATCCTGGATCCATCCATGGCGTACAAGTTTCAAATCGTCTCCTGCCAAGTTACCAGATCAGCTCCTGGATGTGATTTTCTTGAAAACTCTATACAGACAGTAGCAATTGACTTAAGATAGGTCCATCTATTTCGTGTACGTATGACTGACCAATATATGCACTTTTTATTAACAGGAACCTATATGGAGTGTAACTTTTTTTACAACCATATATATATTTATATGTATATATGGTATATCCACAGCGATATAATATTTCAGTATAAGCCAATACAGCCATGTGCTCTCAAATGTGTATTATTTGTTATAGATATTTCTTCCCTATAAGACCATATACATCCTAGACTGGTGTACACACACACACATATATATAATTAACAATACAAGAATGTATATGGTGATATATCTTAAAATTTGCACATATTATACTCGTTTTAACTATCATAGTTTAGTTCAAATTAAACCTTACGAAACTACGACTTAGCCGCACGGTCGCCGTACAAGTTGAAGCACGGTAAATCTATCCGTATACCCGTTTCCCTGCCCGTACCCAGACAGACGGAAACACAGCTTAATTGCTTAAATACTAGTAAATTTAAGTATTAGCGGCTACTGGGACCCTTTTTGTGAGAATAACATTCAAATATAAAAATAATGTTTTTGTGCTTTTGCGCGATATAGAAGGAACCAAGGTGCCAGCCAGCATGCAGTCAGCCTGCTCGGAGGACAGCCAGACCAGAACGAGGCGACCATGCAGGAAGCCGCAAAACTGTTAAGCCAACGTTGCTTGGCAATGCCAAAGAATGTATTCTTCCATTTGGACGAGTCCACATGCCATAAAGGGGGCTTCCCACCCACGCATGCACTGACGTATTGAAAATCCCCCTTCCTCACGCCAGAATGTGCAAAAGACACCGACTGTTTAGAATTTTATTCGAAAGAAATATTATGGTCGGAATTAATGGCCACCACACCAGTCATTAAAATGACTTTTCATTTCACTACCATAGACCTCATGGGATGTATGATTTAAATTACTTTATCTTTATACATTGTCCGGAGGCAGATACGTTTGGTTTTAGGGAGTTTAAATTCCGCTAAATGAAAGAAATTACATTTTCAGCAGGGTTTACCCCAATCTTTAATACTAAATCCCTTATTAGAAATCCCTTGCGTGTATGGTCTTTCAGGACTAATTTAAAAATGTCTTTGTATTTACTGTAAAGTATATGTCAGTCAAGGAGGTTTTTAATTAAAGTTCACATATTATTAAAAAAAGTAAATGTAAGAAATATTACACGACTTAATTGATAGGTTGAAATTTAATTTTATGTATGCAACTCCGCGCATGCAGGCCTTCGCAAATCCAGTGGATAAGCTCAAAAATGGGTGTGCTATCTCTGAACAATCTCTTTATGCACACATTAAGGTATCTGATCTTTTTGTCCTTTGATTATTCCAACAATAGTTACAGACTTACAGTACATCTCAGTGCGTCAGTACCATAGAGATTAAATGAGTTCAAACTGGTCAGACTTGGGTGCGGCCAGAGGAAACTGCGGGTCCTCGGTGACGTCACTGTACCAATCCCCTTTCCACCAATGGATCCGTCCGTTCAGGTCGAGGCATTATGGCATATCGTCTGCTCTGAAACGTCGGAGATAGTCATCTGGAAACAAATCATAATCACTGCTTCAGATGACTTAACCGTAACATCTTTGTACGGATTACAATTTTTACTGCTGCGCTCGATATGTCTTAGCAGCATGATTCCGATACACTGCACAGAATCTAGCGACAGCCTGTCACCCCAAACGTCGATTTTGGGTGAACTGAAGTCCAGTCCGTCAGTTTATTTCCGAAGGCCTGAGTGTCAAGTTGTCATGGCTACACAGAATCACACTCACAAGAGTAGGCCTGCGACTATGCCGGTTCTGGGTTAGGGTTTGTGGGCATAGAGACCTTAGCCCCTCAGTGCACCGGGACTTCTAAATACACCACATAGTGGTGTAGTATAAATGCAGTAAATTAAAGAGGGTAACGTAGTCCATTCAGATACGTTGGATAAGAATTGTTTCAACACAAATTACATAGAATTGGGTGTATTTGTGGTGAGGAATTCACACAACATAATAATTTGTAAATTAAGTATATATATGCATGTGCAATATAAAAAGAACAGGATTTTCCTTTAAATGTTACAAATTTTGATTTTGAAGTTTGCCATTTTAGTGAAACAGCCCGGGCCAACCCGTCCAGAGTATGAGATTTTGAGTTTTTGTGTACAATCAAATAGATATAAAAATGTATGTATCGGGTGTCGTATGTCCATCTAGCCTATCTCATGACTTTTTAAATAATTTTTTAACATGCAAACAAAATATCTGATGGATTAAAATTTCTCCCAGTTAATGTTTGTAATGCCATTAACATGCCATCAGGGCGAATTGTTCCAGTATGTTTTTGGTATACACTTGGAAAATATATTTTGCATTCACGTGTGCAGGTGTACTATACCGGTCTTATTATGACAAGCAAAGATGAATTAAAGCAGGTTTCTTTTGCTCTGTACTTGAAACTGAAGGTAAAAATACTTGCAAGATCTAACATCTAATGTTAATTATGCCCGAACTGGGCATAATGGGTCATTTTTTAAATATAGCATAGCCAAAGACATTTAAAAATAAGTTAAAAAAGGCAAACTAGCACATTTATAAACATTTCTAATGCATTCGTTCTTTTTTTTATAAAACCAGTCTGTTCAAATAATCAAATGATCTTAATTTGACACCCTTTTATATTATACATGTGTACGTAAGACGGTTTTATAAACTGTTCCTTGTCTCAGTGAATGGTGAAACTGAAACTGCGCATGTCCGATTTTCAGAACATTCCATTTTGTCGGGTGGTGTCTATTCTCCCGTGATCGTGGGGTCACTGCATCCTCGGTATACATCACACATTCACGCCAGTACGTGACCAGTACTATATGGTAGTACAAGTTCATACGTAAAACCCTGTAAGTTCATAACAGTCAACCATAAGTACACAAAAAGTCCGGCTCGGCCATTCATCAAATCTGACAAATCTGACTCTACCGATTAATAGTAGTACCATTTCTGTGTATGTAAAGAAATATTTAAATAACTGATAAATCCTCTTTAAGTGACGTATTCCGTATCTGCTGATAAATCCGCGTTCAGTAATTTGCTTTTACGTTCTGTTCCACACCTAAAGTAGCAGCTTTACAAATTTCCTCCAACTTCCTCTGTCTAAATACAGGATACTAACTGGTTACGTGCCTGGATTTACATTTCTGTACAATTGGAACGAAAGTTTGGAGAGCGAGAGAGAGAGAGAGGGGGGGGGGGGGGACAGAGACAGAGAGAAAAATACAGACAGACAAACAGACTAAGAGAGAGGGACACAGACAAGGAGAGAGATATATACGGCACCTTTTTTGTTAAGCCCTGAAATAGTAGATAGTCACAGACAGAAGGACGGAAAGAAAGACACAAAGAACAAGGAAGGGAAAATCCCGGAATATATTTTTTGCATGAGTGGTCACCCACTACATTCACTGCATGTGCGGAATCAGATCCATTTGATGATACAAAGTAACCTTAATATTTCGCCACCAAAGTCCAGTCACGCCATTTTTTCTGATTTCTTTTCTTTATAATATTGGTCCTTGGAATGGCGGTCCAGTCGTACAAGCTAATTATTGGGGTGGATTTGTGTTTCAAATCGAATTTATCCTTTTGTTTATTTTTTATATTATTGTTGATATCTTTGTAAAAACTAAACTTGAACAGTCAAACTATAAGCTGTCAGCTGTAAGGTATCCACCAACAATATCTCCTGCTGAAATCACCGCCAACCAACACGGAATATAGATGATTGGTACTAATGAAAGGAGTATGATTGATCAAGTATAACTGTCCGGGCAAAGGCATGCAGTACGTTTAAAGGGGGATGTTTAACGGTTCCTTGCAGTACGTTTAAAGTGGGGATGTATATAACGGTTCCTTACAAGTACACAAGACAAGGATAGACAGAAAGAGGGACAGGAAAAACAGAAGCAGACAAAGAGAGAAAGCATGACGCGAAACAGAGACAGGGAGACAGAAAATAAGAGACAAAGGGAGACGGAGAAAACCAGAGAGAAAGAGAGAAAAGGAGAAGCACGTTACAAAAGTTCACACAAATTTTGCTGTTTGTACAAAGCTTTTATCTCATCAAGTAACTATAGGTATAGTTAACACTGGTGAGTGACTGGTCAGAGTCTCTCGTGTCCTAACAGTTAACCCGATTGAACTGTACGGACTGATCGTTTGAACTTTATTGACGGAGCGGTACTGGTGACGTACAGGGTGTGTACCAGTGGTCAGAGCACGTTCTCCCATCCAACAAGATATTAAATAATGATGACTGACCGGTCAGTCTCTCCTGCGTACTTACGACTTACCAGTTTTAACTGTACGGACGTGATCGTTTGAACTTTATTGACGGAGCAGTATACTGGTGACGTACAGGGTGTGAACCAAAGGCCTCATCCTCTGAATGTTTTATTCATTTCATCAAGCCATGTTTTGCAATGTAACGGTGTTACAAATGTACAGGTTCTAATTATAAGTGACCTTAGGTCATTGCACTCCGCTGATAAGCACAACAGGTGACACTACTTTAGATCTTAATATATCTAAACAACTGCTGGATACAATCTGATAAAATTTTACCGATATTGAATTGTACATTAGAATAGAGTTTCTTGTTGACCATCAGGACTGCTAGTCGTCGTCTTTATATTAGAATCTTTTCGTGATCATTTGGGTATAATAGATCACAAGTCGTATATGGTTCAAGAAGAGGCAGGCCCCATTGGCCATCTGTATTCAAATGAGCGAAGGTGCGTCGGGTTTTATACCACATGCCGGAATTACAATTTTGGACATCAGATTTTCTAATCAATTTAGTTTACCAACGCTTTAAGTAAGGAACAGTTAATTTGCGGTATTCTTTGAAAACATCATGCATGCATGTTCTACATGCACCTTATATATATATATATATATATATATATATATATATATATATATATATATATACAGAGAAAGAGAGAGAGAGAGAGAGAGAGAGAGAGAGAGAGAGATGTACGCCACCCTTTTGGTAACTCCTGAAACAGTAGAGAGAGACGGACGGACGGACAGAGACACGGAGAACAAGGAAGGGAAAATTTTCATTTTATTCTCTGAATGTATTATTCATTTTATCAAGCCATGTTTTGTATAATGCTCAGCGAACTATAAAGATCTTATTAACAGGTGACCCTTGGATGATGGCGCTCAGCTGATGAGCACAACCGGTAACAGTGTGACTTAATATCAAAATCATCTGAGAATTTCAGCTCTCAGAAAAGGGCTATAGGTAGACGTCACAGCAGGGTCATGCAACTCATTTTGCCTAAGATTGTACACAAGGCAATTTTGAAATCTTTAAACAAAACTCGGTCGGATATTTCTACTAAGCTCTACTCCATTGCCATTATTCTACGCTAATTTCTTCTCATTTCACTGTCATTTGTTTATCGAAATCTGAAGACAGTTGAAATTTTGAAATGGACATTTGTAATTGGTCACAATAACATAGAAAGTTTTCACCGCAAATATTGATGATCCTGATTGTTGAAAGCCAGCAGTACCTAAAACAGACTGAAAGGATGGCGGCTTTGTTGTCTTGTGGTGAAAATTTTAAGTTTTTGTAAATAAATAAATGTTAACATATATTAAAACATCAAAATACCGAATGTTTATGGTGTCACGGGTGCTCTTTTTATTGTGTGGCGCGGGCGTAACTCGTGTTGTGGCGCCCTCGCCGGGCCGTTTGTTACATTCTATGTTTAATCCGTACTGGTTGAACTCTCGTTGTCATGTTAGCCTTCTATATTCACGCCTGGCCGAGGTAACGTGGTGAGCCTGGTATGTAGAGATACACAGCGCTGTTTTTCTAGAGAATTCCTGAAACGCGTGTTTACTGTGTTGTGCAAGATCTTATAGACTGTTCGAGAAGTGGAAAATTCTCGGCTTGGGGTGTGAAGGTTTATAAAGGGGCTGTGTTTTAGAGCCAGGAAGGCAGAGAGAGCAAAGAAGATTCCAGCGGACGCAGAAGCGTGTGTGTCGGTTTGTTGGACCTTATCCGACGTGTGCGGCAATTATAGATTTTCTTCAGACTCTTTTGGACTTCAGTTTACTTTCTGGATTGTTACAAGAACTTTACACTGGACTGTCATTCTCCGAGAGTATACATTTAAAGAACTTATCGTGGTGACGGTGTTGGTATCCAGGTACTGTGCACATTATTTTCTGTGTGATTGTAATGACTTGTTGCTATACCGCTGTTTTACTGTATAATTGTATTGATTTAGTGTATTGTATTTTTAGGGTTGTTTTAAGAATAAATTATAGTTATTTACTAACAAAAAAACACTGACTTCTTTATTCATTCCCCTAGACATTTCACGCTGCCTAGTGTTACAGAATCTGATTTTTTTTTTAATCTCCGTTACAGAATTTGTGTTCATCACGCATACGTGAACTGTTTATATTAGGTTCCGTAACAATGGTAAAAACCTTTAAAGATAACTGTCAGGAAATTTTAAGTGCCAGTGTACTAATCCACTTTTCCACTGTATTTTGATATTAATGATAGATTTAAGTTTATTTATTATCTATAGAATCCCTTGGAAAAGCATTAGACTGACTTCATTGAACAAAGCTACTCCATCTAAAAATTACTTTGTTATAACGTATAAAGGTCATTGTCTTTGCAGAGGTCATTGGCTGCCGCAGCATGTCGTCGTCAAAAAATGAATTTTTCATTTGGACGAGTCCGCATGGAAATATAAGGAGCTTTCCCACCTACGCGCTGACATACTAAAAACCCCCTTCCTTCATGTGGGATTTTCTAACTAACCAGGGCCCACTGTGGAGGGACTAAGTCAGTCCGAGGAATATTTCCCCGAAAAATATTATAAAGCTTGTATTAATTAATGATCTCCACGACACTAACAACCATTCTTAATTAATTTTAACACGAAAGAAGAAAATATAACTCAGAGCCCATCACACACCAATTCGCGAGAAGACAGGACAATAAAGAGAGTAATAGTCAGGTGGCCTATCAAAATGATAGGGACATACCGGACAAAAGAACCAAACTTTTTCCATGTGTTATTCATGGCCTTAACTTTCAATTTTTTATAGCAGCCACTTCCTCAAAGCGAATATGGCAACCATCTTGGATTTCAAGATAGCCGTCATGTAGAAACACATATATTCTTATATCTCGGCTTCTATAGGTAACTTAGGAAAACAATCTTAGTGTCTAAACATACATTTTCATGGATACGGAATAAAAATTATGCTATCCAAATTATCAAAATAATGATTATTCATTTAAATGCAATCATTAACTAGTAACAAAAGTCATAATTTGTCCTTTTCTTATTGTTCTGAGGCTTAAGCTTAGGCTTATTACGAAATAAAGAAGGGGCACCAAGTGGAGACTATATATATACTTGAGACTACATGTGAAGACTAGTGTTATTAAAGTTTTGATAGGTGAATGCTTCGTATTTGTGACCTTTGTGTCTTAAAATATAGACAGGGGCGGATCTAGGATTTAGGAAAAGGGTGTGTCCAACCAAGGAGGACTAATGAAAAACCTAAAAAAAAGTCCAAAAGTCCGGGAAAAGGGGGTCCAGGCCGCAAAATTTGCTCACATTAATTTTCCGAAACTAAACCATCAGATTTACCAATTTCTTTCTACTCTGTACTAACTAACAGGATAAACGTCTCCTGGGGGCTGACCTCGATTTTGATTTGACGGTTAGAATTGTAACTAGAGAGAGAGAGGGATATATATATATATATATATATATATATATATATATATATATATATATATATATATATATATATATGTAACCATGAAGTCATGAACTAACAGAAAAATAAAAATAAAAATGGGCTTTTGCTCTTCTGAACACAGATTGTGAAACGACCTGCAGACAAACATTTAATATTATCTCCATCAGACGAGAGTGTGAAACAACGTCTGACGATCAGCATCAAACCCCCCCCCCCCCCCCCCCGTCTCTCCCTCCCCGATTACGATGGCACTATATTGTCCAGGACAATAATTTTAGAACTGTCTGGAAAGACTAACTCAAACACGATTATACCCGGTCATTGTGGTGGCTGTGTTGACGAAAATCCACTTTAAAAAAGTTTCTGTAATTTGTTGAACATGAATTTCCATTAACTGCATATATGCAAAAGAAAATGTAACAATCGACTTGAATATGGATTACACCTTTTTTTTGTTAAAGGGGTAGTGACTCATTTCATGGCTTTAATCTGTTTCCTTGCTGCACTAAGAGTGGTCATTCACTGAATTCAGTCTTTCCTGAAATCAATCCAGTTGATGATACAAAGTGACCTCAACATATCGCCAACACATGCCGGTCACGCAAGTGCACTTTGTCAGAGATCGAGGCTACTGACCTCTGGTGTTCTGAATCGGTACCATACTATCCTGTGACCTTGTTCCATGTGTGGGCTGGTGGATCAGTTTCACGGAGGGAAGGGGGGGGGGGGGGGGGAGGGAGGGGCACTGCTTAGCGTTTATATTCATTATTATAATGTTAGCTTTATTCAAATTCCCATGACAAATGTCATACTGACATAGCCTATCTCTTCGTAATTGAGCGTATCCACTATTACTTAGTGGGGCTAAAATTTAAATTACAATGAGTATAGTACGTACTTGGTCAGAAAATAAATCAAGTTTAATTTATATAAAAAGGCCTACAAGCCTTATGCGAACCTGTGCATTGGGAAATACACCAGGTATAATGCTTCAATGCTGGACCATTACTTTTCATGTATATGAACTATGCAAGTACTAAACATTTTCAATAAGAAACAATTACACAAACATCACTGGTGAAATTCTGGCATGGGTGCACACAACACTAAAAAGATTGTAGCTGGCACCACCAGTCTTGTATACAACGAAGATATCAGAGATATATACATAAGCCCAATTTCAGACTGATATATCAAACCCCTCCTGAGAAAAACGTGTGCAAAAGTCATGGTAGGTGGCGAAACCTGTCTTGTGAGCGAGAAAGCCAACAAAGACACATAGACAGGTCAAAATATTAGGCCAATACATCAAACTTAGCTTGAGTCTGATGCATGGGGCTGACCAGGCTTAGGTGAGAAAGGCTGTTGCCCCGAGTGAACTGTGACAAATTGCTTGCTCAGACTACTGCACTGAGTGAACTCATGACCTGCACCTGGCTAGACTGAGTGAACTTTTGACCTGTACCTGGCTGCACTGAGTGAACTCTTGACCTGTTGCATAATCTGACACAGTTGGCAGTCTGCCAAAGCTATAAATATAATGCAGCTACTGCACTGAGTAAACTCCTGACCCTTCCCTGGCTGCACTGAGTGAACTCTTGACCTGTTGCCTAATCTGATACAGTTGGCAGTCTGCCAAAGCTATAAATAGATGCAGACTGACCTCTAGCCTGTTGCCAAATCTGAAATAGTAGCCACACCATTGCATAAGCTCATGCAGGGGCCCTGCCCTGAGGGGCTTGACACCCATGAAGTGATCACATGGTGCCCATGAGGTGTTCACATGTCACCCATGAGGTGATCACATGCCATGTGCTTGGCTGCACTTATTGAACTCTTGACCTATATCTGGCTGCACTGAATGAACTCTTGATCTGTCCCCAAATCTGAAACAGTTGGCAGTTTCTCATCCTATTTAAAGATACAGATTCAATCTTGGCCTGTTGGTATATCTGTTTACACATACTGAAAGACTTTGGTTAAAATTTCTTTTTTCAAGCCGACAAATTCATAAACTTTTTATCAAAATATCTAGAATAATAAATAATGCTGTACTTTCATTGTTAAAGGTCCAATAGTTCTGCCAAAAATCATTCTAGTAAACTTGAACAAAAGCCACCTAAGAATAATTTTTGTGCAATGTTACAGAAGATGTAATTGAAATAATAATTTTGTAGAAGAACACTATTGCAGTCCTCAGTTTGAAAATGACATAATAATGGCCATAAGACCAACTTAAGCTTTTCACAACTCAACCAAAAATCAACAAACTCAGTATATTCTGATATGATTGAAAAAAAACCATGTCCTAGGATAATTCTTTTGAAAAATTGAACAATTCAACTTGACAGTTTCATCATTAAGCTGAAAGAGGCTTAAATTATGAGGTTTTTTGCCCATAAAAAACAGGTCAATGTAGGTGGCACCACTAAATCTACAACTTCAAATATGAGTCATGTGACCAACATTTGCACAATACCTGGTAATGCTAGCTTCTGTCATTTCTGAGAGTATTATGTCAGTATGCTTACTTGGCCGAATGACTGTTCAAATTTGTGTAACTCCATTAAAATTCATCAAATGCAAAACATTTGAACAAACTTGAGAGGGCTTGCCTCTGGGATCATTTATGTAAAATGTTTAACAATTTGGCTTGACCGTCTACAAGAAGACGACTTTTAAAATATTGTCAGCTTTTTCCTTATAAAATCTAAGTAAATGCAGATAGCAAAAAAATAAGCTGAATACCACAAAATTTGATATGTGACAGATTATTGCATAAAATCTGGGAATGGTAGCTCCTGCTATTCCTGAGAAATTATGGATTAATGTACAGATGACCAATGACCCCCGTACATAAATAGGTCAATTCAGGTGGTGCCACCAATACCTGAATTTCATATATGACTCATGTGACCAAAATTGAGGGAGATGGTAAAAAAGATTATTTCTGTGATATTGAACAATTTGGCTTGAGTGTTTCGGAGGAGAAGATTTTTAAAGGTTTTTTTTTAGCTTTTTCTCTATAAAATTTAAGAAAATTTTCAGATGGCTAATTTTTTTCATTAAATTTCATGATGCTAGCTCCAATCATTTTCAAAATAGTATGGGTAAACGTACAGATTATAAACGCCACCACACCATCGCATTAGTTCACAGGTTCACTAAAAATTAATACAGATGCATATTGAATGCAAAATTGTAATACAGATACATCTCACTGATGACAAAATCTTGAAATAATTTGACTATGGATACCAATTATTTATAATCCATGTACAGCCGTCTTTATATACCCACAGACAGCTGTATATATGTGATTGTAAACATTGCCTGGCATGAGGAATATCTAAAAATCATAAATCTACATTTTTTAAAAGCTTTTAAAAACATTCTTGTCAATATTAACCATAGATAATCTGAAATCTAAATGTCTAGAGGCATGATGTAATGGATGCTGATAAACTGGTGCCAGTCTAGATGTATCTAGATGTATCTGTGTATCTGCTTCACACAGCTAACATATATGGTAAAATGACTCAATTGAACCTTTATAATTCAGCCAAAATTATAAGAATATTATAAGAATTAATCAGGGGATTATTCTGGTAAAATATTAAACAAATTGGCCTCAGTAGGGTCAGTCAAAAAATAATTTACAGGTTTATAACACATATGGGAAAATACAGCAAAATGACTAAGTTAAGCTTCCCATAACTCAGCCAAAAATCACTGAACCAAAACCATTTGAACAAACTTGAATTATCAACATCTAAGGATAATTTATGTGTGAGATTTAAGAATTTGGCCCAGTGGTTTTTGAGGAGAAGATCTTTGTAGCCACTGAGCTAAAATGGGCTGTTACAGCATATGACTAAATTCAGCTTCCCATAACTCAGCCAAAAGTCACTGAACTAAGACCAATTGAACAAACTTCAAAAAGCACTACCCTAGGATCATTTCTGTGCGATATTAAACTATTTGGCCATATGGTTTCAGAGAAGAAGTTTTTGTAGCCGTTAGTATGATACGGGCATTGATGACCCCCGTACAAAAAAGGTCGATGCAGGTGGCGCCACCAATACCTCAATTTCAGATATGTCTCATGTGAACAACACTGGCATAAAATTTGGTGATGATAGCTCCAGCCCTTTTCTGAGATTGTAATTTTAGTATGCTTTTATGGACAGATGACTAAGTTCAACTTCATGTAACTCGGCCAAAAATCACCGAACTTAAACCATTCGAACAAACTTGAGAAATATTATTCCAGGAATCATTTCTGTGAAATATTGGACAATTTGGCTGAACAGTTTTGGAGAAGAAGATTTTTAAAGCTTTTTTAGCTTTTTCCTTATAAAATCTAAGAAAATGCAGTTAGTCAAAAAATAAGCAAAATCCGATATAGTTTTTTAGATGACTAATTTTTTGCATAAAATTTCGTGATGCTACCTCTTGCCGTTTTCAAGATAGTATGGGTTAACGTACAGACGACGGACGACGGCCGACGGACGACGGACGCCGGACGACGCCACACCATCGCATAAGCTGACAGGTTCGCTAACAATATGTCAGGATAACATATAATGTTTATTTTCAAAACAATGCGTATCCAAGATCATAATGTTGGCTGTTTGTGAAGGCTTGCAAGGTGCATGGTGGGGTGAATGTTTTCCTGATGAAAATTCTTTTTCTTGTTAGTAAAGACATTGTGTGTAATTGGAGAGAGAGAGAGAGAGAGAGAGAGAGAGAGAGAGAGAGAGAGAGACGCATCACAAAGGTTCACAGAACTTCTCTAGGTAAACTATTTGTACAAAGTTATTAGGGAGCTGGCACTGGTGAGCGACCGGTCAGCCTCTCTCGTGTACTTACGGCTGACCATTCTGAACTGGACGTGATCCTTTGAACTTTATTGACGGTACTGGTGACGTACAGAGTGTATACCTTTGGTCAGAGCACGTTCACCACAACGACAAGTACTTCAACAATATTTTTATTTTATCCTCTGAATGTATTTTTCGGTTCACTGATGATGACAGTTTTCATGATACTTTAACAAATGGACAGGTCCTCATATCAAACGACCAATGGTTAGTAGCGCCGACCCTAGGAGCACACCTGCTTAAACTATGACTTAGTATCACCTGAGAACTTTAGGTCTGAGAGAAAGGAGAAAAGGTGTCTCTATTAACTAATTAATTAATGTCTTTTAAAAAACTTTCTGAAGATGTCATTAATTTATGCATTTGATTTTCATAACTGACACAAATATTAGCGTAGATGAAACCTCATTTTTTTTCTTTTCATCTGTAATTAAATCATTTGTCTAAAGAGAACAACAGGTGATATAGCTAAAGTATGTGTATTTGATAAAAATGCGTACAAAATAAAAAAAATATCGGTTACACCACCAGTCTCCTTGAACGGATAAATCATCGATATTCAATACGCATAACAAATCCACATATTAAAAGGCACAACATTTTCTTGATATAAATGATTGTACTTGCAGTTATACACGCAGAATATATAAGTACCCATGCATTCAAACTATACAAATTAATTATACAGACAATCAAATTATTGATATGTAAAAAGCCCAGCACAACTGTTAACGACGTTTGCCTTTAAACCTCATACCCCTATCGGTTATTATAGACTCGTCCGTTACTCAGTGACGATATACCATCTGGGTGTCATCAGGTACAGTGCTGGAAACCCCCTTTTCAAGTTCAGCGACCTCTATGAACGCAGGAGACGGACCTGCAAGCTACAGAAGCCACTTAGAAGCGGTCTGCATGAATTTTCAACACAGGAAAACATGGGGTTGAGGGGATGATTTTCATACTGCGTCATATTCTGTATACCATCATTCCGAAAAAAATGGGAATTTTAATACCATTTAAAGAATTTGAGACATATTTGGATAAAACTTATAACATAGAAGTCACCTGTGCGTAATAGAACATACAATTAATAATTATGCTCTTTTATATGCATTAAGTTATTGTTTACTTTTATATATAATTCATACCTATTTCCCTGTGATGCAGTCATGGTGTTTATATTAGTAAAACTTGTATAACGTGCAGAAGTGGATCCGGCGGGGGGGGGGGGGTCCGGACCCCCCCCCCCCCCCTTTACAATCAGAAACGTTTTTTAAGGGCTTCAGGCAAAATTTTGCGGTCTGGACCCCCCTTTTCCAGAACGGGGGACCTTTTTTTTAGGGTTTTCATTAGTCCTCCTGGGTTGGACCCCCCCCCCTTTTTTTTTTCTTAATCCTGGATCCGCCCTTGACGCGTTTTCCACATTAAGTGCATTTGATTCTAATTTTCTATCAGCACCAGTTTGTATATTATTCCTCCAATTTGATGCAAGCGCTACTGCATTTTGCTACAAGATCAGTGCTTTGGAACGCATCATGTTTACAACACTCAATACAGATCTCTACAGCTTGCTTCAGTTATAGGCAGAAATATATGACAATATAAATCCAAGTAAAATATCATATAATATCAATAAAAATAAAATATCAGTCACAAACCTTTTATAAAAAAAAAATAGCAAAATAGGTAAGATCACTCAAAGGGGTGGCGAAATAAAGCGTGTATGCCCGGCCACGTATTGCGGAAGAGAAAATTGCGTTGATCAAATTACAAAACACCATTCAGGTATATGACCTTCTGACGCACTGTCAAGCATACTTTTCAAATATATAAACACGCGCAATTCTAACAAAAAAAAATAAATTTCTTTAAAAGTTAAAAAAATATATGAGAGAGTAAACTATTAACAAATGAAGCCAAAATGGAGCGCGTTTGTTTAACCTGAATCCCCTATCGCAGATTATGGACTAGTCCGGTTTTCTTTTGCAGAGCAGACGATAAGGGTCAAGAGGTGCATTGCCGTAAACCCCCCTCTGCAAGGGCAACAACCTGCATGAACGCAGACGGTGTCTAGACCTTTCGGAACTACTGATCTAAATGTTATTTTTAGTGTTTGGATCCAGAGAAGCCAAGTGACTTTTATGATCCCAACAGCCCTAGCAAGAGACAAGGTTGTGGACGGGGATACCACTTACCAGGAACGATTCTTGAATTCACTTCATTCCCGTTTGATTGCATGGACGTACTTTTGGTATATAAATATTTCACGCTCGAAACAATGGAACATGTATTTTTAAATCAAATACTGTCCAATACTTTAATGTCATGATGTATTTTAGGAATTTCTAAAGTTGTTCATTCACACATTATCTATCGTTACTTTCTCCTACTGAACCACATTACTGTATACCAGTGTATACAGAGTTGTGTCGAAGTCCAGGTAACCGATGTGAAAGTCTCCATACAACCGAGTCTCGACACGAGCGATAATAATTTATAATTTAAATGAACATATTTACATGCATGAAGTGAATAGACAATTTAGCTAAAGTGTATTTCTCCTATTGTTTATCGATAGGAATAGAATAAATGTAAGATGTATGAATACAAATTGACTATTTAGAGGTCACTGACTGACTTAGAATGTCGATGTCAGAGAAAGAAGTCTTCCAATTGGATGAATCCGCTGACATATTGGAAATCCCCCCCCCCCCCCCCCGCGTATTATTGAAGAAAATGGTGAAAAAAGTGTCACGACAACATTACCAATCATTCAGTGCTCTATACACCAGAGTATACTCTCTATCTAATTTTAAAAAGCATGTGTGTGGGCGTGTATGTTTTCAATAAAAAATCAAAGAATTTATACATTTACTGTAAAATGTATGTCAGTGTCGCATTATCAAGTTTGATTTGTATATTATAGAGATAGAAATTAATGTGAGAAATATGACATCACTTAAAATCTAGAAATTAATTTTTGCAGATGGACTTTCCCCGCGTGCAGAATTGCGTACATAGGGGCCTATCTGTATAGCGCTGCGAAGAAATCAATGCATGTATGCTTTCTCTGAGCAATTCCCACTTTTCCTTCTGCAGACCTTCAGGTCTCGTGTCTTTTTGTCCTTTGTATATTTACACAATAGTTACAGACCTACAGTTCATCTAAGTGCGCCAGTACCATAAAGATTATTTAATGAGTTCAAGCTGGTCAGGCTTGGGTGCGGCCACAGGGAACTGCGGGTCCCCGATGACGTCATTGTACCGACCCTCTTTCCGCCAATGGATCCGCCCATTTAGGTGGAGGCTTGTCGTCTGCTGTGAAATGTCCAGGCATGGAGATGGTCATCTGTACTCAATAGATCATGACAGTGCTTGCTGATGGAGCGGTATACAAAACATCTCACGCATTAAAACGGCGCTGCGCTATTTAAGATATACATAAATCCATATATCACGTGTCCACCAACCAAATGACTTCAGAAATTTACCAAAGAAAAAAAAATCTGCAGTATTAAAAACTATTATGAGGCTTAATATTATAATAGCATACAGGGCGGCAATGAGCGAATATAGGCTCAGTATTAATAAAATAATGTAATTATATTTTATATTTATTTAAACAGACATGCACGGAATTTTCTATATTAAACAAAAATGAACATATCAAATTTGAACTCTGATTTTGAAGGAATAAGCACAACACTCAAATATGATTACACAGAGTTTTTTTTATGTCAGCTTTATTGTGCCTGTTATGATTTAATACATTTTGTTAATACATGACGTCTAAATCTTTATCATTATAATCATGCTGGGATTCAAGCTAATCATAGAGTGGCCATGAATTTTCTTTTAAATTTGGTAAAAGTCGTCCCTCCAATAAAAAGTGTAGTGTTTTTTTATTTTGTTTAAAACAGTTGTGGATAAATTTTAGATCAGCAAGGTCAAAATATATTTTTTAATATTCAAATTTCATCATTTTGTCCTAAAATACATGTAATTGTACATAAGTAAATAGGCCTTTTTGTTTTAAAGTTGATTAGCTTAGACTGCTACATATAAAGAATAACATTTCCTCGCTAAAGTTCTTAAAGTTATAATGGATTTTCCTGTTAATTAACAAAGTGCTCATCACATAAGCCTATACTTTTATCACCCGAGGAATACAGATACATACAATATGCAGCCGGAAAATTTAAATGTATGCATGGGAACGAAAGGACACAAAAAAAAACCAGACTCATATCATATAAAAATTCCAGAGTGCGCCCGTACTGCGATGCCGATGACGAAAAAACTTGTTAACTTGCATAACTGGGAAACTGGTTAAAACGGTCCAAATGACCGAAATCGCAAGTAAAAGGGCTTTGCGTCCTCGAAGTAAAGTCGTTCACAAGGATCGAGTTAAGCTCTCGAATGGCATGGCTGGGTCTCCGCTGCTGGGATCGGTAGAGGGAATGCGGGTAGCTTCGGGCTTTGTGGCTGTGGGTGCTGTAGCTTTCTAACAAGGACTTTAACCCTGGAGAGAAGAGGGCGCCCCCTATGGCTCCTTGCTTGGCTTGGCGTGGCACTGCGACTGTTGGCTCAGAGAACGTGCTTAAGGAGCGCACAGGGCTGAGGTCTTGACCGCAGCAACCTGTAGCTGCTCGATGAGCGTAAACTTCTTTTGGCTTGGCTTTGGCCCGTACTGCGAGCGGGTAAATCTAACTAGACTGGTACCCCGCTCTATAATTATGCTTGGCTGAGGGCCATTATAGAGCAGGGTACCAGTCTAAAATCTAACCAGCAGTGTAGCCTCGACTTGAGGGGGCGAATCCATTTTTCACTCAGAGTGTGTGCATGTAAAATGACGTCATGGGGACACGCTCCTTCTGCTGACTAAACCTGACCATCAGGAACTTCCACATTTAGCTCGTTTACACCGTTGTACCCAAGATGTACTTTAACTGTAAAGAGAATATTCCGAGGACACAAGGATCAGAGACCTCAAACTCCGATTAAAAGATTCAATACAGAGTGAATAAGTCATGTGTTAGCGCACATGCAGCATCAGACGCCTTGAAAATTATGAAGAGAACTTTATTACAATAAATTTACTGTACCTGTTTCCTTCTTATTGTTATTATAATTTCCATTATTTTCGGCTTAAAAGTTCTCAAATTCATATGTACAAACAACTAAAACTTTATACACACTAGCATTTTTTTCACACACAGAAAAAATAAGAAGACTCTCGCCTTTTTGAGCTGCATGATAAATGCGTATAGATATACAAATATTGTCGCGTTCTTAACATAAAGAATTATATCTTTCTATTATATATATGTTTTTCTTTAAAATGATAATGTACATATAGAATTTTTTTTTTATCTAATTGTGATATTTTTCTTTATGCACTGGGTTCTGGAAATGACTTATGAAAAATAAAGTGTCTGTATTTATTCAGAAAAGCCCTCGTGAATTGCATTTTTAAGAACTATAATGGACAAATAAACTTAAGCCTTACAATTTAAATTTTTTAAGTATTTAAGAGGAAAGTTATGCAAAAATTCGTTGTCAGTTTCTACTCAGGACCTAAAAAAAACACTATTTTCAGGACATGACAAGCATTTGTATATGGCTGACATTAGAGTATTTCCAATACGTCATTGCGTGGGCGGTGAGACTCCGCCATGCTTTCGAACTACATTGACTCGTCTGTTAGTATATGCGATTATCCTTGAAAGGGGTGGCAGCTCCTCTGGTGATTCTTTTCCCCGTTTGTACCGGAGAATGACCGATCTGAACTGCACCTATAACAAGCATTAAATGTGCATTTCCGTCTGAATAATAAAAAAGGAAAGAAAAGAAAAATGCTCTTGTGAGACATGGAAACAGTTTAGTCTGTATATATCCATGTTGGAGCCCGTCTGCGGATCTAGCCCATCTGCCGATGGGCTTGGCCCTTATGAGGATCCGTTATTGGGCTGCCCATCTGCAGATGGACAGCCCCATAACGAATTTGATACCATGCACTTTCTGGCCCGTCTGCAGATGCATGGGCTTGGCCAAATAACCGATTTTAGATAAAGATACGTATCGCATGGTTAAAAAGTAAGAACTCAAAGGCCAATATAATATTTTATCAACGTTGTTTTGCATTTGTGAAATTACAGGACGTATAAAGTTACAGGATTGGGTATGATTATGTTAACGTGTATACTTCATGTTGTAATACAGTAATGTTTTAACTTTTTATCAGATCACTATATACCTATTTTATGGAATGCTCTAGTATACAGTAACCATTGACTATACTTTATACAATCCACCAGATAAATTCAAAGTCTGTGAGGTATGTGTGTGTATGTGTGTGTAGGTGTGTAGAATGATATACTTTAACTAATCCCTATATACTTATACACAGTCACACAGAAAAACAAACTTGTACTGCCGACGAACATATCATGCTTCAAAGGACAAAACATGTGTCAATGGGATTTGTGGTTTTCCGTTGAACTAATCTACAACCATTTTTATTGTCTGAAAATGGGAACACAGTGAACTGACAAAGAGACAGGAAACGATCCGACTGTCCTGAAGACAATATTACACCAGGTCAAAATATAAACTCATTTTTTTTCTCGAGTACGCGCAGTTCACAGCGGTCAGCTTCCTCCCCTCCACACCTCAACAATAATAGACTCGTCCAGTGAGGTCATCTAACAGGTCCACATCAGCTGTATTAGTGGCTTAAAAGTGTAAGGATGTACAA
Source organism: Sipunculus nudus (assembly GCA_026874595.1). Taxonomy (NCBI): domain Eukaryota; kingdom Metazoa; phylum Annelida; class Sipuncula; order Golfingiida; family Sipunculidae; genus Sipunculus; species Sipunculus nudus. Next base: position 15,106,337 of record CM049319.1, read on the forward strand.
AAAGCCTGTTAGCTGCGCGAATTAACGCACAAAATCTATGACCGCGAATAATTCGCACACCACCAAGGCATAAAAATCCACTGGATCCACCCATTTATCGGGTTCGTCAATTGAACTAAAATTTGAAATTGAAATAGGTAGTTTTTTTTCGTAATCTTGTGGCCCACAGACGGGCACGGGCACGAACATAACCTCTTTCACGGGGCGATAAATGCCAGAATTGAGAGGAATCGTGACTGGAATGTTTTTTGTATCCAATATTTAAAAAAAAAATAAATAAAAAAACATGAAATATTGCTGATATTATGGACATATATTACTACAATTATTCATATGGTTACTTTTTCCTTCAGAGAGAAAACGAGAGATCTTTAGGATATCCCCTCCAATTCCGCCAAAACAATAGAAAATAATTCAGGATTTTCACATAAATATAATATTATAACTGTGAGAACGATGCATCTGAGAGAGGATTTCAAGTTTCAGGAAATTCCATCTAGTGTAACATAAGGGTTAAACTAATGGCATGGGCAGGGTGGCCACGAAATGGTTGGACATCCGGAGACGCGTCCACAAAACCTGAGCTCGGTGCATGAAGGTCACGACGCTCATAATTCTGGAAATCCCCTTTCAAATGCAGCCACGTGACCCGAGCGTACTCTGGCTGATTGAATCTACATGGAATCAAGCGTTAACTTAAACACACCCTTGGATCTTCTTTTTCCCCAAAAATATTATTTTATATCTTAAAAATGTTAAGTATCGAATGCCAATATACTACACAAAATATATAAATATAAAATTGTGTATAGTATTTTCAGATTCGATGCTTAATATTTTCGTAAATACAAGTTTTACAAATATAATACTGAAGCATACTTATAACTGGGTTTTCGGTTTCTTTGACAGCATTAACGATTAACCTTGTCATTTATGCATGGTTACACTGAGATTTCTCGCCTCTGAAGAGTGCACAGCGGAACAAGATCAAAACGAGGTGCAAAAGTTCAACGGTTGGGATGACAACGATACCATTTTTGACCGAATTTATGGAAGGGGGGGGGGTCAACCCCTTTACAGCTCGCCCCCGTGCTCTGAGCGTCATCCGCTTATAAACCAGTACAGCACCAGTACTACAATGTTAAATAAGTTCGTACATTGATTCCGTTGCAGGTCACAACAGGCTACGTTAAGTACACACCAGAGACCCAGCGGTCACTCGTTAGGCCTGGCACCCCTACTTCTCGAAAATGGGAGTTTCCTTAATTACATAAGCACCAGGGGTCTGTTGCATTAACATTTTACCGGGCTTAAGCCCAGTTGCAGACCTAAATACCATTGTCAAATTTCTGACGTCATAATGGTTACCATAGACTTTTTAGTGATACACATACGGTTCTGATCTTACGTCACCCAGATGACGTAAGTCACCTTATTGAAACAGACCCCTGGGATACTCCACCCTCAAAAATTCAGTCCAACTAAGGTGGACACATTTTACATAATTCTAGATGATTCAATTATAATTATTCAGTTAAAATATCAAGGATTTTCCTATTACACTTTTGAATAGCTATTCATAGGTCACCATTAAAAATCAAGCAAAAATAAACAAAACGTCACTGTTTAATTCATAAATATTGCTTCTGTATAGCGTGTCTCAGTATTTTACATTGTTAGCCGATGCCTTTGAAAATATAATTTTAAGTAGCTACAGAATGTAAAAAAATCTTCCCAGCACTAACAGCGGAATACACACACGCTCATTTTTTTCGCATATGACAATCTACGTTTACGTAGGCCTACACATACAAGCTAGTAATCCAATCAATATTTTAGACTTGAGCTCCCAGTTTGAATTGTGCGGACTCCGATCACTAATCATTCAGTCCTAATTTTAGATTTAGAGTTCTGTGTACAAGCTGAAAAGTTATTCTAGCCAGGCAGTCCTCATAGATACTAGTGAATGATAAAGGTAAAAAAGAATAAAGTAAAAATCAGAATATAGTTAAAGCTTATTATATAATTGTATCTGAATGGACCGCACGAAAACCATGTTTCATGTTCAGATTAAATTAATATGGGACATCAAGTGGAAACTATACTGGAAACTATATATATATGTGTGTGTGTGTGTAAAATAGTTTTCACAGGTGAATGCCTATAGTTTTTTGTGCCCTGTGCGTCTTTGAAACTTATAAACTTTTATATTGAAATACTAAATACATTGTTAACAGATTTATAATATATACCTGACATATAAAGTTTTGAAAGTTACATTGTTGAGCTCGAAGTGAAAGTATCATGCCGAATAGTTCCAGTACATTTCCCAACAGATGTTTATCATTTTTGTTGTACTGCCGTGTGCGCGCATACTGATTAAATGAGAACCTTTTTTGTGGCCTAAACATCCGAAAATATTACCAGCTTTGCAGTCGTTAACTCCCAGTATGTTAAGTTCGTCTGAATCTGAAACAGCGCATATCAGACGAGTATTCCATTATTATTGGGGAGGGTACTTTCCGTGATCGTGAGGTCACTGCATGCTCATTCGACACATCACACATACACGCCAGCCGGGCCGGTACGTGACCAGTACTACATGGTAATACAAGTTCATATGTTAAATCCTGCTAGTTCATAACAGTCAACTTTAAGTACGCGAAAAGGACCGGGCAGGTCATTCGTCAAAGCTGACACCCCTGCGCCATCATGAAATGGAATCCCCTGATCAGTCATTATGCGGTCTCTTGTCTGTAATGAAAAAAATCAGAGTGAAAGAGAGAGAGAGAGAGCCATGCAGTGAGTGAATAGGATAAAAAAAGAAGAAAAAATTACTTTCATTATTCTGATGACAGATGCACACGGATAGATGATGAAATGAATGACAAACGTTTGATATTATTATCATTGTATTATAATGATCGCTTACTGATGTGAAACATCGTCTGTAGACAATCCCAACCCCCTTTCTCTCCCTATTACGAGCAACATTGTTGGTCCAGGACGATCATTTAACGACTGACACGACTATCCCGTTAAAGTTTCACTTTCATTAGTCCTGGTGATGATTGTAAATCTACTTTACAAAAGTTTTTATAACTCATATCATCACATGCAAAAGAAAATGCTGCGATCGACTTGAAGACAGATTGTTCCATTTTACTGTTAGAGGGGTGGTACCTAATATTTTGGTTCTGTCTGTTTGCTACACTGAGAGTGGTCATTTACTTCGTACGATTTCTCCTGTATCGAATCCAGTTGATGATACAGAGTGACCTCAACATTTCGCCCACACATTCCGGTCTTGCTAGTGCACTTAATCAAAGATCGAGGCTACTGACATCTGGTGTTCTGAATCGGTACCATACTAGCTTGTTTTCTTGTTATATGTCCATAGGTGTGAATTTTTTTTTTTTTTTGGGGGGGGGGGGGGGGCGCTATATGCTAAGGGGTGGGGGGGGGGGAGGCATTGCTCAGCGTTTATATGCATCATTGTAATGTTTGCCTTATTCATATTCCCAGACAAGTAAAGTGACGTTAACATGACATAACATTAAATAAATCCATGCAACACCTAAGTTAACATAACATGTCATACTAAAGCAACATAAAGCTGAAGATTCCTTAACTATTTTAAAATTAAAATGTTGGTATTTTTGTCGGCGGGTTAAAGCAAGCAAGAAAGCAGATTTTTTTTTTTTTTGATAAATTCTTGTAAATTTAATAATTATGTGATGGTGTGCGTGAGTATTTGTGTCTGTGTGTGTAAAAGAGAGAACACGTCACAGAAATTTAAGTTTAACGTTAAGTTCAAACAAAATGTGTTAATGGAGCAGAGCACATACTCCCCCACGCAAACCTCAACTTAACAAAAAAATGATTTTTTTTTCAAAACTAGAGATCCCTCTTGTTCTAGTTATCTGAGATCATAATGTTGGTCGTTTGTGCCGGCTTGCATAGCCGTTACAAACACGACTCAGTTAGGGCCCTCCTATAATGTCAGAGGGCCGATCTGGCGCTACGGCTTGCAAGGGGGTGGGTTGAATGTTCTCCTGTTAGTAAAGACACTGTGTGTAATGAGAGAGAAAGAGAGAGAGAGAGAGGGGGGTGGGACGCATCATAAAAGTTCACAGAACTTTACACTATTTTTACAAAGTCATTAGGGACCTGGCACTGGTGAGTGACCGGTCAGTCTCTCCCGCGTACTTACGGCTGACCAGTTTGATCTGTACGGACGTGATCGTTTGAACTTTATTGACGGAGCGGTACTGGTGATGTACAGGGTGTGTACCAGTGGTCAGAGGACGTTCACCTCAAAGTCAAGGCCAGTCACTTTACGGACTGGAATGCATGCCTCCATTTTATCAACTGTATGTATTACTCGTTTCACCGAGCATGGTAATTTGTGTGATACTGATACAGCTTGACAGGTCATATTAACAAGTGGCCCAATTGGTTGTAGTGCTCAGCTTAGGAGCACACCTGCTAACACTGAGACTTAATATCAGCAGAGAACTTAAGAGTATAGAGCACAGACGCAGATATTACCTGAAAAATTATTGTCTTTTAAAATTTACGTTATGATAATGTGATTACACAACCGTTTTCACAAAGCTGACATAAATGTTGGCGAAGATGGTACTTCAAATTGATTTTTATATAAAATATAACATTAAACCATTATTCTGCAAAAGGTGATCCACTTATTTCAGGGTTAATCGAAATTGCGTAGCAAAATAAGAAATTACAGGTGGCACCACCAGCTTACATTTAAGGAACGCATTACAAAAATTTAAAAATGGGATGTATTTCTGTTTTTTTTATGAACAATGTACTCTTCGAGTATAGCATTCTCACGGCTTAAATCATGCATGTGTTTTATTCTTTGGTTTTATATGGAGTATATATACTGTGTACGTTGTTTTCTTACTTTTATGTATTAAACTAGATGTCAGTGGTATATTAGCGAGAACATATCGAGTGTATACCTGAGTTCCGTTGTATGGCCTACATATTTGCACATTTGATTATAAGTAAAAAATAACCTAAGTCAATGAAAATGACCATTGTATAGCGGAGATGAAGTGAGCAGACGACATTTGCTTATTAGGCGAGTCTATTATATCAGGGGGGAGAGATGTGACTGACCGCCGTGAACTGAAAACACGGCACGACGATGTTTGAGCCAACATCAACACATCAAGCTTTCTGTCAGTTCATCAGTCTGTTACTTCATGTACCCGATTTATACACAGTTCACTTAGGTCGTCGTAGAATCGTAATCTATAGAAGGGGAATTTGTTAACAGCCCAAACTTCCACCATTTTCCATTGCAATATATATGTATATTAGTTTTAGTATAGCTGGAATATTATATGAGAGCCCTAGCATACAACATTCTATTACTTAGAAATGACTAAACGGCCCAAAAATTCTGTGGGTAAAGCATATTTTCGTCATAATTTTAAAGGTAATTGTCTTTTACAGGTCACTGACTGCCGTAGAATGTCGATGTCATGGAAAGAAGTCTTCCATTTGGACGAATCCATTTGGAAAAATTGGGATGCTTTCCACCTACGCACTGAAATATTGGAAATCCCCCGGGCCCTCGCTCCTTTGTGGACTTGACTTAACAACCAGAAGCAACTGTAGATGGAATTAATAAAGTATTTGGGAAAATATTCTATAAAATGATAAGAAATCTCGTTATATAATCGGAATTAATGATCACACAACCATTCTTCACTTGTTTTAAAGCACGAAGGAGAAAAACCGTATTGGGAGCCCATCACACGCCGAGCATGGAACCCATGTAAAGGATATAATATAAATGACTCCTCGTGAATCGCTGTCCGCGTTGATCAACAGTGAGCCAACCTTGTTGGTTGGTTAATTTAACTTATATTCGATATATAGTACCTGTTACACTTATGGATCTAGAGTATGAAAGATACAGGTGTTTGTGATATACTTAACCTTTTCTCTTTGCATTTTTCCGTCCCTTTTGACTGTTTCTTTAAGGAAATGTTAGGTGAAAAAAGTTATACGAGAAAGGTCAACCTTCAGTGCTTTAAAGATCAGACCACCCTCTAATATTAAAAGGTGTGTGTATGGTTATCAGAAAAAAAAATTCAAGGAATATATAGAGTAACTGTATGATATATGTCTATCGGTGAGGGATTTCCAAGTTTGATCCCTTGACAAGAGAAAAAAAAAACCCTTCAAATGTGAAAAATTTGAGGTGACTCAAAATCTGGAGATTTATCTTGCTAAAAGGACGTTCCCGCATGTATATAACTGTAGTGCCTGGAAGAAATCAATATACGTGTATTAAATTTCTATGAGCAATTCATACTTTTCCTTGTGTAGACCTCTAGGTCTCTGGTCTTTTTGTCCTTTGTATATTCACACAATAGTTACAGTACATCTCAGTGCGCCAGTATAGATTAAATGAGTTCAAACTGGTCAGGCTTGCATGGGTGCGGCCAGAGGAAACTGCGGGTCCCCGGCGACGTCACTATACCTACCCCCTTTCCGCCAATAGATCCATCGATTCAGTTCGAGGCTCTATGACCTGTCGACTGCTTAGGAACGTCAAGACATGAAGATGGTCATCAGAACTCGATTGGTCTTGTCTGTAACAGCTCATGAATCAAACGGTGCTGCGCTAATTATGATATACATGAATTTATTTTCATCACGTGTTTTCTGTCCAACTAGTTCGCCAACCTTTTTTTCGAAAATGAAATTTAAAATTTTGTATTAAACCAAACTTTGAATTTCTAAGTTTTAAGGTAGATAGGAATATTTTTTTAAAATATTTTTAAAAGTTTAATATTAGTCTATGTACTAGAAACTGGCTTGCTAATAATGGGTGCTTAAAATAGCGTAGTATTCAAAAATCATTTTATAATGTTAACTTATCGTATGGGTGAACATTTATAAAACATGTATATTACACGAAAGAAGAATATACCAGGTTAAAATAATGTTTACTTTATTGGGTCTTTTTTATTGAATTTAGACATATGTTTTTGCCTGGGATTATACCTCAACACATTTGTCAGGCCTAACGTTATTTTAGTATGCAAGGCGGTAATGAGGGCATATATGGATTATAGGCCAAGTATAATTAAAGATTGAAATTGAGTGTTAATGAATAAATCTGTTATAGCTGATTTGTTTTTCGGGAAATTATATGTTACATTTATTTACTGTTTCTAACTAACAAGCGCCGAATTAATAAAAAAGGAACATATCAATTAAGGAAACGGAGTATTAGGGATAAATTTTACACCACATTTCTGTACTTTAAGGTGTTTTATTTCTGCTTTATTTTACCCAGCAAGCTAAGATACATTTTCTTCATTCATACTCCCGCATTTTTGGCCCTGGGAAAACTTCATTTGTATAATTCGCTACACAGGTTAACAGTTCCTCGCATATGTTCTTCTATTTACATTGAATTTACTTACGAAGATACTTAACAAGATAACGTATATTACTCATTACATATCTAGGGCTATAAGTTTATCATCTGAGGTATGTAAGTAAAATTAAAATACAATTAAGGAACATGCTGCCGGAAAATGAAGTAGCCTATATACATAATGACAAAAAGAGCATAAAACAACGGTTTTATTTCACATTCAGACTCCCAAAAGCGCTCGTGCTATACAAGCTTAACAGATTTACATACCAGCCGACAGCGTACCGAACACGGACAGCCTCGACATGAGGCGGCGAATCCATTTTCATTTAGGGGATGTGCATAATGACGTCACTGTGACCCGCTCCTGCTGGTTGACACACTAAACCTGACCACCAAAAACTTACTCATTTGGCTCATTTACACGGATGTACTCAAGATGCACCATAGCTGTTACGGGAATATTCCGAGGGCACAAAGATCAGAGACCTCAAAATCCGTGTACACTCAGAGGAATAAATTACAGTATTACACAGTATTAAAATCGTGTGTTCGCCTTCAAAAAATGAAGAAGAAAAAAAAATTATTTAAAAGAATTATCTGTTAATCACAGAACTAGGATTCCTTCATCTATATTGCACTTTCCATAATTTTTGGCCTCAGAATTTTTAAATTCACATGCTAAAACTACTAAACGTCATACATAATATAATTTTTTTTTCACACAAAAAAATCTAAGAAAAGGTTCGCTTTCTAATAAGCAAATGTTAATAACGTATACTATATTTTTATTTACTTAACAATTGAATCAGCATAGACTGTTGTTTATCTAAATGTTATATGCACTGGATTTTGGAAATTGCTCATGGAAAATGTCTTGAGTGTATTCAGACAATCTCGCGTAGAGAATATTTTCAAGAACTGTTTTACAAATAAACTAAAGCCTAACAAATAAAAGTTTTGCAAAAATTCGTTGTCAGTTTCTATCCACGACCGGGAAAGAAACTATTTTCAGGATAAGCATTATGGCTGACAACAGGGGATTTCCAATACGTCATTGCGTGGGCGGTGAGCCTCTGCCATGCATTCGAACAACATGGACTCGTCTGTAGGAATATACGATTATCCTGGATAGGGGTGGCAGCTCTTGTTGAGGTGGGTTGTTTTTCCCGTTTTGTACTGGAGAATGACCGATCTGAACTGCACCTTTAACAAGCATCAAGTATGACAGTTCTGTCTGAATAATGATAAAAGAAAAGAGAAATACTCATGTGAGACATGGAAACTGGAGTCCGTATATATCCGCAGGTATAGTGCTTCCGATGTTTAGTGTTCCCTTGATAAACATATGTCTCGCACGGTTAAAAAGTAACGGTAAACCCAAAGGCCAATATAATCTTTCAATGGGAAATTGTTGTTTCACATTAGTAAACATACAGGCCTCATGTAGTTCCCGAATTCTGTGTGATAACGAGCCTGTTTACTAATGTTAAGATCACTGTGTACAGTTTTAGTTTTATGGGATGATCAAATATACAATAAACATTGACTACATCATTCAACGCACTAGACTCCACGTCCGTGACGCGTACATGCATGTGTGTGTATATGTGTGTGTGTATGTGGGTGTTTGTGTCATTTGGTATTGTTTTTCATCACGTGTTTTAATTACTAAGTCATAATAGTTAACGGTAACTTCTTAGAAGGATATAATTTAATTAGCCTTATCTTAAGTAATATATTGACATTTAGACAAACAAAACTGGTGTATACTCTCGGCGAACATATCAAGCTTCAATGGACATACTACCTGAGAATGGCAGTTCTGATAATAAACTGAACTAAATATGCTAATTTTTTTTATCGTCTTAAAACGGGAACGCAGAGAACTGACAAACAGACAGCCAACGCTCCGACTGTCCTAAAGACAATATTACACCAGGTCAAAACAAAAACTCTTTACTGGCGTACGCGCAGTTCACCTCGGTCAGATTCCTCTCCCCCCCCCCCCCCCCAACACCCCTCAAGAAAATTGGACTCGTCGCATGAAGTCATCTTTCCAGTTCAGATCAGCTTTAATCGTGTTTTAGTGGTTAAAAAGTTAAAGGACTTCTCTGTATGAACAAAAATTCGCTAGCTGCGAAAAGTTATGAACGCTAATCACTCTCAATGGAGCGCACACCTCCACCAAGGCATAAAAAAAATCAACTGGATCCATCCAGTCATCGGGCATATCAACTGACAGGGGCGTCAATATAGAGAGAATGGAGAGTATATATCCTCCCCCCCATCCTTCTTGGAAAGGGGGTAGTAATCAATGTAATCATCCCCCCCCCCCCCCCCCACTGTTCAGAGAATAATATTTATTTATTGCAAATGAAATTGGTTAGTTTTTAGAATTATAGACTTAGGTTCCATTTATAAGTTAATGAAATATATTCCACCTTAACCTGGTTTAGCATTAAATATAATAGTTTATTTTCTAATCCTTATCCTTTATTGTTATATATTAAAATGTGATTAAGTTATTATATATATATTTATATACATATACATGTGTGTGTGTGCGAATCACCCCCACCCCCACCCCCCCCACCCCCACCCCCATCTCAAAGAAGAAAAATTGACGCCACTGTCAACTTAAGTTATATTTGAAAATTGAAATTGGTCGTTTTTTTGCGTAATCTTGCTGGCCCACAACAGACGGGCACGGAAGAACAACCTCTTTGACGGTGCTATTAATGCCAGAACAGACAGGAATTATAACTGGAATTTTATTTTATCCACAAAAACAGGAAATCGTGCTGATATTATATATTTGCACATATTTCTACACTTATTCAGATGATTACTTTTTCCTTCGGAGAGAAAACGAGAGCACTTGAGGATATCCCCTCCAATTCCGCAAAAAAAATAGAAAATAATTCAGGATTTTCACATAAATATAATATTATAACTGTTTTGACGACGAGTCTGTCAGAGGATTACGAGTTTCAGGTAATTTCCCAGTGCAACAGGCGGGTCAAACTATAATGACATAGGTACAGCGGCCACAAAATGGTAAGACGTCCGGAGACGCGTCGTTAAAAACTTTGCTCCGTGCATGAAGGCCATGACGCTCATAATGCTGGAAATCCCCTTTCAAAGGCAGCCACGTGACCCAAGTGCACTCTGGCTGATGGAATCTACACGGAATCGCAAGTTCACGCTAAAAACACACAGCACACACTCAAGCAAATGAACATTAATACGTCATTTCTTATACCGTTTTCTTTTTAATTTTTTAGGACGCGCTATTAATAATAACTCTTTTTCTTTTATATCTGATATACAGACATGTTATTACATCGATATATTGATGTATCGTCCCTGTTCCCAAGTCCTAATGAATAAAAATCAGTCCAAAAGTCATTTAAAATTAATATTTGATCCATGAAGTATATTTCATTCTAATCTGATGTATTGATCTTCCTAATGGTATATATTTATCTATATATTTATGAATCATTATCATATAAAATTTTTTTTATTTGAAATTTTAAATGGTACAACATTTAAAAAAAATCAAAATTTAAAAATTCAAAATTAAGTTAGAAAGAAACATGATACAGGAAAAACGAGCTAAAAAAATAAATGAACTGTTCTGAGACGATGTCATGAAGTTTGATAATAGCCCATAATGGTTGTTTTATATCTGGTTTCTTGAAAATTTGTACCATTTAAAAATTAAAATTTTTAAAATGTTAAAATTTCATGTGAAAATGAATGTTGATTTCATATTACATCCACCATGAGAAAAACCCTGTACCGGGTATATGTGGTATAATATGAATTTGAAACAGTTTTTGGACTTATTTTTACTTTAGTGGTTTTTGCACTGGACGCTACTTTAAATGAGAATCAATATCTTATATTACTTATATTTATAACTCTCTTAAAAGGAATAATCGTTTATTGTTACACTGAAATTTCTCGCCTCAAAAGAGTGAAGGTGGAACAAAGCCACAACGAGGCTGGCACGTTAAACGGTTGGGATGAGGACGTCACCGTTTTTTGACGAAACATTGGGGGTTTAATTTCCACCCCCACAGCTAACCCCCGTGCTCTGAGCGTCATCTGCTTATAAACCAGTACAGCACCAGTACTACAATGTTAAATAAGTTCGTACATTGATTCCGTTGCAGGTCACAACAGGCTACGTTAAGTACACACCAGAGACCTACCTGTCACTGGTCAGGCCTGGCACCCCTTCTTCTGGAAAATGGGACTTTCCTTAATTACTAAAGCAAAAGGGATGCTCCATCCTCATAATGAAACATCCGCTATCAGAAATATTATCCATGGTGGACACTTTTTACATGAATCTATATGATTCAATTATATTGAATTATTCAGTAACAATTAGAAAACTTTTCCGATTACACTTAAGAATTGCTATTCACAGGTGACTATTAAAATCATTTTTAAGTAATCAAAAGTCACAATAATTCATTAACAGATTGGTTCTGTAGCGTTTTTCAGCATTTCACATTGCTAGTCGACGCTCTTAAGACAAAATTTTCAATAGATAAAGAATGAAAAAAGGACTTCACAGGATTAACTGATGCAAAAAGGGTTATTGTTATATATAATGATTGCTTTGATAATTACTTATGGTCATAAACATTTTAAAATATAGGACACATTTCTTTTAAGTACCATTATCCCTTCTACAATATATACATTTGTTAGGTGGAAAAAGAAAAGGAAATTAATTGAGTCACAGCATCGCAATGTAGTGAATATACAGGACTGCATGATTATATTATATTATTTTATATTATATTATGTTATATTATATTATATTATTATTATATTATATTATATTATATTATATTATATTATATTATATTATATTATATTATATTATATTATATTATATTATATTATATTATATTATATTATATTATATTATATTATGTTATATCATGATAACTTTTCCATTGTGTGTCCTGGAAAGTATTCTAAAAGAAACTTTTAATTTTAATTACAGCAAATATCAACTGCTTTTGTAGGATTTCATCCTCGGGTTCGATCAAATGCGAAAGTATTGAAAAGTTTTCAAGTACAATCACAAAATAATTAAAAAATATAATATAATTATGTAATAATTCTTCATAAATAATGGTTTTACCACGCCTATAAGTCATTTATATCAGCGGCATAAGCACACATCTTAATATCTAGCTGCAAATGTTTATAGTTCAGTGCAAATGTATTTATACGTGCTATTGCACCTAGTAATTTTCATCGCATTTGCATCTGATATTTATATTGCATTTATATATGTATATCCGAGAGACTTTTGGGATATCTCGACCCCCAACTCCCAATACCGACAAAGATTATTAAGCCTTTTTACCTGATTAAAGTGTTAATACTGTTATAAGACGATGCTTCTGACACAGGATTACGAGTTTCAGGACATTCCATATTGTAACATTAGGGTTACATTTGCATTTAAATGCATAGGGCTGCATTTAAACCCAACCCCCTTTCTGTGTTAATCAAAATGAAAATGGGTAAATATATGGGACTTTTACAGTCTTAAAGTGAGGCAGAATAAACCATCGAATAATGTGTCTAGATCTCATTTTCTGGACAGACTTGCCCCGCAAGTAGCCGGCCAAGCCTATGACGCGTGTTCCCTTTGCCCTGCGCTGTGTGTTCCCAGACCATCGAGAGTTCAAAGTCGACACTGACGCCTACTGGCGGAATCAGAACTATTTTTGCAGGTACGAGTAATCCGTTCTGGACACTGAGAAATTCTTGTTACCAACTTCTGTCATTATATGCATGTCATGGGGCGAAGTGTTTCGTATTTTTTTCTTTTATGAAAAAATATTGCATCAATGAATAAGGACTAATAAGATGTTGATGATGATAATAATAATAATAATAATAATAATAATAATAATAATAATAATAATAATAATAATAATAATAATAATAATAATGATCATCATCATCATAATGAACCGAGTTTTATATTTTATTCGTCTATTTAGGAATACATTTAGAACCAAGGATCCATGCTTTTGTCTCATGTATTCATACCTGAATACTTTGACAAAAGAAATAGCTTGTTAATCAGATGGTCCGTGCAAATAATTCAAATAGGTTTTGTTATAGAACAAAATAGTCGTTCAACCAGTCTATTCTTTTTTCAACGTTTTATTAAAAATCAATATGAAAATGAACGGAGAACAATACAACTTTTTTATATCTGAATTAGTCTTAATTTCCGCTGGCAAGGTTTTAACGACAAGCTTCATGTTGTCCCTTATCGAGGACAATCGGAAACAAAGAAAATATAATCTTCTTACAGGACACAGATTCCACACAAAACAAAGGCATTTCCCCAGGGATCTATAGATATAGGGCACGATGATATCGAGAAAAAAATCTATAAGTATATTAATTGCCGTTTGCACTTGTCCGACCAGACGCGCGATAAATAGCAGACGATATACGTAAACAGCAGACGATCGCTACGTAACACCTGTCCGCCACTGAGCGGGCGGAACTATTGGCGGAAAGGGGAGCGGCCCGGGTTACGTCATGGTGACCGCGGGCTTCTCTATTCGCACCCAAACCTGACCATCGTGAACTAACTCATTAAGCTTGTAACTTTGTTGAACCCGTGATGTCCTGTTACTGTAGGGATATTTACTGAGGGCAAAAGGATCAGAGACCTCAGACCAGCCTTATATACACCTCGTTGTAATGGGGACTTGATACTATCAACTCGCATCGCCATGCCCGTCATGGCTGCATGGTTCATTAAACCGCACCTATATGTATATGCATCGGTGTTGCCTAAATGAAAGACCAAAATAACTCTGTTACTTAACCATTAAGTGACTCCTTAAAAAGTATGTTTTCCCTTCATGTTTTTAATCATTAATAAATTTACGAATATTTTAAACATATAATTTAATTATAAATTTTATTACAAAAAGAGTAAATATTTAAACAGTTATGATTAATTTATTAAACGATACATATTTAGACGTCTCACAGATCTAGTTTTAGCTTTTTGGCAGTATCCGTGAAAATATAAGGTGCTTTATACATTTATACCTTACATGTGATATTATATATCTCTTATTTTGTAGAGCTATATATTACTAATGGCCATTTTTAGAATCATCCATGTAAGAACTGACAAACCGCCCTCATCACATTTGCACTATGACAATATATTAGCCACTGTTATTTCCGAGAAAGTTTTTTTACTATAACACGGTCCCAGACAGCTTCAGAGCTTGCTTTAATAAACAAAAAATACAATGGTTTCATAATTCCGAATGAGGTCCTTTGCTGTCGTATATCACCGTAAGAATTAAAATTATCAAACAATACACACGCATACACACGCGAACACACGCCAAGTCTGCTTGTAATAATCATACTCTTGCGAACACATGGTTTAATAATACAAATGTAAGATCCATCACAATAATTAACAAAATTTATATTAAAGAGCAGAAACGGGAAAATTATTTTGTCCGAATATACAAGATTGAATTTTGAATTTATATATCTGGTCTAAGAACGTCCAGGCGGTCCTTCCAAATGAAAGATGGAAGCTGCGGCTGCCAGTGCACGGGGATTTCCAGTACGTCAGAAGGCGTGGGCGGGGGCTTCACATTGACAACATAGACTCGTCCATCGGGGGAGAGTCCAACAGACGCCGGGGGATGGCAGCTCTGTTTAGTCGCTGTCTCTTCCCTGTTTGTACCGAGAAAATGACCAAAGTGAACTACGCGCGATTCTCTATGAAACAAGAGAGATAAGCACCTATAACATTACAGCACCCGTGACGTACTGTTAATTGGTCACTGAAATCGCCCATCCAAACACAGGGGATCCCTACATATGTACTTATACCTTACCAGATTGGCCTTCAGCGACAAGCACACAAACTGACACTCCAAACACATTAACGCACAATATTCATTAAATCGCTTTATGTGACCACCCTTGCAAATAAACCTACATTTTTCAATATTAAACGACATGACAATATTTAATCTTTACTTCATTACAAAGTTTCTGTTTAATTTAATTTCAATACAAAACAATAATTTAATTTATACACAGAAATATAAACAGAGAAAAAATGTTATGATACATTGTAAAGTAGTTTAATATTAGCTCCATGGATAGTGGCTTGCTTTTAGCTTGTGCTTGAAATAACGAACTTTCTTCAATAAATTCTTAATATTAAATTCAGTTACCTTACGAAGATGAATAAAGATTGCATCAATATACGTATATATATATATAATTTCCTTTTGTTAGGTTTTCTCTAATTATAAAAACTGACTCTGCTTCTTTGTCTAATAACATTTGTTGTTTTAGGTCCACCTATATAAAATCCTATATATTTTTCTACGGTTCATGTTGAATAAGGGTCGTGAATTTGCATTCAGATTTTATTTATTGTTGGAGGAAATCTTGATAACTTACTTTATAGGAAGACTCACACCATTCTGGAATATAATTCATTATATTCATGTTGGAAAATAAAAAGCTGAGCGTTTTCGTATAACTTAAGTTTTAATTTGTTTGATAATTTTGATAAAAAGAAGTGATGAAACATTTACATGATCACAGAGTAAAAGGGGTATATCGTCAAATTTTATCCACGTTTAACTGCAATAACTTCAATCTAAAAATTATATTAACTTAAACAAGGCCTACAGGCCTAATGCGAACCTGTGCATTGGGAAATACACCAGGTATAATGCGTTAAGGACCATGACTTCTCATGTAAATGAACAATGCAGTTACTAAACATTTTGAATAAGAAACAATTACACAAACATCACTGCTGAAATTCTGGCATGGGTGCACACAACACAACTAGTGACCCATGGGTCTCAACACTCAGTTGAATTTGTCTATAAGGATATTTTGAAAGAAATTTTTCAGAATGACAGTGCTGTGACCTTAACCAATGACCTTGTAACCAAAAAATCCTAGAACTTAATATCCTTGAACTTGCAGCATTAGGATTATTGTAAAAATCTTTTAAAAAGTGACCTTGACCTCTGACCAGATAACCTCTACAGGTTTCCTCACTTTGGGCAAGTAAGCCATGTGTGAACATTGGAAAGTTTGATTTACAGTGCATCCATAATCTTTTTAAAGATGTGGCTTCTGTAACCTTCAACTTAGATCGCTGGACCCTGAAAATCAAAATGAATTTACATATGTGGTTGGTCATTATTAAATCAAGTTTGAAGCCAATCTGTCTATCCAAAGCAGAATTATCATCCATAAACTAATTTGTGAATGGATGGGCCCTGTGACCTTGACCTTTGACCTATGACCCAAAAATCAAACAGAATCTTCCCCTAGTGGCAGGTTAGCAATATATTGAAGATAGAAGGTTTGCGATGAAAAGTTTGGCTTCAAATGCATACACATTCCTTTTAAAGAAATGGGTCCTGTGACCTTGACCTTTGACCATTGGACCCCAAAATCAACATGGTTCTTACTTTAGTGGTGGGCCATTTATAAGTTAAGTTTGAAGCCAATATATCAAACATAATTGGAGTTATCATCTGGAAACTAATTTGTGTGGATGGACGGATTGACAGACAGACAGACATACAAACAGACAGACTGACAGACAGGGTGAATAGTATAGGGCATCCACTTGTGATCAATAAACACACCAGGTTTTGGGACACCAGATGTAATGACAGCTGAGAAACTGACATGATTGTTGTCATTTTATAGTAAATCAATAGAAAAATATTTGTTAAAATAGGAAAACCACCACGTTTCAGGAACTGACAAAACTAGTCATGGTCAATATTCAAGCCAAGATTCATGACAAAACATGCATTAATTATCAAGATATTGGAGGTTTTGTATCAAATTTTTTACTATTCTGGGGGTACTTTCAAGCCCCATAACTCAAAGGAAAAAGGTCACAGTGACCTAATTTCAGGTTTCCAAGGACATTTTTAATTGACCTCCCCGTATGTTCACTTAGAAGTTTCTAGGACCAGCTGGTATGATTTGTGCCCTGCTAACGGACGGCCGGACGTCCAGATGGACGACGGACAAAGCGCCATTCATATACCTCAGTTGACTTACATTCAGCTGAGCCAAATATGATTGTAGCTGGCACCACCAGTCTTGTATACAAAAAGGTTTCAGAGATATATACATATGCCCAAATTCAGACTGATATATCAAACCCCTCCTGAGAAATAAGCAGGGACAAACACTGTGCAAAAACTTATTGTACGTGGCACCACCAGTCTTGTATACGACAAGTATACAATAATTAAAATATGATAGGTATAAATATGCCCAATTTCAGGATGATATATCAAATTTCTCTATAGAAATAAGCAGGCACAAAGGTCACACATTGTGCAAATGTCATTGTAGGTGGTGACACCTGTCTTGTGAACGAGAAACCCGTCAAAGACACATAGACAGGTCAAAAATATTAGGCCAATACATCAAACTTACCTTAAGTCTAATGCATGGGGCTGACCACACTTAGGTGAGAAAGGCAGTTGCCCCGAGTGAACTGTGACAAATTTGCTAGCTCAGGCTACTGCACTGAGTGAACTCATGACCTGCACCTGGCTAGACTGGGTGAACTTTTGACCTGTACCTGGCTGCACTGAGTGAACTCTTGACCTGTTGCCTAATCTGATACAGTTGGCAGTCTGCCAAAGCTATAAATAGATTGGCTCCACATGCAGCACTGAGGGGCATGACACCATTGAGGTGATCACATGGTGCCCATGAGGTGTTCACATGTCACCCATGAGGGGATCACATGCCTTGTGCTTGGCTGCACTGACTGAACTCTTGACCTATATCTGGCTGCACTGAATGAACTCTTGATATATTGCCAAATCTGAAACAGTTGGCAGTTTCTTATGTAAATATACAGACACAATCTTGGCCTGTTGGCAAATCTGTTTACACATACTGAAAGACTTTGACTAAAATGCTTTTTTTCAAGCTGAAATATTCATAAACCTTTTATCAAAATATCTAGAAAAATAAAAGATTCCGTTCTTTCATTGTTAAAGGTCCAATAATTTTGCCAAAAATCATTCAAGTAAACACGAACAAAGGCCACCTAAGAATATTTTTTGTGCCATGTAACAGAAGTTATAATTGAAACAATAATTTTGTAGAATAACAGTTCTGCAGTCCTCAGTTTGAGTTAAACATAATAATGGCCATAAGACCATCTTAAGTTTTTCTGATATTATTGAAAGAACCATATCCTACGATAATTCTTTTGAAAAATTGAACGATTCAACTTGACAGTTTGATCAAAACATTTTAAGCTGAAAGAGGCTAAAATTATGAGGTTTTTGCCCATAAAAAAAACAGGTCAATGTAGGTGGCACATCAAAATTTGCAACCTCAAATATGAGTCATGTGACCAACATTTGCACAATACTTGGTAATGCTAGCTTATGTTATTTCTGAGATAACTATGTCAGTATGCTTACTTGGCAAAATGACTGTTCAAATTTGTGTAACACCACTAAAATTCATCAAATCCAAACCATTTGAACAAACTTGAGAGTGCTTGCCTCTCGGATCATTTCTGTAAAATATTGAACAATTTGGCTGAACCGTTTACAAGAAGACTTTTAAAGGTTTTTCAGCTTTTCCCCTATAAAATCTAAGTAAATGCAGATAGCAAAAAAAACATAAGCTGAATCCCACAACATTTGATATGTGACAGATAATTGCATAAAATCTGGGGATGGTAGCTCCTGCAATTCCTGAGAAATTATGGGTTGATATACATATGACCAATGACCCCTGTACAAAAAAAGGTCAATGCAGGTGGTGCCACCAATACCTGAATTTCATATATGACTCATGTGACCAACACTGGCATAAAATTTTGTGATGATAGCTCTGGCCGTTTCTGAGATTGTCATTTTAGTATGCTTTTTTGGACAGATGACTAGGTTCAACTTCCTGTAATTCAGCCAAAATTCACAGAACTTGAACCATTTGAACAAACTTGAGAGAGATGGTATAATAGATTATTTCTGTGAAATATTGAACAAATTGGCTTGACCGTTTCAGAGGATAAAATTTTAAAGGGTTTTTTAGCTTCTTCTCTATAAAATCTGAAAAAAATGCAGATTTTTTTTCAGATGGCTAATTTTTTGCATTAAATTTCATGATGCTAGCTCCAGTCGTTTTCGAAATAGTATGGGTTAACGTATACCTGTGATTGTAAACATTGCTTGGCATGAGGAATATCTAAAATCATAAATCTACATTTTTTTTAAGTTTTTAAAAAACATTCTTGTCAATATTAACCAAAGATAACCTGAAATCTAAATGTCTGGAGGCATGATGTAACGGATGCTGATAAACTGGTTCCAGGCTAAATGTATCTTCTTCACACAGCTAACATATATGGTAAAATGACTCAACTGAATCTTTATTATTCAGCCAAAATTCATTCTTTGGAACCATAAAAGACAATTATTATAAGAATTATTCAGGGGATTATTCTTGTAAACTATTAAACAAATTGGCCTCAGTGGCGTCAGTCAAAAAGCGTTTTGCAGATTTATAGCTCATATGGGAAAATAAAGCAAAAATGGCAAAGTTAAGCTTTCAATAACTCAGCCAAAAATCACTGAACCAACACCATTTGAACAAACTTGAATGAATTATCAACATCAAAGGATAATTAATGTGTGAGATTTAAGAATTTGGCCCAGTGGTTTTTGAGAAGAAGATCTTTGTAGCAACTGAGCTAAAATTGGCTGTTATGGCATATGACTAAATTCAGCTTCCCATAACTCAGCCAAAAGTCTGAGACCATTTGAACAAACTTCAGAAAGCACTACCCTAGGATCATTTCTGTGCGATATTAAACAATTTGACCAAATGGTTTCAGAGAAGAAGTTTTTTGTAGCTGTCAGTATGATACAGGCACTGATGACCCCGTTCAAAAAAGGCCGATGCAGGTGGCGCCACCAATACCTGAATTTCAGACATGACTCATGTGACCAACATTGGCATAAAATTTGGTGATGACAGCTCAGGCCGTTTCTAAGATTGTAATTTTAGTTTGCTTTTTTGGACAGATGACTAAGTTCAACTAGCTGTAACTCGGCTAAAAATCACCGAACTTAAACCATTCGAATAAACTTGAGAGAGATTGTTCCAGGGATCACTTCTGTGAAATATTGGACAATTTGGCTGAATAGTTTCGGAGAAGAAGATTTTTAAAGTTTTTTTTATCTTTTTCTCTATAAAATCTAAGAAAATGCAGTTAGCCAAAGAATAAGCAAAATCCGATAGAGTTTTTTAGATGACTAATTTTTTGCAGAAAATTTCTTGATGCTAACTCTTGCCGTTTTCAAGATAGTATGGGTTAACGTACAGACGACGGATGACGGCCGACGGACGACGGACGCCGGACGACGGACGACGCCACACCATCGCATAAGCTCACAGGTTCGCTAAAAATAAAAATGAAGAAATTATGTATGGCACTGCACATTCAATGTAAATTTCATAGCAACCCATTAATTACGCACATACTGTATCCAAAGAAAAATAAGCATACCTGGCATTTTCAAATAATCCACGTATTAGTTATTGAGAAATGCCTAAAATATAGAGAAACCTAGTTTTGACGAACTCGCTTAAGTCGAATACCCCGCTAATGTCGAAGTAAAAGACTCGATATTCGACAACTTTAGTTAAATTATTACCAAATAAATCCACTAGTGTCGAACCTAGGACGTGTCGAAGTTTTCTATAAGGGTCCCGTCAACTTAGACACAACGAGGTTTCACATTACCTAAATTAGATCGATTACACTGAAACGTTTACATTCATTAATAAACATTTTCATAAACAGGTTAACTCCAGTTTGTTCATATTCTGCATAATGAAAACGTGTTAAAACTGTCAGTTAAACGGCAGTCTCGCAACCAATATGGAACTTGCGTAAAAATAATTACCGACTACAGGTGGCGCCACTAGTCAATCCATACAGTATTTTTTTTTAATAGCTGGAGTTTTCGTGGATTATGACGAAATAGGAGAGGTGAAAATAATCCTGAAATATGATACCCGTTTTTTTTAAATAGCCCGGTCAATTTTGCTCAAATTCTATATACTGACAGGGTTATTAATAAAATATGTGTAATACATAATGCTGTACATTATTTATGGCCCCCCTCTTATCCGACGTTCAATTTTCAATCAACAGCCTTCAAACAAATTTTTCAAGGTGCCAAGAATTGCATTTTCGTCATGCACCTGGCAAAATATCAGTCATTGTATCCTAATTTCCAGATTTATAATGGTGATTTAGCCAGACCCTTCAGGGGTTTAAGAAAAACAAGGCCTACAGGCCTAATGCGAACCTGTGCATTGGGAAATACACCAGGTATAATGCTTCAATGCTGGACCATTACTTTTCATGTATATGAACAATGCAAGTACTAAACATTTTGAATATGAAACAATTACACAAACATCACTACTGAAATTCTGGCATGGGTGCACACAACACAAAAATGATTGTAGCTGGCACCACCAGTCTTGTCTACAACAAAGCTATCAGAGATATATACATATGCCCAATTTCAGACTGATATATCAAACCCCTCCTGAGAAAAACGCAGGGACACACACTGTGCAAAAGTCATTGTAGGTGGCGACACTTGTCTTGTGAGCGAGAAAGTCATCAAAGACACGTAGACAGGTCAAAATACTAGGCCAATACATCAAACTTACCTTGTGTCTGATGCATGGGGCTGACCACGCTTAGGTGAGAAAGGCAGTTGCCCCGAGTGAACTGTGACAAATTGCTAGCTCAGGCTACTGCACAAAGTGAACTCATGACCTGCACCTGGCTAGACTGAGTGATCTTTTGAACTGTACCTGGCTGCACTGAGTGAACTCTTGACCTGTTGCATAATCTGACACAGTTGGCAGTCTGCCAAAGCTATAAATAGATCCAGGCTGAACTTTGGTGCCAAATCTGATGCAGTGGGCAGTCTGCCAATGCTATAAATAGAATGCAGCTACTGCACTGAGTAAACTCTTGACCTATACCTGGCTGCACTGAGTGAACTCTTGACCTGTTGCCTAATCTGATACAGTTGGCAGTCTGACAAAGCTATAAATAGACTGACATTTGGCCTGTTGCCAAATCTTAAATAGTAGTCACACCTATGCATAAGCTCT
This sequence comes from Sipunculus nudus, assembly GCA_026874595.1. Classification (NCBI taxonomy): domain Eukaryota; kingdom Metazoa; phylum Annelida; class Sipuncula; order Golfingiida; family Sipunculidae; genus Sipunculus; species Sipunculus nudus. The sequence continues at coordinate 15,129,045 of CM049319.1, forward strand.
CAGATTGGCTCCACATGCAGCCCTGAGGGGCATGACACACATGAGGTGATCATATGATATTCATGAGTTGATCACATGCTACCTATGAGGTGATCACATGGTGCCCATGAGGTGTTCACATGTCACCCATGAGGTGATCACATGCCTTGTGCTTGGCTGCACTGATTGAACTCTTGACCTATATCTGGCTGCACTGAATGAACTCTTGATCTATTGCCAAATCTGAAACAGTTGGCAGTTTCTTAACCTATTTAAATATACAGACACAATCTTGGCCTGTTGGCAAATCTGTTTACACATACTGAAACACTTTGGCTAAAATGCTTTTTTCAAGGTGAAATATTCATAAACTTTTTATCATAATATCTAGAATAATAAACGATGCAGTTCTTTCATTGTTAAAGGTCCAATAATTCTGCCAAAAATCATTCAAGTAAACTTGAACGAAGGCCACCAAAGAATCATTTTTGTGCCATGTTACAGAAGTTATAATTGAAACAATAATTTTGTAGAAGAACACTATTGCAGTCCTCAGTTTGAAATAGACATAATAATGGCCATAAGACCAATTTAAGCTTTTCACGACTCAACCTAAAATCAACAAACTCAGTCTATTCTGATATGATTGAAAGAACCATGTCCTAGGATAATTCTTTTGAAAAATTGAACTATTCAGCTTGACAGTTTCATCACAAACATTTTAAGCCGAAAGAGGCTAAAATTATGAGTTTTTTTCCCCCATAAAAAACAGGTCAATGTAGGTGGCACCCCGAAATCTGCAACTACAAATATGAGTCATGTGACCAACATTTGCACAATACTTGGTAATGCTATAGCTTCTGTCATTTCTGAGATTACTATGTCAGTATGCTTACTTGGCCTAATGACTAAGTTCAAATTTGTGTAACCGGGCTAAAATTCATCAAATGCAAATCATTTGAACAAATTTGAGAGGGCTTGACTCTGGGATCAGTTCTGTAAAATATTGAACAATTTGGCTGGACTGTTTACAAGAAGACTTTTAAAGGTTTTTCATACAGATAGCAAAAAAAAAAAAACTGAATCCCACAATATTTGATATGTGACAGATCATTGCATAAAATCTGGGGATGGTAGCTCCTGCTATTCCTGAGAAATTATGGGTTAATGTACAGATGACCAATGACCCCTGTACAAAAAAAGGTCAATGCAGGTGGCACCACCAATACCCCAGTTTCATATATGACTCATGTGACCAACACTGGCATAAAATTTGGTGATGATAGCTCCGGCCGTTTCTGAGATTGTCTTTTTTTTTGATAGATGACTAAGTTCAACTTCCTGTAACTCGGCAAAAAATTCACCGAACGTGAACCATTTGTACAAACTTGTAAGAGATAATATAAAAGATTATTTCTGTGAAATATTGAACAATTTGGCTTGACCGTTTCGTCGAAGATTTTTAAGGCCAAAATAAAAAAAATAAAAGGTATGGTTCTCAGGCACCGCCCGCATCAATTTTAAACCCCCGCATCAACAATTTTTACTTTGATTTTCAATAGAAATTCACCAATTTCGAGCTGCAGCCGCTCAGACATTTCTTTCAAGAAGAAAATATCATACAATTTCATTTGTTTTGTAGTGTTGTTACTTGTTTAGCAAAATAAATCATTATTTTAATGCTTTTCCCTTTTCATTTGACATTTTTATCGAAACATACAAAAAAATTAAAAATAAAAAAACCGCCCGCCCGCATTGAGTTCTGAAAAAAGTGCCTGAGAACCATGTCTTTTTTTTATTTTGGCCTAAAGGTTTTACTTTTTCTTATTAAAATCTAAGAAAATGCAGAGTTTTTCAGATGGCTAATTTTTTGCATTAAATTTCATGATTCTAGCTCTAGTCGTTATCGAATAGTATGGGTTAACGACTTAACGTACAGACGATCGACTACAGATGCCGCCACAACATCGAATTAGCTCACAGGTTCACTAAAAATTACTACAGATGCATATTGAATGCATAATTATAATACAGATACATCTCACTGATGGCAAAATCTTGAATTAAGTTGAGTATGGATTCCAATTATTTATAATCTATGTATAGCCGTCTTTATATACCCACAGAGAGCTATACCTGTGATTGTAAACTTTGCCTGGCATGAGGAATATCTAAAATCATAAATCTACATTTTTTAAAAGCTTTTAAAAAATATTCTTGTCAATATTAACCATAGATAACCTGAAATCTTAAGGTCTAGAGGCATGATGTAACAGATGCTGATAAACTGGTGCCAGGCTAGATGAATCTGCTTTACACAGCTAATATATATGATAAAATGACTTTATTCAATCTTTATAATTCAGCCAAAATTCATTCTTTGGAACCATAAAAGATAATTATTATAAGAATTATTCAGGGGATTATTCTTGTAAAATATTAAACAAATTGGCCTCAGTGGCGTCAAAAAATGTTTTGCAGGTTTATAACTCATATGGGAAAATACAGCAAAACGGCTAAGTTAAGCTTCCCATAACTCAGCCAAAAATCACTGAACCAAAACCAATTGAACAAACTTGAATTATCAACATCTAAGGATAATTAATGTGTGAGATTTAAGAATTTGGCCCAATGGTTTTTGAGAAGAAGATCTTTGTAGCCACTGAGCTGAAATGGGCTGTTATGGCATATGACTAAATTCAGCTTCCCATAACTCAGCAAAAGTCACTGAACTGAGACCATCTGAACAAACTTCAGAAAGCACTACCCTAGGATCATTTCTGTGTGATATTAAACAATTTGGCCATATGGTTTCAGAGAAGAAGTTTTTTGTAGCAGTCAGTATGATACGGGCACTGATGACCCCTGTACAAAAAAGGCCGATCCAGGTGGCGCCACCACTTATACGACAATTTCACATATGACTCATGTGACCAAGATTGGCATATAATTTGGTGATGATAGCTTCAGCCGTTTCTAAGATTGTAATTTTAGTATGCTTTTTTTTGGACAGATGACTAAGTTCAACTTCCTGTAACTCGGCCAAAAATCACTGAACTTAAAGCATTCGAACAAACTTGAGATTGTTCCAGGAATCATCTCTGTAAAATATTGGACAATTTGGCTGAACAGTTTCGGAGAAGATTTTTAAAGCTTTTTTTAGCTTTTTCCCTATAAAATCTAAGAAAATGCAGTTAGCCAAAAAACAAGCAAAATCCGATAGAGTTTTTAACTGACTAATTATTTGCATAAAATTTCGTCATGCTAACTCTTGCCATTTTTAAGATAGTATGGGTTAACGTACAGACGACGGACAACAGATGCCGGACGACACCACACCATCGCATAAGTTCACAGGTTCGCTAAAAACTTTAAGGGCAACGACCACGTAGGGAAGGACAGAAGAAAGAAAGCGTTTTAACTCAACATTTCTCTGGTATATTTTTTTGCGTTATTGTGAAGTTAGCGTAAAACAATAAGTATCATCATTTGCCCATGTACCTATACCATGTAATTCCTACGATTTTATTGATTGGCCCCTTTATTAATGAAATTATGACCTGACACGCATACACATCTCTAGTCATATATATAAATATATATATATATACATATATATATTATATACATATATATATATATATATCAAATAAGGATTTATCAAACCATTTTCATATTGCATGACTCTGTGCTGGTATATGTGACATAAAGGCAACATCAACATCTCACACTTAATTAAAATCAACTGTCCTATACACTTAAGGACCAATAGAAAGGTCTAGCAGGCACTTTCTTCTTATTACCAGTTGGGACAGTGCTAATTTTCAGATTATCTACACAATGGGCAATCTTTCTTCAAAAGGTGATGTAAAATATTAAAATATAATGTTGAATCCATTTTCATAGCTACTTTAATGGTGATATTACCACACACAATTTTTTTAAGGGACATGAGCAAGAGCAACTTTAATAATGTGGACTTTGAGCTTCTTCACAAAAAATTGTTCCGTATCAGGTGTTTCAATGCTGGAGAATAATTATTTTTTTAGTGTGGCCCCAGGGGCATCAGTATTAATTTGTGTACATGATGAATCACTATTAGTGTAGATTCTGGTAAAATTTGTTACTTTTCTGGATCGTTTTCTTATAACTATTACTAATCTGACATTTTCCTAGTGTTTTTCACACTGTATGGTCCATCTCTTTATTATTTACTTAATATTTGGAATAGGCAGGCAAGAAGCCCCTCCTATTAGGTCCCACAGCCATGTCACATCAGTTTCGAGCTAAATTTAAAGTACATGCTTGATTGGCTGAACCGTTGTTACATCAGCAATGTCACCATCTGAAGACTCCATTGGTAAACATATAAACCAATCAGAAAGCGCCTCCTTGGTTACTATGCCATAGCAATGATCACTGAACAATCACACCAGATAACTCATCATCACAAGACATAAATGTACATTTTATTGATAAAATATGAATATAATTTCCACAATGTTACATGATATACATTTGTGAAATTTACAAAGATTAATACATAGACAAAAGCAATATTCACATCAGCGTATAATGTTACTGAAACTGAAGACCCATAAAAGGTATGTTTCCATGTGTGTGTATATGTTATTGTGTGTATATGCATGAAAAAATAGCTGTGTTTCCATGTGTGTGTATTTGCAAGAACTGGCAGACTAATATATTTGTACAGTGGATTGAGCAGGCCTTCCACAAAAAAGATGCTACAGTGACGTCATGTTACCCGGAATTCCCCCCCCCCCCCCCCAGTTCATGCAGACCATATGCGTGAAAATCACAACAGAAGCCATTTTCATGCATATACGCACATACACTGATGGACTCATGGAAACACCCCAGTTATATTATCATATGAGCAATTTTTCACACATATACACATATGCGCACACGTGGAAACACCCATTTAGGCCAAAGCCTATTAAGTAATGATGTCTGATGTAAACTTGTTAAATGGAAACAAGTGACTGAACTCTTTAGAACATTTCTGACTAAACAGGATTAATAAGAAATATTTTTTCACAAATGCCACAGAGTGTAAATGCTGATTTTCATTAACAGCTTAACTCTGATGACAATGGGTCATAAAACTTTGTTTGAATATCAACCTAAAATATGTTACGTTGGTTGAAGAGATAATGAATGAAATATTATCTGGATAAAAAAGTGTTAGCTCTGAAAAAAAAATATATTGTTTAACCAGTTGTCTGAACATTGTATACCGGTATTCAGGTTTACAAAGCATATTCTAATTCATGGCTGATTAAAAACTTAAACTGGGGCTCAAGAAACAGATACTGATCAGTCATAACTGGATGAACCAGAGGTAACAATGATGTTTTTATTAGGTGCTACATAAGGTTCTATTAGCAGACCCTGGTGCTAGGGCCAATAAAATTACAGACTGAGACCCAAGAGTCAGAAAAGTCTAACTGAGAAGTATGTTCTAACAATGAAAAATGCCACAATATTAGATGACCTTCTATATGAGAATTCAAACTTGTACGTTGATGAGTAGCTAAACCTTGCACATGCACTTATTGTCTGTTACAAAATCAGCTTATACACATCCAAACATCTGTATCCTTAGAGGTCAGCTGTCTAAAATACAAAACAAATAAATTCGTCCAGTTAAAGTTCCTTTCAGTTGTTCTAATGTTCTTCCAAAGCTCTCTGGAAAAGTCAATCCTCTGGTATTCAGTTTCTGGTCAAAACCAAACGAGAAAACTTTGCAAAAATTCACCCCTGGTCTGTACATTGCTTACATTTTGGTCTCACTACATTTGTTCTATTACACTTAACCACTGCTTTCATACACTTAACCACTGCTTTCATTAACCAGATATGTCAAGTACCACAAAGGGCCAAGAACATTCTCATCAATGACAGCATAGTATGGGTGGTCTCAAACTTGGTCAGACTTTTGATCAAATCTCTCATTGGTCACGACAGTATAGGTGGTCTCAGCAGAATATAGTGGGTATCAAACTTAGTCAGACCAGTGATTCAAAACTCAGGATTTCTTAGCAGTGTACAAACTCCATGGTAGTGATACCAAGCAAACCCTGCTACTGAAAGTAGTAGTTAAGTGGCAGAAATTACAGAACAAATGAAGCATGACCACCACAAAAAGAGTAATATATGGTGGGGCCTCCTATGCTTGAAGTACAGCTCCATCTTTCTTGGCATTGAGGGCGATGCCAGCACCAGAAAACCCTGTAGAACCCTGAAATGACAAATAATTTCAATGTGAAACTTTAAAGACAATAAACTTATACATAACTAGATGTGTCGAAACGACACGAATGCCCCCGCCTGGGGCAAATTAGAAACATTTGTAAAAATTTTGAAAATTTTTCAAGTTAAGGAGGTGTCGTATGGTCAAAAGTAGGTCAACAAGGGCAAAATGCAAACTCGATTTGTAACGGGTCATTATCAAGCAACACACCAAAAATCATGCCAGGATATGCAGGCATTGTGAAAAAAAGTCCATACATGTGCATTTTCCATAAAAATTTCTGTCTTTCATGAAATTTTCTATGTTTAGGAGCCGTAAAACAATCAAAAGTAGGTCAACCGGGATGAAATGCAAACTCGATCTGTAACTGTCATTATCTGCCCTCACAAAAAAAATCAGGGTGGTATCTGCAGGCATTGAGGAAAAATAGTCAGTACATATGCATTTGTTATGAAAATTTATATTTTTCATGAAACTTTCTATGTTCAGGAGCAGTCAAATGGTCAAAAGTAGGTCAACTGAGACAAAACAAGAACTCGATCTGTAACTGGTCATTATCTGCCTACACACCAAAAATCAGGCCCGTATCTGCAGGCACTGCGAAAAAAAGTCCATACATGTGCACCTTTTTATGAAATTTTCTATGTTAGAGCACCGTCAAACGGTCAAAAATAGGTCAACTGGGACAAAACGTGAACTTGATCTGTAACTGGTCTACATCTGCCCACACACCAAAAATCAGGCCAATATCTGCAGGTATTGTGAATAAAAGTCTGTACAAGTGTATTTGTCATGAAAATATATATTTTACATGAAATTTTCTATGTTCAGGAGCCGTAAAACAGTCAAAACTAGGTCAACCGGGACGAAATGCAAACTCCATCTGTAACTGGTCAATATCTGCCCACACACCAAAAATGAGGCCAATATCTGCAGGTATTGCGAAAAAAAGTCCACACATGTGGATTTGTCATGAAATTTCATATTTTTCATGAAATTTTTTAAGTTCAGGAGCCGTAAAACGGTCAAAAGTAGGTCAATCGGGACGAAACGCGAACTCTATCTGTAACTGGTCTATATCTGCCCACACACCAAAAATCAGGCCAATATCTGCAGGCATTGTGAAAAAAGTCCGTACATGTGTATTTGTCATGAAATTTCATATTTTTCATGAAATATTCTATGTTCAGGAGCCGTAAAATGGTCAAAAGTAGGTCAACCAGGACGAAACGCGAACTCAATCTGTAACTGGTCTATATCTGCCCACACACCAAAAATCAGGCCAATATCTGCAGGCATGTGAAAAAAAGTCTGTACATGTGTATTTGTCATGAAATTTCATATTTTTCATGAAATTTTCTATGTTCAGGAGCTGTAAAACGGTCAAAAGTAAGTCAACCAGGACGAAACGCGTACTTGATCTGTAACTGGTCTATATCTGCCCACACACCAAAAATCAGGCCAATATCTGCAGGCATTGCGAAAAAAAGTCCGTACATGTGTATCTGTCATGAATATTTCTATTTTTCATGAAAATTTCTAAGTTTAGGAGCTGTAAAATGGTCAAAAGTAGGTCAACCGGGACGAAACGCGAACTTGATCTGTAACTGGTCTATATCTGCCTACACACCAAAAATCAGGCCAATATCTGCAGGCATTGCGAAAAAAAGTCCGTACAACTGTTTGATTTCGGAATGACGGAAGGACGGAAGGACGGAATGACGGACATGGGTAATACTATATGCCCCGGCCACTTTGTGGCGGGGGCATAAAAATATTAAGAGCTATAGGGGAAGAATTCTGCAATTGAGAAGAACCACAGGAAGAATTCTACTTTTTGGAGATACATGGGAAGAATTCTACTATTTAGAGATATAGGGGAAGGATTCTATGATTTATAAGGGAAAGAATTTAACTGTCCAGACATACAATGGGAATTCCACAATTTAGGGATAAAAGATTCTAATATTTAGAGATAATGGGGAAAGTCCTGATAAAAGAGATAGAGGGGGACTATTTTTAAGAAATATATGAAAGAATTTACCATTAAGGGCTTTTGGGAAAAACTTAAAATAAGGAATGTAGGGGAGGAATTATAATATTTAAAGGTATAGGGAAGAATTCTAATATTTAGATATATGAATGAATAATTCTACCAAGAGATATAGGAGATGAGTTCTACTATTTAGAGATACAAGGTAAAGGGGATGAAATCTACTATTGAGAGATATAGGGAAAGAATTTTATTATTCAGAGATATAATAGAAGAATTAGAGATACAGAAGAATTTGGTTATTTAGAGACTGTTGGGAATAATTCCCCTATATAGAGATAAGCTCACCCGTTGCAGGGGAATTATATCTTTGTCTGTGAGTTTCTTGCCACTGATCGGGTCTGTCATATCTTTTTTGATGATCTTCTCAACACATTCCATTGTGACTACATTTCCTCTGAAAAGACAAGACATACATTGATATATTGTTAACAAAATACAATTACCAGAACATAAAGAAGTTACAAACTGAACCTGATTCATAAGGACCATGCCCCACATGGCTCAGCTGAACTGCATGCGCGTAATGTTTAGATATATATATCCCTGATATTCTGAATTCAAAGTGTTAAGGATTTATCATAGTGATTTATTACAGTGTTTAGCTGAATGAAAGACAGTAGAATACAGTACACAAAGTCTTGTTTGACTGGAAAGCATGATTTAGGTTTCACTCCATTCTGGTCTGAATTTTCAGATACACAAGACCCCATATCATATATCATATAGTATATGTGTTTTTTTTTCCTCTACTGTAGACATGTCTTCTTGTTATAAAATACGCATCTTTGCAGGTCTCAAAAATAACTAGATGTGTCGGAACGACATGAATGCCCCCGCCTGGGGAAAAATTAGAAACATTTGTTAAATTTTGGAAAATTTTTTAAGTTCAGGAGGTGTTGTATGGTCAAAAGTAGGTCAACAAGGACAAAATGCAAACTCAATCTGTAAAGGGTCATTATCAAGCAACAACCAAAAATCAGGCCAGTATCTGCAGGCATTGTGGAAAAAAGTCAATATATGTGCAGTTTTCAAGAAAATTTCTGTCTTTCATGAAATTTTCTATGTTCAGGATCTGTCATATGGTGAAAAATAGGTTAACTGGGACGAAACGCGAACTCAATCTGTAAGTGGTCATTATGCACCCACAGACCAAACATTAGGCCAGTATCTGTAAGCATTGCATTGCGAAAATAGAATATTAGCAAAAGTTGATAATCATTTATAAATTTAAATTGGAGAGGTATATACCATGTTTCATAACAATCCATCAAATGCTTCCTGAGAAATAAGCTCCTAAGTTTTTTTCTATACCAAGCTCTGTGACCTTGAAAAGTAGGGCAAGATCACCCATCTTTGAACTTGACCAAGATTTTGTAAATATAATGCAACAGCACTGAAGAAATGAAGTTCCTGTGTTGAATACCTTTGGAGATATCCTGCACAAAAGGCCAAAATTGAAAAAATCCGATAAAATTTCATTAAAAAATCAGAAATTGCAGGTGGCACCACCAAAATTGTGCAGCACATACAGACCATCAGTCCCAATGATCATAGTAAGTTTTGTGAAAATCCACACAATGGTTCCTGAGATATAAACTTCTGAGTGTTTTTCTATAATCAGCTCTAAAATGTAGAAAAATGGGTCAAGGTCACCCATCTTCGAACTTGACCAAGATTTTATCGATATACATCTTCACTGATGAAATAAAATTCGAACGGTGAATCCTTTTAGAGATATCCCGCTCACAAGGTAAAAGTTAACAGACGCAGAACGGACGGACGGACAGACACCGGACAGACAGACGGACAGACGGATGGACAGACGGACAGCTTGGGTGATGACAATAGCCCATCAGCCTATGAGCTGAGGGCTAAAAACGGCTGTACATGTGTATTTGTCATGAAAATTTCTATTTTTCATGAATTTTTCTAAGTTTAGGAGCAGTAAAACGGTCAAAAGTAGGTCAACCGGGAGGAAACGCGAACTTGATCTGTAACTGGTCATTATCTGCCTACACACCAAAAATCAGGCCAATATCTGCAGGCAATGCGAAAAAAAGTCCGTACATGTGTATTTGTCATGAAAATTTCTATTTTTCATGAAATTTTCTAAGTTTAGGAGCTGTAAAACGGTCAAAAGTAGGTCAACCGGGACGAAACGCGAACTCGATCTGTAACTGGTCATTATCTGCCCACACACCAAAAATCAGGCCAATATCTGCAGGCATTGTGAAAAAAAGTCCGTACATGTGTATTTGTCATGAAAATTTCTATTTTTCATGAAATTTTCTAACTTTAGGAGCCGTAAAACAGTCAAAAGTAGGTCAACCGGGACGAAACGCAAACTCAATCTGTAACTGGTCATTATCTGCCCACACACCAAAAATCAGGCCAATGTCTGCAGGCATTGCGAAAAAAAGTCTGTACAACTGTTTGATTTCGGAATGACGGAATGAGGGAATGAGGGAATGACGGACATGGGTAAAACTATATGCCCCGGCCACTTTGCGGCGGGGGCATAAAAATTTAAAGAAGATGCATTAAATTTGATAAATCCAGTTGGTGCCACCAGTCTGCATGAACTGATAAACTGATAAAACACTCCATGATGAATGTGCATGCAAAGAATCATGGTGATGAATTCATTAGTTGTTAAGAAACTGGAGGTTTTATATGAAAGGTTTAATTATACTGACAATCCTACAGCTTAAATGATATGGTTAACAGAGACTTGATTTCAGGACTTCAAGGAGATTTTTCATGGACTTCTCTGCATTTTAAATTAGAGGATTCTAGGTTGAATGGTTACGATTTGTACCCTGTAAACAGACGACTGTATCTTTGAAGGAGGTCTCAAAAATAGAGAAAAAATACATTAAAAAAATCCAGGTTGCACCACCAGTCTGCAGGAACCGATGAAAAAGTCCTTGATGAATATGCATACAAAGAATCATGGTATTCAATGCATCAGTTGTTCAGATACTGGAGCTTTTGTAAAAAATTTTTAATTAATCTGGCGCAGGGGGGGGGGGGGGTGGAGCTATGGAGCTCAGAGGATATCAGTAACCGAGACCTAATTTCAGGTTTCCATGGAGATTATTCATGACCCTCCCTGGATGTCAAGTTAGAAGTTTCTAGGTCCAATGGTTACAATTTGTGCTCTGTTCACAGCTGACCACATCTTTGAAGGTCTCAAAAATAGAGAAAAGAATGCTTAAAATTTCGGAAAAAAATTGAGGTGGCGCTACCAGTCTGCAGGAACTAATGAAAGACTCCATAATCAATATGCATGCAAAGCTTATATTAGTTTCTTAGATAATGGAGCATTTTATCACATTTTTAATCATTCTGGGGGAAATTTCTAAGCCCCATTGCTCAGAGGATATGAGTAATAGAGACCTAATTTCAGGTTTCCATGGAGATTTTTCATTGACCTACCTTGATGTAAAGTAAGAGGTTTCTAAATGCCAATGGTTACAATTTGTGCATGCAAATCAATATGCATGCAAAGAATCATGGTGTTCAATGCATTAGTTGTTCAGATACTGGAGTTTTTTTATTAAATTTTCAAACATTCTGGGGGTACTTCTGAGGCCCATAGCTTTAATGATATGGGTAACAGAGACCCAATTACAGGTTTCCAAGGAGACTTTTCTTGGCCCTCCCTGCATGTCAAGAGAGAATATTCTAGGTCCAGTTGTTAAAATTTGAGCCCTGTTAAGAGATGAATGCTTCTAAAGAGGTCTCAAAAATAGAGAAAAAAATTCGTAAAAATAAATAAAATCCAGGTGGCGCCACCAGACTGCAGGACTGATGAAACATTCCATGATCAACATCCATGCAAAGAATCATGGTGATAAATGCAATAGTTGTACTGATACTGGAGCTTTTGTATCAAATTTTCCATTATCCTTGGGGGGGGGGGGGGGTACTTCGGAGCCCCATAGCTCACAGGTTGTGGGTAACAGAGAATTAATTGCAAGTTTTCAAGGAGACTTTTCATGAGCCTCCCTAGATATGAAGCTAGAAAATTCCAGAACCAGCAGTTATGATGTGTGCCTGGTTAACGGACGGGCAGACAGACGGCTGGCTGGATATCGGACAAAGAATGATCGCTATAGCTCAGATGACTTTCAGTCAGCTGAGCTAAAAAGTGGCTTGCTGTTACTGGATGCTTAAAATAACATCCTTTTTAAACTTAAAAAAAAAATAATGTAAAATAACAAACGAAAATGTCAAAACCATGCATACCATCAGACAGTACACTGTACCAGATTTAAAAGAACGTATAATTTTTGGTTCTGATATGAATTAACAACAACTTTTAGACTGATTTAAGATACAGGGGATTTGCCAGTTCTGGTACCTTTAGCTTTGAGATATAAATGTCAACTGCCTAACATCAACATTTTGGATATGAAGACCTAAGTAAGTTAAGTATAAAAAGTATTTTGACATGAAATAAGGTACAAAAAAAGGTGTAAAAAAACAAATTCTCCTGGGAGTATGTCTATAATTTTAAAAAGCAGAGACTGTATCATATTGTACTGTTACAGTGTGTCTGACATTAAGAAAAATTAAGTAAAGATAAAACTTGAGGAACATTTCTATGCAGTTCTGTGGTATAGGATGTGGGTCTGGTAATATTGATATGAATAGCAAAACATTGGAAATACCAAATAACAGGCCCTGATTTTTATGAAGGTACATGGGAGTCCCCATTTTGGACATGCCCAAACTGTTCGCAGATTACCCATTCTGCACCTGAATCAAAACTCTGATATACAGGTCGTGATCTGAAATGCAGCGTACAGATTCAGTACAGTCAGTCCAGTCCAGGACAAAACGCGTGCGCTGGAAGTGCAAAAAAGCTGTTTTCGGTGTGTCCCAAGTGCCAAAAAGACTGGCCTCCTCACAGGCCTCGTCAGTGTGCCACCAATCTGGACCGTCACATCCCAAACCCGCCAGCCACACATCCTGAATATCAGCATGTACCAGTAAATCAAGCAGGTCTGACCTGGTAATCAACCCCTGCTCAATACTTGAATCTGTGTCACCTGACAGCTACCAGTTCCTGAACAGTGTACATGCTTCATGTAATTACAGGCTATACCTGAAATCAGACCAATGATAGTTTTACTCACTATACTCACTGGTGTGTCTGTCTGCATTTATGTGTGTGTGATTACCTGTGACACCTGGCTACCTGTCTTTTATATTTGTTTTATTTACCTTTGATTATCTAATTATCTTTTTTTTCTCATATCTATGAAACAAACCCTTGCTCTGCTTAATGGAAATCCAATCAACATACATCAGTGTAAAAACACGTTTGTATGCATGTGCATGTGATAGCCAAAAGAGTTTTCAGTGCTTAAATCTGTATAGTTTTGTGGAAGTATGAGGTGTTATGGACGTAAATTAGCAAAATATGAGAAACACTGCAGAATAAGTATGTGTGTATATATATATATATATATATATATATATATATATATATATTTCACACAACTCTCCTTAATTATGAGGTTTCATTCATTAAGTATATATGGTTGGAAAATATTTTCCATTTGTCAAGTGCATTGGTGCAAACAAAAAGTTGTTGTCAAGTCACATTTGCAAAGAAAAACACCTTTACTAGAAATTATTCATTCATTGCCCAAGGCACATTTGTCTTAAACTACAATATGACTCCACCATAGGTCAGGACTAGTGTAAATATTAGCTAAGAGAAAGATGTACAAAAACATACATATCTATACAAAAGAATACATCCTTATCTAGATCCAAATAACTGACAAACATTTAATAAACTTTTTGTTGTGCTAAGACCCAGCTCCCCTCAAATTAATAATATGCAGAACAGACAGCAATAGGGGTATCACGATATCCATCACAGTTTGTTTGCAAAGTTAATAATAATATTGTTGGTTGGAATAATATAGTAGTTGTAGGTATAATTGCCTCATTGATACCTGCACAACAACTGAATGGTAATAATAATCATGTGACACCACTTGGGATCACATATGATGTATCTAGTATGGTAAATGTAAGGGGAGTAAGGAGCTGCACTGAGAGGACTTAAAGTTAATCTAATGAAATCAGCAGGAAGACAAGGGCATGCACTAGGGAGTCTAATCGTTTGTCGTTCCTAACCGGTGCAATGTCAATGAGTGGTACAGAACTCGACCAAACGCTTTCATCTCTAAAACGACAAGTCTCTCAGGCATCCATCATTACGCATCGCCATGGTTACATCATCCAATCAATAATCTTCTCGTTCCACACTTGTCTGACCTGATGATAGGACAAGCCATAATTGAAACCTGGACATTTTATCTGACAGTGAGGCCTCCGGTGATCTTCTCTCACCAGCTGATCACCGCTACCAGAACATTTTTATTGGTGACATCATCATGACTTTGTCCTCTTTCTTAGAGACTGGGTTAACCCTGGACTTCTTGAACGACCAACTTATGTAGCTCGGGGAATATTTTATCATTTGTGCTACTTTTTATGTTCTCCACTGAACCAATTATGTTTCTTCTTGTGAATCTCTATGGGATATGCATTCTTTTATGATTGCTGCAGAGTTGACATTTCACAATAATGACCTAATAATCAGGACATTAATTGTCACCTAGGAAGAACTTATGAAGTACCTGTTAACTTTAACACATAGATTTTTCTGTTTAACATCACACTTACAGCTTCACAGCAGAACAATAAAGATACCAGTTCCTATTGGCATGATGGTACACCTCCCACATGTATGTCAGAGATACATATTCCAGTTGAATTTTCACCAATTTTAATAAAAGGTTCCTGAAGAACATTTAGGTTACACATTCTGACAGTAGATGTTGACTTGCAACTCTCAGCTGGACATCACAGTTTAACACACACACACATGACAATTGCAAGAGGCAGCTCTTTATTCACAATGATGGGCATTGCTAGTGACCAACATGTGCACAAAACTCAGTCATGCTAGCTCCTGCCATTTCTGAGACTCTTATGTAAGTATGATCCCTTGGCCTATTGCCTTAGTTCAAATTCAAGAAACTCAGCCAAAAATTCATCAAACATGAACCATTTGAACAAACTTTAGAGAGCTCATCTCTAGGATCATTTCTGTGATATATTGAACAATTTGGCTGAATGATTTCAGAGATGAAGATTTTCAAATGTTTTCTGTTTTTTTCCGGATAAAATTTAAGTCTATGCAGTTGGTGCCACACAAAGCTCAATCCTACAACATTTGATATGTGACTGATTTTTGTATAACATTTGGTGGTGCTAGCTCCTGCTGTTCCTGAGACATTATGGGTCAATGTACTGATGACCGTTGACCCCCACAGAAAAATGGTTGATGCAGGTGGTGCCACCAATACCCCAGTTTCATTTATGACTCATGTGACCAACATTTGTATAAAATTTGGTGATGCTAGCTCCTGCCATTCCTGAGATTATTTTAGTATAGTCATTTGATTAAATGACTAAGTTCAACTTCCTGTAACTCAGTCAAAAATAACCAAACTGGAACCATTTGAACAAACTTGAGAGAGATTGTTTCTTGAATTATTTCTTTGAAATATATTGAATGATTTGACTGGTCAGTTTTAGAGAAGAAGATTTTAAAAGTTTTTATGCTTTTTCCCTGTTAAAAATCTTAGTCAATGCATATAGCCAAAAACAAGCGCAATCCAACAGTTTTTCAGGGGACTGATTTTTGCATTAAATTTAGTGATGCAAGCTCCTGCCCTTTTTGAGGTAGTATAAATTAACAAACGGATGACCAACAACAGATGATGCCAGGTTCCCTAAAAATGTGAATTTAAAATTTAAACATTCTGTAAAATAAATATGGTGGACTTATTTCTCCAGAGAAAACATTCTTGTACACAAAACCAGTTAATACTGCCACTGGAGAGTCCATCACATTTAGGAATTATGGTCAACCTGTCACTCACATTGTGCCTGAACAGCCAATCACTCTAAGGGTTTATGGTCAATCTGTTACTCAGTGTGCCTGGACAGCCCATCACTCTTAAGGGTTTCTGGTCAACCTGTCACATTATGCATGGACAGCCTATTGCTCTAAGGGTTTATGGTCAATCTGTCACTCAGTGTGCCTGGACAGCCCATCACTCTTAAGGGTTTCTGGTCAACCTGTCACATTATGCATGGACAGCCCATCACTTTTAAGGGTTTCTGGTCAACCTGTCACATCATGAATGGACAGTCCATCACTTTAAGTGTTTCTGGTCAATCTGTCACATTAGGCATGGACAGCCCATCATTCTTAAGGGGTTCTGGTCAACTTGTCACTCACAATGTGCCTGGACAGCCGTTTAGCTAAGGGTTTCTGGCAACCTTGACAACCCATCACTCACATAATGCATGGTAAGCCCATCACTTTAAGGGTTTTAGGACAACTGGTCAGTGTGTCTTGAAAGCCTATCACTCTAAGGGTTTCTGGTAAACCTGTCACTCACAGTGTGCATGGACAGAACATCACTTTATAGGTTTGTGGTCAAACTGTCAATCAAAATGTTCCTGGACAGTTCTTCACTCTAAATGTTTCTGGTCAACCTGTCACTCAGTGTGCCGGGACAGCCCATCACTCTTAGGGTTTCTGGTCAACCTGTCACTCAGTGTGCCTAGACAGCCCATCACTCTTAGGGCTTCTGGTCAACCTGTCACTCAGTGTGCCTAGACAGCCCATCACTCTTAGGGTTTCTGGTCAACCTGTCACTCACATTGTGCCTGGACAGCCCATCACTCTTAGGGTTTCTGGTCAACCTGTCACTCAGTGTGCCTGAACAGCCCATCACTTTAAGGGTTTATGGTCAACCTGTCACTCAGTGTGCCTGGACAGCCCATCACTTGAAGGGTTTCTGGTCAACCTGTCACTCAGTGTGCCTGGACAGCCCATCACTCTTAGGGTTTCTGGTCAACCTGTCACTCAGTGTGCCTGGACAGAACATCACTTTATAGGTTTGTGGTCAAACTGTCAATCAAAATGTTCATGGACAGTTCTTCACTCTAAATGTTTCTGGTCAACCTGTCACTCAGTGTGCCTGGACAGCCCATCACTCTTAGGGTTTATGGTCAACCTGTCACTCAGTGTGCCTGGACAGCCCATCACTCTAAGGGTTTCTGGTAAACCTGTCACTCACAGTGTGCATGGACAGAACATCACTTTATAGGTTTGTGGTCAAACTGTCAATCAAAATGTTCCTGGACAGTTCTTCACTCTAAATGTTTCTGGTCAACCTGTCACTCAGTGTGCCGGGACAGCCCATCACTCTTAGGGTTTCTGGTCAACCTGTCACTCAGTGTGCCTGGACAGCCCATCACTCTTAGGGTTTCTGGTCAACCTGTCACTCAGTGTGCCTAGACAGCCCATCACTCTTAGGGTTTCTGGTCAACCTGTCACTCAGTGTGCCTGGACATCCATCACTTTAAGGGTTTCTGGTCAACCTGTCACTCAGTGTGCCTGAACAGCCCATCACTCTTAGGGTTTCTGGTCAACCTGTCACTCAGTGTGCCTGAACAGCCCATCACTTGAAGGGTTTATGGTCAACCTGTCACTCAGTGTGCCTGGACAGCCAATCACTTTAAGGGTTTCTGGTCAACCTGTCACTCAGTGTGCCTGGACAGCCCATCACTCTTAGGGTTTCTGGTCAACCTGTCACTCAGTGTGCCTGGACAGCCCATTACTCTTAGGGTTTCTGGTCAACCTGTCAATCACAGTGTGTCTGGACATCCATCACTCTAAGGGTTTTTGGAGAGTTTGCAAATATTTCTACTTGCACAAACCTACATGGAGTACAAGGATATGCACCATGGAAGGTTCTATATAAATCTCTGTGCAGATCTAACAGGTAGATCCAGTAGGACAGTTGAGTTTGAAGTGAGTGCTGCACTGATTGCAATTTTAAATTAACACATATTTGCATAAAAGTAACTGTAAATACCAAAAAAAATGTCACATTTTAACATGTAGTACTTAACAAGGTGGATAGGAAGAAAAAGGGTGTATATGGTATCTTCAATTTTATGGATTAATTTAAAAAATATATATATATATATATATATATATGTATATATTTATATATATATATATATAAATATATATATATATATATATATATATGTATATTTATATATATATTAAAAATATCATTAAACAATGATCAATGAAAAAATAAATTCAAAGCAATCATTTTAACAAAAATTAAAGCATATAAATAAGAGATTGCTTAGACAATTAAACCATGCAGCCATGGATTGCTGTTTCTTTAACTACATCCTGGACTTTACAAAACTGTGCACAAGCCATTATTACAGCCAAATTATGGTAGAAAAACATCACATGCCTTGCAAGTAACCACAAAACAGCCAATAGTAATTAGCATGAAAAGGAGCCAGGTTTTTAGCATCATTCATGGAAAGCTTTGTTGTTTTGTGCACAGTGCAAGCCCTGGCGTTGGGACTGCACTCTCTGAGTGCAAAAGGGTCACCACCCTTGCGTCAAAGAGCTGGCTTGCTGGTCCCCAGGTGTATGGGACATAAGAGCACTGGTTTTAATTCGACTAATGAAAGAAGATCCCTCCAGTCCTTTCATAGTACCCTGGTTACTGTGATATTCTTTTATGCATCTGTCACTATATATTTCCCATTTTTGACAACTGAGCTACATACTTGTTTCCTTTTTATCTGTTTTCTTAGCAATAGTATACCAAGGGTTCAGTTCAAAAGTGACCTTAAATGCAAATGTTTAAAAAAAATCTAATGCAAATGCAGGTGCGATGTAATATAATCATATGCAAATTTAAATTATGAAATAATCAAAGCCAATCACAGGACACTAGTTAACCATAAAGTAGTTAATGTACAGTACATGAATTTTATAGCACAGAAATAATTATGAATGACATAAGATTGATAGAATATTGCAATTAAAGCATACAATCAATCCTTCTCAGAACTTTTGAATGTTTACTGGACTTTTAGAGCTATATTTGCAATTGAAAATCAAATGAATTCATTATCAAATGTAAATGAAAATGTGCTAACTGGTACCTCTGCTGAAAAGTGCAATTGTTACACTTTCAAAGGCAAATGCATTTGCATGAGACTATGCCTGCAGCCTATTATACAACATATTTGTATAATCCTCCATCATAATTAAGATAGACAAGTTTTCCACTGAACATTATCTGTCCATAACATAGTTAACTTATCATGCATACTATTGATCTAAATGTTTAATTTTCTTACTGTTTATTTCTTTGATTTTTTTTCACTGATGATTTTTTATGACTCGATCTGTATAAATGAGGTAATATTTATTCATTTTGTCCATGTTTTATATTCATTTGTTTATTAGCAAATTAACTAAAACCCATAATCAGATTTAGATCATATTTTTTACAATTTTTACTCAGGTACTTTTGAGCACACATACAAGGCAAATTTATCCCAGATTCCCACCTGGCTATCAATATTTCTTACAGCTGACTTTCCTTTGATGCAAATCTTTCCACTTTGGGTGCCCATCTTTTCTAGAATCCACTTTTTATTCTTTAGTTTGTCAATCACTTTTAAGGACTATCTTCTCTAAGCAGCTGATTATTTCAGGTTCTCTTTTCTCTTAGGGTGCCCAACTTTCCAGGGTGTACCTTCTTTTGGCTATCCATAATTCATAAAATTCTTGCTCTCTTGAGGATATCTGCCCCTATAGGGTTGGTCTTCCCTTTGATGCCCATCTTATCCAGGGTGTATTTACTGTATGCCAATTTTTCCTCGAATCCTTGGGTGTCGACTTTTTCCAAGTTCTGCCTTCTCTTGGGTGCCCACTTTTTCCAGTGGTCACCTTTTCTTGGGTGCCCACTTTTTCAAATGTCTGATTCTCTTGGGTGCCTTAATTTCTAATGTCTCCCTATTTTTGGTACCTAATTTTTCCAATGTCCTCCCTCTCTAGGGTGCCCACTTTTCCCTAGGTCTGCCTTCTCTTCAGTGCCCACCTTTTCCTAGGTCTGCCTTCTCTTGTGTGCCCACATTTTCCTTAGTCTGCCTTCTCTTGGGTGCCCACATTTTCCTAGGTCTGCCTTCTCTTGGGTGCCCACCTTTTACTAGGTCTGCCTTCTCTTGGGTGCCCACCTTTTCCTAGGTCTGCCTTCTCTTGGGTGCCCACCTTTTACTAGGTCTGCCTTCTCTTGGGTGCCCACCTTTTCCTAGGTCTGCCTTCTCTTGGGTGCCCACCTTTTCCTAGGTCTACCTTCTTGGGTGCCAACCTTTTCCTAGGTCTGCCTTCTCTTGGGTGCCCACCTTTTACTAGGTCTGCCTTCTCTTGTGTGCCCACATTTTCCTTGGTCTGCCTTCTCTTGGGTGCCCACATTTTCCTTGGTCTGCCTTCTCTTGGATGCCTCCCTTTTCAAAGATCTGCCTGTTCTTGGATGCCCCCTTTTCCCAAGGTCCATTCACAATTGGGTGCCCTTTCTTTTCTAAATTCCACTTTTTCATGCAGACCCATCTTTTCCAAGCTCCACCTTCCCATGGGTATCCCTCTTTTTCAATTAACGTCTGTCTTCTCTTGGGAGCCCCTCTATTCAAGGATTTACTTTCTCTTTTTTTCAATACCAAATTACACTTTATCCTTGGTGTCCATCTTTTCATAGTCTATCTCTTTTACCTGTCCTCTGCATCTCATCTTCAGCTTTTATCAAGTTTCGTTTTCCCAAAGGTTCCTCATCTGTTTCTTTTCCCTTTTAAACTTTCTCTTGAGAGTCTATCCATAACCATTCTCTCCCACTAGGTACATCTATTCTATACTCATAACAGTGTTCAAATTTCTCTGGGTTCCACATAACTTATAATCTTCATCAGAAGCCGATTTCTTTAAGGTTTATATATATATATATATATATATATATATATATATGTATATATATATATATATATTTTTTTACAAAATATCTTTATTGGGCTATCATTTTTTTTCAAAATTCATCTTCTTCCTGCAGTATCTTTTTTCTATGTTTTTCTTTAATTCCCTGGCTATTTCTTTCTATGACTAAGTTCACCATGGTTACAAGCATATCATTTTTTTTATTTTTTTTTAAGAATTAAATTTCTTCATCACTGAGGTCAATTTGCAATATTAGCTGTGCAATTTTAAAATTTTCATTAAATTAATATAATATATTAAATATTAATATTAAAATAAATTACATTACTGTTGTGTAAAGTCCACAGCATTCCAATCAGTACATGTGCATGCACCCCAGAATATAAGTAATAAAATTGTGTCCTAGGGCTTCACCCTGCCTTTGATTAAGATTAATAAAACATTTATTATTCCTGAAGCATGCTTAGTGAACAGACTCTGTGGACCATCAAAGAAACATTATTAAAGCAAAATTAATATAGCATATACACGAAAGCAATGAAGGAGATTACAAAGTAAACACACAACTGTAGTTATAAGTACTTGGAGGTGAGTCAAGTTTTCTGTATCGCAATTACTTTGTCATGCAGGCAAACTTGTAACAGACATGTTGGAGCTTATCAAAACAGACATGGAGTGAAGACAAATAGCTATTGTGGCTTTCCCTGATTAGTTTTTATCCTTAGAAACCATCTGTTGCACCAGATCTGCACTTAACTTTCAAGTAATATACACAACCCCTTGTTCCCAGTTGTGGTCTGTGACCTTTGTGCACTAAGCTTCAGTGGCGACCCCTGTGAGAGGCTGAGTGCATCATCCAGTGCCACAGGACTAATGTCCAGGTCCACAGGCGTCATGTCCTATGACTTCATCCGTGCCAGATCTGAACTTAACCAAATGATGTGATCTCAGTTCCATCGGTGCACAGAGATGACATTTATGAATTTTACTCTAAGCTTTGTTAATGCAGCTGATGGCTTACAAGTAATAAAATCAAACACTATATTTCTACTTGCTACTAATACTAATTCTTATTAAAATTATACAATTTTAGCAAACCCTATACATACATGAATATCCATATAATTTTTTGTTACAACAGAAAACAAATACTGTTCATTATTATCATGTCTCATGAAGTCTAGTGTTTGACATGATTAAGTTCTATTAGCTAGCAAAAGACATTTTGTGAAGCTTCACAATACACAATTTGTATTTTTTTTATTTACATATACAGTAAAACTTTTATATCTTCTCCTTCACAAAAACTTTTTTGTCTCTTGCATGGGCCTTGTTTCAGGAATGAACAGGGGACATGTCCGCCTCATTTTTTAATTTTTTTTTGGGGGGGGGGGGGGGAGGAGGGGGGGGGACAAAGTACCTTTTGCCTCTCCCTTTTTTTTCAATTAAACACACAATTTTTAAATTTTGAAATAATTCCACTTATAAGGTTATAGTTTTGTCATATTTTCATCAACCATATTTCAGTTATGCATATCATAATTAGAAAATTTAGGATTTCACATGTGTCAATTTCCTCCTTGAAATGTCATATATGTCAGACTGTTTTTGAATGTTAAATCAAAAGTATATTAAAAATAATTAAGTGCTGTAAAATGAACAAAAATCATTATTCTATGTTGAAAATATATGATTCAGTATATGTACTTGGAGTAAAGAAAATTATGAAGTTCTGGGAGAGGTTTGTTGTCCTGATTGGGGGGGGGGGGGGGGGTTGGAAACTTTGACCAAGTATTATCCTGTAATAAGTGTATGTGTGAGTGTGTGTGTGGGGGGGGGGGGGGGAGACTTCGGTCAGTGTTTCTGAGCAAACATGGCCCATGGTCTCATGCGTTCAAAGAACAACAAATTATCTTAAGCAGAAAATCATTATGAGGCACAAGATCACATGGCTACCAATTGGACAGGTAATCCATCTAGCAGGTTTTATAATTATTATTAATCAGTACCACAATTATCACTTATGTTACATGGAGCCTTCAATTGAGATTTTTAAATGTATTTTTTTATTTTGTAACAATGGTGTGCCTCTTTTTACCTGAGTACCTCAAGTAAACTGTAACAGTGATACCTGCATTCCTCACCCAATGCTCTAAAGGTTTTTTATTTGCATTCTTCATCATCAAGTAATTAAAACTCTCTTCCTCAATCTCACATTGATTGAACACATATTATCTAATCACACACATATAAAACATGCACACATACAAAACTGTTCTTTTTAACTTAATTTTGATTATACTGAGTGTTGCTACTTTTTTTTCTTAATGAGAATTAAGCTCTCAAAACTACCTAATGAGATGTGTACGCACTGTTAAAATATTTCTTGAATATCTTAAAAACTACTTGTCTGGGGACTCCTTGACCTGTTTACATAGTCTTAAAGATAGGTTTTCTGATACAGGTTGATTTGATTTAGATTTTAAATATTTAAATGAATTTCAGATGTTTGACTAAAAATAATTTATTCCAGCATTACTGTAACAGCTTAAGAATATCTTTGGTGTCATGTTCAAATATAGGTAAAATCCCTACAGACATAATTTTTATTTGGGATGTTAACTCTCATAATTCTGATTTTATAGGATACTTAAGTTTTAAAAGAAAAAAAAACACCTATAAAAGGCTTCCATTAAAAAAATAGGCTTACAATGTGAAAAACACTTTTAAAACACACTTTTACGACTCCATATAGTGAAAATGGAATAGTTTGAACCAAAAATGGCTGAGAAGTATAAAATTGAAGTTAAAATATATTTAAATGTTAAAAAATTAGACCAGTTTTTATAAATCTCTTAGATTTCATGAACTGCATTGTAAAGAATATTTTAATCTTTTAGAACATGTATATGTCAAGTGGTCATAGAGCAACAGTCTGTGTATTATATTAAAGAAAATGCTTTTTGAGACAATAATCAGGAAAACAAAGCCCGAAAAAACCTGGAAACTGTAGGCATATTTACAGTAAACTGTTAATATCTTGAATTTGAACCAGTTTAAATCTTTTCAAGTACCATGTTCGTCTACACATACACAATATAAATAGTTCTGTGTCCATGATTGACAGGGCCTGTAAGTATCTGTTTGTCAGTGCATATATCCGTCACCTTGACAGATGTCAGTCACTTTGTAGCACTAACAAAGACTTCACAGTACAGACTGTATCAGGTGGTATCATGGTTCTCCACTAATAGTACTACTACATACAAGCATACACCCACTTAACACCTGAGTGACCTGGGGGGTCAGTGTCTGGTATTGAGTGATGTCCGCCTATCTGATCATGGGGGTCACTGCTCTCAAGGCATCCATACTGACCATGGACCACTTGCAAGTACAGTTAAACTCCATACTGACCATGGACCACTTGCAAGTACAGTTAAACTAACTATCATAATATCATTATCCCCTCCCCTTATAAATATATTTTGCTTCAGTGAGAAAGAATAAGGGAAAGAATGAAATAAATAAATAAAGAAACAATTAAATCAAAATATCAATTAAAAGTCAATCAATATAAAAATTAGTCAAGACATCATACATGAAATAATCAAGAAATCAACCATATCTTCTAGAAATTCATTATTTGGGAAATCAATCAGGAAATCTATCAGTCAAGAAATCAATAAAAATGAATCAATCAAGGAACTGAGAAATCAATCAAGAAATTGAGAAATAAACTAAGAAACCAATATATCAAAAATAAAAAAATCAATAAAAAAAATTAATCATGATATCAATCAATCCAGAAATCCAGCAAATCAAGAAATCAATCAATCAAGAAATTCATCAGTTAGAGAAATCAAGAAACTATATTCAATCAAGAAACCTGTAAAGAGGATAAGATACAAAGAATTAAATCAAGAAATCAATCATGAAATCCAAAAATCTGGATATCAGTTCATGAAAACATTCCATAAATCAAGAGATCAAGTAGGAAATCAAGAAATAAAGGAACTGATAATTTAAACTAGGAGAAAAAGAGTCTGGTATATGTGATGGTGCTGATGGGGAAAGGGCAAGTCTACTCATGCTCAGGGGTGAGACTGAATTTAAACTACAGGAATGTGGTATAATTCAAATGAGTGGTCTGCAAATAAAGAGTGAAACATGGGCCTATTGAGAGATAATACACTTTTGCTTTAAGTTTAAGTTAATGAGGATCAAACTAAACTATCACAACAGACCACAATAACTATACAGGAGTTTTCAGATATATAAGAGTTTTCAGATAAGAGTGGTAATTCAATCCAAAGTTTCGGACCAGCTACACCAAAACCTCACATGCATATTGTTGATGACTGTGTGAATGGAACAACTCAAGAGTTCTTGGAGGGAAGAAGCTCACAATTTTAATAGTGCAGTTGAATGAGCCCCTGCAGATATAAGACAGAGCGAGCTGATTTTTCTCCTTTAATACATGGACCAGAACTTAAAACCAATCAAGAATTTTAATGTCAATCAAGCATGGTCAAGGAAGAGTCCATTTGTGAATGGGAGGTAAAGCAGGATGTAATAATAATAACTCAAGTGAACTCAGGTTTAACTGAGGCTTACTCAGTTCAATGCCACCTGACCCAGGCATGCCACACCCAGAACCAAGTCTGTCCTCCATATAAACTTTGTTCTTATACCCACATAGATTACTGGCCTCTGAGCACTGTATAGCACTGACCACTGTTCCTGGACTGACCCATCTGAACTAAGATCTACATAATTACACTGCTACTGTACCATACAGTAAGGTTTAGTAACTTATATAATACTTGTCCTGTTCCTTTGTACTATACACATGCAG
This sequence comes from Sipunculus nudus, assembly GCA_026874595.1. NCBI lineage: Eukaryota > Metazoa > Annelida > Sipuncula > Golfingiida > Sipunculidae > Sipunculus > Sipunculus nudus. Next base: position 15,155,137 of record CM049319.1, read on the forward strand.
GTATATCATGTATCACCACACCCTCAATTGTCTGTGACTTAAGAGCTGTCATTTGTAAATGACAACTGAGACATGATTCCCGTCAATAACAATTCGCCAAAAGCAGCTGACCTAAGACTCCCTGAATATTAAAAAATGATTTTAAAAATTAAAATAAAAAGAAATAGGCCTGCTGAAGGTAAATGTTCAATAAAACGAAAGTGCTCTGGTAAAAAAGAGTAGCCTTCTTTAAAATAAAGAGTGAAAAAAAGAGTAAAATTAGCAACAGTTCCCAATTTTTGTTATCCTAAACTGAATAAACATGTGCTTCACATACTAACTATGTGTATATATGTCACTGGAAAAGTTAGGAAACAAACATTGAATATTTCCCTGCATGAAGATAAGATAATTTTCCACAAGTTGTGACACATGCTTGACATTTACAGACAAAAATAAAAATTTAAAAGTGTCCTCTTCTTATTCTAACTGGACTGTTACAGCAGGAGAGGAACAATATATCAACATTTTTTCACTAAAAAAGAGTAAAAAAAGTGAGGCTAAAAACATTAAAAAAGAGCAATTAGCATAATTTTCGGAAAATTTTCTCTTTTGTGACTCTTTTTTAAGAGTGATTTGGCAGGCCTGAAGAAATTCAAAATAAGCATTTATACCAAACTGAATCTTAAGCATTTCTATTAATTCTTTAATTTAAGTTCTGAGGGAAAACTAGACTTGAATGCTAGTTTATGACTACAAAATATCTAAAGGAAAGTTGCAGAACAGATGATCAACTTGAGTAGTTAAATAGTTATAATATTCATGATAGTAATTTTCACTTAGATTTGTAACAGGTATCTTTTTGATAGTTCAGACAAATATTGCCTTGTAAAATATAAGTTGGCCTGTGTTAAAGAGTGAAGATAATTTAATTAACTTAAATGCAAAACAGGACATGCAGGAGGCACTGCTTGTCAAATGATGATGAACATGGCCACATGATAAAAAGTGGTGGGTTTCTATATGAAGGTTGATTTGCAAGATTCTGGAGGTTTTATATCAGGGGTTCATCTGGTAGGTGTATGTCCATACAATGTGCTTAAATAAATTTCTCAATGAAATTCAATCTACATTAACTTAATGGGAGGCTGTAGACAAAGGAAGGAAGACTAAATTTTGGGATGGATTAATAAAATTTGGAGGCTGACCTAAATATTGATCTAGGCACTGGAGTACTGGTGGAGGTATATAAGTTTGTGCTCAATGAATGCTTTCTAGTCATAAAATTTTATGATATTTTTAAAATTTTCTCGAGTTCTTTCTACCATCAAGATATGACAGCAGCTGTTATGGAGTATATGGGCTTTTTTCTTAAGTCCAATGGCTTAACCATGATGTTGACACTGATCTTGCGTCAATGCAATCATTATCATTATAAGTGTCACAGAACAGCAGGGATGCCATGACTCTGTCCCGGCACCAGCACTAATGAATATCAGTACAAAAGTTTGTCCATGGTGAACATGTCCATAAAACTGGTCTGCACTCAGTCAAAGTTCACCGACTGACTGTGTTCTCAAGTGTGCCTTTGGCTTTACCTTTACGCCCCAAAGGGCCACTTATGCACACTAAAAACACCGACCCTAAGGGCCACTTATGTACACTAAAACCCGATGACAGATGCTGATGTTACAAGAGGTCAACAGGAGCCTGTTTACACAGGCTGAACCTGCACGATTATCTTGTAATAGTCTTTCTGTAAGCCACTTTCAGTGGATGGTTACTCTATTCATGGGTGTTTACTTAATAGCCAGGGAGCGGGTGTTTAAGGGATGGGGCTCTTGACATATGAGCCCTCTGGGGTGACATATCTTTGTCCAACATGACAACAGGTCCCTGATGACCTGTCAGTGTAGATATACTCAAGTGCAAGTGATATGCAACTGAAAATGAAATTACATGCATAACTACATCAGTTGGTGTGTTAATGCCTACATTCCATAATAATTGACCATTTGAATGATAAAGAAGACTACTCTGGGACCACCATCTGTACTTTGGCAGAGTAAACTTCTTGAAAGTGCAAAACTGCAAATAGATTAACATCACACTCTCTCCAGGCTTCCTGCACCTTCTGGCAAAGCAAATTCAAGACCTTTTTAAGACTTTAAAAGACCAGTTGACAGAAAATTTTAGATCCTTTTATGCATAGAATTCTTTAATGGCCCAACTGTGCTTTAAAACTACTGAAGATCTATAGAGATCTTTCTTCAACAAATAACCACCACAACTTCTCCTAAAATGTCTCAAGCTTACATTTGATCACTTAACTGTCTGTGCACATTCTTTATACCAGGTTGGATAAAATCAAATTTAAGACCTTTTTATGACATATGTCAGGTTTCCTGGCATTTAAAGACCCTTTCAAGGCCTTAAAAATGCAAATTAAAAATAAGACTTTTTAAGGCCCCTTGGAAACCCTGTTTTTCTTGATAGATTCAGATGATAACTGAAGCCATAGGCATTCACTCACACGACAAAGGTAATTTCTTAAAATATATAATTTTTTGCTCACCTGTACTCAAAATATACAGTAACAGTACCACTATTCTACCTACAGAACAAATAGTTACCTCCATTTTACTGTTAAAATCTCCTGATCAGTCCTGTGTTATTTGATGATGGACATTACATCCCGTTGTATTTTAGCCATAGACATTAACTATATCCTGTGATAATTAGATGTTGGACATCATAACCTGTGATACTTTGATCATGGACATTATATCCTGTGGAAATTTGATGATGGATGGAAATTTTATCCTGTGGTTATTTTATAATTGACATTATATCTTGTGGTAATTTGACTTTGAACATTGTATCCTGTGGTTATTTGACCATTGGCATTATATACTGTGGTAACCTGATGACACAAATTATATAATGTGATCTTTTGATAATGGACATTTCATCCTGTGGTAATATGATTATGGACATTAAACCCTGTGGTAGTTTGATGATGGTTATTATATTCTGAAATAATTTGATGATGGAATTCATATCCTCTGGTAATTTGACAATGGGTATTTTATCCTTTGGTAATTTGATAATGGACTTTATATCCTGTGGCAATTTGCCATGCACATCATATCCTGTGGTAATTTATCCACAGACATTAAACCCTGGGCTTATTCTATTTCAAACATTATATCCTGTGGTAATTAGATGATGGACATCATAACCTGTGATACTTGATCATGGACATTATATCCTGTGGAAATTTGATGATGGATGGAAATCTTATCATGTGGTAATTTTATAATTGACATTATATCATATGGTAATTTGACTTTGAACATTATATCCTGTGGTTATTTGACCATTGGCATTATATACTGTGGTAATCTGATGATAGATATTATATAATGTGATAGTTTGATAATGGACATTTCAGCCTGTGGTAATATGATTATGGACATTAAATCCTATGGTAGTTTGATGATGGATATTATATTCTGAAATAATCTGATGATGGAATTCATATCCTCTGGTAATTTGACAATGGGTATTTTATCCTTTGGTAATTTGATAATGGACTTTATATCCTGTGGCAATTTGCCATGCACATCATATCCTGTGGTAATTTATCCACAGACATTAAACCCTGGGCTTATTCTATTTCAAACATTATATCCTGTGGTAATTAGATGATGGACATCATAACCTGTGATAGTTTGATAATGGACATTTCAGCCTGTGGTAATATGATTATGGACATTAAATCCTATGGTAGTTTGATGATGGATATTATATTCTGAAATAATCTGATGATGGAATTCATATCCTCTGGTAATTTGACAATGGGTATTTTATCCTTTGGTAATTTGATAATGGACTTTATATCCTGTGGCAATTTGCCATGCACATCATATCCTGTGGTAATTTATCCACAGACATTAAACCCTGGGCTTATTCTATTTCAAACATTATATCCTGTGGTAATTAGATGATGGACATCATAACCTGTGATACTTGATCATGGACATTATATCCTGTGGAAATTTGATGATGGATGGAAATCTTATCATGTGGTAATTTTATAATTGACATTATATCATGTGGTAATTTGACTTTGAACATTATATCCTGTGGTTATTTGACCACTGGCATTATATACTGTGGTAATCTGATGATAGATATTATATAATGTGATAGTTTGATAATGGACATTTCAGCCTGTGGTAATATGATTATGGACATTAAATCCTATGGTAGTTTGATGATGGATATTATATTCTGAAATAATCTGATGATGGACTTCATATCCTCTGGTAATTTGACAATGGGTATTTTATCCTTTGGTAATTTGATAATGGACTTTATATCCTGTGGCAATTTGTCATGCACATCATATCCTGTGGTAATTTATCCACAGACATTAAACCCTGGGCTTATTCTATTTCAAACATTATATCCTGTGGTAATTAGATGATGGACATCATAACCTGTGATACTTGATCATGGACATTATATCCTGTGGAAATTTGATGATGGATGGAAATCTTATCATGTGGTAATTTTATAATTGACATTATATCATGTGGTAATTTGACTTTGAACATTATATCCTGTGGTTATTTGACCATTGGCATTATATACTGTGGTAATCTGATGATAGATATTATATAATGTGATAGTTTGATAATGGACATTTCAGCCTGTGGTAATATGATTATGGACATTAAATCCTATGGTAGTTTGATGATGGATATTATATTCTGAAATAATCTGATGATGGACTTCATATCCTCTGGTAATTTGACAATGGGTATTTTATCCTTTGGTAATTTGATAATGGACTTTATATCCTGTGGCAATTTGCCATGCACATCATATCCTGTGGTAATTTATCCACAGACATTAAACCCTGGGCTTATTTAATTTCAAACATTATATCCTGTGGTAGTTTGATGATAGACATTATTTCCTGTGGTAAATTTGACCATGGGCATTATATCCTGTGGTAATTTGACCATAGGCATTATATCCTGTGGTAATTTGACCATGGGCATTATATCCTGTGGTAATCTGATGATGAACATTTTATCCTGTGGTAGTTTGATGATGGACTTTATATCCTATGGTAATTTGATGATGAACATATCCTGTAGTAATTTGATGTTGGACATTATATCTTATGGTCATATGACTATGAACTTTAAAAGTCCTGAGATATTATTACCATGGACATCACATTCTGTGGTAATTTGACCAGGGAAATATTATCTTGTGGTAATATAACCATTACCTTTAAGTCCAGCTGAAATTTGAACAAAAAGTATGATGTCTTTTGACATTAACTGAGTTTTTTTTGTCCAGGATTAGGGACCTATACAATGACAAAGTTGTCTTAGTACAATACTTACTGGATTTTAAACAAATTTTTTTTTGCATGGTCAATTTGCCTCAGATATTTTGATTCTTACCTTCCTTTTATAACTGCAAGTTCATGTATACAAAGCACCTAAAAAACAAATTTAGGGTGGATTTCAATAAGATTTTAGGTAGAGGTGGGTAATAATATGTGAAGAAGAGATTAATTATGATTAGATGTACATGCAGTAATAGTTTTGTCTGATTGTCTATCTAGCTGCTGGTTGTTCAGCCAGAAAAAATTGTAACTGGAATATATTAAAACTGCTCCATATACCAACAGGCATATGATACTGTGCATTGTATGATAGAATTCTAGAAGGTATAAAGTGCTGAGTACACTATGCTGTATGGTTGATACAGGGTGCATTATATTTTATAGTATATAATAAACAGTATTTACTGTATAAGTAATTATGCATATTTCACATTTATATTTCACAAAATACTATATATATATTATACACTCTATTAGAATAAGGTAAATTACACTTTAACATTAATGTATATTGTTCTTTATAATACTGTATAGTTAAAAGTGCTACCGCAATGTATGTGGTACTGTAGAGTAAACAGCAAGGTATTCTACATGGTATATATATATATATATATATATATATATATATATATATATATACTTTATATACTCTCTATAAGATATTGTCCCATAATTCCAGGTAAATGCAGCATGATCTGCCTGTCCTTGTTAAGCCATTATCCTTTAACGATCTCAGACTTAGTTTGCATGACAATGCTGTATAATGTGTCAATTAACAAAGCCATTAATAAGTACAGGTATGTTAAACAGTCCAGCATGAACATGTGGCCTGAATCCCCCCCTCCCTCAGAAGGCCATACCACGACCCTGTCCTGGAAGAGGCCAACTTAGGCCAGGATATAGTATTCAAGTGTTTATTTGTTCGAGAGAAAATTTGTGCTAACGTAACAATTCTTGAGACAACACACTGATCCTCAGGTGTATATATCATTACAAATGTATTAAAATGATCAACATTTGACAAAAGTACAATTTTTAAAGATAATTTAGCTGAAATATATTTTGTACTTGTTTCTGCAAGCCTATGGATCGTGGCTGTGATCAACAGAAGCAAGTTGTTATGCTGTGACAGTGGTCCAAGTAAGAGGGGAGGTGGGTCCTATATTAATACCAAGGAGGATAATACTGTTATAAATGGCTTTCTTTTATGCACACACATAAATAAAAAGTTAAGTCTTTTAGGGCTTTATTATAATAGTTAATATGTGATATAACAGTATTAAAACCAATTAAAGGTGATCAAGCAAATCAATTATCTCCCTGAAACTCTAAAATGTCACATTTTCATCATCATCATTATTATTAATATACTATCATATTTTTTATTAACCTTCAATTTATTAAGCTCAAGATGGCTTTATACTCAACACACAAAATCAATGCATCTGTTGATAATTTAACTAAACAGCAGTGCACCTACATAAAACATGCCACTATTTTAATTTTTTATCATCATTATTATATTTTTTATTAACCTTCCATTTAATTAAGCTCATCAGGTTTCTACACCCGACATGCTTAATCAATCCATCCACTGATAATTAAAGTAAATACCAGTGCACCTGCATACAACAGACCACTATTTTGTTTCCTCATTTCCATCAACATTGTCTTTATTATTATCATATTCTTTAATTAACTAAACAAATTAATTAAGCTCAACAGGATTTACAACCCTTAGACCAAATCAATGCATCTGTTCATAATTAAAGTAAATACCATTGAACCTGCATACAAAATACCAGTATATTATGTTTTTTTCTGCCCCAGCACTGACACTGACAAATTGCTGCTTCAGCTATGGCTAAAAAATAGATATGGGTCACTGGTACACAGCGGGTTTAATTAGTAACCAGACCACCTGCAAGGGCATTAGGTACAGGCTTAGTATACTAGCGTTAAGTTCTTACATATGAGATGGATTGGTAGATTAACCGCGGTGCACTAATGATAAAAAACATGACTAAAACACAATAGTTGGGTTTGGCCAGAACATAAGGAGTGCTGCAGGGTCCGCATGGGTGCGGTGTGAGTGCAAAAAAGTGGGCCCCACGTACACAAAGTTGGCCTTATACTGTCTGAAAATGCGGCTAATATCACCGCAAGTGACATCACCTACATCTTTATCCAAAACTGAGCTAGTATAGTTAATCGGGGACTGATTTTTGACCAGGAAGTCATGGTAATAGGCTGATGGCAGTGCTGTCCTGGTACATGTAAACGTTTGACAGGTCCCTCTCTTTGGTCAGCCGCAGCCATCCAGTCCAGCAGCTACTGACCATGTCACAAAATGTGTGTCTGTGTGTGTGTGTTAATGTAAAGTCTCAATGTGGCATATAACACACATTTTCCCATTTACCTCATGATAGGGTATGCTATGCCAGAACAAGTGGTGGTAAAAATTAATCACTGGCATGTCTGCTTTCCGATAATTATAATTTCATACTGTACCAACTTCTATTTTCAAGGGGTAGAGCACAGGGCTCAAAGCCATGACATCTTGAGTTCGAATCACAGCAGAGGAGCAGTGAGATTTTTCATGGTGGGCCCCCAACCAGGTTAAGCACTCTGTATAGGCTTAATGGGGAAACTGAGTCCAACAGTCATGTGTCACTCAAAAACATGCAAAATTTAAAGTAAATGCATCAAACTATTGCTGAGATATTTTTGTTTATTACCAAAAATAACAAACATAAACACATTGAAGGACACCAGACATAAGACATTTGAAGATGGTGACACCAGTCTTGCATAAGAAAAAAAAACTAACCTAGATCTATGGACATGCCAAGTTTCAGGCAGTATCATGTAAAACTGCTCATGAGATGTGTTACATAAAAATTATGATTATGGGTGGAGCCAGCAGTCTTTGTAAGGCACTAGTTCATATGTGATCCTATATAATGGTGCGAAATACTGAAAATTCCATCAAGCAGTTTCAGAGGAATTCTGCAGAAAAGAATATTTGCTGCGGCAGCAGCAGAACCTGGCTGAAAGCATAGTATCCACTAAACTTTGTCTCAGCAGATGAATTACACCAGGACGTTCACTCACCAACTACAGTCTGAAAATTCATATTCTGATGTAATATTTGGCATTAAAGGTTAAATTACTCAAGAAATGTTCATTAAGCATGAATATTAATCAAACATGAAATCCACACTGATGGTATAAACATACAGTCCTGGAAAACCTCATGTCTGGTTGTCCAAGATGAGCAAGTGGGAGAATTCTAGGAGCATTACTTGTCTGATATTCAAAAGGATGCAATCCAAGATCTATGGGCATGCAACATTTCAGGCTGATTCCCTCCCTGTCCTGCCCAGCAGATGGATGAAAATACATAATTTCAGGCCAATACACCAAACCACTCCTGAGAAAAGGGAATCAATGTATTTTGTGATTGTTGATGGTACAATATGATGGTTGGTGTTGCTACGAGTCTTGCATATGGCAAGGCTATCCAAGATAGATAAATGTGCAAAATTTTAGGCTGATACAACCATCCATTCTTCAGATATGTGAAATTTTCACCCTTACCAGATTTATGGATTGGCAATACAAGAAAACAATTGTAGGTGGCCCCACGAGGCTTGTATATGAGATTCAGATAGAAAGGATCTAGGGATATGATGAATTTCAGTCAGATATGTCAAACAACTCCTGAAATAAATGCAAGGATGTACTGTAGGAAATTATAGGTGGTGCCACTTGTCATGTGATGAGAAAGCTATCCAAAAAGAATGGACATGCCAAATTTTAGGCAAATACAGTGAACTACTACTTAGATATGACTGATTTTCACCCAAAGCAAACACATTGATGTACACTATGCAAAAAATGACTGCAAATAGTGCCACCAGTGACATGTTGGTACTTTATCCTGAAGAGTGACTTTCTTTAAATGCTTGCAAGAATGGACAAGTCCTTTATCAGTAATTTCTCATGACAGTCAAATATTGTCCCAACAGAGTCAATGGGACTGACAGAAATCTTTGGCACATCTGGCATTTCACATTAGCTGGTTTTACTTGGTTATTTTAATTTACTTAAAGCTAGCTATCCACATGTTATAAACATGTTGACATAAACAAAATGAACAGTCTGCATACCGTTGGATCCACTTTTTCTAGCATAGAACTTTTAATGACGGGTTCAAGGAATTATCTTCAATTAATAGACAGATATTGGAGTAAGCCCCTTCAAGTGTGCTCAACAAATCAAAGTTTACACTATGACAAGAATGGGACATGTTCAAAGGCTACATCAGAAACACATTTAAGAAAATTCAAAACTTCAGAATTTTAATTTAGACAATAAAACAATGACTTACAATCTTGGCTTAGAATTATTAAACTAAGATGACACTAAATGCCTCTGTTCAAGGAAACTATGTATTTACTATCTTTCAAAGCACACTGGTTGTCTTAAAAAGATAAAAGTCCAATGGCTTGTCAGAAGAAAGAAGCAAACATCTTTGAACTTTATGCATTGGTGAAAAGTCATCCCAAAGCCAGGGCATATCTTGATTTCAGCCAGAAGTTGCCAGTAGATAATAAAGAACTGAGACATGTGCATGTTAACAAAACAAAGTTTCAAATTACAAAAGAACATGAGACAAATGCCTCAAGTTGAAGCAAGCCTGTCAGACGGCCTCATCTGTATAATAAGTTAATGAGAGGTCTTAACATGAACCCTTTAAGTATGGTGCGGTCATCATTGTTACATTAATCACTCATAAACAGATGCAGGCACCTAATCAAAATGATTCGGCATAGCATCTTTACATTGTATGCCTTCTCCCCTGTGCCATACCCATAAAGGCCATGCACCCCAGGGATATGCACTGTTTGACCCCACTTTTGCCCAAGCCCACATGGTGGCCAGCCAGTCAGAAAGGCACCTCACTCCCCCCTAACACTTGTATGCTTGCTGCTGAGTGCAAAAAGGTCATTTGAGGACACTCACCCCTCATGCACAAAACCTGTTAAGTTTTCAGCACCCCCTGCTGGTTCTCTTTAACACTAAATTGGCCTGAGTAATCTGAATGCTCTGGCTCATTATGGAAGGTCACGTTGAATCATACATAATATGTGCAGAGCTGCAAAAATACAACTAAAATCTAAAAATGATTATGAGTAAAATTATCTACAATGTAAATAAGTTAGCATTTTCCTCTCTTACTAATTTATTGGTTTTTTTTTTAACTTGTTAACTTATTATATTGTTGTGGAATAAGAAAAATCCTAAGTGAAACTGTGAAATATTTCTGCAATATAAATTATTTGAAACAGTACTGTCTGAATGATTTAGTCACAATATAGTCCTAAAATAAAAAATATTTTATTTAACTTATTATACTGCTGTGGAGACAGATTTAATTATCTTGAGTGAAACTCTCCAAATAATAAATTAGTTAACAGTGTCCTCTTTTATCAATTATAACATCTTCATAAAATTAAAATTGTTAATTTACTTAATGTATTGTTGTGGTAGGTAATATCACTAAAAGGTTTTTATCTGGCTACTCTACCTTCATCTAATGCTAAATTCTTGGGTGTAATTTCACATCTAGATAATATTAACTTTTTGTTTTTCCCTCTAATGATAATACTTAACTGTACAAATTCTGGTGAGTTCTTCCCTATAACATTTAAAATAAAGATATTATGAAATCACCTTATTTTTCAATTTGACTCTTACAGAATCCATTTTTAGGCTTTGCATATTATTTCCAGTGAACAAGTGTCAAAAGCATACTTAAATATGATTCTTTTTAAAGAAATACTAAGTTTTGCATTTTTTGGGGTTTCATATGAAGAAAGAAAATAATGACCATTATAAAATACATGAAAATCCCTACACAGTTATTATTTATTTATAATGCTTTATTCATAATAACTTTTAATTTTTTAATGTTCAATAAATAATAAGTCAATTCATAATATATGTTTAAATTTTTAGAAAATAATTTTTAGATAACATATTTCATATTTCTAGTTGGAATCATGACAACTTCATTTTAAGGAATTTTCAAGAAATATTGTTTTAAATTTATTTTATTTCTTTGGCAACAGAGAATACCTAAACTGTAATGATCAAGGCAACAGACAAACATTTAATGTTTATTTGATTAAAAGAGACCCATGCAGTGGTTAAATTCAAGGGATTCTTGTAAGGAAAGGTCTAGCAGGGCACTGCTGAATGGATTTTAAATAAAAACTGAAAGTATTGAACTCTTAAAATTTTACAATATTGTAAAATTGACTGTTATATGTTACACATTTTTGAAAATAACTTCCATAGTTAACACTGTCTCTGTTCTTATAATATTTTTGGAATTTATTTAGTTGTTTCATCTAACAACAGTCTTTAACTTATTCATTACTGCTCTCAATTTTAATAATGTGTACAAAAATTATAATTTCTCATAAATGCAGGGACTGTTTATTTTTTTTTTCATAACTGCAAAAAGACTATATTAATGGCTTAATCTTCAAAAGAAGTGAATAGAACAGGGCATTAGAGCTGTGGTGAATATTAATTACACAACTTCAGTCAATACGGTATCTTCTCAAGACTAATGACTTGAATGACAGTGCTCTGGGCTGTACCAAAAGCATCCCATAAAACACAATACTTCTAACTCCCTGTGTTTAAGGTCAAATCAGTCAGATCTGGTGTTCAATGAGTGCATATGAGACCGGCATGGGTCCTTCTCTGGTGCACAAGTATATAGCACATCCCACAAGTACGGTACAGATAAGTAGATGCCCTCTAAACTAATATGGTTACAACCCCACCCTCAGTGCTAGTCAAAGCCCTGGGGGAGTTCACCCACCAGCAGGGGCTCCAGCTTCACAAGAATGTCCTGCATGTTTATGTGTTAACTCCAACCACAAAAATTACCATATTATGGAGAATACCTGGAAACCAATTTGCACTCAGAAAGGGTCCTAAATATCTCCTGAATGCTAAAGGTGCTGGATGGTCAAGTATGGGTGCAAACTGCACAGTCTTGGTTCTCCCTGATTGTAGATATTACAGTTAAAGGCTGTTTACAGCACTCTAACAACCAGAATCTCACCCTGCCTAATCTGTATGCTGTGGATGACCCTACAGTACCCTTATGTACTCTTATGGTATAACAAGGGATGCAGCTAGCTTTATCTTGCAATGATGCCAATAGATGTGGTTCAAATGATTTGTTTTAATTCAAATGCTAAGAAATAATTAATGATAAAAATTTTTAATTATTTTTTTTAATAAATAGCATATAATGCATTATCACCTTATTAATATGATATCTTCTAATAATATGTATAGAAAAAGAATTAAACTATTAAATAGACATATTAATGCATATTAATGCATATTAAACTATTAAATAGACATATAAATGCATTATATTGTTGACATATATTACTCTGATAGTATAAAAAAATGGCTTTTAGAGAGTCAACAATAATTGTATCTTGTGCTGATCAAAATGAGATTTTTTTGTATTTTAAAAATTATACAAGCCATCTTAAAAGTTTTAGTTCTCTATTGAACTTATTTGTATGGTTTCTATTTTTTAAAAAGATTTTGTTCTATTATCATTATTATCATCATCTTGTATTGTAAATGCATCACGTTATTAAATAGGAAATACAATAGGATATAATGAAATAAATAAAACAAAATATCACAGAACAGAATCAAATTTATATTTATTATGATATCTTCAGAGGCTTTTGCAATACATGTATTTAAGTTGCCTGGTTATGCAATATAATATATTTTGTTAGTATTATTTTTCCCTAAGAGGATGCTTGCATGGCATGTATTTTAGTTCACTGGTCATGCAATATATTTTATTAAATCATACAAAACCAGTATCAAATATGGTAAAATTATATAAATTGTTATTAAATCACTCCTTCTTGGGCCTGCCTGTGTGTATGCATTGTGAACTGACTGGTATAAAACTACACATGTTTCAATGTGCTAGTACTTGCTTCTCATTGACAAATCCATCATGTTCACGCCACCCTCAGTGATAATGACAGGTTAATGTAGAAAATAACATCCTACAGCTATGATTGCCCAGTCAAAATGCCATTATAGCCACCCAATATCTGGCTTTATTACACTCACATTCACTGAGATAACTTGTATAGAAAGACAGGTTCCCCCATACTTTGGTCTCAGTGCAAATAGGTCATTTCAGGGCATTGACCCCTTGCCAGCATGCAATGAACACAGTGATACTACCAGCGCCCCCTGTGTGTCATCAATGAAGCTAATTAATGTTCCCATTTTGAGATGGATGGGAGATATGCAGAGAAACTTGCGTTACCAAGTTAAATTTTAACTTGATAGATTTTCTAATAGCTTGGCTCTATTGATAATTTCCTGAAGGGGATAAATGGTATGAATTTTTGAAAAAAATTGTTACATTTACTAGCCAATATAGAATAAACATTCTGAATAATGAACAACAATAATACATCACAAACATAATACATATTTCTAAATAAACATTTTGTATTCAAATAAATAGGTTTATTTCATATAGATGTGTATATTTTGTGGTCTCTAATTTCATGACTACATGGCTATTACAGTACATCTTGGAGTGCAGTCAAGAATGTGTGAACCTTCCAAAAAAGGATTCATTCAACCACCTGGTTAATATAACACTAATGGTTGCTCTAAAGGTGGCTTGTTTAACCAGGTTTCACTTGATTATTTACTCACATACATACAAGCAATATTTGGACCTGATACTTTTCTGCAACTGTATGAGTGACCAAAGCTTTTACACCCCTATTCATATAACATTATTTAATGTAATATACCAGTATGTATAGATTAATCAAGCCTTATAAATTACTTTTCCAATGAGTACTTTGTTATATATATATATAACTTGTTTATTGATAGAAATGCATTCCTGTTAGGGGCGGATCCAGGATTTCTGGAGAGGGAGGAGTTTATCATTCACACATGGGGACTAACAACCTATCCACTTAACCTTGGGAAAGGGAAGGGGGGGGGGGGCAGTCTAATCTAGCAAAGTCCAGAAACTTTGTGGCTGCAAAAAATGTATTATGATATAGTAAGGTAGACTGATACTCTATTTAAATCTCTGCGAAGAGGGGTTTTAACGCTATAAAATGAGAAAAATAGTGGCTGTAAAAATGTAATATATAAGAGTAAGGTAGAGGGTTCAAACCCTACCCCCTCCCTTCTGGATTGCTCTACGCCTGTATATACTCATGTGTAATGGTAGTCTGGACTGGAAGACGGATACACCACAACAGCAAAGGGCACATCAGGCTGTCCAAAAAGAAAACCAATAGCACCAAGGGCCAAGTTGTATCGAACCTATGATGACATCATAGGGGATGCTAATGCCTGAGATGACATCACACTGGACCCCAGTGCATGATGGGAAGCACGCAGAAGGAAGGAAGGACAGTTTAGGTACACCTGAGGTCAACTCACGTGTGCCCACGGTACAAAAAAGGGATGAACCTACCCATCCCCCCTCCATCCCAGGTCTGTAAGTTAGGATATGCTATGAGGAAGCTCGGAGACAAATGCTGTACTAACTTCAGGACTTCACTAGAAACTGACAGCCAAGGATTCATTGGAAAATTCATAACTGTTGTTCATGATAAGCAGGAAGACTTAGGCACATTGAAACTACAAATGTAGGCCTCCTATCCTGACACAGAGTCACTGTATCAGTGGGTTCTTAATTAAAACATCAATGTGATAGGACCATATCAATTACCTGAGCCTTCCAGTGCATTCTTCAGGACAGTTTCCCTTCTTTTAATTTATTTTATTCCAAAAATCTATCTTCTATTTAGATAGTATATCTTTTTATCATGTTATTTAAAAAAAAATATATTAAATACATTAAAACTACAAGCAAGAGGTCTTCGTGACTAAAATGGATGTGGTTTATATTTATAACATCCAAAATTTATATACATAAAAAAATCAATATATGTGAATTTTTGTAGATGAAGCAAAGGCATTACTGCTTTGTTCTTCTGTTTAATAATTTCATTACAATGTAATACAATAACCACCTGTTGAATTGATATGTGTCTCAAAGTATATCCTTAAAACATATAGAAAACATTATAAATAGAATTTTACCCTCATGTTTGTGTAGTAATATCTGCTGGGATTCTAAAACAGTGACAGTGTCAGCCAGATATAACATTTAAAGTAGCCTGAAGGACTCTCCATTTTCATTGTCTAGTTGAAACCTGGCTCCTTTTACTGACACACACAGACACATACACATACACAGCCTTAAATGTAAATTATCATCCCGGCTGTTATTGTAACAAAATGTTTCTAGTTTGTTGCTTGTTATGAACCCTTTGAAAAATATGCCAAATGAACAGAATTCTTTTTTATAATAATTATACATGATCCATTAATTAAAACCTTCATAGTTAACCCAATTAAGGATTACTGTACCTGCATAACGAGTAGTCCTCTAATTTGCTGCAAAATAGTTCAAAATAAAAAATCTGGCAAAATTTTTTTCCTATTAAGCATTATCAACTGTTTTCTCCAAGTGAACAGACTGATCAACTGCTTAATGAAAGCTGACATTTTTAGTTTTTCATTTGTGTGCTGGTTTAATCATTGCAGAAATGATGAGTTCCTTTTTTCCACCTTCATACCAACCCTTCTATCTTGAACTTAGAACTAACAGTCTTTCATATTACGGTATTCCTTGCACCTACCATTTTTGTTCAAAACATTCTCTTGTGGTATCATTAAAATAAGTGAGTGTATTATTTGCTGAATAACCATATAAGCTGGTGCATGAGTTAGGGTATTAATAAATAAGTTAGTGTGTTATTTCTAGAGTAATATTTATAGATGACACAGTTTTGGAATACAAGTTTTTTAAATGCTATAGAACTAATATCAATTACGACCCAGGGCGTAAGTAAAACCACAGGTGGTTGTGTGGAGTTTGGTAACAAGGATGATGTAATAGTATATATTTGGTGCATTCTCAGTGCATCTTGGGATGCGGTAGGACTGTTTCAGTGCGAAAAGGGACGAAGCACGTGCACCCGCAGTACAGAAAAGTGGTGACCCCCATGAGAGCCTCCATTTTAGGTCAAGATACAAAAAGCGGGGGCGCTATTGGAGTAATTCTGGATCAACTTCTGGATGATCATCTGATACAGTTATAAATGATCCACCAGTGGTTCACCAATATCCAGGTCACCTGTCTCCCCCTTTTTGCTAATGGGACAATCCATATTAATATTCCTGCCAATCTTGCGTACATATTCATCAAAGCTACAAAACAGATGAGTTCAGTAAAGAAATAGGGCTAACAGCAATTCAAAGCAGAATTAAGGAAACTTTTAGACAAACGTCAGCAACAGCCAATAGCGATGAATAACTGAACTGAAAGTGAAAATAAAACTTACCATGCAAAGCGAAAGCTAAAGTTGCATGAATACAGCATTTACAGAATAATTGATCAGGAATCCTACACAGAGGTATGACAGTTCACATACAAGAACAATGAAACACAGTCACTTTCAAAGTTAAAATGTTCACAAAAATATATCTGCTTATTTATTCATATCAGGTTTACCAACAAAAGGATGCAACCATAATTCTGCAGCTACATGATAATTTCCCATATTGAAAAAAAGAATGTACTGTTATGGTAATAAATGATAAACCTTTGACTTATATATTGAGAAATGAGAGAACTGTAGAGGCACAAGAACTTGGAGAGGATTCAGCATTTTTGCAGGGAAGAAACTTCTGGGGAAAATGCAAGGGACAACAGAGTGGCCATAATAACAACTTATTTTTACAGAATTATTTCTGAATAAAATTCAATATCAACTTTTTGATGACCACTATATAACCACAAAAGTAGAAAGCAGTCCAAGACTTTAAAATGAAATATTCTACTTTTTTGCTGTTCAGAAAATCACCAAGTTAGTAAACTTCCTCATAAGCTGCCTTTTTAAGACAAAACCATGGCACAAGACAATGCACAGATAAAAATAAAAACCCACAAAACTGAGAAGTCTGACATATCATAACACCTACTTAAAATATATCTCTGTATCAATTCCATAACTCTAAAGTTTCTAAAAATCAATTCACACTAAAATAATCAACATAATAATAAACATATAAATTTTATAAATAAATCGTAACATTATCTGAAAAACCATAATAATCTAATATCTAATAATCACAAGCTAAGGCTTAAAGACTTTTTTAATTTTTGGTTTTATGAACATTTTGGGGAAGAGCTGAGGTGAAAAGGATGAAAAAAGTTTGAACTGTAAAACAATACTTTTATATTTTTAATTACCATCGATTAAAATCATAAATATAAACATACACTTCAGGAAACTCTGAAACAAGGGACTCAGGAGTCTTATGAAATAAAAGCTCATGAGTAGTTAAAACTATATCAGGGACAAATATATAAATATTTTTGCCTGAGGTATGTAGCTTTTATATTTTTAGGTATTTGTAACAAGTTTTATTTACTGCATATAGAAAAAAAATATATCCGTATATAATTAAACAAGTGAAAATATAAAGTTTAATTTTTTATTAAATTAAGGAAATTTTGATGAAGGTTTGTTGAATAAAAAGCATAAAAAAATCTAGCCTTGGTTAGGTTGAATGAATTTACACTTAACATTTCCTGCTGACAGTGATAATTTTCAATAATAATTTGCAATTAATACTATCACAGATTATTATTTTTAGGAAGGTGAATCTTTGCCTTTCAAATAATGAAATTCATACCTTTTCAGAATTAATGAAATCCAAGATAATCTATGGAAATGATTTCCCTATATAACAGAAACATTTTTTTATTATTTTATTTAAATAAAAAATTTTCAATTTTTGTCATTTTAACTACTCCACGAGTCTGTGGCATTGGTTGGCAAAGGTTTACACTGAGCTTTGGGTCCACTCTGTTGTTTTATTTCAGGGTTTAATTTAAATTTTCTTTACAGTATAGCTGCAAAACCATTATTATTTCTTTCTGACCTGAAAGTTTGTCAAATATCTTAAATTATTCAGTCCACTTAGTGTCAACACAAAATTAAGTAGAAAAGTGGACACTCATAAATACAGAAATAATAATAATAATAATAATAATAATAATAATAATAATAATAATAAAAATAACAATCATCATAATCATCATCAGCACACTGTGTTACATATACTTTTATTGTTATTATTTTTAAATGAAATTTCAAAATGCCTTTTGAATAAATAATGAAGGGCAAAGTAACACCAACAGTGATAATTCTGTATAATAATACTGATGCAACAACTGCTTTTAATATATTAAAAATATATTAATAATAATTTTATTTATTTGAATTATTAAAATTTTATTTTTTTAATATATTTCAATTTGAAATACTCTAACAGTAACCTGTCTACTGATAGACATTATGTTATTAGGCCAAAGAAGTTAACCATGAACGAGTACAAAAAGACAAAAATATAACATCTCCTTGCCATAACAACAAGTCATTGTCATATAATTTCAAGAAATGACAGAACATTTTGCGATTACATCATGTTTGCAGGTTAGTGCATTTTCAGTACATCGTGGGCTGCCGCAGTACTGTTCAGGTGCTCAAAGGGGCAGGGTGCGTGCTCCGGCAGTACACAAAAGTTGTGACCTGAACGGTAGCCTAGATTTGAAAGCTTTAGAGACAAAGCGTGGGAGGAATGGGGGAAATATTGACCTATTTTGTGGATTTGTTCATATTTACAACTGATTCCCATTGGATGAGGCCAATGCACAAAGTAGGGGAGCAGAGACCAGTCTATTCCAGTGAACCTGAACTGGTCCATGAACATTTGATAGATTTTTTCACATAAACCACTGATAAACATTTGATGAAGCCAATACATGCATTGAAGACAGGGGACAAGTCTATGTTGCAGAGCGCAAATATGTGCACTAATGTATAACATATACTTAAAAATCTAACCTGTCGCATCACAATGAAGGTAAAATGCATTTATCAACTAAACAACTATTAATATGTATTTTTCTTATTATATGTGGATGTACTATCTCAGCACAGCAGAGAATGAGTTTCAATAATATTGGATATAAAATATAAACACACTGGCAATATCTGCTGGTTGCAAACACCAAAACACTGTGGCTATGCCACCAGCAGTGGGTGAGAAGTCTGGCAAGGTGGGCCGGATTCAGGACGAACCAACGGATGGGGAGCTGCCATTCACCTGACTGTAGGACAGCAGGGCACTCGCTGGGTTTTGAGTCTTGGTGATATCTGAGAGCTAGGAATGTTGTCAATAGTGTTTTCTTAGAGGTTAAGACCATGGCCACCCGCAACTATGGCTAATGGAGAAGACACCTGGAGTTTAGGAGGTGCACAATATCTGAGATTATCAAGGCTATAAATAATCTGAATGTATGCACACATGAGAAAGTGATCTTGTCTTTCTTAAATAAAAGATGCTTTTGCAACCCCTTACTGGGAAAAACTATTAAGAATACACCATGTTTTTCTGAAGTGGTATCTTAACTCTGGAGAGAAATATCTTCCATTTATATATCAAAAACAAACTGAACTTAATCTGATGTTTCATACTAAATAAGTTCTCCAATTTATTAAAGTATTACATCTCCGAATGTGAAAACTGTCACTGTTTTCAAGAAAGTTTAAGAATGCATGTAAGCACATAAGATGCCAAGACTTCAGGCTTAATTCTGTTGCACCAATGTGAAAAAGAAGGACAAATGTAGGACTGGAAATACAAAACAAGTGACCCAGGGGTCATGATGCTCAGCTGTCTAGAAAGCCATATTCATAAAAGAAATTTTATCATCTTAATGCCAAATTTTGTAGGTGGTATCCCAATTCAACTGAAACATGGCTCAAAGGATATGGGTAACAGAGACCTGAACCTTAGTTCAGGTTTCCAAAGAGATTTTTCATGGACCTTCTTGGATGTTAAGTTAGAAGATTCTAGGTGCAATGGTTACGATTTGTGCCCTGTTAATGGTAGACTACATCTTTGAAAGTTTCAAAAATAAAAATTTAAAGAAAATTTGTAAAAATTTGAAAAAAATTGCAGATGGTGCCACCAGTCTGTAGGAACTGATTAAACAGTCCGTGATGAAGTGCATGCAAAGAATCATGGTGATCAATGCTTTAGTTGTTCAGATACTGGAGCTTTTGTATCATATTTTTAATTATTCTGGGGGGTATTCTGAACCCCACTGTTCGGGAGGATATGGGTAACAAAGACCTTATTTCATATCTGATAAAACCAGATATGTTTGTCTTATTGAATATGGCATTTTTTCCAGATATATCATTTTTTTTAATGGTAGATTTGAATCATTCGTAAATTTGCAAAAATAATCTTCTGGAGCAAACAGGAAATAGGGTTGAAGAATCTCAGTCTCTACAGTTAGGTCAGACATACTGCCTCAAAGATCAGTAGTAATTTTATAACCAGAGGTGTATTACTGTGAAAGTGAGATATAAAACTAAAATTCAGCTCAATTTCTTTGTCAATAAAATAATGTAAGATTTCATGCTTCAGCAAGCATAAATTTCTGCTTTGGAATGGTTGAACCGTCATTATGGATCAAGTGAACACTCTCAAACATTAAGAAATTGTTTCTTTTGACTCTGTTTTTTTTTGCTCAAAATATGGAATAATTATCATCACTGACTTGTCCTGAACCCAGAATACAACATCTAGAATGCAAACTCCATCAACCTAACACTACCTGGTGTACATTCTTGACACTACCTGGTACACACACTCAATCCAACTGACAACACCTGGTGTGCACTCCTGACGCTACCTGGTACACACACTCCATCTACCTGATACCACCTGGTGCACTTTCCTGATATTACCTGGTACACACACACCATCCACCTGACACCACCTGGTGTACACTCTTGACACTACCTGGTACACACGCCATCCACCTGATGTACAGTCCTGATATTACCTGGTACACACAACCCATCCACCTGACACCACCTAGTGTACACTCCTGACACTACCTGGTACACACACCCCATCCACCTGATACAACCTGGAGTACTTTCCTGATATTACCTGGTACACACACCCCATCCACCTGATACAACCTGGAGCACTTTCCTGATATTACCTGGTACACACACCTCATCCACCTGACATCACCTGGTGTACACTCCTGACACTACCTGGTACACACACCCCATCCACCTGACACCACCTGGTGTACATTCCTGACACTACCTGGTACACACACCCCATCCACCTGACACCACCTGGTGTACATTCCTGACACTACCTGGTACATACACTTCATCCACCTGACACCACCTGGTGTACACTCCTGACACTACCTGGTACACACACCCAATCCACCTGACACCACCTGGTGTACACTCCTGACACTACCTGGTACACACACCCCATCCACCTGACACCACCTGGTGTACATTCCTGACACTACCTGGTACACACACCCCATCCACCTGACACCACCTGGTGTACACTCCTGACACTACCTGGTACACACACCCCATCCACCTGACACCACCTGGTGTACATTCCTGACACTACCTGGTACACACACCCCATCCACCTGACACCACCTGGTGTACACTCCTGACACTACCTGGTACACACACCCCATCCACCTGACACCACCTGGTGTACATTCCTGACACTACCTGGTACACACACCCCATCCACCTGACACCACCTGGTGTACATTCCTGACACTACCTGATACATACACTTCATCCACCTGACACCACCTGGTAGGTACTCCTGACTCTTTCTGGTATTCAAACATAACAGAGAATTTTTTCCCCCTTTTTTTCCCTTTTAATTAGCATTAGCAATTATACATAATTAGAGTGTTTCAGTTTACAATTTATCAAGTTGTTTACAGGCCAAAATTAAATGCTCTAATCTGTATTTAATCTGATATTTTGTATAATACTGGAATTTTACCTACAGCAAGATATATAATGCATGGTGACAAAACTGCAGTATTCAGATTTTGAATATGAAATAAAGGCTGAAGTTATCATCCATTTAAATTGCAGATGGTCCATTTCTGTTCAGATAAAAAATATCGACACTTTTAATAAAACAACTGAAGAAACGAAGAGGTATGCTGAATATACATCAATAATTGACTGGATATTGCCTATGTTTTGTTTGAATAAAATAAAAGAATGGCACAGATGGATTATCTACCAAGATAAAAGGCCAAGACTGCACTTAATTAGAGATGAAGATAAAGAAGTGACTATGATTAACTCAGTGGTATGTTTAATCATTCCATTCACTGTCAAAATCCTGTAGATAATATCTGACTACAAAGCTGTAATTAAACATCAAAGGAGCACTATGGATAAAGATTTCATAGCAATAAAAATGCCCCTGTATCTCTAGCCCTTTGATCCTTTCAGTAAGAGATGACTGTCTGTCGTCCTCGTTTTGTATCAATCTCCGCACACTGAGAGCAGCATGGTGTGAACTAATCTATGTGAAGAAAAGTCCCGAATAGAGTTCAATAGCTATGGGGAGCCTCCCCCGCTTTTGTCTCATGATCGAAACCTCTGTCAAGTTTGCCACTTTTCTATACTTTAAATGCATGCCCCAGCCCTATGTGTACCTGGCCAGCCCTTAAACAGACCATTCTGCACCTTACATGCCCCCAGCACATTATGACATCATTGTTACATCACTCCCATCACCCCTTCAACAGCAGAGTCCACTACTACAACCTGTTTAAAGCTATTAGCATTTTCTTCTTTACTACATGAAATCAATGATGATTATTGGTACTTAAAGATGCATGTCTGTCTGCTGACAATGTTAAAGATTATATCATGACAGGCTACAAAATCCTGATGTTTTTTTTTATTACATGTACTTTACAAACGAGCCAATAGTACTTACTGCTGGAACACTTGACAGTCATGTTGGTTAGTTTACAGTTCAGTCTATATTGTTGAATACTTATTAGTTAAGTCCAAACTATTGGGTACATGACAATTAATTTGGGTACAAAGCTGACTATTTGATAGATAATACTATTACATTTATTATTTAGCTGCCTAGCCTTAGGAGCACAGGTTAGAGGATTAAGCATAAGACTTTATAGCAGATGTACCTTGTTGAACCCTGCAAAAAGGCTATGGAATCTCAGGAATAAAAATGCAATTCTTTATGACAAACAATGCCTTGTATGTAACCCTTGATCCTGTTTGTAGAAAACCTGTACAACCAAAAGGTTTATTACCTGTTATAATGACAATTCTTACCATATAATTACATGCACTGTCATTAAACAGAAAATGCCAAATACGAGAAATGCATTTTTTCAAAGATATAAAAGGTAAAAATTAACCATTTACCACTTAACAAAATTTTAAATAATCTGTCCTTCTCATTTGGTGAAATTGTATTCCCTTTTACTTTCAAAATTACCTGCCATTAGTATGTATATATATATATATATATATATGTCACAGGCGAAATTAGAATCCAGGCGGATTTAAAATCCGCCTAGGCGAGATTGAAATTTTGATTTCGCCTAGGCGAGATTAAAATTTCTATCTCGCCTAGGCGGATTTTAAATCTGCATAGGCGAGATTGAAATTTTGATTCCGCCTAGGCGAGATTAAAATCCTGTTATGATCATATGTAGGATTTCAATCTCGCCTAGGCGGATTTAAAATCTGCCTAGGCGAGACTGAAATTTTGATTTCGCCTAGGCTATATAAAAATCCTAGCTATTAATCTGCTTGATTCAATTATTTGGTTTAATCATGCTGATTATTTCATTATAATGCATATCTTCAAAAGAATAATCTTAATATTTAATGATAACATTATAAAATTAGTGACTAAAACAAGTTACTTGAGCTTAAAATAAATTCGGATTTATTACACTCATGATTTTACTGGGGTTGTCCTTTTATTTTTAACATGTTTAATAGTAATTTAATTTTAGCAGACTGACAAAACAAAACAAATATGTTAATGTACACATCTGCAAAACTGGTAGTCTACCTAATATTTTAATTTTTTTCCACCGTGTTCTACAGCACATTTTCACACAAAATGTTGATAAAAAAATATATATATGTCACAGTGTAGATGGGAATCCAGTTGAGTTCGAAACTCAACTATTTGAGATGGGAATCCCCATCTTAACAGTTGAGATGGGGATAGTAACTACTGAGATTGCAATATTTCAATGTACACTTGTTCACATTGGGATATCCAGAAGTCAACCAGATCATTTTGGGATAAACTGAAATACACTAGTGTACATGAGAATATTTTAGTTTAGATGTTACCAAGAGAAACAGTTTATTTTAAAATATCCTGAAATACACCAGTCTACTTAATAATATCTCAACCTTATTGTTAAGATATATTTTTTCCCTATTTCTTTTAAGTGGACACAAGAACACTGAGCCTCAGAACATTGAGTAGCTGCAAAAAATTACAGATATTTTTGTAAAAATAACTGAGGGAATTATACAGACTAGGAGTGTATATTCTGAGAGTAACTACCAAGAACACATGTATAAAAAGATACTCTTTTATTATATTTAACATTAAGCAATTCCATAACTACATGGTAATCACAGTCTAAAATATGCAGTATGCACTATTTATAATAAACAATATAAATAACTAAAATATTCAAATACCTGTATCTTCCTTGTCCCTTTCAGCTAATAAAAAGCCAAAATTTAATGTTATTTGCCAAGGCAAAAAATAAATGCTGAAACCTGAAAAAATCAGACCGAAAAAATACCTGTGTTTTTTTTTTTAAATTTCACCCACCTGTCAGAAAAAACTTGATCACTTCTGTAAAGCATTCTTTAGCATCAGTGATTATAAAAATCCATTTATTTTTTATGTTCATTAAGATATAGTGTTCTTAATAAACTGATCTTTCAAAATCCAAAGTTTCTGTAAAACTAACACTTAAAACAAAGCAAAATCAAAAT
Source organism: Sipunculus nudus (assembly GCA_026874595.1). NCBI lineage: Eukaryota > Metazoa > Annelida > Sipuncula > Golfingiida > Sipunculidae > Sipunculus > Sipunculus nudus. The sequence goes on from CM049319.1 coordinate 15,180,685, forward strand.
TTCCATCTTGTTGGCCAGGGCAGATCTTAAATTCCTAAAATGGTCCTATTCATTAAGATGTTCAGATATACAATTCTCAACAGATAAATCTCTCCACGCCAAATGTGAGAATAAACTGCAATTATTATGAAACAATCAGCATGATTAAACCAAAGAATTAAATGACACAGATTAAAAGCTAGGATTTTAATCTGGCCTAGGCAAAATCAGAATTTCAATCTCTCCTAGGCAGATTTAAAATCAGCCTAGGCGAGATTGAAATCCTACATATAATCATAGCAGGATTTTAATCTGGCCTAGGCGGAATCAGAATTTCAATCGCCTAGGCGAAATCAAAATTTCAATCTCGCCTAGGCGGATTTTAAATCCGCCTGGATTCTAATTTCGCCTGTGACATATGACTATATATATATATATATATATATATATATATATATATATATATATATATATATACATATATATATATATATATATATATATATATATACACGCACATAGTTTTTCTTGTGAATAGTTGTGGGTCTGTTTGTGCATTTGTGATATTGAGATAAAATATGAGTTTCTTTTCTGTTTAGCCCTTCCAATTTAATCATTTTTCATATTTTCTTAAACTTGTTTCCTGGTCAAATACATTCCATATATATAACTTAAAGTATTTTAAGATGTATATGATCAATCTGATCCATAACCTTGGCTTGAGCTAAACCATGAATATACATTATGTTAAATGAGGTATGATAAATTTCCACAAACCATATATCCTGATTGGTACTGGATGGGAAAATGTGATTTAAAACATAAACTAGTGCAAAGTTGGTGCATGGTGGCTATACGATTAGGACAATTCAGGTGCGTAAAGGGGCAGGGTGCGTGCTATCACAGTACAAAAAAGTGGTGACCTCTTGCACGTCGCCTCATTTTCATATCTTTTCACAAAGCTGATGAGTGAATCTCTGGATCTGGACTGATTCTGGACCATGTGAGAGTGACTGTGCTAGTCAGGTTTTGCCCGGATCTCTTATTAGCCTGGATAGTGACCACATTTACTAGAGAATGAATGATCATTTAAGTGATAACTGGCATTAATAACAATGTCAGCTGTCAATGTGATTAGCTGGTCTTAATGGCTAACCAGGTTTAGGGGCTGCTCCATCCCCTGTGTGTGCACTACTAGTTACTATTAATCATCATGGGAGGAGCAGCATTGTGATAAGCTAACAGTGCCCTGGACATGGTTGGGGTCTGATGTCACCGTTAATCACAGAGTGATGGTTTAAGCACATGATAGAGAGATGATCATCCTCACATCATATAATGCCTGATTCGGAGGATGCTATCCATCTCCTCTTGTGACCTGATGAAAAGTTAGATCAGGAAAAAAAATTCTTATCCATGTGAAAGCAAATGGAAATCACTAAGTTACTGATAGCTCTGTCATTCTCCCCTTTTTTGGGTGAGAGCATGCACTCAACGAAAGCTCCCACTCCAATCACCTCCTGTTACAGAACACCATTTAAGAGTGATGAGTTCAAACTGCAACAACATTTCATCCTTCCTACCTGTTTATATTACTTGGAATTCAACTAATTGTGAATCTTAAAATTTCATTTTTTTATTCAAAATTTAGATATGTTTTTTATTTATTTTATACAAGGCCACACCAGTGGTGAAGCAGAATATTTCAATATAAAAAGTACTAGGTGAAATAATTAGTCTTAAACAAGGCCACACAATGTTGATTAATTGTTATGAGGAAGCTCGGACCAAAACTATGGAGCAAGCAAGCAGTTAAAAATAAAATAACCATTAACATAATAGATATTTTTAGTGGTGCTTATGAAAAGAATTTCCTTTTTACCATGATACTGTCATGAAAGCTTTGACAGGGTAAAGGCAAGAGAACCAATCAGCAACATTAACCATGACTTGGTACTCATACACAAACACACAAACAAATTGATCAGCCAATAAATTCTATATACCAGCAATTCTTGTACACAACACACATACAAAAAACACAAATTTATATTTAACAAAATTTCAAATTCCACCAATTCCACAGAACAAGTATTTTGCATGGTATGGCCTAAATTTCAATACTCCAATATGTGTAGCCTGATAGCAAATCCAGTGAATACATGTTATTTAATGATATTTTGAGAGAATATACAAAATGTCGAGTTTTATATGAAGCTTCAGTTAAATGCTGAGTTATCATGTCTGAATGATGGCAGGTCTTTACATTTCTAACTCATTGTGTGGTCTTAAATATGTAGTCATATTACAGATAAATAATTCGCTCTGTTTTCAAATATTTTCATTATATTTTCAAAGATTAAACAGATACCAAAGAAATAACTTGCTTTAGGTTAATGCAATTCTGTAGAACTGAAATTTATATACATACAATATGTGTGAGCACAGAAAAGCTAGCCATATGAGGGTGTTCTGAGGGTAAATGTGAAGGGTTTCTAGGGAGCCCTCCTATCATTATATGTTTAAATCTTGTATTTTTTTTTCCTAAAGAAATTTTTTTTTTTTCATTTGTAGATATCCTGAAGATAAACATACAAGAACCCTTTGTTGCTGATCAGATATCCACCTCAGAAGAGCATTTTATGAAGAGCTTTTATTGTTACACATGGCATGTCATTCATTTCTGCCCCCTGAACAAACAGTTTTGCTCTGATATGAAAGCACTTTGTCTAATGGTGCAAACCATGTCCAGTTGTTTGCGGGCATGCAGGCAATAACTAGACCATCAGATACATTACTGTCTAGTCACACATGTGCATCCCATAGAACATTCACCGGCCAGCTTGACAGCGGTGATTGTCAGTTATGCACTTTGTACAACCATGTTATATACCTTCATGTTACAAGTACAGTCTGGATCTCTGTCTCTCGATCTCTTATTTTCACTCTACTTTCTTTCTCTTTCCTTCTCTCTCTCTAAACAACAAAAGAACTCTTATGTGTATCATAACATGAACAACCTTTAACTTCAAATTTTACATGAGTAAAATGTGTCCCATGTAAAGCTGAAAATATCCTAGCTGGTTTTCATAATATTCAGAGTTTGGATGTTTCAAAAGGAATTTGAAAAAACCAAATTCATATATTCTGCATACATAATGTACATAAATTTACCAACACCATTTTATTTAAGACTCCATTTTTTATAAAAACCAACCCTTTTGATCACCTCTGAATACAGTATAATCCTTCATTGAAACTGCAATATTTCAAGAAGTAACATTTCCTGCATCAGATGTCAGCACATATCCTATATCCCACTGAGGTAATTTTTTTAGTTAAAACTTTTTATAACACCATCCACAACACAAGACAGGAGATTAAGTTAATTATATTAAGACACTAAATTACATGTATTAAGTAATATACAGTAACTATAGATATTGTGTACTGCTCACACTGCAAAATTTTGTATGCTAATTACTACCTAATTATTACCTCTTCATAGGTGATTAAAGCCATTTTCACAATACAAGCATATCAGATACTGTTTCCCCAATACAAAATTCAACATATGGTATTCAATACACTACATGTTCATATTGTGTAAAAAAATCACATTCTGTACCATATTTGATGAGGCATTTGATTCACCTTTCATTATGAGCTCTTGTAGCTGTTATTGCACATGCTCATAAATATTTGTCCAGTTCTCAACCTTGTTTATTTGTCTAATTTTGTCCACTAAACTGATTTCCATCTGACAAGAAGGAACATAGGCCAGCCAAGGAAGACACCATTCAATGTTGTAGATAAAATAATAAATCCAGTAAGATGTTTTGCCTTAGTGGAGGATTGCACTCTACAAGTGCTTTTCTCTTATAAAGAGTGGACCAGTCTAGAAAAAAGTGACATGGAGGGTTTAGATCATAAAAGAGACACAAGTGTGCTACTGCAGTAGAGCAATAAGGATGTGTGTTGTTATACATACACACAGATGTACACAATCATAACCGATTACTTATGAAGTGCAACAGTCTAGACATACAGTGACACCAGTGACGAAGAGATGAACAAGATATTGCGACATGAAGTGTAGCACTACGCTAGAGTCCTCCCCAAATAATATAAGTATCCAACAGACCTATCCTATCATGCTGACATGACCATACTGACACCGGTGCACTCTTTGATGAGCCTCAAAAAGAGACCCCATGGTGATTTTAGATGGCTCAAGAATAGCTCTTTTCCATCTGAGTATTAGTCTATCCATCAGAGAGTGTCAGACAAGCCCCCAAACATCCCTCGTGATTATCTAACCACTTGCTACAGAGCAAACAGCTATGAATCAAACACCCCTGACGCCCAACACCCAGACACACCAAATGAGTGAGGTGTTGTTACCTTAAGGGAAAAAGAATCTATAATCCCCGTAGTGACTCCACAAGATGATTAAATGATTTGCAATAACAGCCATGCCCTCTGTGTACTGTCTCCATCAGCTGATTGAATGCTACTGCGCCTGAGACCAGTCAATATTCAACATGAGTAATATTTCACTCTCCATCTGCCAGAAGGCATATTTAATACTAGGGTACACTAGTTATGAAACAGGTGGTAAATTTTGCACTTAAGGACTCAAACTTAACCATTACCCAAAGCCTATCCTATGGGGTATCAACTTAACATACCTGTTTGTTTTGTAAACATTTGCCATAATATATGCATAATCTCATATATCATTTCATTCTGGCTGAATATGAGTTTTCCAGCAAAACCATCGTTGTACTTATTACCTCTACAGGTAATTATCAGTTCTGTGTTAGAGTTAACACAGTGCATGTGTGTCTGTTTACCTAACAAACTTTGAAAACTCCCAAACAAGGAGAAGAAACAGGAAAGCAGAAACATCAAAGAAGTTGGTAAAATTTTGATTCAGTGTAATGTTGCACTGTATGGCCACTAGGTGGCTTGTGTGCTATGTTTTGGTTAGTGCCACCAATCATACCCGGTGCAAGTTTAGTTCCTCTGGTGTACAGGAGTAAGAATATTGGCAGATACCATATTTAACATACCTGTTGTGTTAATTGGTCCCTTCAAGACAATAGACTTAAGAGCTGAAGGGTCGTGGGCACTGCATTAGTTAATGATAAATGAATATTTTTATATGCAGCAATTCTTGAGGTGTTGATGATAGGCTGATTTTGTTGGATTTTCATAAAATACAAAAATGTATGACATATCTTGAAATGGGGCATAATAATAACATAAATTTTTAAATATTTTCAATGACACTTTAATTATGAATGAAACTTTTGTCTTGTGTTTTTTCTATTAATATGGATATCCATTGAAGTGACTGAGACAAGAGCAGCAATTCTTAGAAAATCATTTAATGGATGAGCACAGTTGTGACAAAAATTCTGTCTCCCTTTTGTGTGGCCTTAGACAATGCACAGCATGATGATGGGTGTTGGGTGTTGATTGTTGTATATAAATGTAAACTATCAAGGGCCATGAAATTAAATCTCTAAGACTTGTGTTTCAATACATATCAACATTTTATACTCGCCTATTACCTGTTCATTATTTTGCACCTGTAAACCTGTTTTATTCCATATACAACAGAATCACAAGGTGCTGCAAATTTATCTGGTGAATAAAATGGTTAAGTCCTGATAGATGGCACTGAGAGAGCCCCTTCACCAAACAAAGTCAAATTTCTCAGGATTAATGAAAATAATGAGGAAATATGGAACCTTCCCCCCCCCCCCCCCCTTTAGTAGTGCTTGGAAACATTCCTGAACCCTCAAGACCAAAAGCAGGCTGGACAGTGGCTTGGCCACTGAGGAATTGTTTGACATCTGTTTATTGTCTCCACTTTCAATTAGGACATAGATTAAACCCTTGGCTCCATTAATGAGGTACCTAGAAGGATGCAGAAGGCTACATTTATTTAAAATTACATTCTGACACTGGCAACATTTCATGTCAATTTACAGTTTGATCTGGTAACGTAAGACACATTTCATACCTAAAAACATTCCAATTTTGATAAGGTTTATTATTTTGAAGATAAGATAAAGGATAACATCTCATTGATTATTCTGAAAGTATTCTATTAGATTACCTCTGTAATATATATGTGACTTTTTTGTATTGGATATTGTTCAAACAACTGGAAGATTATATCTCATACATGTAGATGCTTGAAGAGTTCAAGTGCACAAAGGCACTTTTTTTATTAGAACAATTCACAGAAGAAATGACTTGCTATAACATGAAGTACCATTTCATATCAGGACACAAAGCAATTGAGTGATCACTGTTCTAAATGCAAGACTCGTGAAGATAATAGCAGGGTTTATTTTCAGGGAATTTTAGAACTGCATAAACATCTAATTGAGCTTCCTCATCAGCATAAAATGCATGCTTTTGGGCTCAGCTATATAAAAATGTTGGAGGCCAAGATTGGTGAACCATCACAAGTTGATCTGAAGTCTGTATATATAGCTTTTTTACATTATTTGAACATAATAATGAAAATATGACAAAATATATATAATTATTACAGAAATATAATAGTATGTCTTGAACTTCATGCCAAAGCCAATTATATGGTATATAGCATTGATACAACTGATTCATCAAATTAATTATTCACTCATTGACATAAAAGTGATGTGTCAGTCTGTGATGGGGACCAGAACTTCTGGAACTGCATAAATCCAGAATCAGTCTGAATTACAGATGTACATTAAGACTTAAAACTGCACAAATTGGGGTCAACTGCACATTAAATATACAGGTACCATGAACTACACATTAATGTTTACTGTGGCCCTGCTACCCTTAATTCATCAGGAGAAACAACATTTGTGTAATCTAAGTTTTTTTTTTATAAGTTTACTCTTTTCTTTTGTGAAGTTTCAACCCTTCAACTTTACAGCAGTGTGGGGGACCTTTGGTCCAATGCAACATTTGTGAGAGAAAAAGGGACTGAGTGATCGAAAAGAAGAAGGAAAAGAAAATTAATTTCACACCTTACAGTTATGAGTCCCATACCTCTACCATTTTGCAACACTGCATTATGTGTGATGTTATGTTCACAGAGTAAATATGCATTATCAAAGTTGCAAATAAGTTATGTATAATGAGTAGATGACAAAGCAAGATAGTTTGATTTGTAAGAGAGAAATTGTCTTTTCCATTACTTTTGATATCAAGTTTGTAGGTGCATGTGTGTGTGTATCTGTATATGCCTGTGTGTGATTGTGCTTTAAATGAAATAAAAATTAAACCACCGATGTCTCTACATGCTAATTTGAATCACAAATACATGTTATGATGGTAAATAGATCATGCAAAAAATACATTTATAGAAACCAGTTTTAGGTCCAATTTAAACCTCTGTAGGCAGGACAATTGAAGTGGGGACCACACTTAACATAAGAGGTACATACAATTCCTGATGTACTTGGCAAAAGAAAGACACAAAAAAATAACACAAACAATATCACAGTGCTGCCACTGTATCTGAAGTGCTGTTTTAACATACACTTGTGAACAGTCCAGTAGTCAAATGACAACTACACAATGCTGATACACTGACAGGTGACTGTAAAACTAGATGTACCGGAAGCTCAACCCACTAGTGCCCCTTTACCTTGCTTGTTTAAGTCCTCATAAAATGAAAACCACAAATTAAGATGTTTGTTCATTCACTGTACCAATGGCACTTCATACAGCAGACCTATCTCATGGTGTTCTGTGGTATTTTATGTTTGCTGAAGTGGCCAACCATAAATAATATTGTACATTGAACATTACTAATAACTATTTTATCATCTCTTCAAAGTATACAATGATCGTTTAATTCACTGACACTCCACCATTGTCACTCATCTACTTTGAGGCAATGACTGTTTTTTAGTATTAATATATTCGGGATGATGCCATGTGTGTTCACAGGGGGTGATTTTCTAAATTTCCTATAATTTCTGAGAAATATAACATTATATTGTTTTGCAAAGGGGGTTTCACATGTCCTTGTTGAATGTGTTTGCATTATTTTGGTTTGGATCATTAGATGGGCCCTTCTCTTGCTATAAACACATGGATATAAACAAATGAAAAGCCTGTCTGTTGTGGGATCTGCATTTTCTTGCCTATTTGTATAAAAGGTTCAAGTGATTTTCTTTATTTAATAGGATTAAGATATCAGAACATGCCCTTTGAAAAGCTTTGTCAAAACTGAAGATAGTTACATATGGTTATATATTTAGCTTAATTCACAAACCATTGGGGCCAGTTGCTAAGTTGTAAGGGACTCAAGACTCTGGGTTCTGCTGACATGGCATCTCTGGTGCATCAGAGAAAAATGATGACAAAGACCTACATTCTGTGCTGGCTTTTATATCTTTTACCTGAATTAAAATAAATGGATGAATAAAAAATATAACAGTTCAGTCCAAAAAACTGTAAAGAGTCATCCATGCACACTGGCAATTAACAGCACGTGTAAAGTATAGCAAAAAATTTCACAAAAGGTTTTTAATGAAACCTGAGCGCCTCTTACAATCAGGAACAGATCACGCATCAGGTATTGTAATGGCAGTCTATTTGATCTTCTTTTTTAAGCACACAGCAGGGAATCCAGTGTTTAAATCTTACAGGTAGCTGTGTGGAGAGTATTTATGACTCTCTTTACTTCTTTATAAGCCCCAGGAAGAGTTGCTGGTTGTAGCTAGTGGGCCTGGTCCTTTTTCCGCCCATGCTATGTGGATGATAACTGGGTGATTTTTCGGCTGCTGTGATTCTGAATGCAGTCATCAGTCCAGGAATCAGAACAACGTCAGGTTCTCCTGTCACAGTGTCTCCAAAAAGCCCAGATGGAGGCTCCGTTAGGGTCACCACTTTTCTGTACTGCGGGTGCACGTGTGCTGCCCCTTTACGTACTGAAAATGTTCCGGTAGCGCCCGCCCTGCACCCGAACCATACTAACCACCATACACGATGACATCATCATACTCATCGCCTATGTGTTAAGTGAACATTCCCATCCTTAATCATATCATGATTAGTTGTGGCGCTGAACCAGGTCAGGTGTAAGATCTAAAACTAGGGGGTGTAAGGGTCAAATGGTATGGTCCATGCAGCAATAGTGGTTCCATTATTCTCTATTTTAACTTGACTAGTTTTATGTCTTATATACTGATTGTTTTTATATGATCTTGTAACTATTTTTATAAATTGCAGAATCATTCTGAATCATGAACTGAGCCTTAAATTTTGGAATGAAACCAATGAAGTAATAAATGATATGTAATATTTATTAACACTTTTGAGTCTCAGGTTTTCATCATACTTGAATGGATAAAATCCAAATATCATAATCTGTTGATCAATTCTGCTGAAAATTCACTCATATTCCACAGGTGTATGCCTATGGACCTGTCAGCTTCAAAGTCTTATACTAAACCAGCAGGACCCCAAATATTGCAGTTACAGTATAGGGAGTTATCTAACCAGCAAGATTTCTACCAAATCTAAAACAGCTTAGACTGGGACAAAGTCAAAATAGAGTTTTACAGAATATGACACAGCAAAAAAGGCCATGATAGCCAGCTGTCCATCCAAGATAGGTGTCTGTCAGTACAGGTATTACTGTGCATAATTAAAACTGTATCCCCAACACACGGGGTACTGGTACATGGTGATATCAAATGACCATAGTCTTTATGCTGATTGTGCATGGATGGTTGTTTGACCATCTCATCCCTTGGTGATCACACTGGATGGGTACATGTGCATTAATAAAGGTTCAACTGTGATCTATGAATGAAATATCTCCATCACATGTGTTCTGGTGAGTGATTAGTCAGTCCCAAGAGTTTTGTGCACAGGCAGTCTGTGACTGGTAACTTTAATATACTATTTCCAGGTATCCTCCCTTGATGGATGTCTATAAAGGCAGGTTTTACTTTATTTTAAGACAGAAATATTGAATACAAAGTGATCATTTCCTTGATGCATTTTACCTATATACAGTGTATGGCTGGTCATTTAACTATTTCCAGGTGTCTATCCTAGAGGAGGGTCCATTTATTCAGGTTTTAGTGTGCTCATGACAGACAGACAATATCTGATGCCCAAGTGGTCATTCCCTTGGGACCTTTGTACAGGCAGTGTACGATTGGTCATTTAACTATAAGCAGCTACAAGCAAGAGCTCTGTACTAGTTTCTGGCCTCTCTGACAGAAGGCTTTTATCCAGGGTAATGTTAGGGCTTGATGAGCATGTGTATAGGGGGCTGTTTATAGTGGTGCTATAAACTGGAGCAGGACATTAGAATGACCTAATGTGTTGTCTCAAGAGATGAACAAAATAGAAACTGGTGGGAGGCTGCCACTTTTGTACTGTACCTGAACTCACATTGTCCTGGTTGTAAACTGGAGGTAAATCTGAGGCAGTGGTGTGTAAAGTACACTCCTGTTTTCATGTTTACTCCTTTTTTCTTCTTCAGTAATTCTAACAGGTTTCTCATTAATATAAACAATAACATAAACCTATAATCTGTAACAATTCAAAATACACAAAAGGTTACTGGGTTTAACTCTAGTGCAAGATTCATACAGTTCCAGAAATTAAAATATGCATGACATTTTCATTATTCTATTTAAGAATATCAATTAAGGATGTTATTACATAATATATCTTCTGTTAGTTTGTCTTTTAAAGGCTACATGTGCCTTGCAAGAAGATAAGATAGACAGAAAAAGCACACATTCCAGAAGTAACTAATATATATATATATATATTTATATTTATATATTTATACACACACAAACATATATATATATATATATATATATATATATATATATATATATATATATATATATACACCAGTAACTATTAGATATTTATATATATATAAATATATATATATGTACCTGCATAAGAAAAAATATTCACCTGTGGAAGAACAGATTTTTATGATATATGTATTGGTAGTCACATACTTTTTCATGTTTCCATGCTACATATATTAAGCTATGTCCAGAAAGTATACCCAATAACCAAGCACGCACATTCTGACCTACATGCTATGGAACACTTGCTCACGGTAAATTGCTTCATATGAGATTGTGGTAGGAAGTCCCAGATCAGGCTCATCCTGGCCGATTAAGCATTGCTTTGTCTCTAGAAATGAAAATGAGGCGACATAAGCGAGGGTCACAACTTTTCTGTACTGCGGAGCACGCGCCCTGCCCCTTTGCGCACCTGAACAGTCCTTAAACTGCCTAATATGCACCAAACATGCACTAAAGTTGCACCGTTGCTGGTCTGTGATGTCATCCTTCCATCAGTATGTAAACATGTCACAATTACAAATATCCACATGTAACAGGTTACTATACCATGTGACACAGGCACAGAGGAAGTGCATTCTTTCAAGCTGACACAAAGACATTAATTTTAATTTGCTGCCATCCTGGTGCTAACCAAGTTTTGCCAGATAATCCCTTTTAAGTACAAGCATATTTTTCGGGTTGGGCACTCATTTCATGCCGTAGTGATTTTATATATATTTCTAGTTATTAGATGAGTAAAAGAGAACAGACCCAGTCAACAATAAATGAGAACAGAGCCAGTCAATGATATCCCGCTTCTCAGTGATAAAGGGAAGGTAAAAAACTGATCAATACAGCATATTCGTCTAAAAAGTCAACTATTTTTCAAATTTCATTTATTATTTATTCTTCTTACCAATATAAATAAGGGAAGCATTCCCTCAGATATGCACAATATAAATTGCACATGTATGTAAAGTTGCATGTTCACTATTATGCCCTTTGCCAATGAGTTGTGCTTCAGTGGTGACAGGATTGCTGCTAAGATATAAGAATAGCTGCCTGCCCCCTAGTGGACAAGTTTGAAACAAAGCTGCAAAGCTTTCAAAACAGCCATATAGGCTAAAAAGAAGAGTGACTAAAATTGACTAGTCTTTAATCTTATTTTACAGTTCATCTCTCACTCTGATTTTAGAATCTATCTACAATTTTAGAGCCCATTCTCTCTTTATGTTTTGGTCCAAGGGTCCATAAAACTATTGATTTTTTTGGGTGTGGCCTTAATAGAACAGAAACTTCCAAAAGCCATAAAAACAATTATTGTTCAACAGGTTACCTGTCATTATTTTTCATTGATCATACTTTTTTTTAAATAAAGACAAGGTCCTGGGCAATGATTTTAATTTTTTGCTATTTTCCAAATTCCCTTAATGAATTCTAAAAAGGTATTGAAAAGTAACTTGAATTTATCATGTACACCATTTCATAAACTGGAGCAATTCTTTTTCAAGGCAAACTTGCAATATACTATGAACTGTTTCTCAACTAGTTAAAAAAAAAGAAACAATTTGCCCACCCACATCAAATTTTTTTATGTTCCCACAGTCCATAGAACAAAAAATTTTTTGGTGTGGCCTTACTCTGTAAGAATGAGCCAAATATGTCCTGCCTAATTTTTCAATTTTTGATTCACTTTATTTATGTACACATATTAACTAGAATACGGGTAGTCGACAAGCGACTACGTGTATCCGCCTAAATCAGAGTGGAACTTGTGAAGTGAGGCATGGATTAAGTGGCAAGGGGAAATAGAGTGAAGTGTTGCATATTAGCATGGATGTCTGCAGCCAAATTGTGTATGAAGGTTGCCCCCCCTACCACAAAATCCAGAAAGTTGTCCCAGTTGTATACATATGCAAAATTTAAGGCAGATAAGTCAAACCACTACATGTATATGAGTGATTTTATCCCGTGGCAGACAATCAGATGGACGCTGAGCAAAAATGGTTGCAGGTGACGGCACCAGTTTTGCGTATGATAAAGAGCTATGTGAGAACTATACACATGCAAAACTTTGGCCCAATCGGTGAAACGGTTCCCAAGATATGAGCTTGGATGTCTGCTGCATAAACTAGAATGCAGGTGGCTCCACCTGTCATAAAATCAAGAGAGCTGTCGGGGATGTATCAACCTGCAAAATTTTAGCCAGATATGTCAAACGACTGCCGATATATGAGTGATTTTATCCCATGGCAGACAAACAGACAGGAGCTGTGCAAAAATGGCTGTAGGTGGCACCACCAGTTTTGCGTATGTTATAAAGCTCTCCAAGGGCTACATTTGTGCAAAAAAATTTTCCTGATCGGTCAAACGGTTCCCTAGATATGAGCTTGGATGTCTGCAGCGTAAACGTGAATGTAGGTGGCGCCACCTGTCATAAAATCAGAAAAGCTATCCAGGATGTATACGCATGCGGAATTTCAGGGGAATTAGTCAAGTCACTGCAGAGATATGAGTGATTTTAACCCAAGGCAGACAAACAGATGGACACTGTGCAAACATGGTTGCAGGTGGCGCCACCATTTTTTGTGTATGTTATAAAGCTCTCCAAGGGCTACATTTGTGCAAAAAAATTTTCCTGATCGGTCAAACGGTTCCTGAGATATGAGCTTGGATGTCTGCAGCATAAACGTGAATGTAGGTGGCGCCACCTGTCACAAAATCAGAAAAGCTATCCAGGATGTATACGCATGCCAAATTTCAGGTGAATTAGTCAAGTCACTGCAGAGATATGAGTGATTTTAACCCAAGGCAGACGAACAGATGGACACTGTGCAAACATGGTTGTAGGTGGCGCCACCATTTTTTGTGTATGTTATAAAGCTCTCCAAGGGCTACATTTGTGCAAAAAATTTTCCTGATCGGTCAAACGGTTCCCGAGATATGAGCTTGGATGTCTGCAGCGTAAACGTGAATGTAGGTGGCGCCACCTGTCACAAAATCAGATAAGCCATCCAGGATGTATATGCATGCCAAATTTCAGGTGAATTAGTCAAGTCACTGCAGAGATATGAGTGATTTTAACCCAAGGCAGATGAACAGATGGACACTGTGCAAACATGGTTGCAGGTGGCGCCACCATTTTTTGTGTATGTTATAAAGCTCTCCAAGGGCTACATTTGTGCAAAAAAATTTTCCTGATCCGTCAAACGGTTCCCGAGATATGTGGGTTTATGTGTGGAAACAGACGCACAAACGGACGCAGAGCACAGAGGAAAGGTCAGAGGTCAAAACAAAATCGGGGCGCAGCAGTTCACATGTTACCCGAACATAATCCCGGGTTTCGTAAAATTCCGCCCAGCGGTTACAGAGGAGTTCTCCGGAAACCTACGCGGCGGCGGCGGCGGCGGCGGCGTGCAGCTGAAAACATAGTATCCGCAAAACTCTGTTTTGGCGGATACAATTACAGTAGTACAATTATTTGATCTTGAAATGACAGCAGAAGAACAAAAATTAACACCAATGAACTGGACAAACTTGTTGCCATCAAGAGCATACGTCACCTGGATCAAGCCTATCTAAATCCTTCATGATAAAACTAATGCATCAAATTAACATTTAGATTTGTTCTGAATTATTGAGAGCAGGCTCTATCCTACATATTACCATGAAGAGAGAAAATCTTATATCAAGAAATATTTGTTATTAAATATCAAATTTCATTCTACTGCTTGGTCATTACTTGACAGTAACAGTGCAGGCTAACAATACTGAATGACAAGGATTGTGTGTGAATAATTTATATATTGAATAACATCCAATTTTAATGAGAATAAAAAAGTCATTATCTAAGGTGGGGACATGGGGTTTTGTCCTCAGCACTAAGTGTTTGTTGTGCTGGGACAGCATCTGACCATGATAGATTAATATAAGGGCAGGATTACTAGTATGTGCCTGTGTGTGTGTGTGGGGGGGGGGCACTGATCAGTGATATTTATGTTTGTCCATACACTGTACATGGATTTAGATGCATGACCTGTACATGAGTGGTGACAGCACTGACCGCAATTTTAAGGTCTACAGTGTACACACTTTTGGAGGTGAATGACTTTCTGTTTGGTATGAGCTATTAAACCACTTGCATACCATCCAATTTATATTTCTGTGTATAAATATATATATATAATATCTATAAATAAAACACTATGTAGAGCAACAAAACTAGGACATGACAAGTTGTATGTGTGACTCGGCCATTCCAATCAAATTTGTATGCTACATATATTAAGCTATGTCCAGAAAGTGTATCCCATAACGGAGCACGCACATTCTGACCTACATGCTACGGAACACTTGCTCATGCATGGTAAAATGCTTCATGTAAGACTGTAGTAGGAAGTCCCAGATCATGTTCATCCTGGCTAATTTAGAATTTGTCTCCAGAAATGAAAATGAGGGGATGTAAGTGTGGGTCACAACTTTTCTGTACTGCGGAGCACGCGTCCTGCCCCTTTGCGCACCTGAACAGTCCTTAAACAGCCTGATATGCACCGAACATGCACTGATGTTGCACCATCGCTGATCTGTGATGTCATCCTGACCATCACTCAGTATGTAAACATGTATTAATCACATATATCTACACATTACAGGTTTCTATACCATGTGACAGGCATGCACAGAAGAAGGATATTCTTTCAAGCTGATATGAGGACACTAGTTATCATTTGCTACCATCCAAAGTGTCATGATGTTCAGGGCTCAAAAGTGGCAAAACTTCCTCCCAGACATTGGGGTCTGGAAAACAGAAAATTAATCATACCCCAAAGGATTTAGCTCAACCTCAAATTATGATTTTAATCTATGAGGGAACAGTAAAGTATTGTACATGTGTAAATAACATATGGTACATATTTTACTCTTTTGTAATGTCCAAGTCCATAAAGGGTCACTTACATGGGAAATAACTAGATCAATTTTTATTATTCCAATGAAATTAGGATCATCTCCTGTAATATAAAGATAATTACCAGCCATGCGGAAGGGGGGGGGGGGGTGCTCACAAAATTTTGCAGAAATTCCCTTAAAACTACAAGCATATTTCTGCAGTTGGGCACATATTACATGCCCTGTTGATTTTATATATATATCTAGTTATTAGATGACTAAAAGAGAACAGATCCAGTCAACAATAAATGAGAACAGAGCCAGTCAATGATATCCAGCTTCTCAGTTATAAAGGGAAGGTAAACAACTGATCAATACAGCACATCAGTCTAAAAGTCAACTACTTTTCACATTCCATTTATTATTTATTCTTCTTACCATTATAGAACAAAGTTAAGCATCCCCTCAGGTATGCACAATATAAACTGCACATGTTAAGTTGCATGTACACTACTATGCCCTATGCCAACATGAGTTGTGCTTCAGTGGTGACAGCATTGTAACTAAGATATAAGAAAAGCCACCTGCCCCCTAGTGGACAAGTTGGAAACAAAGCTGCAAAGCTTTCAAAACAGCCATCATGGTTTATAAGAACACTTAGAAGAGGGACTAAAATTGTATTTATTTCAAGCTATTTACAATCTTAACTTGCAAATTAAGTGCAAATAATCATACATAAGACAGAGGTAAGACAATATCCCTGCTGTACTTTTTAAGAGGACACAAATGTCGAGACGGGTCTTTTATCTTACTTAACAATTTATCTCTCTTTCAGAGTAATACTCTGATTTTAGGATCTATCTACAATTTTAGAACCCATTCTCACTTTATGTTTTGGTCCAAGGGTTCATAAAACTATTTATTTTTTAGGTGTGGCTTAAATAAAATTGATACTTCCATAAGCCATAAATACAATTATTGTTCAACAGCTGAATTACATGTGCCTATTTTGTCATGGATCACAATTTTTTTTTACAAATAACAACAAGGTTCTAAGTAATGTTGCTAATTTGTGCTATTTCCTAAAATCCCTAAATGAATTCTCAAAGCTATTGAAAATTAACTTAATTTGAGTTGACTGGATACACCATTTCATAAACTGGAGCAATTATTTTTTCAAGGCAAACTTGCAAAATACCATGTACTTTTTCTCAACTAGTGAAAAAAAAAGAAACAAATTGCCCACCCATAGCGATCAATTTTGTTCCCAGAGTCCGTATGACAAGAATTTTTTGTGTGGCCTATCTCAAATGTAAAGAACCAAATATATAGTCTGATTGTTCTAGTAATGATTTACTATTTGTATGTACATCAATTTGTACAATTATTCCAAAACAAAATGTCATTTGTTATGACAAATGGTTATTATTTGACAGTAACAATGCAGGCTGATAATACTGAATGACCAGGAATGTGTTTGAGGAATTGTGAATAATTTATATAATAATAATATTCAGTTCTAATGAGAATAAAACAAAAAAGTCATTATATTAGTTGGGGACATGGGGTTTTGTCCTCAGCACTAGTGGATGTTGTGCTGGGACAGCATCTGGCCATGATAGATTAATATAAGGGCAGGTCCTGTGTATGTGCGAGGGGGGGGGGATGGATCAGTGGTATTTATGTTTGTCAATACACTGTACATGTTTTTTTTATGCATGACCTGTACTTGAGTGGTGACAACACTGACCACCATTTTAGGTCTACATAGTGTACACACTTTTGGAGGTGAAAGACCTTCTGTTTGGTATGAGGTAATAGACCACTTGCACACCATCCAATATATATTGTGTGTATATAAATATATATATAATATCTATAAATAAAAGACTATGTAGAGCTACAAAACTGGGACATGACTAAGTGTATGTGTGGCTTGGTTGGTTCCAATCAGGTTTGTATGCTACATATATTAAGCTATGTCCAGGAAGTGTAACCAATAACCAAGCACATGCATCCTGACCTACATGCCAAGGAACACTTGCTCACGGTAAATTGCTTCATATAAGATTGTGGTAGAAGTCCCAGATCAGGTTCATCTTGGCCGATTTAGCATCGCTTTGTCTCCAGAAATGAAAATGAGGCGACATAAGCGTGGGTCACAACTTTTCTGTACTGCGGAGCACGTGTCCTGCCCCTTTGCGCACCTGAACAGCCCTTAAACAGACTGATATGTACCTAAAATGCACTGATGTTGCACCGTAACTGGTCTGTGATGTCATCTTGACCATCAGTATGTAAACATGTCATAATTACATATATGTAAAAAAAACAGGTTTATATAAAATAGAAACAGCATATACTTACAAGCTGAGACACGGACAAAAGTTATTATTAGATTATTTGTTAGCATCCTAAGTGATGGTGTTAAGGTGATAATTATGAGTTTAAAGATACCTGGTTGTCACAGCAGATGTTATTTAACAATTACCGGCTAAATAACATATATGTATTTGTTAAAGAGACAGAAATCCAGTAAGCTGCTATACCCAGTCCCCCCTGAGGGCAACAGGAAGGTCAACAAGCATTCTATACAGAACAAGAGAAGGAAAGTCAACAACTTAATTATCACCAGTTTATTATTATTTCTTTCATATTGAAAGGTCTGTGCATCAGGACAAGTTTCCCATGGGCTGAGTTCACCTGCTGGACATGCTACCTTTGTTTCTGATAGATCGCACAGCAACAGACCTTTATATTTCCCAATATTATCAAATTCCTCCCAATTTATAGGAAAATATGGAAAACAACCCTGATCCTTTGGATACATTTGGCATCATTCCTGACTCTTCAAGCCCTAAAATGTGGCCACAGAAGACGTGTTTGACCATCCTCAGTTGTTATATAGACTAGACTATTAATTCATTGTTCTTAGTCATAGAACAAAGTTAAGCATTCCCTAAAAAAAAGGACAATATAAATGCACATTCAAAGTTTGCATGTAATTTCATTATCCTCTATGACACCACATATGGTGCTTCAAAGACTAAATATTTGGCTTCTTGAATATGAACAGCCTGCTGCCCCCTAGTGTCCCAGTTAAGAAACAAAGCTTCTAAACATTAAAAACCGTGGTCCTGGGTGATTGATAAAAATACAAACTCAAATTGTAATTATATCACATATCATCAATCATACACAGACTCCAGTTAAAACAATATCTCATCTGGACTTGTGAAGCTCTAACACACATAAAGACTATGCTTTCCTCTCATTTTAGAGTTATCTCTGATTTCAGAGTCAATCTATGATTTTAGAGTCAAATTATGATTGTAGAATCTATCTCGTAAATGGATATTTAAGTCCATAAGAATAATTCTCTGATTCAAAGTTTATCTCTCAATGATGGAGTTTATCTCTGATTTTGGAGCCTACACCAGATTTTAGAGTATATGTGTACCGTATCTATGAATTTTTTGCCTATCCCTGATTTTACAGTTTACTTTGGAATTTTATTGTCAGTAGCTTCTTTCAATTCGTCCCTGCCTAAACACCCACCAGTCTTGATATTCTTGATATTGCATTCAGCAATAGTACTAAATTCCTCCACCAGAGGTCAGAGACATACATACCCACAGACAACAACACACTGCATTTCTTATAGGTGTCGTTCAGGAACAATATCAAATCAAATCATCTCTTTAAGCTTTCTACCAAAAAGGTACATCAGCCCACATGGCAGAAATCCTTAACCAAAACCATGAGGTATCTTAAATGCAGACATTCAAACTGACACACAGACAGACAGAAATCAAGGGTGAACAAAAACAATATCTTCCAGACTTGGTTGGGTAAAACAACAAAGAATAGCAAGTAACACAAAATAATATAAAATGACAGCAGATTCCTTTTACAGGGATACCATCCACTTACTTATAGTTCATAAGTCTATTGATTTCTTCTTACAAAACAAGACAAAACACACTCACTGTTAAGGCCACACCAAAACTAATTTTTTTTTATGGCGCTGCCACTCCTACTTTTCCACAAATCTATTTTTTTGTAAATGAGCACAAAGTTCTCACTTATGCTAATACTTGGTGTTTATACCATGATTACTTCAAAGCTTTCACACAGGTAACAGACGTCATGGACAATGAACTGAACTGTGTGTTGTTCATATCCACCATTTCAAGAAATTGAGTAAATTATTGTGTTCTTGCTGCAAAGTTGGCAAATTTCCAAAACTTAGCTTTCCACTGGTATTTTTAATCTATAAAAGCAAAGAATATTCTAACTTAATTTTATGTTTTGATTCCAGAGTCCAAAAAATAACTGTTTTGTTTGTGTGGCCTTACAAGGGTGGATACATCCTTCTGTTGTTGAGATGAAAATTATATCTCGTCTGATTTTTTAAGTAATGATTCACCATAACTATATATGTACATAAAAATATACAATATGGAAACAAAATGACAAGAAGAATATAAACTGGCACAAACAGAAAGCCTTAGGTACTGAACTAATCAGCTGAAATCACCTGGCTCAAGCCAAACTGGAGACTTCAAGAAAAAATGTTGTACCAGTAATCTCAAAGAACCTTAAAACTTATTCTAATTTATAGAAACCAGCCTCTGATCAAAATATTTTTAAATTCATAACCATGGACACAGAAATCCTGAAATCAATGAAGGTTTCTAAAATTCTGATCATTCCACTCCTTTGGTTACTTTCATCAATGAAATATAAACATTTATTTTGCATGGATTGTAAAAACAGTTTTTATAACTAATTAAAGCACTCTTCATGGAACGGATGGTGGGGTACGGTAGTGTCAAGAGGTGGAGGAAACTAGAGAATCCGGAGAAATCACCAGCCTTGGACAGGCCACTGCAACCTACTTTCACAGCCTCCTCTCTGATTAAACCTGAGTTGCCAGTGGAGAGAGCCTAGCCTTTTACCCCTGGACCCTCCAGGCCCCCTATACCTTCAGCTATAAGCAGCAACAGTGCCATGACATTACTGGTCAGGCTGTGTGAATGAGGAATAATAAAAAATAATTTCTTTTCTACAAGATTCAAATAATACTTTTTTAATATTAAATAGAAGGCAGGTTGGCTGTCCTCACTATCATTAAGTTTTGCTGGAGCAGGGATAGTATTTGTCAAAGTATGTAATAATGCTGGGGTCCGGTGGGAGCTTGATCACTTATTTTTTGTCCACAAAAGTGTCCTCACTTTTGGGAGTGACCTTATGTTACTAACAGTTAGGTATGAGGTAATAAAACACTTTCATACCATTTAATATATTTTTGTGTGTATAACTATAAATACATAATTTCTATTAATAAAATATATATGTGGAGTGACAACACTGGGACATGACAAGGTGTAAGAGTGGTTGGACTGATTCTCGTTTGCATTCTACATATATTAAGCTATGTCCAGAAAGTGTACCCAATAACCGAGCACGCACATTTTGGCCTACATGCCACGGAACACTTGCTCATGGTAAATTGCTTCATATGAGATTGTGGTAGGAAGTCCCAGATCAGGTTCATCCTGGCCGATTTAGCATCGCTTTGTCTCCAGAAATGAAAATGAGGCGATGTAAGCGTGGGTCACAACTTTTCTGTACTGCGGAGCACGCGCCCTGCCCCTTTGCGCACCTGAACAGTCCTTAAACAGCCTGACATGCACCGAACATGTACTGATGTTGCACTGTTCATGGTCTGTGATGTCATCCAGATCATCAGTATGTAAATATCTGTAATATTTACATATATTTACATATATACTATATACTGTGACATTCATAGGATCACCTGCTCTGGTTACGCTTTATGACTTATGCATCAAAACACTGGCACTGGTATTCTACACTATAAACAATTTACCATCCTACTTAACCAGTGCTGGTTCTGGCAGTTGATTGTAAATTTGATCTGTAAATTTTTTTAAAGGTTACAGCCATGGCAGGTAGGTGGCACTGCCAACAAGATGAGGATTAGGATAACCATACAATGACATCTGACCTGTTATTTTTAACCCCTCCCCTCCCCTCCCCCCTTGCAGGTGTTCATAGACAGACATATGAATAATCAAGAAATTAAAAGTTATTACTCAGACATTAGAGTCAAGGTCTGCTCCCAACAAAGTGACTTCCGTCATACACTTGGTAATGTTCACTGGGTAACCTGTTCAGTTCCCTTTTAATGTTACGACACCTGGTAAAAGTCTTTACCTCAGGGGTGTGAACTTAATAAGTTCTGAATACTAGTCATTGGTAACATGGACATGTACAACAAACAAAGACAAACCTCCAAGTGTCTAATATGGCTGCTTGGGTTGTATGCTCCAAAGGCAGATCTATGAGAAAAGCTACATGAATGAGCAGGCCCTGACACTGACTGTTGACAGTACTTGCCCAGCAGTAACATGTACTGTTTACTAGCCCTAAATGAATTTTATTTGCCCTACAATAATCAGTGATTGCAGCCACAAACACAAAAGTGTGTTCAATATGAATAAACATCTTCAAATGTTTGTTTGTTAATCAGATTTCGCTTAAGCACTTGCACAGATAAACATGCTGGTTATTTAAGATAAATGTGTTACAATATGATTTAATTTCTTCAAGAAAGAAAAAGGCTGTCCTAAGATCAGCTAAGATTCAGGCCTTTGTGTAAAATTGGGCAGTTTGGCAAGCAGGCCACTATTTGGTTGCCCTTCCACCTTCCGGAACTTTTACTTGCCCCAGGCAAGCAGTTAACAGCTAATGTCAAGTCCTGATGAACATATCTGTAAGACCAGGAATGCAATTTATAGAGTAGGGGTATAACAATGCATCAAAATATTGATGCACTGAATTGCAAGCCCTTGATTAAACTGTAATCTATTATAAATCCCTGAATTCATTTATATCAATTATTAGTTCTTTTGCATGTATCATCCCGAAGTCCTCTGTTTGCTCTCAAATCTGACAGAACAGTTTGCGATGAAAAAGTTCTTAACTGTGTATGTGCCCTAAATCTACTTTAAACTTGACACATTATTTGTTTCAACTTATAAATGCAGTTGCCTGGATAAGATGTCAACTACAATGTGTCCAGGTTTATCACCCTGGTCAGTAATCCACTACAGGTTTAGATATATCATGTGTTTCTGCTTTACACATTCATGACTGAATAAAGCCAATCACATTCCTGCACTGGAGAGACACCAAGCCAGACTGTCATATGTAAGATAATACATGATGTATATGTCTAGCCAATCTGGGGCCATTATTTGTTTAGTCTGTGATTACATTGGTTGATCCAATTAGTTGATACCAGGCATGGAAGCTCAATATCATCTCCCATGGGCACTATATACCATCATATTATCTGTCAATGTCAAAGGTCTGTCTATCCCTTTCAAAGTAATATGTTTTTAACTTCTTCTCTTGATTCAATAACTTATTTCTAGTTAGGTCTGTGGCCTGTAGGTGGTGCTGACTGATGAATAAGAATAAAGATAAGCATATGGTATGAAATTAAAGATTTTCTGTCTGGCTTTTGCCTTCAAAGTACTCTCTTTAAAGTCTTCTCCTGATTCAATAATTTAGTAAGGCAAAACACGGGTAAAACAGACAAAAAGGTTAAATGGCCAGAGTTGAAAGGAAAATTACCATGAAACACTGAAGGATATGGAAATATATCTAAAGAGGGGCTGTCAGTACAGAGGGAGCATGTGTATAATTAAACAAAACTTTGTGGTAATAGTTGCACTGAGGGGTAATAATGGAACAGGAAGGGGATTGACAAGTCTATTACATGTTTGCTGATGAAGGGGTGGAGCTGGGAACTGAGTCTATAGAATTCCCCAAATTTTCACAGGACAACAAGTGAAAGGCTGATAGAATTCAGGTAAATGGAGGAGATAACAGCTGAAAGCATTAGCTCTTGTGCACTCACTGATACAAGTACATCCTTTTGTATGATTATGTATGGTTCTAGGTAGACATATCTGCACTCATGGTTAAATATCTAAGCAGTATCCTACAGGTTGTTCTGCTGTACTGGTCCTATTTGACAACTACCTGCGTGGGTCTCATCCTTGTTATCTCAGCATGGAGCTGATGCATACATTCAGTGTCAATCACAGGGTTCAAACACCTCTGTACTGCAACACAATGCATACTCTGAGCACCTGCTATATGTTCCATGGAAATCTTAATGAAAGATTTTTATGTATGATCTGACTGAAAATTACACTATTTGACACAGCATGAAAGATGTGATAATAAAAAATTTTAATTTTCCTATTTTCTCAGGACTTTCAAAATTTTATATGTATATATATATATATATATATATATATATATATATATATATATATATATATATATATATAGGTATTTATATATATATAGGTATAAATCACATGTAAAGCCCTTGGTTGTTTTCCTTTACTGGTATTTATCCTGATCTCTATATGGTATAAGTGAATTGTTACAGGACAAAATTAACTTCTGTTATTGTCAAGTTTTTAATATGACACAAAGGAAAGCTACAGTTATATGCAAAATATGATTATATGCCCTGCCCTGTGAAAAATAATAAATGATCAATAAATTTAACTCAGCATGTAAAGAACTATAAGTACATTTAAGTATGACCATTAATTTGTTTAATGACCCTGGCATAGTAGAAAGAGTTATAACAACTTGGAGAGGAAGTGGAATTAGTCTGTACACACATGAAGCTCTGATGCAAAATAACTGAATTTGTTGCATTTCCTTAACACTGGGGCAAAGTGAAATATTCTCCAACAAAACAAAGTAACATTAAGACTAGGATTAAGGTTGTAATGATAGATTATATTTATCAGAGCATCATACATCTTAGGATTGATCACTCATGATGCAATACATAATACAATAGATGTAAGAAGTATTAGAGTATGGATTCCAGTTCAATGCTCTTCTTTGTTCAAGTTTCCCATGCCATTGCCCCTACATTTCAAGACTAATGAATAATGAAACTAATAGATCAACTGTTTTGTTCATGTTGTGGTTAGGCATTTAGATGCCAGTGATATTATGTGGCTAATTTATGCCTTACATGCTCTTGGCCACTGACTATTATTAAATTGCTTGTTGAATGCTGGACTTTCTAAGA
Source organism: Sipunculus nudus (assembly GCA_026874595.1). NCBI lineage: Eukaryota > Metazoa > Annelida > Sipuncula > Golfingiida > Sipunculidae > Sipunculus > Sipunculus nudus. Next base: position 15,205,567 of record CM049319.1, read on the forward strand.
ATGTGGATGATCATATATTACTGATACAGGGACATCTAAAAATAGCTATTCAACAATTAACATTGTATCATAATGTATCATTGCATCAGTGAATCTTTACAGCCTTAATGGTTATGATGATATTGGTGTGCGTTTCTGTAATTTTTTTTTTTGGTGGGTGGGGGGATGGGGGAGGGTTGATATCATATTGACAACCTCTACACTGTACTCTCATAAATACAGTGGTGTCTCTACTCGATCACAGATGAGGTACACTACAATGTCTGTTGCAATGTTGACAGGTTCCCTCCCTGAGTGTGACAGAGCTGGCCTTACCATGTGAGTTTCACAAGCCACTGGCCACAACAAGTAAACAGTCACAAGGTTTTCTTTGTTGTGTCATAACCTGTCAAGTCCAGGCGCAGGCAAAACAGGATCTGTCACACTGTATTAGAAACAGCAGCTGTAGAAATGCACTTAGCATCAATCACCACACACATGTGTGAGCAGGGGACCAGTCTACGCTGGTAGTTTTCTTGTGATCTGTACCTGACAATGTATTGGGTCACTGTTAAGCACTACCTTTGCACTTGTGGTGACACTGCTACTGTCAAATTCATTTAATCTATATTACTCTCAGCTGCTTATGAAGGCGAACCCATTAGCTTACTGGGCTGTGCTGGAGGGGCCGACTGTATTGCTGATCTGTTTGATGACTGGTTCTGCTACAGTGCAGCCAGTAAGGCTCCCCATAAACTAAGACTTATGCTGATTTCCATCAAGCAATGTTTATGGTGATTTCTAACGCTGATACACGGGATGCTGCCGATCTCTTCGACTTAGTACATAAAGGTCAAGCTTTTACATTGGTCACTTGAGCATAGGGATTTACAGCAGCGGGTGCTGCCATCTACTGGAGGACTGTCAAACTACCAAAGAGATGATGAATCGTTTGAGTCTTGAGTAATTGGTAATCATATAACTATGTATTCACAGAGTCCTGCTGTACCTGCTATTCCTAAAGTATTATATCATGAAATATTCCTTATATGGGATCTAATGAATAAACACTGAACACTTATCCTGACTTATTCCACTTAAGGAACCCCATACATATTCATGAACACCTTGTCCTACTGTCATCTGGTCATGTGCCAAGTGTAAAAAGGTCAAATGCATTTTCTGTATTACCATGGTTCTGACTATTCAGTGCTGCCAGCTGTTAATAAAAATGCCTTCAGCATGTAATCAACTGATGAAGTAACAGAAAATCCCTACTGTTAGGTATAGGCTCTGACAATTATATCAGGAATAGTGGAAAGCACCAGCAGTATCACTGCTGTCTAATCACTGGTATTACTCATGGAAAATCACCTTTTTAGTTCACTGAGGTCAACTCATGTCATACGAGCCATTAATAGTAAAATGCTGCAATACAGTCGTTTGCACAACTGTGCATAATTTGTTCCATCTGAAGATTTTCTCACAATAATTTTGATGTGTTCAAATTTAATTTAAATATAAGATAATAACAGGACAGCTCGGGCAATACAGAATAAATGATCCTATTCCAACATTTAATTTTTATGTTTGTAAGCTCCCTGGACTTTTCAAGAACCAGATGTATTGGATGGCAAATTTAAGGTGATCCTGGTTTTTTTTTTATAACATTTATGGTACCACCATCCAATCAACATCTCAGCAAACTCTGAATCAACATCTTTCCCATTCCTTGTATTTATTCAAACCTCACTGATATCTTATTATATCAGTTGATAATACTGAACTCAACAAAATATACAAAAACGTGTTTTTATTATTCAAAATAACTAACAATTAAAATAAAAGTACAATCCACTGTTACCTAGATTAATAAAAAAATAACCAGTTTTAAAGTTTACAAAGTTTATTATGTATAACATTATGTATATGTTCATGACTAAATTTTTAGGGCCTGAGTGTCACTATTTGATTTATTCAATTATCTGTAAAGAACTCACAATCTGATGAAAAAGAGTAAATGAAAGCGCAAACACGTTTTTATGTTATAAAATGGTTTTAATGTAGAGAGAAAGTTCCCACTGTTTTAAAATTATTATCAAGGTTGTGCAATGTCTTATAAAAACAACACTATTTAGCAACCAAGACTTCATAATTAGAACTTAATTATAAAACTGACATTGACAGCTTGAAACAAAATCTCCCAAAAATATTCAATGAATCAATAAAGGAAACCAATTTTGATGGGTGAGATCAGTTCTGTAGAAAAGTTTTAACTAAATTGCAAAACATCAACTGTTGAACAATATAATATTTGCTTGGCCTAATTTCATCAGTGATAACCTGACAGTGACACTTATTTATTTTCCTTTTCAGCAGGTGCTTGGTGCTGCCATCTACTGCATGAAACTGGAACTACCACAGGAATCCAAATGGACATTAAAAATAATTATAACTGTCAGTGTGTGCATCCTTTTATTGCATCCTTTAATAACATTTTCTTCTCATAAGTATGATATGAATTTAACAATATATTTTTCTTTCACTGACTCCTAGCTTCTATTGTAATATGGAATGTGAAAGAAACACTGAAATACTGGTCTGAATTTTAGCAACAGTCTTAAATTCTCCCAATACACCTTGAACAATGGTATACTAAAAATAAAAATCTGTCATTGTAAATAGTCAGTATTTCATTTTCCAGCTGTTAAACTAATCACTGACCTACCTAACATCATCAGATAAGCTTTTTTCTGCCATATAGTGCCCAGATAAGACAATACCAAGGCATGTTAAATTTGGTACACATACAGGTCAAAGTGAAGTTTTTCAGTTGTTTTTTTTTTTTTTTTTTAAATCACATAAGCTAATCTTTTTGTATCTATTTCTAGAGATCTTCAACTCTCACTTGACATAATTATATAATTATATTATCAACCTAATATACAGGCAGGCATATATTGGTAATTTTCTCCTCTAACTGGACATGTACATGTATTAACAAAGCTGTCATATCAGGAGGCCGCATCTGTAACGTTATAATACCTAACCTTTATTAACATTTTTCTTATCATTTAAAGTGAACAATTAAACTATAAATGGCCTGCCAGGTATAAGTATATACTTGCTTTATATACTTGCTTTTGTGCAATCTATTCTACATTAACCATCTAAAAGCCTTTTACAGATGGAATACATGAAAGTTAAATTACTAGCAGCTTGTTTGGTTTATACAACATAATGTCACTTTCAAAGCCAAACAAAGTTCCAAACTGACCCAGCCCATATACAAAATCTGACAGTATCTAATAAATACAAGATCTGACTGCATGAGCTTAGAGGTTGGATGACCTCAAGAGGTGGCTGGGCAAAGGCAAACACCAGCTGATGTCTCTGGGTTAGTCTTAGTGCAATATTGTTACAGATAAAGTGCATATATGTTCCAATGAGTGCTGTTGATGTAAAATACAGGCTACACCTAGTACAGATCAGCTGATGTCCTGTGGAGAAGTACACTGAACCCTGACCCCTGATGACCTCTGAACTTCCCTGGAGTGAGGGTCTGTTTGACTAGGGACTTGATCACATGCATCAGCTGTACAGTGTTGATATATTCGTTCTTTATATATACTGCATTTGATTGTGCTCAGTGGCTTCTGAGTACTGACCTCACTGGTGCAGTGGCAGATACAGGATATCCAGAAGAGGAGTTCATTAACATTAGAGAAACCTGAAGGCATGCTCCTATTCCCCCCCACCACCCGCCCCACGAGAAATTGTTATAAGTGTGCACTTTTTGACATAAAGTATTAGAATAAAATCAACCCAAAAAATTATTATCTTGTCAGTATTTCACTTAAGCCCCAAGGAGGTCACTGTTTTAGGTGAATGTTTACATAAGTTATTCAAATAAAATTAATAAAAATTAGCATTTAATTAGGATTTCTCTGTATTGGCGTGTTATATGAATATTCGCATTACTATTAATATTTTTTCACCATTTAATAAATGTTATTTATCATGACTTTCAGCTAAACTGTTGCACAAATGAGTATTTATCAGGGAGGTTCATGCGTCTTATCTTGAATATAAATATTACAATAAAATCATATAGGTGTTTGTACCAAACACAAAATTAGAGTATACCTTGCATTACATTAAGACCTCAACTTGAATGAACAGAGAATCTGCTCCTAACTAGTTGGCACTTTCACAAGATATGTTAAGCTGGCATTCCATATATGTGTTAGCAGTACGTATGTGTATGCGGTATGTATGTGTAATGCAGCTAGAAAACGGATGCCTGTGATTCCATTAACACGTATGCATATGCGGTACCTATGCAGGAATTCATGTCTAATGTATAAAGATTCATGACCAGAGGAATAACCAATCACTGACGTCGCATTTCCCCGACCGATAGCATGTGTATGCATTTTTAATCACTACCCTGAAAGATGGAAATGTGCTGCATACTCGTACGTAAACACATGTCCTGCATACACTACAAGAGAATATGTGTCTGATTCCAAGCTACATACACATATGTTCGCAAATATACTACATAGGCATGTATGGAATGCCTAGGTTATTCTGTTTTTTAAGCTAGCAGAGAAGTGTATTTAAATGATTTATTATATACCTGTGGCTTAAACAGACCTTTGATACACAACTTTTTTTGCTTTAATATAATATGTGATTTTTTTATTTTCTATGAAAATATTGTTTTTCAAGGTTTTCTATGAATTTTGAAACCAACTGGAATATAATACTGTATATTATATAAATTCTCTGCCATCTCAGTAATGTGCAGAGACCATGTGGTCATTCAAGGTAGTTAGATGCAGCTGCTAATTACTATGAATGCCAGTGGTTGGCTACCTTAGAGCACTATAGTCGTTTAGTACTGATCTACAAACAGTTCAAGACACACCTAACTACCTTGTCCAAGTCATGGCCAGTCTGAACTGAGGTATACCTACAAATACTGTTGTTGCTCTCATAGGGTCTGGTACTAGATCTATACCTAACAAGTGACCCTGGGCCCATGAAGCTAAGCCAACAATCAGTCCATGACACACCTACCCACCATGTCCAGCTCATGGTCAGTGCCCTTTCTGCTCTAAAGTATGCTTATATGCACTCTGGCAGTTCCTACTTGGTCCAGTATTACACCAATATTTAACAAGTGCAACTTGGAAGATGAAGCTTAGTCAACTTATTGTCCATGACACCACTACCCACCATGTCCAGCTCATGGTCAGTGCCCTCTCTGCTCTAAAGTATGCTTATACACATTTCCCTTGTTCTTACTAGGCCTGATATTACACCAACATCTAACAAGTGACCTTTGGTCAATGAAGCTCAGCTAGTAGATAGTCCCTGTTACACCTACCTATAATGTCCAGGCCCATGGCCAATACCCTGTCCACCATAATACATGCCTGCATACACTAACCAGTCCTAAGTGTATCTGCTGTAATTTCTGTCTCTCTCCCTGCCAGCTGTATGGTCAATTGAAATTGTTTTCAATTCTCAGTCAATTCCAATTCAAGAATGTTTATGAACCTTATATTGCTTATTATATTCAATGTGTTGGAAAAACTATTCATTCTGATTAAAATAAAGTCATTTTATTCAATAAAAATTCATTAAGGAACTAGAATACGGGTAGTCGACAAGCGACTATGTGTATCTGCCAAAATCAGAGGACGGGTGAAGTGAGGCATGGATTGAGTGGCAAGGGGAAATTACATGTGTTACATATTAGAATGGATCTCTGCCACATAAACATGATTGTAGGTGGCGCCACCTGTTATTTGAACGAGTAACTATCCAAGATATATACACATACAAAATTTCATGTGGAAAAGTCAAACCACTGCAGAGATATGAGTGATTTTATCCAACAGCAGACAAACAGATGGATGCTGTGCAAAAATGGCTGCAGGTGGCGCCACCATTTTTGTGTATGTTATAAAGATATCCAAGGGCTACATTTGTGTAACCCAGTCAAAAACATAGTATCAGCAAAACTTCCTTTTGGCGGATACAATTAAATGTGTTACAATTTTTTAACTAGACATTTCTTGGCACCGCAGGTGCCAGAGTATCCCCAGACATAGTAGGCCCCCCTCCTACAAGAACAGACCCCCATTTTTAGCAGCATATACTGACACTTGGCACATTTATTGTTTATTCCATCTAACGATCCACAATCTTGTTGAAGATGTTGGTCCTGTGACCTTGATCTTTTTAAAGATGTGTCCTGTGACCTTGACCTTTTATCTCATAACCCCAAAATCAATTTTGGTCTTGCTTTTCCAATGGGACATATGCATGTCAAGTTTGAAATCTATACATCAATAAAGCAGGAATTATCATCCAGAAACTTATTTTTGGACAGATGGCTCCTGTGACCTTCACCTTTGACCTTGTGACCTCAAAATTGATAGTGTTCTTCCTCTCTTGGCAGGAGAACTATATGTGCAAGATGAAAGATATGAGATGAAATGTTTGGCTGAAAATGCATCTACATCTTTTTAAAGATGTGTCCTGTGACCTTGACCTTTGACCTCATGACCCCAAAATCAATTTGGGTCTTACTTTTCCAATGGGACATATACAAGTCAAGTTTGAAATCCATACATCAATAAAAGCAGGAATTATCATCCAGAAACTAATTTTTGGACATATGGCTCCTGTGACCTTCATCTTTGACCTTGTGACCTCAAAATTGATACAGATCTTCCACTCTTGGCAGGTGAACTATATGTGCAAGAGGAAAGATCTGAGATGAATTGTTTGGCTGAAAATGCATCCACAATCTTTTTAAAGAGGTTTCCTGTGACCTTGACCTTTGACCTCATGACCCCAAATTCAATTTGGGTCTTGCTTTTCTAATGGGTCAATAACAAAGCAAAGTTTGAAATCCATACATCAGTAAAAGATGGAATTATCATCCAGAAACTAATTTTTGGACAGATGGCTCCTGTGACCTTCACCTTTGACCTTGTGACCTCAAAACTGATAGGGTTCTTCCTCTCTTGGCAGGTGAACTATATGTGCAAGATGAAAGACCTGAGATGAAATGTTTGGCTGAAAATGCATCCACATCTTTTTAAAGATGTGACCTTGACCTTTGACCTCATGACCCCAAAATCAATTTGGGTCTTGCTTTTCCAATGGGACATATATAAGTCAAGTTTGAAATCCATACATCAATAAAAGCAGGAATTATCATCCAGAAACTAATTTTTGGACATATGGCTCCTGTGACCTTCACCTTTGACCTTGTGACCTCAAAATTAATAGGGGTCTTCCACTCTTGGCAGGTGAACTATATGTGCAAGATGAAAGATCTGAGATGAATTGTTTGGCTGAAAATGCATCCACAATCTTTTTATAGAGGTTTCCTGTGACCTTGACCTTTGACCTCATGACCCCAAATTCAATTCCAGTCTTGCTTTTCCAATGGGTCAAATACAAGTCAAGTTTGAAATCCAAACATCAATAAAAGAAGGAATTATCATCCAGAAACTAATTTTTGGACAGATGGCTCCTGTGACCTTCACCTTTGACCTTGTGACCTCAAAATTGATAGGGTTCTTCCTCTCTTGGCAGGTGAACTATATGTGCAAGATGAAAGATCTGAGATGAAATGTTTGGCTGAAAATGCATCCACATCTTTTTAAAGATGTGTCCTGTGACCTTGACCTTTGACCTCATGACCCCAAAATCAATTTGGGTCTTGCTTTTCCAATGGGACATATATTAGTCAAGTTTGAAATCCATACATCAATAAAAGCAGGAATTATCATCCAGAAACTAATTTTTGGACATATGGCTCCTGTGACCTTCACCTTTGACCTTGTGACCTCAAAATTGATAGGGGTCTTCCACTCTTGGCAGGTGAACTATATGTGCAAAATGAAAGATCTGAGATGAATTGTATGGCTGAAAATGCATCCACAATCTTTTTAAAGATGTGTCCTGTGACCTTGACCTTTGACCTCATGACCCAAAATTCAATTCCGGTTTTGCATTTCCAATGGGTCAAATACAAGTATAGTTTGAAATCCATACATCAATAAAAGATGGAATTATCATCCAGAAACTAATTTTTGGACAGATGGCTCCTGTGACCTTCACCTTTGACCTTGTGACCTCAAAATTGATAGGGGTCTTCCTCTATTGGCAGATGACTTATATGTGCAAGATGAAAGGTCTGAGATGAAATGTTTGGCTGAAAATGCATCCACATCTTTTTAAAGATGTGTCCTGTGACCTTGACCTTTGACCTCATGACCCCAAAATCAATTTGGGTCTTGCTTTTCCAATGGGACATATATAAGTCAAGTTTGAAATCCATACATCAATAAAAGCAGGAATTATCATCCAGAAACTAATTTTTGGACATATGGCTCCTGTGACCTTCACCTTTGACCTTGTGACCTCGAAATTGATAGGGGTCTTCCACTCTTGGCAGGTGAACTATATGTGCAAGATGAAAGATCTGAGATGAATTGTTTGGCTGAAAATGCATCCACAATCTTTTTAAAGAGGTTTCCTGTGACCTTGACCTTTGACCTCAAAATCAATTTGGGTCTTGCTTTTTCAATGGGACATATATAAGTCAATTTTGAAATCATTACATCAATAAAAGCAGGAATTATCATCCAGAAACTAATTTTTGGACAGATAGCTCCTGTGGCCTTGACCTTTGACCTTGTGACCCCAAAATTTATATGGATCATCCATTATTGGCAAGTGAGCTATATATTCAAGATGGAAGACCTGGGATGAAAGTTTGGCTTAAAATGCATCCACAGTATCTTTTAAAATGCCAGTCCAGTGACCTTGACCTTTGACCTCATGACCCTAGAACCTATAGGGTTCTTACTTTAGTGGTGGGCCATACATAAGTCATGTTTGAATTCCATATGGCTATCAACACTGGAGATATCATAAGAGGTGTTTGATTTTCACCATATATGGCAATATTCAAGGTCAAGGCCACTATCATAGGAAAGGTCATGACCCCAATTTAAATAAGCATCATCCCATAACCCATACCTATGTATATGCATAATATAAAAGAAATCTGTCCATTAGTTTTTGACTTATAATGCTCACAGTGCTGTAAGGTGGCAATTTAGGGGGTATTAAACGGCACAAAAACAAGTAAAGAATAATAGGTGGCGCCACCAGTTTGTGGAACATGACAACCCTATTCATGATCTTCCATCAACTTGATTTTGGGATAAATCCATGCAAGATTTCTTGAGATATTAAAGAATTTGTGTGATTTTCCCCAAAATTGGACCTATTCAAGGTCAAGGACACTCTCCTAGTAAAGGTCATGACCTCATTTAAAATAGGCGTTGTCCTCTTACCCATATCTATACATATACCAAGTTTGGTAAAGTTCCGTGAAATATTTTTTGGGTTATCGCGCCAACAAGATTCATATGCGGCGGCGGCGGCGGCGGCGGCGGCGGGACCGGTATGAAAACATAGTATCCCCCGACTTTGTCTGGGGATACAATGACTACATATTTCATTTGCAAGTGTGCAGATATAAAGATTACAGAGAGTGAGATGCAGAAGGAGCTCCTTTCAGCTTCCCTGAATTTCTAAGTTTGGAATTTTGGAATATCATAATTCTTGTTTGAAATTTTGGACTTTTTTAAGGATAAAGAGTGGTGGTGTGCTGTTTAATTAATTACACTACTGACTGATTGTTTCTTTCATAATCATTTTAACTGGCTGCAGTTTTGTATAACAGATAAAAAAATGATCATGTAAAACCAATGTTCACAAATGCAAATAAATCATATTACCTAGAAAAAAATTAAACATTTCAGGAATGAGGAAGCCAGTAACAAAAAAGTAGAGAACAACTTTAAAAACTGAATCTTTTGTCAGCAACCAGCTGCTACCTTGACCCATCAGAGTGAACATAAACAGATATTTTTTTTTTTAATCAGCCACCTGTTTGCCATTGGTCAAAAGCATACCTCAAGACATATACTATAATAGCATGACTTATCAAGTCTTTTTGTGACTACTACTGAGCTGAAATATATAAATCTTCAAACTCAAAATAAAGTGGGTATGTATATGTAGAAAATTGATTAATAAAATCATCCGTCATTTTTTCTTTCAATCATTACACATGATTCCACAAACAATTCCTATCCATAGTAGAGAGCAACATTCTCACTTTCCAGTATCCAAGATCTACCTCATTTAAGATTTTAAGTCCAGGTGGTCAATGTAAACTCAGTACAGTGGTGGTGCACACTGGTCAGTATCCTTCATAGCTTACCCATGCATTATCCTCATACCAGGAGAACCTCAAGGAGAAAAGCAGGCCAGTGCAGTCATTGGTCACCTGAGATCAGACAGGTATAATTCTAGGAATGTTGACTCTAATGCAGTGTAGCCAGGTGACTGAAATGTAATGACATCAATACCTCCACACTCAAGGCCACCTTGTTACCATGGTAACATTTCATGTCCAGCCATGAAGACATGCATGGAATTGGACTGACCATTAGTCCAAGTACAGACAGCAGCCAGGACTTGTACACACTTTGAAGGCCTTTTGGGTCCTCAGAAGTCACAACTACACCAGTTTGAATACTTATTTGACTCAGCCTTCACCCAGTGTTGGCTTCTCTGTACTGTTGCTGTACTTGTTGGTCAAGGAATTTTGACCTTGCTATATTATTAACAGTACCAACAGAAGGAATTCAGGTTCTTGTTAAATAGACTAAAAGAACAAAGGCTGCCTTTATTTCTGAATACATAAGGCCAAAATAAAAGAAAAGGTATGGTTCTCAGGCACATTTTTTCAGAAATCAATGCAGGCGGGCGCTTTTTTATTTTAAATTTTTTGGTATGTTGTGATAAAAATGTCAAATGATAAAGGAAAAGCATGAAAATAACAGTTTTATTTTGCTAAATAAGTAAAAGCACTACAAAAAAAAGGAAATTGTATGGTTTTATCTTCTTGAAAGAAATGTCGGAGCCGCAGCAGTTCAAAATTGGAAAGTTTTTATTGAAAACAAAAATAAAAAATTTTTGATGCGGGGGTTTAAATGTGATGCGGGCGGTGCCTGAGAACCATACCTTTAAATTTTTTTTGGCCTAATTTACTTAAATTATTTCTTTGATCAGAGCAAGGCAGGCATAATTATCATACCTCCCCCAGGAGGAAAGGGTTTTATGGATTCCCCTTGGTTCTTGGTTTGTTTGCCTTTTAGCAACTATACACAATATGTAATGAACAGATTTTGATGAAATTTTGAGGAGTGTTGAGGGTAACACCCATGGAACAACCCACTGAATTTTTTCAGGTGCTCTTGATCACCACCATAAGTTTTTTTTATCATTTCAAGACTTCTTTGTCACTCTGACTCCTTTTGTCCTCATTCATAGGAATTAGGGCCAGTTCAAGCTCTGCTTTTATGTTTATAAGTATGATACTGCATTAACAGTTTACACACATAACCTGGAGGTGTGAAGGCTATGATTACATAATTCATTTACCATTTTTATCATTGTAGAAACAATAAATGAATTGAGATATAAAGCTACCATCCTGTCTAAGCCAAGTATGATTCTTACTATAAACTGAGTCTTATTTATATATTATTCATTACAATATAGAACTTCACATATTTTTATATACATCACTAAGGAACACATACCAACTGTTATAATAATTTTCCCTGCAAAGGTTTACACTGGCACTGTGCCATAATATATTATAAACACCAAGAAAAAAACATGATCAGTTGGTTCACTAATTAAACCCTGATTACAGAAGTGACTTTGAATGACTTGCTGAGACATGTGAGAATTGTGAGGTAGTCAGTCTCAGCCTGGGTCTAAGTCTGAATATTAAACATAAAATAAAAATCATCTAAGCCACTTTATTAAACTATTTGTGTAAACTGCTTGAGACAAAACTACTCATCACCATCCTTAAATTTAAAAGAAGACATTATAGTTTTGATTGTACTGTTACCCGAGTGGGTTTAATAGTTAAAATGGCTGAATAAAGATGACTATTTTTGGTCAAAATCATTAAAATATAAGCAAAAATTGGCAGAAAATGGGGAAATCATAAAAAATAATCCCTACATTACTAGATAACAAAATTTCCAAGATGAAACAATATTAAAACCTCTGAATGTTGCACTCAAATTATATTATATAATATGTATAAAATATTTTTAAGCCTGCCCATGGAAGGGAGGGGTCAAAGCTTATAGAAGTCTTTAGGTTTTATTTGTGGTTTTTTTTCTTCCTTTTGTTTTTGTGCTTGATCTCCAATATGGATGATTTTACGAACTGACCTCTAATCAATATAATAATTACAGATGACAGATTTGCACCTGGTATTTTTACCTGACCCAGTGAGATCACTGAGCAAATGACAAATCTCTACTCAAGTTAAATACAATTTCAAAATGAGTCTAAATCCTTCATCATCAGTGTAAGAGATTCAAATAATAACATCCATAAAAGCACATAAAATATTTACTGTTAATTTTTATTCAATTTTTTTTATTAAGTAGCATATATATAGATATGCAAGGAAATGCTTCCCTACTGCAACTAGGTGTCATTATAATGAGCCCTGAGCAGAAATGAAATATGGTTACAAGAGTAGTCTTTTAAGTCTGCATATGTCAGATCCAACTGTCTGTGAAAATTAAAGCAATAACTGACTTGTTAATCTTGTCACATGACTCAGATGCTGTACAGAAATAATACCGTAACACACATACTGTGATTGGCTTTATATTCGCTAGGCAGAAATTTCGCGATTTCTTCATTTTGAACATTTCGCGAAGGTTTCATTTTCGCGATTGCACCAGGAACTATAAAAGCAACAGTATCTGAATTAACTTTAAAGTGAGAATAAATCCTTCATTACGGTATCTAATTACTGGTTCAGCCAGCTACTTATGACTTGTATCACATTCGATATAGCCTCTGTGAGTATAGCGTGTTTTCAAATAATTGGATGCATCGGCCAATTTCGATATCAGGCACAGATTTGGTTGCTGATTAGGCTGTTTCCAGAGGTCATCTTAGTTGATAGGACATCTTATTCCCGAGGGTTTCATATTCGCAAATATTTCACATTCGATAATATTGTGAAATTAAAACCCTCGCAAATAAAAAGGCAACCACAGTATACATGTCAGATCTAGTGGCATCTACCACAAAAGCCAACACTTGTTCTTTTGGGTAAACACCTATACTGAGTACCAAAAACCATGATGAGAGAAATCTTTTTTTATTGCTCCCCCCCCCCCTCCACCCCCCACCCCATACCCCCCCTACGTCCCCCAGCAAAACGAAATGGAGTTTAAATGACTCTCAGGCTTTTATGCTAAACCAAAAAGTTATACCTCATATTATTGTATGTAGATTTCAAGTGCAAATGTGCATGGCACTACACATTAGCTACAAATGGTTTGTATTTGGACCCATGTTTGAAAATTTTGTACCTATACAGTTCAAAATATTGTTCATACTCATATTTGGCCCAAAATTGAAAATGTAAGTTTTGAGACTCTTGTGTATTAGAGAGTAATCTGACCCACATCCAATGATCCTGCCTGACAAAGTTCCCAAATGTTTTCCCCAAACAGGCAAAAAGTCACTTCAGGCAATTTTCAACAAGCAACAAGGCACAGCCACCCATCCACACTGACACACATCCAATACACCCAGACACACACACAAACAAACATACACACAATGCAATGAAGTCATTTGCCTTGATAAACATCTTAGATAAACAAACCACTGCCTGTTTTTTGAGACCAGAAATAGAAGCTGACTGTCACATTATTGTTTTAACGAAAGAAACATTACTCATAACAATTAAACTAATACTTGGAGACTCTGAATTCGAAACATCTGCCAACTTTTACGTTTATCTAGTAAAAACATCAAATTTGTGGTTGGTTTTATAGAACATACCACAAGAGCATTATAGAACATACCATAAGAGGTACATCTGAAACCAAGTAATGTGCCCATTCACCTACCTTTTGAAAAAGAATTTATGTGATTACTGGCTTCCTCTGTGTATATATAAATGATATAAGGGTAATTTTAGTAAAGAAAAGTTCTTGTAACGCCTTCATGAAGGATGTATGAACTTGTTTATCAACAACGTGTTTGTAAACACAACAATGTTGACAAATGGGAAAAACATGTAACCTAAGGTGGTAGGTTGCATATATGCGAAGGTAGGAAGGTCTCTGGCTTATCTGACTTGCTTCCAGATGCCCTTGCTGAGTTTGTTTTGATTATTTTTGCGGGCCCTGACATATTTTAAACACATTGTATAAACAAAACAAGCAGCCTGTGTGTGGTCATATCCAAATTTTCTGGCCTATTTTTATAAAAGCTCCAAGGGAATACCTTTAGTTTATAAAGGTCAGATAGGTGATTGTGCCCCGTTAATGATAACAGACATCCGAAGACACCTTCGCCAGAGGTTGTTTCTACTGAAAACAAACTTCTTCCAATTTGGAATTGTGGAGATGGCTCTGAATATTTGTCTGAATTGTCAAACTTCATGGTTAAATTTTGCTGCAGATTTCACTGTCCACAAACCCTAACTAGCAGAGTCATATTCTTATGAGTCTGAATCTGCACAGTATGCACTTTGACATAATAATGCTTGAATCAGACACTTACTACCAAGTGTATCACCTATGATAAGTTTACAGACAGCTTCATTGAAAGAAAGGTGACAGAGCACATCCCTATACTCACTATGTCATAAGCCTGTAAGGCAGTGTGGGGGATAATAATCAATGCAGTGCATTTTCAGAAAATTGTAACATTGTGACTTTTGTGAATACGAAATCTTCATGAAGGAAAGGCAACTCCTAAAAATATAACTGTTCAAAAGAGACTAATTTTTTCTTTAAATGGCTGTGACCTTGGAAAGCAGGTGATGGTGATCTACCTTTGAACGTGAATAAGATTTTGTTGATATACATTTACCCTAAAGAAATGATGTACCCGTGTTTATTCTTTTTGAGTTCAGCTCACAATTAACAAATGGGTGGACTGATGGACGGCATGGAGGATGACAATATCGAATCAGCCTATATAGCTGAGGGCTAAAACTTGAAGCAGTGACTTGGTAGAACAATTAATTTTGTCTGTTTGACCTGAGCTCTTGCATCATCTAACAAGGGACCCAAGGGTCACGGCGCTCAGCTGTTACATATGATAAAAAATATGATTTGGGAAAGAGGCACATGCTTGTTTTGTGTGGTAATAAATATAAGCTTTATTATGAGTTGTTGGTGTTTAGCTTATAAATGTATGATTTTGATAGTATCTTTGGAGACAGGGAAGAGGATTGATTTCATTTATTTTATTAACAAATGGAGTGCTATTGTCACACAGATTTTGACTTGGCCATATAACTTATTAGCAGCACATATTATAAATAGTTTAACTATTTATTAAAATCTAATAACAAATATTGTGCCAATATAATTTTTATTTTAAAAAAATAATAAGAAAATCATATGATTTTTCAAAATAAAATATAACTGAAATGTTTATTGAAATAATATTATAGAATATATTCATGAGTGCATTCATGAATACATTTTGAAAGTATCTGCACTGGTATTCAAATACTTTCATTTTTACCTGAATTCCCATTCTTATGCAATAATTTTTTTAATGCAGTACATATTCATATTCGTATTCAAATACATTTGCAAAGCATTCACACCATGTCTAGTATTTATTCAGTTTTACCCAAACAAAGATGTTGAGAATCCAGAATATACAAAATTCACAAATTTAAATAATGATCATAAGTACCTGGTTTTATGGCTTTTATTTATATTAAAAAAAATAAATGTAATATATTCACTTTGGACTACTTTCACATCAATCTACACACTAGACACAGTAGGAATCTAGATTAATATTATCAACTGCATCTTTGTCTATCATTAATTTCCTTCATATGATCCCTAATGATTAGTAATGAATAATATGATTTATTTTTTTATCATTAAAATTTCACTGAAAAATACCATAGGTGACTGGATGGTGTTATTTGGAATAACATTGACATTGACATTCTATCCATCCATACAAGATTCTTACATCATCAGTAACTGCAAGTTAATTTTCTGTTACTCATCAACTAACAAATTCTATTCACTTTTCTTTAATTTGTTATATAAAACCAATACAAAATTATTAATTTATTGTTTATTGTTATGTTGTTTTTCAAAACAACTACCAGATGAGTTGGCTTGGACACCTGGATCAACTGTGGCTGGGCATTAGCTGCCTGGCTGCCCCATTGTATGCTTTGCTCAAGCATGCATAATCTGATGAAAGGTCAACAAGGTCAACATACAGGTGACTGAAGAGGGGCTGGATTAAGCCTGGGTCTGACATGGTCTCATATAAACATTAATAAAAGCTACAATATTTGGCCAATTTCTTTCAGCTTTCTAAACTACAAAGATGAAATCCTTATGTGTGCATGATATGAAAATTATATCAACAGTGCTCTCAGGAAACAAACGTGCCATGGTCAAAGTTGGGCAAAATTTAAGGTACTAATTTTATATTTATACTAATAACTTATAAAATTTGAAAAATTCAGAACTAATTTTTGGTATTCAATTTAATCTTGATTAAATAATGTTACATCCCTGACAAAAAATCTCTAGCTTCAGCAATCCTCTTGTTAAGGGAGTAAATATATTTCTTGATTTTTTAAAAAGTGCATTATGTTTGGGCCCATAACTTAAAACAATTACACAATACTGACATCATTTCTGGCATGTGCATAGCGAATGTATAGAAAAATAAGTATATTATATATGATCAAAGTCAGATCAGTGGTTTTGATATTAGGCAGTCTTACAGTGTAACAATGGGTTTTTAATGGTAAAATGAAGTTTTTCATTAATATTTCGAAGGAATTAAGTCCTAGTGATAAAATTCTTGGCATGCTAGGGGATTTTGGAGACATCTAACTGTATGCTAAATTTAAGGAACTTAGGGCTGAAGCTAGGTAGCTGAGCTCTAGCAAACTGCATAACTGCATAAACTAGCTTGATGTAAACTTGATGTGACATTGTGCTTGAAAACTTGAATAAAATCTACAGTTTTTGATCAACTGGTTTCAAATTTTTGGTGTTAACAGACAAAATACTAACAAAAACATGCTGTGAAAATTAAATCCACAGTACTTACAGGAAAACTAGATGTGTCGGTACGACACGAATGCCCCTGCCTGGGGCAAATTAGAAACATTTGTTAAATTTTGTAAAATTTTTTTAAGTTCAGGAGATGTTGTATGGTCAAAAGTAGGTCAAGAAGGGCAAAATGCAAACTCGATCTGTAACGGGTCAATATCAAGGAACACACCAAAAATCAGGCCAGTATGCAGGCATTGTGAAAAAAAGTCCATACATGTGCATCTTTCATAAAAATTTCTGCCTTTCATGAAATTTTCTATGTTCAGGATCTGTCATATGGTCAAAAACAGGTTAACTGGGACGAAACGCGAACTCGACCTGTAAGTGGTCATTTTGCGCCCACAGACCAAACAATGGACCAGTATCTGTAAGCATTGCATTGCGAAACTAGAATATTAGCAAAAGCTGGTAATCAGTTATAAATTTAAATTGGAGAGGTATGTACCATGTTTTATAACAATCCACCAAATGCTTCCTGAGAAATATCCCCCTAAGTTTTTTTTCTATACTAAGCTCTGTGACCTTGAAAAGTAGGTCAAGACCACCCATCTTTGAACCTGACCAAGATTTTGTAAATATGATGCAAAAGCACTGAAGTAATGAAGTTCCTTAGTTGAATACCTTTGGAGATATCCTGCACAAAGGCCAAAATTGAAAAATCAGATAAAATTTCATTAAAAAATCAGAAATTGCAGGTGACGCCACCAAAATTGTGCAGCACCTACAGACCATCAGTCCCAATGATCATAGTAAGTTTTGTGAAAATCCACACAATGGTTCCTGAGATATATGCTTCTGAGTGTTTTTCTATACTGCAGCTCTAAAATGTAGAAAAATGGGTCAAGGTCACCCATCTTCGAAATTGACCGAGATTTTATCGATATACATCTTCACTGATGAAATAAAATTCGAACGGTGAATCCTTTTAGAGATATCCCGCTCACAAGGTAAAAGTAAACAGACGCGGAACGGACGGACGGACAGACGGACACCCGACAGACAGATGTACGGATAGACGGACAGCTTGGGTGACGACAATAGCCCATCAGCCTATGAGCTGAGGGCTAAAAACGGCTGTACATGTACATTTGTCATGAAAATTTATATTTTTCATGAAATTTTCGATGTTTAGGAGCCGTAAAACTTTCAAAAGTAGGTCAACCGGGACAAAACGCGAACTCGATCTGTAACTGGTCAATATCTGCATACACACCAAAAATTAGGCCAATATCTGCAGGCATTGCGAAAAAAAGTCTGTACATGTGTATTTGTCATGAAAATTTCTATTTTTCATGAATTTTTCTAAGTTTAGGAGCCGTAAAACGGTCAAAAGTAGGTCAACCGGGAGGACACGCAAACTCGATCTGTAACTAGTCAATATCTGCATACACACCAAAAATCAGGCCAATATCTGCAAGCATTACGAAAAAAAGTCCGTACATGTGTATTTGTCATGAAAATTTCTATTTTTCATGAAATTTTTTAAGTTAAGGAGCCGTAAAACAGTCAAAAGTAGGTCAACTGGGACGAAACGCGAACTCGATCTGTAACTGGTCATTATCTGCCCACACACCAAAAATCAGGCCAATATCTGCAGGCATTGCGAAAAAAAGTCCGTACAACTGTTTGATTTCGGAAGGACGGAATGAGGGACATGGGTAAAACTATATGCCCCAGCCACTTTGTGGCGGGGGCATAAAAAACGTGCCATGGTCAAACTTGGGCAAAATTTAAGGTACCAATTTTATATTTTTGCCAATATTTAGAAAAATTTAACAGATTTTGATCTAATTTTTGGTATACAATTAAATTTTGATCAATTAAAGTTGTATTACTGAAAAAAAGTCCCTGCCTTTAATACTTTTAGTCTTAAGTGACCAAATATCTTTCCTGATTTTTTACAAAGTCCATTATGTTTGGGCCCATAACGTTTTTAAATTAAATAATACTGACTTAATTTCTGGCATGTACATAGGAACTATATAGAGGAATATTTATGGTAAATATGAAGAAAACCAGATGAGTGGTTTTGATATTAGGCAGTCCTGAAGTGTGAAAATAGATTTCTAAAAAAAAATTTCCTTAATATCTCGAAGGAACGAAGTCCTATTGACCCAATTTTCGGCATGGTAGGAGATTTTTGGGACATCTAACTGTATGGCAAATTTCAGATTCATAGGTCCAATGTTGTTGAAACGTGCCAGTCTTACAGACGGACGGACAGACGGACGGACGGACGGCACGACAGACAGACGGACGACGGACAATAGACCATGACTATAGCTCAGATGACTTATAGTCAGCTGAGCTAAAAATTGTGATTTGAAAATATTTTGATTCAAAGAAGTACTCACGATGTTTTCAGAACGGCACATGGCACTGAATTTCCCAACACATCATGAGTGACAGCACACATATAACGTGCCTGATGAGGTTAAAAAATGAAAGCATTTATTATTCTATATAAAAATTTAATAACATTTAAACTTACATTTGATTGATTCAATGCTGGAATTTGTTTTTCATGGTGAACAAGTACTCCTATGTAAAAAAATTAAGGCTGGCATATCAATATATGAATTTATATGACAAAAATCAAGGTTATCATCCATGGCTTTAACAAGAGTCAAAATGATATTGATGGCTTTCACAGAATTTGATATATAAACCTTCAATTGAGAATCAGAATCTGAATTTATTACCAGAGGGGGAGTTGTGGATGTCTAGGCAGGGGATGGCAGCTACATAGTAAACAACACAACCCCCTGTTTTTTAATGAATAGTGAATGAAAACAAAATGTTTTACTGTAAGGAAACTGGCTCAGTTTATGTGAATTTTAAGTAGTTAAGTTTTCTTCAGGCATATTCTGTTCCATATGATACTACACAGCATAAAGGAATTTAAACATGTTTGCATGTCCTGAAAGTAAAATATAAAGCACAGATGACATACTGCACCATGACAGAAGCTTAGAATCCCAACCTTTGATCCCCTCATATATGGAGTTGATATTACAATCAAGGTGTAGTACTAATAAAAGTGTACTCACATCTTTAGTGATCAGTGACCTTTTGTCATCTTTGTCCTTGATCTCTGTGAAGGTAACTGGAATCAGATCTTTGAATTTTAATGTTTTCCCACTCATTGGACATCGTACCTTTTCATCCTGTAATGAATAACAAGATATCTGTGAGATTAAAATATATAACTAGAAAAAAATGACCCATTGGGGTCCCTTTGCAGAGGAAGGATAAATTGCTGCGTAGTGTATCTCCAGACCCATAAGGTAACAAATTCCTAAGAAAGGTAATGTAGCCATGTTTGGTGGTTGATACAGAACTTATTATTTATGTCTGTGTGGTAATGGCCTAATGGGCCAAGGTGAAGGTCAGCAATGGGGAGGTGGAGAGTGCGACAGACTGACAGACGTGTGATGTTATGCGGCCATGAAATTCAATTGTGTGCATGTGGAAGGGCCAAATGGGTGTGCATTCTGTAAGTTACGGCATCTGACCAACGCTGATAGCAAAACTGGTCCACTGTCATGGCCAGTTTCTGCTGGAGTACTGGGACAAATACACATACAGACACAACAAATTTAGTAGTATAAAGATGCTTCCAGGACAGGCTGATGAGGACAATGGCAATGCCCACCTAGGAGTGTCCTAGCTGGGAGGAGGGGATGTTTGGTGGGCATAGTCTGGGCTGCTGTTCCTGTCAACAGATGTATCAGCTTCTGCATTGTACCTGTGGGTGCTGTTGCTTTCCGGTCTCCAGTCCCTTCTCTTGCTTGCCCCCAAGGCATGCTGGTGGCTTAAATGACTCTTTGCTTGGCTTTGTGGCATCAACATCTGCGACTCTAATAAAAATTCTATGCCTGAGGAGGGCCAAGGAAAAGGGTCCAAGACCCTTCTAAATGGAGCGCTCAGAGGGCTTAATACATCTTCAGTCAGTTGACCTGTCTGAGCTACCAAAATTAACCAGCAGTTTTAAGTTGGGTTGGAATGATAGTCAATATCTAATGGCATTACCAGTGTCTTTCTGAGTTTGTCGTCATCACAACTACAACAGTGTTATCATATTTTATATCACCTGTCCTAAAAAAAATATAAATACTGGTAATAAGAATATCAGTCCCAAGTCATGTGTGTAAAGGGTTTGAATTTGACCACATGAACTCTTTATCAATGGAGTAAATGTATTCACAATATTGGCTGTAAAACCATAGCTTGAAATGGCATTATCAGCAGTTACCAGGTTTGATTTAGTGTGATTTTGTGTACTCTAAAATATATGTATTATGTATAAAATTCACACCTGGTAACTGCTGATAATGCACTTTCAAGCTATGGTCAAAATCTAAATATAAAGGATTTATGTAAATTCTAACAAGGCCTACAGGCCTAATGCGAACCTGTGCATTGGGAAATACACCAGGTATAATGCTTCAATGCTGGACCATTACTTTTCATGTATATGAACAATGCAAGTACTAAACATTTTGAATAAGAAACAATTTCACAAACATCACTGCTGAAATTCTGGCATGGGTGCACACAACACAAAAACGATAGTAGCTGGCATCACCAGTCTTGTATACAACGAAGCTATCAGAGATATACACATATGCCAATTATCAGACTGATATATCAAACCCCTCTTGAGAAATAAGCAGGGACACACATTGTGCAAAATTATTGTATGTGGCACCACCAGTCTTATATAAGACAAAGCTATTCCATATGTATAAATATGCCCAATTACAGGCTGATATATCAAATTCCTCTGTAGAAATAAGCAGGCACATACACTGTGCAAAAGTCAATGTACGTGGCACCACCTGTCTTGTAAATGAGAATACCATCAAAGACGCATAGCAGGTCAAAATATCAGTCCAATACATCAAACTTCCCCAGAGTTTGATGCACTGAGCTGACAAGGCTTAGGTGAGTAAGGCAGTTGCCCACGAGTGACCTGTGACAAATTGCTGCCTCAAGCTACTGCACTGAGTGAACTCTTGACCTGCACCTGCCTAGACTGAGCGAACTTTTGACCTGTACCTGGCTGCACTGAGTGAACTCTTGACCTGTTGCATTATCTGACACAGTTGGAAGTTTGCCAAAGCTATAAATAGATTCAGGCTGAACTTTGGTGCCAAATATGATGCAGTGAGAAGTCTGCCAAAGCTATAAATAGAATGCAGCTACTGCACTGAGTGAACTCTTGACCTATACCTGGCTGCACTTCTTCAGATCCTGGCACTGTGCTAAAACTATTTATAGAGCTGACATCATCTTGGCTAATGTCCAACATCAAGGCACTGGCAATCTGCCAATGGTAAACCAAGTGCTGCCATACGAACACAAAAGTGGTCCCTACTTGAAATAACTTTGAAATTTATTTTCCTAATACAAAATGCTTTTCAGCTGACTTTTCATAAAAAAAAGAAATCAGTAATATATGTAAAATTATTATGGATGCATACTGAATGCAAAATTAAAATACAGATATATCTCATTGATGGCAAATTCTTGAATTAAGTTGAGTAGGGATACCAATTATTTATAATCCACGTACAGTTGTCTTTATAAAGCCACAGAGAGCTGAATGTCCATGATTGTAACATTGCCTGGTATGATAAATAACTTAAATCATTAATCTAAATTTTTTTAAAAGCCTTTAAAAAACTTTCTTGTCAATATTAACCAAAGATAACCTGAAATCTAAATGTCTAGTGGCATGGTGTAATAGATGCTGATAAACTGTTGCCAGGCTAGATGTAACAGCATAACACAGATAACATATATGGTAAAATGACTCAATTCAATCTCCATAATTCAGCCAAAAATCATTCATGTGGAACCATTAATGACAATTATTATAAGAATTATGGTAGGGATTATTCTTGTAAAATATTTAACAAACTGGCTTCAGTGGCATCAGTCAAAAAACGTTTCGCAGGTTTATAACTCATATAGGAAGATACAGCAAACTGGCTAAGTTCAGCTTCCCGTAAATCAGCCAAAAAGCACTGAACCAAAACCATTTGAACAAACTTGAATTATCAACATCTGAGGATAATTAATGTGCAAGATTTAAGAATTTGGCCCAGTGGTTTTTTAGAAGAAGATCTTTGTAGCCACTGAGCTAAAATGGGCTGTTATGGCATATGATTAAATTCAGCGTCCCATAACTTACCCAAAAGTCACTGAAAAGAGGCCATTTGAACATACTTCAGAAAGCACTACCCTAGGATCATTTCTGTGCGATATTAAACATTTTGGCCATATGGTTTCAGAGAAGAAGTTTTTTGTAGCCCTCAGTGTGATACAGGCACTGTCGACCCCGTACAAAAAAGGAAATGCAGGTGGCGCCATCAATACCTCAATTTCAAATATGACCTAAGTGACCAACATTGGAATAAAATTTGGTGATGATAGCTCCAGCCGCTTCTGAGATTTAAATTTTAATATGATTTTTTGCACAATTAACAAAGTTCAACCTCCTGTAATTCAGCCAAAAATCTCCGAACTGGAACCATTCAAACAAACTTGAGAAAGATTGTTCCAGGGATCATTTCTGTAAAATAATGGACAATTTGGCTGGACAGTTTCGGAGAAGAAGATTTTTAAAGCTTTTTTAGCTTTTTCCCTATAAAATCTAAGAAAATGCATTTAGAAAACAAGGGACCTATGGGTCACGACGCTCAGCTGTTATATATGATAAAAAAATATTATTAAGAAATGAGGCACATGCTGGTTTTGTGTGGTAATAAATATTAGCTGTATTATGAGTTGTTGTTGTTTAGCTTATGTATGATTTTGATAGTACCTTTGGAGACAGGGAAGAGGATTGATTTCATTTATTTTATTAACAAATGGAGTACTATTGTCACACAGATTTTGACTTGGCCATATAACTTATAAGCAGAACATATAATATTAGAGTTTAACTATTTATTAAAAAAAATACAAATATTGTCCCAAATATAATTTTTATTAAAAATAATAAGAGAATCATATGATTTTTTAAAATGAAATATAACTGATATGATTATTAAAATAATATTAAAGAATATATTCATAAATGCATTCATGAATACATTTTGAAAGTATTTGCACAAGTATTCATATATTTTCATTTTTACTTGAATTCCCATTCTTTATGCAAGAAATTTTATAATGGAGTACATAATCATATTCGTATTTAAATAGAATTACAAAGTATTTGCACCATGTCTTAAATTTATTCAGTTTTCACCAAACAATGATGTTGAGAATCCAGAATATACAAAATTCACACATTTAAATAATGATCATAAGTACCTGGTTTTATGGCTTTTATTTATATTAAAAAATAACTGTAAAAAATTCATTTTGGACTAATTTCACATCAATGTACACACTAGACACAGCAGGAATCTAGATTAATATTATCAACTGCATCTTTGTCTATCATTAATTTCCTTCATATGATCCCTAATGATTAGTAATGAATAATATGATTTACTTCTTTATCATTAAAATTGAACTGAAAAATGCCATAGGTGACTGCATGGTGTTATTTGGAATATGTGACATTCTACCCATCGATACAAGATTCTTATATCATCAGTAACTGCAAGTTAATTTCCTGTTATTATAAACTAACAAATTCCTTTTCTATTTTTCTTTAATTTGTTATTAAAAACCAATAAAAATTTATTAATTTATTGTTTTTTGTTTTGTTGTTGGTTAAAACTACTAGATGAGTTGGGTTGGACACCTGGATCAACTGTGGCTTGCCATAAGCTGCCTGGATTCCATGTATGCCTCGCCTCAAGCGTGCATAATTTGATGAAAGGTCAACAAGGTCAACATACAGGTGACTCAAGAGGGGCTGGAGAGAGCCAAAGTCTGACAGGGTCTCATAAAAAACATTAATAAAAGCTACAATTTTTGGCCAATTTCTTTCAGCTTTCTAAACTAAAAAGCTGAAATCCTTATGTGTGCATGATATGAAAATTATATCAACAGTGCTCACGGGAAACAAACGTGCCATGGTCACAGTTGGGCAAAATTTAAGGTTCTAATTTTATATTTATACTAAATAAAATTTGAAAAATTCAGAACTAATTTTGGGTATTCAATTGAATCTTGATTAAATAATGTTACATCCCTGACAAAAAAATCTCTAGCTTCAGCAATGCTCTTGTTAAGGGAGTAAATATATTTCTTGATTTTTTACAAAGTGCATTATGTTTGGGCCCATAACTTAAAACAATTACGCAATACTGACATCATTCTGGCATGTGCATAGAGAATGAAAGTTATGTATATTATTTATGATTAAAGTCAGATCAGTGGTTTTGATATTAGGCAGTCTTGAAGTGTAACAATGGGTTTTTAATGGAAAAATGATGTTTTTCATTAATATCTCTAATGTCCTAGTGACCAAATTTTTGGCATGGTAGGGCATTTTGGAGACATCTAACTGTATGCCGAATTTAAGAAACTTAGAGCTGAAGCTGGGGAGCTGAGCTCTTGCAAACTGCATAACACTAGCTTGATGTAAACAATATGTTACATGGTGCTTGAAAACTTGATTAAAATCTACAGTTTTTGATCAACTGGTTTCAAATTTTTGGTGTTAACAGTTGAAATGCTAACAAAAACATGCTGTGAAAATTAAATCCACAGTACTTACAGGAAAAAAACGTGCCATGATCAAAGTTGGGCAAAATTTAAGGTACCAATTTTTTATTTTTATTAATATTTTAAAAAATTTAAAAGATTTTCATCTAATTTTGGGTTTACAATTTAATTTTGATTTATTAAAGTTATATTACTGGAAAAAAGGTCCATAGCTTTAACATTTTTTGTGTTAAGTGATCAAATATCTTTTCTGATTTTTTACAAAATGCATTATGTTTGGGCCCATAACTTTTTTAAATTAAATAATGCAGACATAATTTCTGGCATGTACATAGGAACTATATAGAGGAATATTTATGGTAAATATGAGGTGAAACAGATGAGTGGTTTTGATATTAGGCAGTCCTGAAATGTGAAAATAGGTTTTTAATAAAAAATTGAGGTTTTTCCTTAATTTCTCAAAGGGACGAAGTTGCAAACACCCAGTTTTCGGCTTGGTAGGAGATCTTGGGGACATCTAACATTATGCCGAATTTTGGATTCCTAGGTCTTACGGTTTCAAAACGTGCCACATCTACGGACGGACGGACGGACGGACGGACGGACGGACGGACAGACGGACGGACGACGGACAATGGACCACGACTATAGCTCAGATGACTTATAGTCAGCTGAGCTAAAAAATAAACATAATTCGATATAGTTTTCCGGATGATTGATTTTTTGCAAAAAATTTGGTGATGCTAGCTCCTGCCGTTTTTGAGATATCTATGGTTAACGTACAGACGACGCACGATGCACGACACACGACACACAACGGACGCCGCCGCACCATCGCATAAGCTCACAGGTTCACTAAAGATGCACAGATAAAATGCATATTGGCCACTGCTGGTCTGAATCTAATAGTTGAGCAATTTACACTTGATGTGACTTTCCTCAATATTATGAAAATAAATAATGAATCACAAATTCATCATTAATTTCATAAAAAAAATCAAATATATAGTTGCACATTTAAGTAAGATCCTGTTTCAGATATTATAAGAGACATTTTGGTCTACAACTTGATAACTTTAGTAAAAGCGTTCCTTTGTTATCACCAGTCACTGAAAAGTGTTAGCACATTATTTCTTAAAACTGATCATAGGTGGCAGCACTGACTGGCCCACACCAGATCAACTAATGTCCAATCCTTCAATCACCATCAACACAAAATTAAGTCTCACAACATGTATAGATTAATATTGATTACTTTACTTGTTCTCTGACATGAAATGCAATGTCTTCTGAATATGCATTAACTGAATCATTCAGTATTATAATATAACAATTATGATGATACATCTGATTAAGGCTTTAGAATTCCAGGTTTTACACACATGGGGCTAGGATTCATAAACTATCATTAAGACCTAGTAAAAATCTCAGGGATCCTGTATAAATTTCACCATTTTCCGTTTGATTCCCTGACAGGCTTCTCAAACCACAACACAACATCCTACCCCAGCATGTAACAACTTACTGGCTTGTCAATTTTTGTGGCCTTTGCCTCAGGTGTGAGGTTTGGGATCCAGAAGCTGGGTAATTCCTTGTCTTTTCCTGTTTTCATGTTTGATACACTGGCGCTGGGGCCCGCCTCTGCTCCTGAATAAAGGTAAAGTATATATTATAATGACCATACAATACTCTGTTATTTGCATATTCACTTGACTAAAGTGTTTATTATGCTGGTTCTGGGCCTGCCTTTGTTTCAGAAAGAAAGTAATTCAATGTTGAGTAAGGTAAATAATATATTACTTTAAGCCCATAAATGGCAGTAATTATTTGTAAATGCTTGATTTTCACTTTTTAAACGCTGGTTCTGGGGCCAATCTTGTCTTTGGCATAAAGGTATGTTATATGTAATAATGACCAGAAAAGTCTTTTTCTCAAGAAGTCTCAGAAAAGTTTTTCTTTTATCTCATGCTTTAATTATACGCTGTTTCTGGAGCTAGCCACATCCATAGGATAAAGGCAGAACCTTTTACCTGGAGAAAGAGTAAATCAAATGAACATATATGACACATGTCAAAGCAAATTGGATTGTAAATAAATAGTGGTGATAAACAAAAATAAATATATACTTTTCAACACTGCCTCTGTATGTTATCACTGGGAGTTCAGCTGCAAAATGATAAAGTCAAAATGGTTAATATTTTGACTGATTATTATTTGAAAGCTTGAATCTAGTTTCAGTTAACAGGAGTTATCTTCCATAACATAGAGACACTGCAAAGATTTCTGAGTGGGAAAACATGACATTTCATAAAGTGCACTGAAAATCTTAATGAGGAAACAAAAATTTTAGTCATTTCTGAAAATGCTTCATTGCCTACATGTACCTTGTCACCTCAAATACAACATCTACCATGTTCAAAAAGGATTTTGCCTTTAACTAGCATATTGGCAAATCTCCCTACATGTTTGCTGAATTTCTGCCCGCACAAAAGTATGTCTCATACAATTTATGTGACTGACAGCAAAGTTGTGTTGTGTATGGAACAGGGAATGACCATTGTGACCACAGAGATGGGATTTACACTATGGTTTGTACATTTTCATGTCGCCTAATTTTAAGATACACATCTGTGTACTGATGCAATAGGAGGGATGGCCATTGTGAGGCAGTTTTCCATGTGACCAGTATCATGAATCAAAGTAGGCCTAATCAGTTTGATATAAATGCCAACAAAGTAGTAAATTCACTGCTATTTTTCAGCTGGAAGAAGTATAGATATTCAATGTCATGCATTATGATATTAAGTTTTGATATTATTCTTTCTTTGCATTATTTCTGAAGCAACAAATAAAATGACAGCAATAAAATAAATTTTTACATCATGTAAGTTAAAAGCAATTTTAAAGTTTAATGGTAAATGTAATTTTAAGTTTAATAGTGATCTTTACCAAAATAACTTTGCCTCTTATTATTTTTAGAATTTCTAGGAATAAAATTATTTTATAAATCAACCATCACTTACCTGTGACTGCCTTTTTCTTGAATGGATCACTAGGCTTGCTGAGGATGCCTGTCTCCATGGCAACAAACTTTATCTTCTTGGCTTCAAGTTCAGCTCTCTCAAGTTCTTCTTTTTCTTGCTATAAGATAAAATTACAAAGATTATCTTCTAGCAGAATGTCAGTTTAGCTCACATAAATGGGTGACAAACTTTGATTTCACATGAGAAATGATAAAGCCTACAACAGTTTTCCTTTTTCAAGCCAGACAGGCAGACTTGTGGAATATGCTTGCATTATATTCCCTTTCTTTCTCCACATTTCTATGCTTTTATTTTACATGAATAACTTTTTGTGGAGTAACCACCTCAATGCTTTAATATTGTTTCATCTAATCTAGGTTATTATAACCTAGTCTGCAAAATTCTGTTTGGGACTGTGTGACAAGTGGAAATGAATCACTTTTAGTCAGTTATTTTATATCTGAGTGTCACCCAGGCCAAGTGTCTACCACACCTGTGGTCCTGGGCATATCATCATCCCACATATACACACTCATCTGTGAGTGAGACATATTTGTGGGGCACAGACTGCAGAGTGTTCCTTAACCCCTGTTGGATCTAACCATGAAAAAAATGTTAATAATCCTTGGCTAAGCATGTTTTCCTCTTTCCTTACAGGATATTAAAAACAATCATTTTTGTAATGTAAGAATGTCCTTTGTGAGGATAAAATATCACTCTCATGTATACATTCATTACTTTTATAACTGACAGAAATCATAGTGTAGTACTTCTGAGGTTAGGCATATGCCACTAAATGTAGTCTTAAACTTCTACAGGTACTGATGTCTTAATTTGAGTCAATATGAGGAATTTCTTAAAAGAAGGCACAGATCTTGCCTGTGTTTCAGTGCTGCATTTCATAACCATTATTATGATAATGCTGATGAAAGACTTTTTTTTGTTTAAGCCTTTAAAGTAATCTACTTTAACAATATTGCTATGAAGTATATCAATCTAAATAAAGGTGAACTGTCAATAAAAACAGTGGAGGACTTTGCATCAGTGTTTCCAAGCTGAGATATAACCAAAATCTTCAGTTTGGTAAAGAATCCCAAGAACCCTATTATTGCTCAAAAGTGTCAAAGTCTATGATCATTCAGGAGGCAACTGATTGTTGAAAGTGTCTTCAAGTGGAAAGAATTGAAGCAGATATAGTCAAACTATTCTTGAATGTTGCATTACTACTTTCAATGGATATATTTTACAATGTGGGACAACCAGTAACAAATTAAAGTGAAAGCACTCCCCACCTTGCAATGTTCTTGAAACAGTATTTTCATTATTTATTACTTATGATAAGTTTGGGATATGGAAATATCTTGTGAGCAATTCTGAGAAAAGTAAGAAGACATATCTTGGTCAATTCTTGATAAGGAATTAGAATGCAACTGTACTGAGTTTTTCAAGGCACCCATATTCAGATGTCAACAATTATTTGGATTCTAATGTGATAAAAGTTTCCTGGGATGTGGTGTGTATGATATGTTGGCTGATGTGAAATGTTTGGAACATTTTCAATGCAGGGAGCTATATTTCCTGCATATAAATTTCACATATGTATAGCTCAAGCTATTCCAAAAACCAGTTTGAAGAGAAAAAGTTGTTGTTAATGTGAGACCCACTACATCTACTGTATGAAAACTAACTGCCAATTCCCCAGATTCATAAGGCAGTGGAATAAGTAGAATGTTGATAAGACAATAGAGTGTGGAAGTTTCTCTATGATAAAATATGGGACCCACTAGTCTGCTGTATGCATAATCAAACTGGCTGGATGCAACAGTCTGATAATGAGAAAACAGTACCTTGATATGTATAAATGGTCAAAAGGAATGACAGAAACAGGGCGGTGGGACCTGCTTGAACATCAAACAGTCCATAGCATTAAGCAACAGAGCAGAATTAAAGGAAGATGGAATAGATATCAGTGTTCACTGACTTTCATTATCAAAGACAAAACCCATTATTGTTGGTGATGCTATAGACCTCTTAAAGACGTAAACTTTACAGTTAAACTGTAAAATGGCTTTCACCAAATTGGCAATAAGAATGTGACATACTTTGTGACTTCAGTAACAATATTTCTTTATAAAAAACCCCAGAGCATTTCAGCTGAATCATTTTCAAGTTTTATTACTTAAATGAATTTATCCAGTTTTTCAGCGAACATACTAGAATCCTTGATAATAGTGTTGGTACTATTGATCTCATTCTAGTGTCCAATAAAAATCATGTGTAAGAATCTGGTGCACATGGGACAGTGGGATATGGAATGAGTGACCATAGTAACTAATTATAGCAATATTGCCCCCCCCCCCCCCAAAAAAAAAAGGATAACTTAAATGTACTGAATAAATCTCTGAGTACTGATGTTGGATGAACTTAATTGAGGATTTCTTAAATAAGATACTACTTTACACAAAATGAACTTAATTAGATGATGCTGTTTACCTCTTGTCGGTTCTTCTGCTTCTCAAATTCTTTCAGTTTGCGGGCAATAGCCTTCTTCTGATGAACAATATACTCCAGTATGGCCTCCTTGTCATACAAGTAACCATCAGGGCTGCAAGGAAAACATGAAAAATAGTACTGATTATAAACTTATTACACTTGCCATAAGAGGACAAACTTTAAATAACCTGAATTAAATTAAGACACTAATGTAGCAAGGTATTTTAAAGCAAATTTAAGGCTTTATCATGTATATACAGTCAAGTAAGGCTGTGTATCACCAGGAAAATCAAGAGAGGAACTGATTCCTAATATACTGCAGCTGCAATATGCAAATAGATTTGTATACATTCAGCCTTACACAGAACATAACAAGAAATAACCAAATAATGCAACTGCTAGTTCAATAGCAATGTTTTCACCCAGGCCAGGACCTGGCTTTTACCTAGTATCAATGATGAAACAGCAAATAACTCAATACTGAAATATTAAATAATGTTAATTCAGTGTAATATGTACATAGCCTTTGCCTTTCCTATATGTCTGTTAGCTTACATAATCCTTCTCAACAGACTCAGAAAGCAGTGATATTGCAGTATGGCAAACATTTATGCTCATTTTTCTTGCATAGACCAATTACTTCTGAGAGCTTGCAGAGAGCAAGTATTTGATCAATGGCGTTACCAAAGTACTCACGTTATGACTGGGTCACGACAAGGCTGAAGGGTGAGACAGCAGCAATCAAATTCCTGGAAGAGATAATGATACAGTTCATTATACTTTTATCAAGCTACACACCTGACTTTTAATGCTAAAAGGAGGACTCATGCACTTTAAATGTTAGCAAATGTCCAGATATAGATACCATGGAGTTAAGTGGTTGGTGTGAAAGAGATTCTTCAGTAAACAATGATACAATGCAGCAAATATGCCAATGCACTGTTATGTAGTTATCCCTGCTGAGTGAGAAAGCAATGCACATTTAAGTTAGACACACTGACTGGGTCAAAGAAAGCTTGCAAGTTAATGTTTTCCATAGGGCTCTCAAAGGAACATAAAGATCTCTGACACAGAGAACTGATGACACAGTTCATCTAAAATCACTTTAATGCACAGTTATTGACTTGATTCTTAACAATTCAGTCACATATAAACAGTGATAATAATTGTAAATACATGCCAGGATATGTTATATCATAGTGACTTTAAACTTTTGAATCCCCCCCCCCCCCCATTCCCTCCCTGTGAATGGTGGTTTTGTTAGTAAACTGTTTTAAAGCTTTTCTGTATTTATGAGAATTTTCTCTGTTAAAGTTTATACGCCAGAGTAAGCCAACCGAAAATTTTCCCTTATTGGGCCTATTATCGCCCACCCCGCCTGGTTCCCATGTATCTAGGTCACATTTCCGTTTCCTGTAATCACTTTTTTTGATGGCGGAAAGAAGTGAACTGGAAGGGAGCGTTGTATGTAATACAGAAAAGCTCACAACAGTTTACTAACAAAACCACCATTCACAGGGAGGGAATGGGGGGGTTTTATCAGTAAACATAATTGTGAGCTGTTTCTGTATTAATGAGAATATAACAGATAAACCTTGGGGAGGGGATACCTACCTAGAACTACGGAAATGAGGAGAACATCACTGCAACAAGGAGCAGATGAAGACGTCGACACCAGAACAGATGGAGGAGGCGAGGATGGTCTGGAGAACTGGAGGACACTACCCGCAGCAAACACAGGGCCCAAGGAATAAAGGCCCGAATCTTGTAACATGACATCCTTCAGATAAAAGCGGGTGAAGGTAGAAGGCGACTTCCAATAGCCTTTCTTGACCAGTTGGTTTGGGAAAATCCCTGATAAATGGGCCAAGGATGTAGAAATGGCCCGGACGTCATGAGCTTTTACGTGAAGCTGCTCCAATGTTGACGGAGAAGCAGATTCATAGGCTGAGACAATGGTAGCTTTAAGCCATGCACTAATGGTGATAGGGCTAATTTCTTTAATTGAAGTTGTGACTTTCGTTGAAATTAACAACTTCTTGTGCCCCCCCCCAATAGAATGAGTAGCTTTAAGATAGTAACGTAAAGCAAGGACAGGGCAACTGGTAGCCCCATAATGGTACTGACCGTTAGGGAGGGCCGGAACTTGCCAAGGTAATGGAGGATCATAGAAATTTTGGTTCTTCTTATAAAATTCAGGAGGGAAATGTAAGGTGGCCCACAAAACGTAGGCCGCAATTTGTGTAAATTTCTAATCGGCCACTAGGGCATAAAGCTCAGAGCGGGGACTGGCAGATGCAAGAGCAAGGAGGAAAACCGTTTTCTGAGACAAATGCAGAAGATGCGCCGAACTAAGCGGCTCATAAGGGGGTCAGCGGAGGTGACGTAAGACAACGTCCAGTTGCCAGGAAGGAGCAACGTAGTGAGGATGAGAAGAGCGTGCATGTACCCCCTTGAGAAAATCCGTCACCAGAGGATGATGGAGGACACAATAGTGACCCAGCTGACGGAGAACCAACAGCAGGGCGGCACGATAGCCACGAAGAGATGGATAGGATAACTTTTTGTCCTGTAGTATATAAACGAAGAAATCCAAGATCGCTGAAAGCGACGGATCTAAAAGGGAGATTCCGTGGTCAGACGCCCAGCCGGTGAAGATACGCCACCGGGAGTCATATAGGTGGTCTGAAGAGCGGCAAAGGGGAGCCGAGGCAAGGAGAGCAGCCGGGCTTGAAATCCCCTGATCCTTGAGGTGTCCGATGAGAGTACGCATGCACACAGAGGGCATGACCGAAATGGATGACGTGCTCGGGAGAACGACGGGAGATTGATCTGGAAAAAGAAGCGGTGGTTGTGAGAGAAACGAGCGCCATGGGGGAAACCAGGGAGCCGCAGGATGAAACTGGAGGATGAGGAGGAGATCCGTCTGTCCCGCACGGGACAGACGGAGGAGGATCCGGCGGATAAAACGCGTAGCGAAACCAGTGAGACCAAACGGACGCCAGGGTGTCGGGGAGACGGTCGTGAGGGTGATTTAGACCCGTCACAGTAGGAACAGGGACTGGTGGGGAGGGAAAATCGAACAAATCTATTTCTGGATGCCCCAGTCAAGTGAAGAGACACTGAAGGACGGAGAGTGGAAGGAGGACCTGCAGATGTGGAGACGCGGGGCGACGTGGGAGGGCATCTGCTAGAAAGTTCAAGGCGCCCAGAAGATGAGACGCTCGGATCGAGGCCTGAAGCGTCACACAGAGATTGAACAAGAGGTAGGTCTCTTGCATTAGTGAGGGTGACCGAGTACCGCCCTGCCTGTTTATATACGCCACCACTGTGGTGATGTCGGTCATGACTAGTATGTGATGGCCGAGTAAGCGGCGGGACCAACGGGAGATCACGCAACAACGGA
This sequence comes from Sipunculus nudus, assembly GCA_026874595.1. Classification (NCBI taxonomy): domain Eukaryota; kingdom Metazoa; phylum Annelida; class Sipuncula; order Golfingiida; family Sipunculidae; genus Sipunculus; species Sipunculus nudus. The sequence continues at coordinate 15,240,393 of CM049319.1, forward strand.
GCGAAGTTCGAGGACATTGATATGAAGGAGGCACTCCGACAGGGACCAGAAGCCCGAGGCGCGGAGATCTGCCATATGGGCACCCCAACCGAGGAGAGACGCGTCGGTGAACACCGTACAGTCAATCTTGTGAGAGAAAGGAACGCCCTGAAGGAGAAAGGGAAGGTCCAGGCAGGGACGAAGGGTCTGCCACGCGGGACGAACCGAACGCAGATGGAGAAGGCCGTGAGCGCAAGAGGGAGTGAACCGGACAGAGATAAAGCCGACCAAACATAATGAAAGTGGCAGCCCAGTTGAGAGCGCTGTGAAGATAGGCAGCGGTACGAGAATTGATATGGCGAGACGCAAGAAAGGAACAACTGGTACTGCCGGAAGGACGGGAAGAAGAAGCGGGGGCCGGTCGAGCCAATGAGGGGGTTGAACTGGATTGCCGAGACCGAGGGATGCGGTAAGACGGGCGCGGATCAGGAGCAGCCGAACGGAGGCGGGCCTGCCAGTCCGAACAATCCAACGCACGGTCGAAAAGGGGCTGAAGTTGGCCCCCAAACAGAAGACAACCCGTAAAAGGTTGAGTGTAGAGCTCAGCCAATTCAGCCTGGGTGAGTTCGGGTTTCAAGGTACATAATGAATGGATACAGGCCGAGCAGTGAAGTAATATACAATTTTTGACAACCGTAAGAGGTCTACCATATTATCAGTGAATTCCATACACACCGGAGGTGTGGAGGAAGGCGATTGAAGGGCGGCCGGATTCAAATAGAAACCGGACGCCGACACCTGGGAAGTCCGAGGCTGGAGGCGACGGAACTTAGGGCCGGCCGGTTGCGCCTCCTGAGTGGAGTAGCAACTGGGTCCATCAGTGCAGATTTGCGCGCTCACCAAGCCTGGCACTGGAGCGTGACATCCGACCACTGATCTGTAGGCAGGGCGAGATTGGCAGCAGAAGATGAAGGCGACGCCAGAGAACCCCCTGGAAGAGGGATCCAAAGAATCCCATGTAGCCGGAACGACCGGAGGCTGGAAAAAAGAAACTGAGTGTCGGCCAGAAGCAGGATCGAGTCGAGAAGCCGCAGGAACCAGGGCCGCAGGCGGAACAGCAGCCAGAGTCTGAAACAAAGAGCCGGCCGGCCAGCCAGGGATCGCAGTTCGGCAGGGGAAACAAGTGGGGTGAGAATCCCAAGTTGGGATTAATGACCCACAAGTAGAACAATAAGAGGGGTTCTCCATGGCAGGAAGGGAAAAAGAATCACTACTCACAGTTCAGTTGGCAAACCTGACTGTACAAACCAAAACATGGCGGACGCCAGAAGAAAAATGTGATTACAGGAAAAAGGAAGTGTGACCTAGATACATGGGAACGAGGTGGGGTGGGCAATAATAGGCCCAATAAGGGAAAATTTTAGGTTGGCTTACTCTGGCGTATAAACTTAAACAGAGAAAATTCTCATTAATACAGAAAAGCTTACAATTATGTTTACGTAATAAAACTGTAGATCTATAAACACTAAAATTTTCAGGAAAATCCATATTATACTGCCCATAAAACCCACATATGGGTTTTAAGACTCATTGCCAAACCCAGGTATTACCAGACTTGGTTTACCCAGCCGAATATTGCCCGCCCAACACTGCCTGGGTGTGAATTCGACCTCATTGCCTGATCATTTAAGAACAAGAAATTCCCCCCCAAAGACACACTGGTTTGTTGGAGTTACATTGCCGTGGGGCACAACCTTCCCATTAAACCTACAGAACACTCACCCAGGGTGAGGACGACTCCAAAAATATATCACTAATCATCCACTGAGACTTTGAACTCACTACCCTCCCTGCATTTAGTCCTGTGCTCCACCTCTAGAACACAGAAGCTGCTGAAATCTGTTTTTGAATGTCAGATGTAGCTTACTTAAGTTACTAATTCAACCAACTGATCAAATAACTGATGACTGAGCAAATTATCAACCAAGTACATCTGGCCAGTCAGAAGTAACATTTGATCATGATACTAAAAGAAAAGCATTTGTTCATTTTTTATCCTACCTAAGCTATTCATACATAAACCATAATGCTGACACCAAAAGTAATGAAAATATAAAAACCTTACCCTTAGAGAATCTTTGCCGAGCCTTAATTCCTTGCTGCCATAACCAGATGACTTTGTGTCCTTCTTCCTCTCATGGTACGTGTAAACTGTACCAGCTGTGGCATTACGGGCATGACGAGTCATTTTGTCTAATGGTCACTACAAAACAAATACGATGAGTGTTAATATTTGACCAGGTCTTAGTTAAGTTTTCATTCCATAATCAAAGCCGGTATAATAAAATAATGGGCTAGTCTGGCAGAAGTGAATTACTATAAATTATTTAATTCATGAAACCCTGTCCAACAAAAGATGGGATCCATTATATTTTATATATTCAGTTCCACACACCTGTGTCCACCATATTTTTATCCCATGTGTACTTCAAAAAAAAGTTTGTGGTGGTTAATTGGCCTTTGTATGTGAACAACAATTTATGTCACACCAAGTGGATATGTTGGCCCAATTCTGAGCAAGTGCCAATTTCTCAAATGCAATCAGTGATAATTTCTCAATAACAGTTTGAATAATTTTTTTCCTATAATTTAAAGTTGGTGTTTTGTGATGTTTTGCCACAGGTACCCACATGTGTTTTGAGCAGGGCTGGGGTAATTGAAAGTGTAATTGTAATTGAATGAAATTAATTCCATGAATTCATGTAACTCAAAGTAATTTGTAATTTGACATTTTAAATTACAAGTAATTGTCATTAATTACTTTGAAAAATACACTGATTTGAATTAATTTTCAATTACTTTTCCATTATCCTTAAATGCCAGAAGAAAGACAAACAAACTTTATTACTGCAACAAAGAGGTCATTACTGCTGATGCCTTGTTTGTGGTATCGGGACATTTTGGACGCGTTGATATCAGCAGCCAGTCTCAGGTCGTCCATATCGGCCACCAGTACTCAGATGCAGGTGATTTCAGCCGCCAGCTCAAGGGAGCCACAGACTGAGAACTGACACTATCTAGTCAACCTTATTGGCCACAATGTGAACTAGAGAGCACTATTTCTGCCTCCGGGCCCCTAATCACTAAGTTAATTGCACAAACCTCAGTTTATTGTTTATAGTTTATAATATATTTTACTGATTTACTTATTATTTTTTAGATGCATTTAGTCTCTCTAAGATTTCACTGAGATACAAAGGTGTTTTTCAGATCCTGTGATTATTTTTTAGGGCAGCAGATAATGTCAACATACACAAATTTTTTGTTATAATATTTATTTAATCAAATTTATATTTTACCTTTTTGTGTTTTTCTATAAAAATGTCATATGATCAGGGAAAAGCATGAAAATAACATAATTTTTTGGCTTAACAGGTAAAAACACTACATAACTAAGGAAATATTATCTAAATTGTATTATTTTATCTTCTTAAAGGATGAAAATCAAAATAAAAATTTTTGATGCATGGGTAAATATTGATAAGGGTTGGGCCTGAGAATCATACCTTTTATTTTTTTTTTGGCCTTAAATGAAAGTTATTATTTATATTTTTGAGGTTATCAAGCAATGACCAATCAGAAAAAGGCATCACGGATTGCTATGAATGGACAGACAGTCAAAGTGCGGTTACCAGTGAGAAAAGTGATTATTTCTGTCAGGACATTGTGGACCTTCATGGTGAAAGACCAGTAGAAATGTTTAAAAGAAGAATTTAGTATGAAAAAACAAGTAAACTGGATTTTACGAACAAAAACTGTTAATCACCTTCTTATTGCTCAAACTAAAAAACCGCAAATAGCAGGGTTCCCTGGGAATGTATTCACGCCCATAGGTCAGAATACTTTATCATAATATATACCTTGATATACCAAATAAATCATGCTTATAGGGATTCAAGCACCTGAGTATGCACTAGGTGATGAGGGGCCCAGCCGTTGAAATGGTGCTCTATGGGTCACACTGCAGCCAATATGGTCGACCAGACAGATTCAGTGCCCCTCTGTGGCTCACTACAGCTGGCGGTCAAAAATGTAGGCTTGAGGCTGGCGGCCATTAATTACAGTGGCCATTAATAACAGCGGCCCATATGTCCCTAAACCCTTGTTTGCAGGGGTGTGCCTTAAGTTCAATTAGAAACCCTGTTTTTAAAGCTTATCCCTACCAGAGTTTGTAATGAGGGTTTGTAGATATTAAATATCCGAGTATTTTAACAAGTATTTTAAAAGTAATTTATTTAAAGTAATTAAAAGTAATTCAATCACTTTTCCATTCCATTGTATCTGTTATTGTAATCAATTACATTGGCAAATCTGTGAAATTGTAATTTAAAGGGGCATAATCAGGAACAATATTATGCCTATTCTCACACACTAACAGTTCCGTTTTACTTTATTCGAAAGTTTCCCTGCAAAACCATCTTGGCACACAGTCACAGTACTGTGCATACGGCTGTTTAACACCTTGTTATGGCTCTGTGTGTTGGTAAACACAGTACACATGTGTATGTTCACCATAACAAGGCCCCATGACTGTAGGTCCAATTGTGGGCAGCAATATGTGATGTTTCTGCTAGAGGGAACATGATTACATTTTTTGGAAAAAATAAGTCAGGGCATCTCCTGATGCACAAGTGTTGTGGCCTTAGCGAAGCACTCACTGTGTTCATGTTGACACCTGTGATTGCTCTGGTCCAATGTATTTCACACTTGTTTACAGGAGTCAGCAAACAGTTTCAGGGCAATATTTTGGCAGATACAAATTTATTTTAAAGAGAAGAAGCTATTTTTCGTGTTAATTCAACATGCTTTACAGGTGATTGGGCCACTCTAACATTTTGGAAGTAAAGGGTATTGTAATTAAATATATTTTGATTTAATTGACCCCAGCCCTAGTTCTGAATGTTTTTGGACCCTGGCTCGACTGTGGTCTATTCATTATCGCTCCTTTTTTAGCTTCTAGAGGCTCTACTAAGAACGATAATAGAAGGATTTAGCGAACATGTAATGACAGCAGCAAGAACGACTCAAAATATCGCAAAATTCAGCAAATGAAATGAGTAAAATTATATATAATCTGGTTACAACAATAAACGTTATAATACGCACGAGAATTGTGTCGATTCTACCGTTAAAATTCCCAAAGCTTCCAAATGTTGTCGTCTGCCAAGATTTTTGTTATCGTTGCGATGGCTAGATGGCGCTCGAGACGGCTAGGCGCACTTCAAGTTGTCTAGCTTCGCCGGAAGAGGGCGTGATCGACAACATGAATCAGGGCGCATTTTTTTTAAGTAACCATATGGGATATAGAATTGATTATTCATAAAATAAATAACAAAAATTATACTAAAATTCGTACTTTATATGGTCATTTTCTCTCTGAAGTAATTGCAAGACCTTGAACCGCAAGTTCGCAAGTTCGAATAATTTTCAACCATTATACGTATATTATATTATCTTAAACTATTTAATTTAAAAAAAAAAAACAATCTTAACGTGCTAGATCTTTTACTGTGCTTGTCCAGTTGTACTTATAATATTTTTCATTCATTGGATAGTTGCGTACATTTTCATTCATTAATCAAATCACATTTAGTATAAGGAACATTTAATGGGTAATCATTTTTTTTAATATTTATACATTCAGGGTAGTTATAATAATGAGAAGAATAAAAAAGGAGCAAATAACTAACTAACTAACTAATAATTATAAAGGGCGGTATAAGTTGACATTCCCTGGCATTCAGACTGAAGGCCTCCCAGGCCTACTTCATCTCGTCAAATCTGCTCAGAATATCATGGGAGGATATAATAAACTGGAAGGTAACTCCCTTGATCGTACTAAGGTAGCTGGCAAATAAAATCAGCAAAAAAAGGGTTAAAGCTGTTGGGAATACAGGGGTTCACATAGACGATTAAAACTGCAAACACTACATGCACAGAATAATCATACCTAGGAAATAAAAGAATGATAATCAACCTCATATACCTCTTTGGGCTTTGTTTTTTTTTTTTCGTTGGAGGTAACCACCTCCAATATTTTGGTCTCTTTTCTAATCTTAGTCTAAGTATTCTCCTATGAAGGGTTCCAGTTAAGTTTGGGACTATGTGACAGGGCGGTAGCACACGCTTCCTATCATATTATTTTTGTATCCCAGTGACACCCAGGCCTGTGGTGTCTACCACACCTGCGGGTCTTGGATGTGTAATCATCCCCATTGCTGGGTCATAACACTTAGGAACCCCCTAAAGATGCACCAGTTTCGATTGTGAGTGATACATGGCCATGGTGCACAGCCTTCCCAATAAGCCTGCAGAAGGCTCACCCTGGGTTGGGGCTGACCTGGAAATGAAGCCTGCAGAGCACTCACCATTGGTGGAGGCAGACTGCAAAAATTAAGTCTGCAGAACACTCACCACCACGGCTGAGATTTGAACTTACCACCTCCCGGCTTTGAGTCGCGTGCTCTACCCCTGAGCCACAGAAGCCAGTCCTTCCTTGGGCCATGTTTAGCTTTTGTATGGGAGGGAGACAAAGTACTTTTTGCTCGCCTCACTTTTAAGAGGAAACCCCCATTATTTTAAATCTGAAGATAATTCTGTAAGTTATTTTTGTTTCTTCATATTTTCTACAATTTTTCATTTATGCTTTTATATTGAAGGAAGTTAGGATTTTTTTAGTGCCAATTGCCTCAAAGAGTTATCATAAATGTCAAATTAAGTTTTTTAATGTTTATAGCAAATGTAAATTATGAATAATATAGTGCTGATAGAAGAGCAAAAAATAATTTGGTTATGAACTATAATGAAAATATATTTCATAATATGCTGTGAGGGTGAGGAAAAGTATATTCTACGAGAGGATTTTGTCTTGTTTTTCATAATGGGGGGGGGGGGGGGGGGGGGGGTACTCTGGAGATTTTAAGTGGATGTCCTTGTATGGGGGCAGAGGAGGTAGTGGGTTTGTCAGTATTACATTTTCTCGACAAAATTCATGTATACCTTTAACTAAATATACAGCAGTGCTGTAGTAGAGTCCATGCCATCCAAGCACGAAAGGCCAATTTCAAGTCTAAATTTCTCTTCTTAGTCAGTCTTATAGAGCTAAAGTCTAATCAGATTCAGATAAAATACCTTTATAAAAAATTTAAGTACTATACAATGAAAAACTAGATATTTTTTTGGCACCGTAGGTGCCATAGTATCCCCAGACAATTAATCCCTCCCCCCTCCCTTTAAGAATAGGCACTCCCATCTTGAGTAGCATATACTGACACTTAGCAAGCGACTATGGTTTCTTCCATCTATCAACTTAAGAAACAAAATTTTTCACCAAATTTGGGGGTCAATATGTTGAATCTCTCTTGAGAAAGAGTTTTAATTTATGTTACAGAAACAGTAAGGTAGGTAGCGCCACCTGTCTGGTTTTCAAGAAAATTTTCCAAGATGGAAAGAAATGCCAAATTTAAGACAAATACCTTGAACCACTCTAGAGAAATGAGCAATTTTCACCAAAAGCACATGCAGAGATGGACACCGATAGCAAAACGATAGCAGATTGCGCCACCAGTCTTGAGTAATAGATGGAGGAGTCTAAGATCTATAGATAGGCACAATTTCAGGCCAATAGTGCAAATCACTCCTCAGAAAAGAGCATTAATTTATTTTACAGAAACGGGAAGGTAGGTGGCGCCATCTGTCCGGTTGACTAGAAAACTTTCCAAGATGGATGGGCATGCCAAATTTCAGACCAATACCTTGAACCAATCCGGAGATATGAGCAGTTTTCACCCACAGCACACGTACAGATAGACGCCACACTAAAACGATTGCAGATGGCGCCACCGGTCTTGAGTACAAAATGTAGGAGTCCAAGATCTATGGATATGCACATTTTCAGGCCAATAGGGCAAATCACTCCTCAGAAAAGGGTATTAATTTATTCTACAAAAAAGGGAAGGTAGGTGGCGCCACCTGTACGTTTTATGAAAAAAACTTTCCAAGATGGATGGACATACATAAGTCAAGTTTGAAACCCATATATCAACACAAGCTGGAGTTATCAACAGGAAATGAATATTTTGACAGGTGGCTCCTATGACCTTCACCTTTAACCTTGTATTAATTTATTCTACAATAACGGGAAGGTAGGTGGCGCGACCTGTATGGTTTATGAAAAAAACTTTCCAAGACGGATGGACATATATTAGTCAAGTTTGAAACCCATATATCAATCAAAGCTGGAGTTATCAACAGGAAATGAATTTTTGGACAGGTGGCTTCTGTGACCTTCACCTTTAACCTTGTGACCTAAGAATGGACAGGGGTCTTCCTCTATTAGCAGTTGAACTATATGTGCAAGATAAAAGGTCTGAGATGAAAAGTTTGGCTGAAAATGAATCCACAATCTTTTCAAAGATGTGTCCTGTGACCTTGACCTTTGACCTCAAAATCAAAAGGAATCTTGTTTTATTGATGGGCTATATATGTCAAGTTTGATACCCATATATCATTCCAAGCTGGAGTAATCATCAGGAAATGAAATTTTGGACAGATGTCTCCTATGACCTTCACCTTTGACCTTGTGACCTAAAAATGGACAGAGGTCTTCCTCTATTGGCAGGTGAACTTTTATGTTCAAGATAAAAAGGTCTGAAATGAAAAGTTTGGCTGAAAATGCATCCAGTCTTTTCAAAGATGTGTCCTGTGACCTTGACATTTGACCTCGTGACCCCAAAATTTATTGGGATCTTGCTTTTTGAATAGGACATACACAAGTCCAGTTTGAAATCCATACATAAAAAAAAAAACTGGAATTATCATCCGGAAACTAATTTTTTAACATATAGCTCCTGTGGCCTTGACCTTTGACCTCAAAATCAAGAGGTCTTGTTTTATTGATGGGCCATATATAATTCAAGTTTGAAATCCATATATCATTCCAAGCTGGAATTATCATCCCAGAAGCTTATTTTTGAACAGATGGCTCCTGTGATCTTTTATAATTAGTACTGATTTTTTAGTCTGTCACAGTCTGTCATATGCAAGTCTTTACTTTATGTTTTATGTTTTCAAATCTTGTACGTCAGACTATACTTGAGAGTGTGTCATTTCTAACTGGACTAAAGTTAGTCTGGGCCTAATTTCTAGAGTCCTTTCCAACAAAACCAAGTAAATGTCAGAGTCCTGAAACCTAGAGTCCAGATTAGAGTCCTTCTTCACATATATACAGGGAAAATAAGAAACAATCAAAATCAAACTTTTCAGTATCCATGTTTTATTTCACAACAGACTGTACACCAATCGCATTTGCTCAAGACAAAAATATATTTTTTTTTTCATCTTATACACGTCATACCAAATTTACATGTTTCACTCCACTCACCCTATGCATCCCCTGATCACCAATATGAACCACTGAATATTTTCCATACCTATATCCGCATGTCATGAACTACAGTGGTAACGCTTATGCAGATAAGTTCAACAGACTTATACATGAATGTTTACTGTATTGGTACAGTAACTTTACTTAGTGCATTTTATTGATTTGAAGTGAACAATAAACTTGCATTTAAATGTCCTCAAAACAATTTAATTTTTTAGACGTCTTAAGAACTATTTTCATCCATTACATATACATCCCAATCATTACTTTGTGTATTCAAGTGAATGTCTTTTGGAGTGCTTGGAGCTAGTGCTATATGTATATCCAATAGTACAGTTATATATAAATGTATATATTTTCTGTACTATGTTGTAGTTCAGAGGTTAAGAGTGATACCTTTGAGTTGCTCAAACTTGTGGAGTGTTAACTTTGGAGTTTTGAATTGTATATGGACCAATATTGCAAAACTATTGGTTTCAGTTCGTTTAAACAGGCTGTTTTCATTTTTATACATATATTCACTGAACAACCAAAAGCCATTTAGCAATCAATTTTAACAGAATTTAAACTCTGTAAAATATAGTTAGTAAACGCACCATTTAGAAATCCATTGCACAGTATGTCATTACAAAATAGTTATAAGAATTATATATTTCTTCATGCAAATAAGTTAACAAATTTATAATAGTCTAGCAACAAGCATATATCAGCAAAGTTACAGTGAATATGATTTTATAGAGAGATTTTGTTGGGGAAAAAAATCATTCATTACACCACAGATCATTTCTAATTATGACAGAAACAGTGTTTTACTTGATATACCACTGAACAAGTATAATAATGAAGACTTCAAAGTTATGTAGTGTGAAGTTTACCCACTGACACAAATTCACTGACTGACTGAAACAATCTGAAATTTGAGTCAGTCCATAATATTGAAACTTCAATACACCTCATTTTCTGCCTAAATATTTATGACATTTTGCATTCTTCTCACAGCTAGATAAATAGTGAATATGCAATTTTAAATTTCAACAATGTAAGTGAAGAAACATAACAAATTGAATGAAAACACAAAATATGTGTATAAAGTAACATGAAAACAAGTTAACAATTAGAAATTACCATTTGCACGGAGGATAAAACAGAACAAGTATGACTAGTTATTAATCAAGCAAATTATTATTGTAAAAGAAGTGGTGAAGAAACTGGATTACAAATAACATATAAGCCAACAAACCTGACAAAGATTAAAGTGGATTTCCAAAGTAATGAAAAATATGTGTAAGGCCAAAAAAAAAATAAGGTATGGTTCTCAGGCACGTTTTTTCAGAAATCAGTGCGGGCGGGCGGTATTTTATTTTTTACCTTTTTTTTAGTGTCTCCATAAAAATGTCATATCATCAGGGAAAAGTATGAAAATAACAATTTTTTTGCAAAACAGGGAAAAGCACTACATAAATTGTAATATTCATCTTCTTGAAAGATAAAAATCAAAATATAAAATTGTTGATGCGGGGGTTAAAATTGACGCGGGCGGTGCCTGAGAACCATACCTTTTATTTTTTTTGGCCTAATATGAACTCCAACTGTAAGTGCAACAGCAGTTGTGACATTCAGAGTCATCTGGTGTCATTAACTGAAACCATTAATTTTCAAAATGATCACCAACCTGGCACTTTATTCACATGGTTGAATTATGTCAGTATAAACGTTCACAAATGTGTCTGTCATCTGTCATCTTGTTTTTTTTTCCTTTGCCAAGGATGAAACTGGACAGGGGAAGACCCCATTGTATATATTGTGGATTTGGATACAGGGGTGGACCAAGTAATACCAGTCTGGTATGCACTCAGTGCATGTGAGAATATGCAAAAATAAAAATTTCCAGAACAGATACTTCCTGTAAATGACACCAGGTGGCACCAACAAGCAACTTGGGTATTAATGTAATCATCAGACAACGTTGTTTTCCAGTGCTCCTTTAAGATTTATTAAGCAAACTAATAAGAAATTCTGTATTCCGTTAGACATGTTTAACTGGAAACAATAAACTGACTATCATTTAATCCCTGACACCCTTAAAGCATTAAATATCCATGTCTTAGGAACAATAGGAACAGTGATGAAATATAATAAATCCTTGTGTTAAATGATTGTACAAAGCAAATGATCAGACCAATCACAAATGGCATGTTCATTCATGAGTTTAGTTTCAAATTAGCATACATGAATATTCATGAACTCAATACAATATTGGCATTAATGAGGCAAGTGTTCAATAGTGCAGACTGGAATGATGATAGTAATGGTTATAATGGAATAAAATAATAAAATAAAATTGTACAAAATAACATTAAATCATAGGACTTAACTGCATAACAAGCACAAGTCACAAAATGACAGTCAATTAATAATAGTCCTGAAGTTACCGAATAAGAATAAAGTATTATTTGAATCATACAGTCAGTAAAACTGCAGTTTTGTGTTGTGACTAGATAAATCTTTGGATTATTTACAGATATCTATGATGTTTATTAGAGGGAATAATGATCAAATAAATTAGTGTTATCAAATGAAGAACACAAGCAGGATTTTACTGCTGAAACATGCTCAAAGACTACCTTTATCATGTGTTGTCTGTGTATATATACACATAAATTACTGCGAAGCAGTTTTAACAACACTATAACCTCCTTGAAACTTAAGCTTTGGATTCCATTGTTTTGACCACTAGACTGCTCCCAATGCTGAATGGGACACAGGATAAGAATATGCAGTATGTGTTTATGTACCAAATTTTTTAAGGAGAGGATAAATCTAATGATATATGCATATAGACCTAGATGATCTGCCTTTTACATTAGGGTATTTTCCTCAGTAGTGTATATTTAAACAGATGTTCCACTGTTAGTGCATGTGTAGATGTTTGTGTATATAAATATCACATTACACATGTAAGATAAACAAGTAAATATAGTGCATAAGAACTCAGCTGGATAATATATATGAACACTAGATATTCTATCTATTGGAATGATACTATTTCTCCCATGCACTGGTTCCCCAATACACACAACATAGAATGAATACAGATATGGACAGTGAGAGTAAAAGGATAGAAGACTTGCTATCAGAGTATACATTTGTGATAATATATTATCTAAACACTACATCATATTCAAGGCTCTAATTATCTGATACCATATGCTCTCATCTACATATTAATTAATTTAAATGCACCAAGCTATACATTGCACACTTCCTTGTACAGCATTTTGTCTATCTAAAAGAAATAAGAATATATATTCCACACTAATGCAGCAATACTCAAGATGCTTTGTGCTCAAGATTAAGAAATAATTAAATTAACAAAACTAGTCATATATTTATATGTTTGTGTAAGAATTTTATATGCTTTGGAATGATTCATGGCTGCTGCAGTTACAAAGTGCAGTTGTGGAGTTAAATGATGTAAAGCAAATATTTCATACACAAATATAGAAATACATTGTCATCATATATTCAATGTCATGCTTTTTTGTAAGGATTTGTCAAATGGTACCTGTCACAAGAGAGAGCAATAAACACTTCTCTTAAATATACAGATCAAGGCAGACCTAGAACAAAAAAAAAGAAACTATTATTTTCAGGACATTTAAATTTTTAGAGGGGCCACAACCATTAAAATGAGAAACTAAACCACAGATTCAGAACCCAGAGATTGTTCCCATACAGCCACAACAATACAGTTTTCTGAGATTTCTGTCAAAGGTGGGAAAAAATCATGGTTTAGCTCACGATATGATGTTGCTACAGCCTTTTGACTATGTCTGTTTCCTTTGCTTACAGGATCTGTGCATATTTAACAGGAGTGCACACTATGGGAAAAGCTTTAGCCAAAAGTTGCTTAGCACATTTAGCTTACTTCTCTAAATGCTCTTCAAGATGACAAGATGAATGAAAAGCAATATTACATCCATAATTCAAGAGGACACACAAAATTGAATGAACAATGGTCAATAATTGCACACAACTGATAAACCTTTTATCAGAGATGAAACAGTTCAACAAATCCAAAGCATCCATGATGCTTGAGAAGCAAGGTGTTTTTTATCAACCCCGATGAAAAGTGCACACTTTGGGTGTCAAGCTTGCCCAAGGCTGCAGGATAAGAATGGGTCATTTGTCAGTCATAATTCTTAGTTCAAGAGAGAATAAATGTGTTAATCATCTACTTCAGCAAGATAACAGCCAATTCTACTTAAGCTCATATCCATAGTCGCTTTTCTGTCAAAAATTATGTCAGGAAAACAGATTTCCTCTTAAAGCTAAAACTTTACCATATTTTCTTAAACATCCTAAAGACTGAAACCATGACCTTTGACCTGAAAGCTACATAATGTACAGGTACCCTATATTATGCACCTTTGCACCAGGAAGACAGATATAAGTCTCACATCTTTGAAAAGCTTAAGCTTATAATCACTAACTTAATATGTTATGTATCATCTTACATGAGACAATATGACAGCAAGCAAATATTATTGTCATATAATCATATTATTTATTGTCACTGGGGAGTATAATTTAATAGTGTTATTTTTGGATCACAAACAGAAATGCCTAACAGTTTACAGATATATCTTAGAAATACTGGTTTCTTTATAAATATCCATTATTCTACTTTAAATTAGAGACTACATTAAAGGTTACAGACATTGACATGTATGTAGATACAAAATACTGGAAGATTATATTTGAGGAACCATGAATATTCATGATCAAACAAGCATGCATCTTATGAACTGGGACAAGAATATGCATGTTCTGACAGGTTTTTATGCCACAATCTCTTGGAAAATCATGAATATTCATATTCCTGTATCATGAATATTCTTTTTTCCTGTTGGTAAATATAGTTCTCATATATAGTTTAATATTCATGATCCTATTAAAAGACAAAATTCAAATCCTTTGAGAGAAAATGATATACATGTTCCCTTTGGCCTGTATTACAGACAACCCACTCTGTGTTTCAGTATACATGCACTGTAACCTCTGTGAATAGGTATCTTCTTTATCTGAGAAGATAACAGAGGATGAAACAACAATATCCAACCAATTTCCATTTAAAAGATGGGAATATGGACAGGCACTGTTTGGTAGGCAACCTCTTTGAAGTGCACCACATACTTGAATGTTTCAGAGTATCGATTAGAGAATTCAGTTTAATTACTGTATCAGAAATTCCCTTAAGGTGCTTTTTTAAATTTTTCCATGTTTTATTTTTTTTACTCAAACATCACATTTATAACAAAAGTTTCAAGTCTTGAGATATACAGACAAGAAAGCACAATTAAATATAATTGAGCATAAAAAGAATATTATTATGCCATTAAGAAATTAACTTAGATATTTATTGAATGCTACCTATTTAACCATATCTTACAGGAGACAATACAAATAGATTTAGAATGAATCATTTAAAATATAAGAAAAGTGCTGTAATTAAATAATAAAGGAAAATACTGAGTCAAGTCTATATAATGAAATTATATTACTACTATGGGATTCTGGCAGAAGAGAGCACTGAGAACTTATAATGCAAAAGCACATCATACCCACTGAATATTCATTGATATTCATTTATATGCGCATAATAATAACATTGCATGCTGGCTCTACTCTATGTGTGTGTTTGTAAGTGTATACCATTATGAAAATATCTACTCTATGCTTATGATTGGACAGTAATATATGATTATGTGTGGAGACTGTCTTTCAGAATGCGTCCTTGATGTTTTTGAAAGGTCGTACAGCAAGGTCAACAGGCAGGTGAAAGTTCACGGTAGAAAGCTTGTCAAGGGCTTCTAATGAATCATCAAAACCTGCAAAAAAAAAGAAAATAATTAAAATTTCATTTCAATCTTGACATAAACCTGTACATGATATAAACTATATTAGTTCCCAAATATGCATGTTTTCTCATTGATCTTATGGGGTATGAGATAATGAGATATGAAATAGTATCAAATATCAAAGTTTCTGGTCTAGTCTGCAACTTTGTGAATGAACATAAATGTTTTAACTAGCACTGAATCTCAATTAATCCAAATATTGACAAAATAATACAGTTAACATATGTTAACCACCCAACCTCCCCCAAATCTGCTAAAGTTTATGCAAAAATGTCTTAATTACACTTTAACTCCATGGATTTTCTTGGGTGGACTTCTTCTGTTAAGAAATCTATACATTACTGAGCACACAAAGGAATATCTTACTTTAAAAAATTCTAACATTTACTCAAGTGTGAAATCTAGATTAGAGTGCCTGTGTGGGTCTAAGATTAACAAGGGACCTATGGGTCACTGTGCTCAGCTGACGTTAACCTGGAAGGTAAAAATCTAAAATAATATCTAATGGAGATAAAGTGTAAGAGGAAGAAGTAATAAAGGCCATGGTTGGTTTATATGATTGGTTTGTATTGATGAGCAAGAAATTGTTGCAAAAAAATATTTTGTGACCTGACCATGTGTTTCCTAATGTTGGAACTAAAGCATATGAGCAGTTTGTGAACAAATGATCTGTACTATTGATACAATGTGGGGTCGGGGGTGTCCCCACACTGTATCACAAGCAGTTGCTGATGTTGGTGGCTGACAATGTTCCAAGACCAGTTTGATGATAGAAGTCTTTATTCAACAGCAAGCGATCTGGGACAGTCTCTCTCTCTGAGAGAGCCGCCCAGCCTCCCTGACTCACTCTGACTCTCAGCGCGCACTACAGATAGTTTTGTTACAAAGCTTTCACGTGACATATGATACATACATATCCATATTTCTGCATTTCGTCATAAAAGCTAAACCTTATTGGATGACTCAAAGTAGGTCACAATTGCATCAGAGTTATAAGTTGTCTTAATAAGTTTTGCCAGATTTTACTGGATGAAAGTATTCTGGAAAATCCCAAGTCTGACCTGACATACATCCAGTTATAGACTGACCTACAAGTCCTATTTCCAAACTCTATAAACATAATCTGCCTGCCTCATCATAGAAACCAATTTAGAGCTAATTTTTGAGAGTACATTTAGGCTCTACAAACATACTGAATTACCATTAGATACTTGGTCAAAGAATTAATAATTCCTTGGCTCTGTCTGAATATCAGAACAGACTGAAACTAAGATTGATTTTCATTTGCCTCTAAAGTAAATTTTAGATGAAATATTGAAATATTCCTTTAAATATATGTCAAGTCACATATACACCCTTTCTCACTCCATAACATATCCCTCTGGTATTCAGAATGAGGCTCCGGCCTCATCGGCTAAGGCGGAGAAACATTAGTTATTACAAGAAAAATAACTGGGATACAGATGACAGAAATACATAATGTGTAAAGATCAAGATACACTGCTTAAGTCTGTATTTACTGCAAGATCAGGTGCCATAATAGTGAATAGAACTATATATTAAGCTAGCACTAGTGTGTTGTTGTGATGGAATTACACAGATCAATATAGATGTGAATTACATGAACATATGTCACAGTTCCAGATGTAACAGTGTAAGGAATTTGAGGAAGTGCCTATTGGAAATTTTTGTAGTAGTACAACCACAATGCTGTAGCAATAGCTAAATAAGCTGAGAAACTACATATTTAAGTCTATAGCTATACATACATGTTCTAAAGACATTTTTTTTCGTGAATTGACAATCCTTAACTATCTTAAAGAGAAAATGCTGATTTGTAAGAAAATCAGGAACAACATTGCAACTATGATGACATAATTTGACATCTTAATATAAGCATTAAAACTTCAGATGTAAGTATGACACATCTAAATAGAATTAATAAATAAACATCTTAATAGATATGATTATAGCATCATGTTCATAATGAATGCACAGCTAGAATATACAAGTACTATGCATACCGTGTAAGCAATGGAATAATTCAAAGTATGTGAACCATTCTAGCATACAGTAAGTGATGTTACATAAAGATGTTCTGTCAAACAGTCATGTGCATTTAAAAACAAGGGACCTATGGGTCACGGCGCTCAGCTGTTATATATGATTAAAAAATATGATTTAGGAATGAGGCATATGCTGGTTTGGTGTGGTAATAAATATAAGCTTTATTATGAGTTCTTGGTGTTTAGCTTATGTATGATTATGATATTATCTTTGGAGACAGGGAAGAGGATTGATTTCATTTATTTTATTAACAAATGGAGTACTATTGTCACACAGATTTTGACTTGGCCATATAACTTATAAGCAGAACATATGATATAAGAGTTTAACTATTTATTAAAAAAAATTACAAATATTGTCCCAAATATAATTTTTATTAAAAATAATAAGAGAATCTTATGATTTTTTAAAATGAAATATAACTGAAATGATTATTAAAATAATATTAAAGAATATATTCATGAATGCTTTCATGAATACATTTTGAAAGTATTTGCACTGGTATTCATATACTTTCATTTTTACCTGAATTCCAATTCTTTATGCAAGACATTTTATAATGGAGTACATATTCATATTCGTATTTAAATACAATTGCAAAGTTTTCCCACCATTACTGGCATTTATTCAGTTTTCACCAAACAATTATGTTGAGAATCCAGAATATACAAAATTCACACATTTAAATTATGATCAAAAGTACCTGGTTTTATGGCTTTTATTTATATTAAAAAAAAAAAATGTAAGGCCAAAAAAAATTAAAGGTATGGTTCTCAGGCACCGCCCGCATCAATTTTAAACCCCCGCATCAAAAATTTTTATTTGATTTTCAATAAAAACTTTCCAATTTTGAGCTGCTGCCGCTCCGACATTTCTTTCAAGAAGATTAAACCATACAATTTCCTTTGTTTTGTAGTGCTTTTACTTATTTAGCAAATTAAAACTGTTATTTTCATGCTTTTCCCTTATCATTTGACATTTTTATCGAAACATACCAAAAAATTTAAAATAAAAAAAGTGCCCGCCCGCATTGATTTCTGAAAATAAAATGCCTGAGAACCATACCTTTATTTTATTTTGGCCAAATATATTCATTTTGGACTAATTTCACATCAATGTACACACTAGACACAGTAGGAATCTAGATTAATAATATCAACTGCATCTTTGTCTATCATTAATTTCCTTCATATGATCCCTAATGATTAGTAATGAATAACATGATTTACTTTTTTATCATTAAAATTGAACTGAAAAATACCATAGGTGACTGCATGGTGTTATTTGGAGTACGTGACATTCTATCCATCGATACAAGATTCTTTTATCATCAGTAACTGCAAGTTGATTTCCTGTTATTATAAACTAACAAATTCTTTTTTATTTTTCTTAAATTGTTATTAAAAAACAATAAAAATTTATTAATTTATTGTTAATTGTTATGTTGTTGGTTAAAACTACTAGATGAGTTGGGTTGGACACCTGGATCAACTGTGGCTGGCCATAAGCTGCCTACCTGCAACAGTGTATGGCTCGCCTCAAGCATGCATAATTTGCTGAAAGTTCAACAAGGTCAACGTACAGGTGACTCAAGAGGGGCTGGAGAGAGTTAAGGTCTGACATGGTCTCATAAAAACATTAATAAAAGCTACAATTTTTGGCCAATTTCTTTCAGCTTTCTCAACTAAAAAGCTGAAATCTTTGGGTGCATGATATGAAAATTATATCAACCGTGCTCACAGGAAACAAATGTGCCATGGTCAAAGTTGGGCAAAATTTAAGGCACTAATTTTATATTTATACTAATAACATATAAAATTTGAAAAATTCAGGACTAATTTGGGGTATTCAATTGAATCTTGATTAAATAATGTTACATCCCTGGCAAAAAAACTCTAGCTTCAGCAATCCCCTTGTTTAGAGAGTAAATATATTTCTTGATTTTTTACATAGTGCATTATGTTTGGGCCCATAACTTAAAACAATTATGCAATACTGACATCATTTCTGGCATATGCATAGAGAATGTATAGAAAAATATGTATATTATATATGATTAAAGTCACATCAGTGGTTTTGATATTAGGCAGTCTTGAAGTGTAACAATGGGTTTTTAATGGAAAAATGAAGTTTTTCATTAATATCTCGAAGGTATTAAGTCCTAGTGACCAAATTCTTGGCATGGTAGGGAATTTTGGAGACATCTAATTGTATGCCAAATTTTAGGAACTGAGAGCTGAAGCTGGGGAGCTGAGCTCTTGCAAACTGCATAACACTAGCTTGATGTAAACAATTTGTTACATGGTGCTTGAAAACTTGAATAAAATCTACAGTTTTTGATCAACTGGTTTCAAATTTTTGGTGTTAACAGACAAAATGCTAACAAAAACATGCTGCGAAAATTAAATCCACAGTACTTACAGTAAAAAAACGTGCCATGGTCAAAGTTGGGCAAAATTTAAGGTACCAATTTTTTATTTTTGTTAATATTTTAAAAAATTTAAAAGATTTTGATCTAATTTTGGGTATACAATTTAATTTTGATAAATTAAAGTTATATTACTGGAAAAAAAGTCCATAGCTTTAACAAGTTTTGTGTTAAGTGATCAAATATCTTTCCTGATTTTTTACAAAATGCATTATGTTTGGGCCCATAACTGTTTTAAATTATATAATACAGACATAATTTCTGGCATGTACATAGGAACTATATAGAAGAATATTTATGGTAAATATGGGTGAAAACAGATGAGTGGTTTTGATATTAGACAGTCCTGAAGTGTGAAAATAGGTTTTTAATAAAAAATTGAGGTTTTTCCTAAATTTCTCAAAGGAACTAAGTCGCAAAGACCCAGTTTTCGGCTTGGTAGGAGATCTTGGGGACATCTAACATTATGCTGAATTTTGGATTCCTAGGTCTTACGGTTTCAAAACGTGCCACATCTACGGACGGACGGACGGACGGACGGACAGACGGACGGACGGACGGACGGACAGACGGACGGACGACGGACAATGGACCACGACTATAGCTCAGATGACTTATAGTCAGCTGAGCTAAAAATGACAAGCGATTTGCTAACAATGCCTGACATTAGTCTATACCTGTAGCTAATCAAAATATTTCCATTGAGAAATGGATAATGAATTCCTAAGCTGACAAAGTTTATATACTCTTGTGCCTAAGAGTTTAACATATACATAGGTACATGACAATCTGCTCTGTGTGTTGATCAGTACCAATGATTCAAAATACATCTTGGCTTTCATACTTACCATTGGGACAAGTTGACTTGTGAATAATGGAAGGTTGATTTGCTACTCCTTTAGCATAACACAACTGATGTACCTTACCAGCGGATAAGTACATGACAGAATGATGTCATTCCTAACAACAGAGGAATGTTGTACATATATTCCCATTGATTACCAATTTTTGTGCATAAACAAGGCGAAATGTGTGAAAATGTAATGATAATGAAAATAAATCCCTGACAGTTGCACGTATCGATCTAACCATATATATGGATTTTGATGGTAATTTTATTGCTAGCTATTTATGTGTAAGATCAAACATACATCTGTAGAGTGATGATTAAAATTAAAAGAATAATGTTAATGATCGAAATCCTTGTCACTCCACATTTTGGTTTATGGGTTAACAGTATCATGAATGCATGACCAGAATGCATTTGCTCATGAAACATGTCTGTCATAGTACGCATGAATATGAATTCCTATGAGAAGAATTCCTGTGTTAACCTACATTTCTTGCCTGGCATGTCCAGCTATTAATGAGGTTAACCATATCAAAACCTTGTTTGAGGCAATAATGTGACCACAGGTCAGTGCATTATTGATTTTTGGAGTCATCACACTCCCCAGTTTGTCCAAATTCCCTATATATTGGGGGGGCTTCCTATGAACCCGTGTTTGAGGACCAAACTGTGACAATTGAAAATAAGCATCGCATTGTGCATTGGTGACACAATGGGCTACCATTCCATTAAATTTATAGCCAAGAGAGCATTATGATAACCATTGATTTGGTATGGAACAACACATGAGAAAATCTCAATATAAATGAATGCTAACATGCTGATGGCTTTGCATATTGCTCTACTCTAGGAATTATTGTATTAAAATCAATACAGCCATTTGTGACATTGCATATTAACAACTGAGATAGACATAGCTGCATCAAATCTAACATTGACAGTTCTACACTGTTTTATGTGTTTTTTTTTGTAAGCCTCTTCCTGACCATATCAATTAGATAGAGACATTAAATTATATCATATTACAACTATGACACAGCAATAAGAGAAAGTTATATTGTACTACATTCATATGAATATTTTTTTTGTGTTTAGTTTTACAACATATTCATACAAAAAAATCTGAAATGCCCATATATTACAGAAGGCATGTAAATTCAGAGTCTCTGGTTTTGTTTTTCAATACCTCAGGAATCTTGTCATCTTTGGGTCTAAAGTTGTCTTCTCTGCTGACTTGGTTGGCTTCCTTTTCTTCCTGGAGTCATGGTATGGGAAGTGATGCAGAAGATAGTGGTAAAACGTCGAGTCTGCTTCTAGTAGTTGCAGGAACATAGCGAGGACTTGTTGTCACACAAAACACAGTGCACGTGGTATGGCCAGTATTATTGTTGACATAGGCCTGAAGCTGGCTTGTCCTGATATTGATTTTTTTTTTGGTGTGGCTGGTCCGAAACAATGATGATCTCAGGTTGAGATATCACAGCACTTTTTTTAGCGAAAAATGTCATTTTTGCAACTTGAAGTCACGGTTAAAGCAATATGCTGATTTACAGTGTCTTTTTGGTTTAAAGATACATAGAGAGTCTTTGATCTTCTCAAGTTGAGCACTGAGAAACTGCAGCAAAGTTAAAGTTTGAAGAGAGAGTTCTTAGCAAAGTGTGATACCTTCAGCAGCAGAGTGGCATTCTTGATGGTAGGCTGTGATCCAGTACCTGGGTGAGGTTCCAATGCAGTTGTGAGAAGGGAGACCAGTCAATGGCACCTGTGGTTGTGAGAGGGGATCTTCATTCTTCACTCCAGCTGGCAGCATTGTCGGTTTTTCTGGTGCTGATGTAATGGAAGTGAATCCCGGTTCATCCACCATAATGATATAGGACCCAGTCTCCACCAAAATGATATAGAGGAGGGGTTGGGAAATGTCCCCACCTGTATCACGAGCAGTTGCTGATGTTGGTGGCTGACAATGTTCCAAGACCAGTTTGATGATAGAAGTCTTTATTCAATAGCAAGCGATCTGGGACAGTCTCTCTCTCTGAGAGAGCCGCCCAGCCTCCCTGACTCACTCTGACTCTCAGCGCGCACTACAGATAGTTTTGTTACAAAGCTTTCACGTGACATATGATACATACATATCCATATTTCTGCATTTCGTCATAAAAGCTAAACCTTATTAGATGACTCAAAGTAGGTCACAATTACATCAGAGTTATAAGTTGTCTTAATAAGTTTTGCCAGATTTTACTGGATGAAAGTATTCTGGAAAATCCCAAGTCTGACCTGACATACATCCAGTTATAGACTGACCTACAAGTCCTATTTCCAAACTCTATAAACATAATCTGCCTGCCTCATCATAGAAACCAATTTAGAGCTAATTTTTGAGAGTACATTAGGCTCTACAAACATAGTGAATTACCATTAGATACTTGGTCAAAGAATTAATAATTCTTTGGCTCTGTCTGAATATCAGAACAGACTGAAACTAAGATTGATTTTCATTTGCCTCTAAAGTAAATTTTAGATGAAATATTGAAATATTCCTTTAAATATATGTCAAGTCACATATACACCCTTTCTCACTCCATAACACTATTACCATGATCATTAGTTGTTTTTATGATTAACTGTTGACATTTCAGTAGTTTACACATTTGTTTAATTGCATCTATTTTTTTTATAATATATATTATTAAACATATATGTATTTTTTTATGAAATGTATACAGTTGAAATATAGCAAATTAACCACATAAAACAGGGCAAACAAAGCCTGATCTCATATTCTGCTGAGGCAGGAAAATAATGAACAAATGTTTGTATTAAATCCTGATTTTTTTATCACATCAATTATTTTCTAATTTAAGTTTATATTTCTATACATTTCCAATTTAACATATATGTCTGAATATAAAAGTTGATTCATAATTCTCAACTGCATCATCATAAATCTCAATCTTGTCAGATAACACCACATCATGCATACAAATGTTTATTTATTTTTTACCACAAAAATATATCTTTTAAATCTGCAAAACAATAAATATCCAAAAATAATACTTGATTTAGATTTCACAATTTTTAATTGTGTCTTTATTTATCCATAATGTGCTTCATATTTTATAATAATTTAAGCATACTGATGGGTTCATTTATATTTGTTAAAATCATTTAAAAGAAAATTGATTTCTTTAAAAATGCTACTTTACACAACATTGCATCTTCTGGATTACACCTTGAATTATTTTTTCAAGAAAAGTTCTTGCATATCGGAGTGGAAACAGCATTAAAATTAAGGAGATACAGTGAAAACAATAACAATTACTGCATAACACTTGGTGGGTTGGGTTCAGGGGGGGGGGGTGATTGGGGTGGTGATATGAGAATAACTGTACACCTGTCACAGCAGGGGATCTCCCCCAGTGACTGTAACAAATCAGAAACCCTGGCATAGCTGACTTCCAGTGACCTGGAGTGGGACCCTGCATCTGTAAACAAAGCAAGTCACTACAGAAAAAAAATCAATAACTAGCTTAATTTTCAAGCTTTTATTTTCAAATTTCAGATTTAGACAAACTAAATATTTATGTTTACATGCTGTGAAAATTAAATCAATGGTGCTTACAGGAAAAAAACGTGCCATGGTCAAAGTTGGGCAAAATTTAAGGTACTGATTTTTTTTTATGCTAATAACTTAAAAAAATTACAAAATTCAGATCTTATTTTGGGTAAACAATTGAATCTTAATTAAACATAGTTATATACTTGAGAAAATGGACTCTGGTTTCAAAATTTTTCATGTTAAGTGAGTTATTATTTTTCCTAATTTTTTACAAAGTCCATTATGTTTGGGCCCATAACTTAAAGAATTTATACTTTACAGACTTAATTTCTGGCATGTACATAGGAACTATATAGAGGAATATTTATGGTAAATATGAGGAAAAACAGATGAGTGGTTTTGATATTAGGCAGTCCTGAAGTGTGAAAATAGGATTTTAATAAAAAATTGAGGTTTTTCCTAAATTTCTCAAAGGAACAAAGTCGCAAAGACCCAGTTTTCGGCTTGGTAGGAGATCTTGGGGACATCTAACATTTTGCTGAATTTTGGATTCCTAGGTCTTACGGTTTCAAAACGTGCCACATCTACGGACGGACGGACGGACGACGGAC
Source organism: Sipunculus nudus (assembly GCA_026874595.1). Classification (NCBI taxonomy): domain Eukaryota; kingdom Metazoa; phylum Annelida; class Sipuncula; order Golfingiida; family Sipunculidae; genus Sipunculus; species Sipunculus nudus. The sequence goes on from CM049319.1 coordinate 15,265,253, forward strand.
AATGGACCACGACTATAGCTCAGATGACTTATAGTCAGCTGAGCTAAAAATGAAATAATCACCTAGTCTGACTTTTTATAAACTAAAGATAATCCCTTGGAGCTTTTTTGAAAAACGTCCAGAAAATGTGGATAATACCGCACACAGGCTGCTTGTTTTGTTTATATAAAAGCATGTTTATAATATGTGGGGGCCCGCCAAAATAATTAAAACCAGGGCATCTGGCAGCAAGTCAGATAAGCCAGTTTTGCATATGGCGTTTTGAAACAAGTGACCATTCTACCTCCACATATATGCAATGTACCACCTAGGTTACATTTTTTCCCCCATTTGTCAACACTGCTGTGTTTACAAACATGTCGTTGGTAAACAAGTTCATACATCCTTCACAAAGGCATTATAAGCATTCTTCACAACCAAAATTACCCTTAGATCATTCATATATACACAGAGGAAGCACATATCACATAAATTCTTTTTAAAAAAATAGATGGAATGGGCACCTTTAATTTAGTTATTAATTACCCCTGAAAATATAATTTGTTTCCTATAAATCGTAAATTAGGTGGTCTTGCACATTAATGTGTCACACCACTCATTCACATGCATTTACAACTGAAATGTAAAGTTATTACACCTGCTTATATGCAGATTACACATTATGCACACAAGAAAAAGAAATTAGATTCCCTTTTTAATTAATTTCTTTTGTCATGGTACCTGGAACTTGACAGTAATTAGGTAATCTTGTAACGATGCTATTGTTCAGATACGTGTATTAGATGAAATAAATTTAATTTAATACTGGAGGCATTCCATGGTTTCCTTTTTCAAATCATTAACCTTCTGGCATTGGTGGAGCATGGTTGCACTGAGGGTTTCACTCACCTGTTTTCATGACATAACTCCATGGCTGGTAGTAGAACTCTATGAGGGTATGTGTGCGCAGTAACAGCTTCAGCCACGTCACCAGCTTCTTTTCACTGTAACACAGCAGAATGACAAACATTGTTTTAGATTTTTCTGAATAATTGCTTAGAGCTGTTGAATACTCTGTTCCATCATCCTTTTTTTGGATAATTTTCTTAAAAGTTTATATTTCTCAATAATTTCTTAGAAATCTGCATATGGAAGTAATGGCCTATTTTGGCAATTAAGAATTATCAATGATCTCCAGGTTGTGTTTCACAACTTTTTGGACTCTTCACAATGATCTATCTGACAGGTTAGATGTCTCACTGCATGAGTAGCCACCTTTTTTAAGCCCATTATATGTTTTAGAGTGCTAACATAACATCATACAATCAGCAGTTGTCAGCTGGGACTGTTTTTACATGTGACCAATGACCTTTATTACCATTAGTTTGGTTGATATGTTGTAAAATGTAGACTGATTTCTCATATTTATAATTGTTCCTTAAATAGGTATAAGGTAGGTATTTATTTACCTTGTGGAAAATTAGGCCCTTTCACCTTCTACCCTACATTAATATCTTCCCCCTTGAAATGTAACTAATAATTATCTATTGAATTTACTAAGAATAAGAATTTACAAGAACAGGTGGACATGAGTGGATGGAACACACTTTACCGGTAACATAATACATATAATGTATAAGTTACATTTCAAGGGAAACAAATATTGTGTAGAGTAGAGGATTAAGGGACCTAATTTTCAAAAAGGCAAATATATACTTACCTTACACTTAACCTTTATTGTTATTTTCTCATTCAAAGTTGTGACTCTTCTTTCCAGAGAAATTTTTCAAAACAAATGTGTGATTTCATTTCTAACAAAGTTTATGACTTTATTTCTGTTCCTCCCTATATTAGTTACTTTTCTTCCTGTAACTACTATTTCCATTCATCTGAAAGTCTTTTCCTTTATATAAATATCAAATCCCACTGCTAATATACTAAAATACTAGCAGTTCCTTATGACTTTGCACACTTACTTGAGAGCCAGACAGACAAATGCCTTGAACTGAGAATCTTCGCTCCTTTTCAGGGGTTTATGGGAACTGATTATGGTGTCCACTGCACTCAACAAAGTCTGAAAGTAATGAGAAACAGCACACATACAGTATCTAAATATATGTAAAAATAATTAATCTATTCTTTAATATATTCTAACACTTTAACATTAAGAAAAAGAAAACATAGCACAATATTTTCAAAGGTTTTTTCATAATCAAAGATAATTACTATTTTTTTAAATACTCTAAATTCACAAATTATGTTTAGTTATTCATTTATAATTTCAGGAAACAGAATGGGTTCTTTCTATAATCAACATACCAAGGGTTGCAATAAATAAGACATGCTGATATTGCTGTCAATTATGTTACAATGGCAGTAAATTATGTGCATTCTGGCAATAGAGAATGAAAGATTTTAGTCAACCTTATTAAATGTGTACTTGTACAACTTTCTAGACATTTCCTCATCAAGCAATGGCAAAGGATGGGGCCTTTCAGCTGACAATGTATTTTATCATATTTGTACTACCATCATCCAGTCAATGTCTGTCAAAGTGTCCTTGACCCTATCACTGCAGCCAATATATCATGACAGGAGTCTACTGTTTTCATGAATATTAAATTAATTGTTTCACTCCAATACTTTGCACAATAAGCAGGTGTTTTACTTGCAATAATTATTGGAGTACCAAGCTGATTCACTAATCTTTGTACTAAAAAAACTCAAATAACAAATGGGTCCCCCAGGTTGGACAGACTATAATTACCATTACCTGGTCTGACCTGTCAAAGATACACTTTTACCTAATTGAGATTTACTATTTAATAAACAGATAGCTTTGCATGAAACTCAAAACATTAGCCCATGAAGGGTTAAATGTAAATACATGCATACCAGTGAACTTTTAATTAGCTAACCTGTTTAGCAGTGATGGGTTTGTAAACTACTTACCTGTTTAGCAGTGTTGGTTTGTTATGAACTTACCTGTTTAGCAGTGATGGTTTTTTAGCTCAGCTGACTGTAAGTCATCTGAGCTATAGGGATCACTCTTTGTCTGTCCGGCCGTCCGGCCGTCCGGCCATCCGGCTGTCTGTCTGTTAACAAGGCACAAATCTTAACCACTGGACCTGGAATCTTCTTACTTTAAATCCAGAGAGGTCCATGAAAAATCTCCTTAGAAACCTGGAATTAGGTCTCTGTTACCCATATTCTTCTAGCTATGGGGCCCCAAAGTACCCCCCAGAATAGTAAAAAATTTCATACAAAAACTTCAATATCTCATTAACTACATCACTGATGGTCATGATTTTTGGCATACATATTGATCACGAGAAGTTTCATCAGTTTCTACAGACTGGTGGCACCACCTGTATTTTTTCGATTTTTTATGAATTGTTTTCTCTATTTTTGAGACCTTTAAAAATGTGAACATCTGTTAACAGGGCACAAATCGTAAAGACTGGACCTAGAATCTTCATTCTTGACATTCTGAGAAACCTATAAAAAGTCTCCATGGAAACCAGAAATTAGATCTCTGTTACCCATATTCTTCGAGCTATGGGGCCCCAAATTATCCCCAAGAATAGTGAAAAATTTCATACAAAAACTTCAATATCTGATTAACTACATCACTGATAGTCATGATTTTTGGCATACATATTGATCACAAGATGTTTCATCAGTTTCTGCAGATCGGTGGCGCCACCTGTATTTTTCAAAGTTTTACAATTTTTTTTCCTCTATTTTTGAGACCTTTATGGATGTAGTTATCTGTCAACAGGGTTCAAATTGGACCTAGAATCTTCATTCTTGACACACAGGGAGATCTATGAAAAGTCTCCATGGAAACCTGATATTACCCATATCCTTTGAGCTATTGCACTCCAAAGTACAGCTCAGAATAATGAAAAATCTGATACAAAAGCTGAAGTATCTGAACAACTAATGCAGAGATCACCATAATTGTTTGTATGGATATTGATCATGGAGTGTTTCATCAGTTTCTGCAGCCTGGTGGCACCACCTGTATTTGTTGGGGCTTTTTTTTAAATTTTTTTTCTCTATTTTTGAGACCTTTAAAGATATGAACATCTGTTAACATGGCACAAATCATAACAACTGGACCTAGAATCTTCATTCTTTACACACAGGGAGACCCATGAAAAATCTCCATGGAAACCTGAAATTAGGTCTCTGTTACCCATATCCATTAAGCTGTATGGCTCAAAAATACTCCCCAGAATAATGAAAAATTTGATACAAAAACTCCAGTATCTCAATAACTACAACACTGATGCTCATGATTTTTGGCATACATATTGATCATGACATGTTCCATCAGTTTTAGCAGACTAGGTGTGCCACCTCTATTTTTTTTTCAAATTGTTACCAATTATTTTCTCTAATTTTGAGACCTTTAAAGATGTGGTTATCTGTCAACAGGGTACAATTTGTAACAACTGGACCTAGAATCGTCATTCTTGTCATGCAAGGAGGCCCATGAAAAGTGTCTATGGAAACCTGAAATTAGGTATCTGTTACCCATATCCTTCAAGCTATAGGACTCCAAAGTATCCCTCAGAATAATGGAAAATTTGATACAAAAGCTGAAGTATCTGAACAACTAATCCAGAGACCACCATGCTTCTTTGCATGGATATTGACCATATAGTGTTTTTATTAGTTTCTGCAGACTGGTGGAGCCACCTGTATTTTTTTTAAAGTTTACGCATTTTTTCTCTATTTTTGAGATATATTAATATATTAATACAGACACAATCTCAGCCTGTTGGTTAATCTCTTTGATGCTTCAGTTGAATGGTTATATACTACCATTCAGATGATAAAATTTCCTTTTGCAAATCTCTTCCCAGTCAGCTGAGCGTCATGACCCATGGGTCACTTGTTTTATGAACTACCTGCTTAGCAGTGATGGGTTTTTTATGAACTTACCTGTTAAGCATTGATGGGTTTTTTATGAACTTACCTGTTTAGCATTGATGGGTTTGTTATGAACTTTACCTGTTTAGCATTGATGGGTTTGTTATGAACTTACCTGTTTAGCAGTGATGGGTTTGTTATAAACTTACCTGTTTAGCAGTGATGGGTTTTTTTATGAACTTACCTGTTTAGCAGTGATGGTTTGTTATGAACTTACCTGTTTAGCAGTGACGTTTTTTTTATGAACTTACCTATTTAACAGTGATGGGTTTGTTATGAACTTACCTGTTAAGCATTAATGGGTTTGTTACGAACTTACCTGTTTAGCAGTGATGGGTTTGTAATAAACTTTCCTGGTTAGCAGTGATGGTTTTTTTATGAACTTACCTATTTAGCAGTGATGGGTTTGTTATGAATTTACCTGTTTAGCAGTGATTGGTTTTTTATGAACTTACCTTTTTAGCAGTGATGGGTTTTTTATGAACTTACCTGTTTAGCAGTGATGGGTTTACCTCCAACTATATCCAGACTAAAGGCTTGAGACAGCTTCCTTGCAGGAGATTCATTGTATTCTCTCCCATGCTGAAATGATTATAATATTACCAAAATTATAAATATCTGGAATGGCATTTAGTAGAGCAAACACCTCTGTCAAAGCAATACCACTGGACCCTAATTTTTTTAATTTTCTAGCTTTTGGAGAACTATGTTGAAACAACATGTGTATCAAATTTCAGGTAAGATGATGCAGTGCTTCAAAATTTAATGCATTCACACAAAAAAATCTGTTTAGGTTGATTTGGCCCTGAAGATAAAGGTCACAGGTTTCAAATTCTTCTTATTGGTAGAAACAATTTTTATTTAATTTTTAATGTAAAAATATGGAGTGGTTCAAAAGATATCCCATTCACAAGAAGGCACACAGACAACTCCTATGGATGATGATGACAGACCAAACATTTATGTCCCCCCCCCCTCCCCTGAATGGGAAGGGAGAAATAATTTTATGGTAAATGAGTCTGGGATATTCAAATATCTGCCTCATCTGCTTCTCACCTTCATTTGGTAATACTTGACAAGCAGGTCCCAGGCGTGCATCATCTTGGCCTGCTCTTTCTCTTTGGACCGGTTTGGAAAACATCCCATTGGGACGAGACTTGTGCTCTGGCCAACCTGTCAATCATGGTCACATGATCAGTCATTCAGCATATTTACCATCATATATTTTATGAACATTTTAATATGATTTTTCCTTTAACTGAAATATCAAATTTATCACACCAAAATGTATTCTTAGTAAAAAATGCTTATGTTGTACTCTGACTAACTAACCAATTTATGATTTTATTAACCTATTCCCTATTTGGGGTAGGGTGTGGTATTTGCCTAGTGGTTAAGGCGTTGGACTTCGCAGCTGAAGGTACCCAGTTTGAACCCTGCTGGTGCTTCAATGGCATAATGGTGAAATCTCGTTATAGAACCTCAGAGATCTGCTCTTATGTCTTAAAGACAGGTTATGACTTCTAAAATATTCCTAACCCCGTGCATATAAAACCTGAAATCCAGAAGGCTTAATAACAAACATATCATCCTTATCATATAGATACCTTCATCTTCATACAATAGACAGTGCCACAAACAGGCCATATATACTTTAATATGCAATACATCTGTCAAAGAGTTTCTGAGTTATATTGCTTACACTAATGTCAATTGACAGTGATTTGGGGTTAAAACGGTGACAAAAAGGAAAATAAATTGTAGATGATGCCATCAGACTTTTGTGCTAGATACAAGTATCCAAAATCATTGATCAGTCTGATTTTCAGAACATTCTCAGAACATTTCATCAACCAATTCTTTATTAATCTAATGATTTCAAGATAGAGATTTGTCTACAGAGCCAGATTTATCAAGCTGAAACCAGAGTATTCACAACTGAACAGTGAGAGTTGTTTTCGCAGGAGAGTGAACTTACAGATGGGTTCTACCACAGTTAAAACAAAAATAAATAAGGACTGGTTCTCAGGCACTTTTCTTCAGAATTCAATGCGGGTGGGTTTTTTTTTTTTATGTTTCGATTAAAATGTCAAATGATAAGGGAAAAGCATTATAATAACTGATTTATTTTGCTAAACAAGTAAAAACACTGCATAACGAAGGAAAATTTTATGTATATTATATGATTTTATCTTCTTGAAAGAAATGTCTGAGTGGCTTGCGCTCAAAATTGGTAAATTTCTATTGAAAATCAAAATAATAAATTTCGATGAGGGGATTTAAAATTTTTGGCTTAAACTGTAAGTCTTGTGTTACTAACCTCCATGAGACCGTGTTCCATGAGATCTTTGAGCGCCATAGCGAGTTCCTTCCTGACGGCCATTGTTAATGCCTTGTTGCACTGCACTGCAGGTGCCTAAAGATGCAAGATACATCTTTAATATGATGAGATAAAACATAAATAGGATAGTATGTTAGGGTAGTTGTCTAATAATGCGACTGCTCAAACATTATCACACAACTACTCTCACACGTTATTCTATTTTTCTACTGATGTTTCACAGAGTGCACATTCTGTGTAAAAAAGTGTAAAACATGTGGGTGTTTTGTAATAATACTTGTGCATAAATTCTGTTAGTAGATTGTAACAAAGTACAACAGGTTTTAACAGGTAGAAGACCCATCATTAACATCATGCAATAATAATGAGTATGATAATTTTCAGTGCGATAATATACCTTGTGATACTAAGTGACTGCTTAACATTTTGTTAGTCCTTTGTAATTATAAGCAAACATCTTTTGAAACTTGTGTATTTAGAAGTAATAACTGGTGATTCTTTTTTTTTGGTCACTGTATTGCTGGAACACTTAAATATGTCTAAAGGAGACAATATTTTTAATTGTACCTACTGATTCATGTAAGTAAGAACATATATACGAGTACTTAGGTTTCACTATATATGAGAGACATATGACAGGTAAAACACTGAGGAAAATACATATCTAAAACTTTACTCCTATAAAGATCTTATCAGAGTGCCTCTTTCCTGCAAACAATAATCCCACTTCTTGACCATATATAAAAAGAAGGACAGCAACTGTCAGATCTCTGAGAAATCATCCTCCACCACTCAACATTAACACTGTGAATATCAGATGTTCCACTACTTGTATAACAACAAAACCTTCACTTGATTTAAGGAAAAGGTGTTTTCATCCATCTCATTACCAGTCAGTCTAGTTGTAGTAGAATATATATTATTCAATATTTAAGGTATTATTTTTAGTTTATTTATGGTAGGCATATCAGAGTCAGCTATATGTAGTCTATAATAAATGAAAGAGAAGTACACTATGGGAGATGTACAAGATACATATCTACATTAAAATATAGGTATTATGTTACTGAAGATATTCTATGTATGCTGCCTAAAACAGCAATATAATTGAAAAACTAATTTCATGTTAACAGAAACAATTTTAACTTATTCAAGCATTAATAACAGAGGGCACTGTGAGGAACTGAATTATTACTATCTAAGTGATTTTGAAATAATCCAATGATCAAATTTGTGGCCACCTTGTAAAGTTGGAGCTTTCCTTTCAACTGAACAATGAGAAAAAGAGTTAAAAGGTTGTGTTTGTTCACACAAATTCCTAAACAATAAATTTACTGTCTGATATGGATAACTCAACTAATAGTGCAATGAAGATTTTGAAAGTGACAATCCTTCCCCCAACACATGAAGACAAAGTTTGATCCAAGAAAATTGCCTAAAAACCTAAAGGTGAGAAATCAACCCGACTTCCTAAATATTATTAATCTAATACTATCTTGGATTGAGGAAAAACAAATATAACAAGTGATTATAGTCCATTTCACCACCTGCTGTCCACCTGTTTTTTGTTGATAATTTTCTTAAAAGTTTATATTTTTCAATTATTTCCTAGAAAATTACATATGGAAGTGACAACCTAATATGGCAATTAAGAAGTTTACCATAAATCCCCCGTTTATGTTTCACAACATTTTAGTCTCTTTATCATGATCTGACAGATAAGATGTGTCCCTCCATAAGTAACCATCTTTGTTTTAGTTGGTTATATTTTTAAGAGTGTTTACATGAGATCATCCAATCAGCAGCTGTTATTTCAGGCTGTTTTTGCATGTGACCAATGACCTTGACTGCAATAAGTAGGTCTGATATGTTGTTAAATGTAGACTGATTTCTCATATTTTCAGTAAATTCTTTTTCTCAAATAAGGTATAAAGAAGGTATTTAGTTACCTTGTTGAAAATTAGGTTCTTTAATTCTCTGCTCTACCTACCCTGTAATTGTTTCCCTTGAAATTTAACTAATAAAAAGTTTCATAGCAAAAAACAGGTGGACATGAAGGGATGAAACGGACAATAGTATTATCCCAGTCACATATTGCCAAGAATAGCTGAAGGCAATAAGTAGGGGGCTATTGCATGAAAAAGATTTCAGTTGTTGCATAATAAAATGTAACAATTATAAACAGCATTTCCTTCAGCTCATTGTCATAGTTTAGTACAAGTATCCTGTAGCTGGCCAATCAATCTGTTTTCATTCACATTTATCTCAACCTGCAATATACTGCTCAATTAAACTGCATATTCCTCATTTTAACTGCAACCTTGAACTAAAGCCATATTTAACCCCTAAACTTCCTTTAGAAGCCTACCCATACACATTTTCTAACTGATGTGAACACCACATTTGTCAGATTTCTACACTATATTGAGATAAAGATGAAAACAGTAAATAAATCCAGGTGTGCACAGATTGAAGAGAGCATGCCTTCTGGGGTAATGAGATACAGTGCTGCCACCTAGACCATATGGAGAAAAGTTTGAAACCCTTCAAATAAAGAAAACCAAAACGGACTTAAAAAGTAAAGTTTAAATTTTTATTTTATGGGGCTATTACAAAGGAGAATATTGTTTGTAGTTGAGGGTGGTGAATTTTCAAGGGTTTCTTGAATGATTCATTCTAAAAGTGCTGGAGGTATACTAGTAATACAAGTACCAATATTCTGTTGTCACAACCTGCACCTCTGATAAAGCAAACTGAAAACCTATCTCAGTTGGAACACTGGGATATTGGGATTTTTGGGGGTGATAGATGAAATTGGTGGATAAATGAGTGGCAAAAGAAAAGAGGTCAAACTCTACCATAATATGCTGAGTTTGTGTCCAAAATATACATCTTATATGTGTGCTGCTTTGGAATTAGAGCTCGGGAATTTAGGATCAGTGTTGTAAAAAAAAACTTTGGTTGGTTTTTCACTCACAGTAACTTCCACCTCAATTTAATTGCCACTTGTTTACTGCAATAAAACTTTGAGAGCATACTTCTTAAGTCTTAAAATGTTCCTACGTCACTGATAACTGAAAGTGACTTCTTGAGCAAAAATGGATAAATAGCTGTTTAACCACATGAATTATAAGATATTGTATAGAAGTGGTATTCTTTTATCAAAGTTGTAGAAGAGTCCATAGCATCCATTTCAGAGTGCAAGTTTCTACGGAGTATTAAAATGGTCACACTGGAAAAAAAGGTAGAGTATGGGGTATGAAGAAACAGAACACACTACAAAGGACCCCTGTTGTCACCCATACTCACATGATAAGTTATAGCCCTATGTGGCATAGGACCTGGTGTACCTGGAGAATGCTATCAAACACACATTGTATATACTTTTACATCTTCTAGTTATAGAAAAACAGAGGTCTGGATGATAGATCCATAAAGGTTTATAATGGGAACAAAGCATTAACAGCAAAGCCTGTGTTTGATATGTGCATGCTGTGACCATTGTAACCAAATGTAAGCAAAGGAGAATACATATAATAGTCTGAATTTTTTTTTTAATTTTCAAAATTACATGCTCCATGTCTGAACATTTAATAAAACCATTAAGATTGAGGTTTGCAACTAATACAGATGCAAAGTCACTCAGCAGTAAAAGACAGAAGAATCGTACAAGTTTTTGTTTTGGATCTTGCCACTATGTTACTCATCTTACATTGGGTACTACCATGGAACAAACTGTATCTGTCTCAATTTGTTTGACTTTTATAAAGTCCAATACTTTATAGCAGTAAACCAGACCACTGTAAGGTCAATCCATAATTTTTTGTGAGAAAATGTTCAAACAATATATAAATAAATCAGTTATGTGACCCCTGTCATGGTCACCAGGCCAGGTGATATTATAATTTATATTACAGATTATTATGTGAACACATCTGCACGACTTTTGAGCTTATTATGACACCTACATCGTCAGAATCACTGGTGTAGTCTGTGTCTTCAACATCACTTTTCTCCTGGATTTTTGCCTGTTCCAAAACCCTCTCCACAGCAACCTCAAGCTTGGCACGCAAATCACTGCAAACAGAACACACAGATTATCATTACAGAGAGCACCCTAGTTGAACATGCATGTTAAACAAGAATAGCCTTGCGCTGCAATACAGATATATGTCTCCCCATATGGGCCATCTGAAAAAATTTAGGGTAAAATATACACTATCACAAAACAAAAAATTCTAGACTTCAGCAGATTTTACCTTGAATGTAAAGGTCAAGGTTACCTCTCTTCAAACTCTGATGAGATTTTTTGCAGAAAAAACTGGTGTGTCAAATTTTGAGAAGAAAAAATTCCAAAGTTATGGGGATCACAATAATCATAGAATTGCATAAATTTGACCTTAAAGATCAAGGTCAAGGTCACTGGATTTTGTACTCCAACAAGTTTTTGGTAGGAAAAATTAGTGTTTAAATTTTGGAGGAAAATATGCAGCCTTTTAAAAGTTGTGTTCACAATACAATAACGATAATTTGGCTGATTTGACCTTGAAGATCCTGGTAAAGGTCACCCATTTTTAAACTTCTCATGAGTGGTGAATGAAGTAGAGTAGTGGGCAAGATATTTATTGTGGGTCAGTTTCAGCCAAAGCAAAGTGAAATCTAATATTCACAAACTCTCTCTCTGTAATACTGAATGATACATGTTCAGGATTATTCCTATCCTGGTGGAAGGCGAGAAAATGGACAGACACATACTTCCATTGTTCCTTTCACTGAGAGTAAAATGAGCCATCAGTGTACATTATAATATTATTATTATAATATTAGTATTATCATATGTGGACTTAGTTCTCCAGTAACACTCAAGACATATGAAGCAGGTTCTATTCTTTTAAATGGAAAATTATTATGGACAACAGAGACATAAGTTTTCACACACATGCTGTAAAGTTTCTACCTTTATATGCAAATCCATAGACACATGAAAATTTTTATTTGATTTAACTTTTATTTCATCTTCCTTCCTACCCCCAGTGGTTTCCTTTGGTTGTTCTTTTCAATAAATTTCTTTCAAATTCTCTGCCTCCACAACCAAACTGGCTAATGGCAAACAGCTGCAGGACTGTCAGGGCTTGTTTCAGGATGGAGAGGGTTGTATCACGCATCTGTAATTGATAAATGAAACAATAAATACAAAAGAACAAGTGACCTGAGGGTCATGACACTCAGTCACATTACCAAACTGGCTAAAGGCAAACAGCTGCAGGACTGTGAGTGCTTGTTTCAGGTTGGAGAGGGTTGTATCACACACAGCTGTAATTGATACATGAAACATACAAAAGAACAAGTGACCTGAGAGTTATGATGCTCAGTACCACGTGCACACTGGCTAATGGCAAACTGCTGACAGACTATTAGAGATGGTTTCAGGTAGACCAAGGTTGTATCATGCATAAGCAAATATTACATGGAACATAGAGCAAACTTTATCAATGTAATATGACAAATATAGTAACATTCTGATGAAGTAAACAAGTTTTTAAGATGTCTGAAATAGTTTTCAGTGAAATACTGAATAAAATAAACAAACATATGTTTTCAAGTAGGGGCACTTGTAAGGACATAAGCTTAACATTTTATCAATATGCCTTATAACATTTACAATTGCCACAGCTGCAGAATAAATTGTGTAAAGAGTAAGTTAGTTATAAAACTAACCACCAGATGGCAGCAAAAATATCCAACTTTGAGCCAGGACAAGACAACCCAAATAAGTGCAGAGAGAAACATCTGAATCAGTTGGGCTTAATTTATAGCATTTCCAATTGACCTTGCAGGTTTTAAGAGTCTGGCCAGTTCTATCACTGTCATTGAACCGAGTGACATATGCCTAAGGGGGGCAATGCACTAGGCATACAGTCATGCACCAGCCAGTCAGTTTTCTCCTCCATCTACATAGACACGGTATCGTAATATCCAATATTATTTATTTGGGACTATACAGGGTAAATTAATAAATGTGTTCCCTTTACAAGAAGTTCACACTACATTCCCTCCCCTACTTTATTAAACACCACTAAACACTCCTCAGCCAAATTTGTATTCCTCAGACGTAACCTAAGATGGGTGCAGTCATACTGGCCCAGGAAGCAGTTTGGCAGGGGTTAAAGTCAAGGCCACATCTCCGGGCTGAGGTAAACAAAAATAACTTGCCCAGAGACATGCTCTATAAGCTTTTTTATATTACTGATTATGCATCAGGAATATATAGTCTGAGACTTGTATACTTCTTATAGCTCATGTTTTTTTTCATTGTGGTACATTTATAAGTGGTCATGTAATTTTTTCGCAAAGTTTTACTGCACGAGAATAAAGTTCATGCCAAAGAGTGCAGCTTCGAGCATGAACTTTACTCTTGTGCTGTTTTTGTCTTCATCTTGTATTGGAGTAATATTCTTCCATGACTCTGTTGTTGCCATGACACTGAGTTCCAGTGGAGTTCCAGGGATTTAATAACTTCTGAACGCAGGAACATGCAGTCTCACCTATCCAGTACTTACCATGCAGTCTCACCTATCCAGTGCTCACCTTTTTCTCAGTATTTTTCCCTCGAGGATCTCTCCCTGGGGTAGATTTCTCAACTGAATGATTGTCTGAGCAATCTTGGTCCATCTGCATTGATGAAGAAAAAATCATTAGAAAACAAACAAACACAACATATGTGCAAACTATTACAGGAATTCAACATTTATAGTTTAATCAATGAATTTATTTGAAAGCACTGACTTACTGATAACACTGTTTTCCATAAATATTTGTCTATGTGAAACATTTTTTTTATATTTATACGAAATGTCGATTTTTTTTTTAATGTTCAGCAAACAAGTGACAAATTTACTAGTCACTCTGAATTCCATTTGTGCAAAATATTAGTTCATGCTGAAATATAGCAGTAGAGTAACCTGAACCCTAATCAACCAGGCCACCTTCTATATGGTTTAACCAAGAACTTTCTTCACTTGATCAAAGTAATTCTGTAAAAATACATACACTACACTGCTTACAAAGGAGGACTCTTCACAAATATTTTGATAGTAATCTACTGTTATTATATTAAAACATGGCTTGTAATCAGCAAAATTTCTTATTTTAAGGTGGGGTTAAGCAAGACAGAAAATTCACTCAAGTCCGAAACGATTTTACTGGAACACACTTTTATTTCATTAAAACCCCTATTTTCAGTAACATTTTTACATGGCTTTGTATACATTTTACTATTTTGTCATTTCTAATTCACTAAGGGTTACTCACATGAGAATAACATGATAATGTATGTGCCCATTCTTTATTGTGCAAAAAATAACACAGTAAATTAATATTCACATGAATAGTTTGCTTCTGAACACAGGAACATAGACCTATAGTATACAAGAGGGTTCATATACCGGTGGTATCCCTAAATGGGGGCTGGCTGTAACACAATTTTGCTGGGTGTCCTTTTCAACTACTAGCAAAATCTATAAGTCTAGCACTAGTTTAGTGCCCTCTAAAATAAAAAACCTTCTCTGACCAAAACTACTTGAATCAAATATTAAAGACTGTTATCAGTCAGGACCTCAATCTTTTCATAAAGATGGCAAAGCACACCTACATGATGGACAGCACATGTACATCTCTCTTTACCGAGTGGACCTGGACTTGTACATTCCCCTGAGAACAAAATAAAGAAAGAATATATATAGTGTACATGTATACAAACACATACTCAGCAGCACCACTGGCTTATAAATAATGAACCTGGATAATTAAAATGTAGTTGTTATATATATGACAGGCAAGTGTGTGACAACTGTTGTTTAATATGCACTGGCATCTGGAAATATATTTGCCAACTGACATTTAATTGCTCAAAAAAAGTTATTCCTACAAAATTTCAATATTCACCTCTGACATGGGTTATAAATTATTACTGAAGTTGACAAACAGCTATTTCCCAGGCATAATACACATCTTTTTTGGACATGTGCTCCAGTCAGATGTTATGTACTGAATGACCAGAAGGAGCTGAACCCTGCAGGCATATAAATTTTCAAATTCTGCTTTTATTACCTCAATGGAGGTTAAAGTATACTGTTATTTGTCTGTATGTACTATGTACATATAAATTATAATAGTTATCCCAAGACTTTCATTCAATTTTTTTTAAAAGTGGAAGATGGGGCAGGAACAAAAGTTACAATTTATATGTGAGTTCAGTATAATAAAATGCAGGAAAAACTATACAGTCTATCTGTACATCTGTCTAAAATACAAAATAGGACCACCATCTAGTGCTGACATCTGAGGGAGAAATTTTTACTTTAACCACTAACTGGTGCTGACACTTGAGATCAAAATTTTGTACTTTTTATTTAAGGAAGATAACACAAGTTTTGGTGAATTATTTTTTGTCTTGAAATCCTAAACCAAGATTTGGTGAAAAAAGTGAGCTTTTACTTTTTTTCTGGGTCAAACATATCGAAAAATAGCAGGATTCAATCAAAGTCCTTCAATTGTATATTTGATTTAAATGCCTGAGAAATAATGTGTTTGTGCTTAGTAAAATATTAATATGATTCAGTTCAATATGACCAACATAATAAACTGTCATATTTGCTCTCTGGCAACGCTCAATTTCATAGTGTCTGTTAATTTTCACAGTTTCAGTTAATTTTTTTAATTAACTATTACTGTGTTAGTAGCATCCACAAATTCAAATGCAGTTAATACTGCTTTGTCAAGCAATATTAAACTGCATTTCTTCAAGCAAACCTAAAATGATGACAAAAGAAGTAATACACAGGTCAATATTCAAATACTGACATTTTGTGACAAACTTGTATTCATTTGAACATCTACCATTATAAAGGTACAATGATTACACTGAAATCATATTAAAACATGGACAGGAAATTTAAAAATAAACACACCAAATTAGTTCATGAAACGTTTGATTAATATGAGGTGCATGCTGAAAAGTAACGAAAATTAATCTTCAGAATTATATATTCATATCAGGATGGTAAAACATTAAGTAAATAATAAACATTGTGTATAATCAAAATATAAACTATTCTATTTACTGGGTTAACAACAGTGATCTGAAGAACATGAAATACCCTGTGTAGCTGCAAGGCAAAAAAAAGAAAAGAAACATACACCATAAATAAACAATAATCCTGGAATAAAAACTACAGGATCCAATTTTCTTTAATCTACCACCATGCTATCTTAAGTTCATCCTTATATCTATGTTACGTTTCTCTGTGATAGTCAAAGCAAAAAAAAAATGCAAAAGTTTTGATTTGCATGGGCTCTGGCTAAAGGATAATGTTTAGTGCCATGCTTGCACACACACATATTTTATGGAAAACAAAATAAATCTTATGTTAAAAATAATTCTTAAGCCCAAAATATATAACTGTGTTGGAATGGAGTGTATAAATGGACAAAATATTATGGAACTAGTATAAAAGCATTACTACTGACAACATCATTCTATTCTAAAAACACAACTGGTAGCAACTACCATAAACTATCAAAATCTACCATAAAGCACCTTTAAATTCAAACATGATTACCATGATAGTATACTTTTATATAAATTTCAAGACATATGTACAAGGAAGGCACAAAAACAAAAAGTCTAGGTTCACTTAACACTAGCAGCAAACTTAAAAATTAATCTTTTTTATATTTATTATAAAAGACAAGAATGAGTACATCTATATCCAGGTACAGTCCTTTCTCCAATATTACTACTTAACTTGGTCTTTTAATAAATACAGTAGTATCTTGAATATCTGTCCTTAACCAAATAAAAATATGATTATATTCCAACCTGTACCTAAACACATACAGTGAAACCTGTGTTACGAGACCGTCCATGAGACTGGCCAAAAGTGGTCTTAATTCACAGGTGGTCTTATTAGACAGGTCAGTTTTTACTAAAATGGATGCTTTTTGTTCACCCATGGGTGGTCTTAATAGACAGGTGGTCTTAAAAGACAGGTGGTCTTTCAGACAGGTTCCACTGTATTATCAGTCCTAAATGATGCATGCACATCAAAAGCCAAAATTTCCTTGAAAACTTTTTTTTTTAACTGTTTGTGCATTGTTCTGACACTTCCCCTAGTGGTGTTGATCAAAAAGATGAAGACAAATATTCATTACCCTCAAAAATTAGAAATAAATTTATAACCTTAAAATTGTTAAAAGTTGTGATCATTTTCGATTTGACAGAGTGGAATTACTGTTGCCCCATATGTTTATATCAACTAAATATTAACATTTTCCCATGATAGCACATAGGTTGGCTGTGTAAAGCATATCCACATAAACTGGATTTGTATTATATTAGGTACCCACCTTGTAGGAAATCTATGAACCTCTCCAGGTCTACAACTTGTGTTTTCAACTGCTCGACCAGTTTCTCTTTCACTTTGACAGGGTTGACAATCTGTAAATGAATTCAGAGCTGTATAAACTACTCAAACTCTGCATCTTAGTTGATATAAGATCACAATACCTCTTAAAATTAAAAAAAAATTTAATATTTTTTTTTATTCAAAACATTTTGTGATAATGATAACTGTATGCATTTGATTTTCTTTCCTTCTGGATATAAAAAAAAAAACAAAAAAAAAACAAAAAAAAAAGAGACCAAAGGGTTATGATGCTCAGTTTAATAATTGCCATTTAATTCCTTTGATATTCTTAATGAAAGTCAGTGGTTTGTGCAAGGTTTCACTGGTATTTACAACTGCTAAAATCAATTGATAAGTGATTTTTGTAGTGAAGATATATTTCAGACAGCATTAGAAAAATTCTTTACATGAAGAAAAAGACAAATTAATAAAATTTAAAATTTACAAGAAGTAAAAGTGGCCTTTTTTATGTAAAAAGTTCACTCTTGAAAATGGCCAAAAGTGTCTTAATTTGCAGGTGGTCTTATTAGATAGGTCAGTTATAACCAATGTGTATGTTTTTGTTTCACTCAAGGATGGTCTTAATAGACAGGAAGTCTTATTAGACTGGTGGTCTTTCAGACAGGATCCACTGGAATTCATATCACATGATGTCTATACATAATTTAATGACAGAAGAAATGTCATTTTTTACTTTTCTACAATCTTAAGGACAAATGGGATAAAAATGAGGGTGTATCTTGCATTTTATTTACATACTGTCAATGCAACAGGGGCCCCAAACCCAAATAATCAGCACTGCATGGACCTACTTTATAGTAAAATCTTATATATACAAAGTAATCACACAAGAAGATACGAACAAATGAGACCAACAAACAATTTTAAGTCCTAAATGATAGTATAAAGAGAATTAAACAAGTGAAATAACAAAATTATGAGAGTTACTTGTCTCCTACCTGGCCTATTGCCTTGTCCACCCTCTGTCGTAAGTCTTCTGTTCTGTTAAAAAAATAAAAAAACTTCAGAGTTAAAAAGTACACTACAGTGGAAAATAAATTAAAAATACTTTAATATATGAAACAAATAATTGTTTGTTTCAATTAGAAATTTGGCTCGATCATCTAATTATGAACAGAGAATTTGCAACTTTTAGGTTAATGGTCATGAAAAAAAATGGGATACTTAGGGCCTACTAGAAAATTAGAAACTGGTTCTGGATTCGGCCACTTCTGGGAAACTGTTCACCTAATAACAGCAAAACCAAAACTGGTTTTGCTGAAACAGCGAAACCATCTCTGGAGATGGTTTCAATTTCAGTTTCCCCATAACCATCCACTCGATAATTGTGCTGGCATTATGGTGGCAGTGGGCCAAATTATTTTATTAATTGATACTGTTGATACCTTTTAGAGTAAAATAACCAATGATTGAAGGATAACCATTCTCTCGGAAGTGTTTTGAATTCAGTATTCCCAATTTTAATCCTGTATAGCTTAAGATGAGCCACAGGCATCTTGTATGTCAATGTTGTTTGACATGTGGACATGATATAGGATACAGAGAAACAGTTTATTTTCATCATAACTGCAATATAAATTGGCCTGTCACAATCAATAATGCTCTTACTTGGTCTCAAAGTGCCCTGGCATGGATCTCTATCTTCTGATAATATTTTCATCATTAATTCATATAATTATGTTAAATAATTTACAACGTTATCATAATTCGTCTATTTATACCCATACTGTCCACTTATAAATACAAGGCGGAACCATACAGAAACAGTTTTCCTGAAGCAAAACCAGTTTCAAATTTTTGAGTGGGCCCTTTATGGTCATAAAAACTTATCACCAGTGCTGTCTGGTGTTCAATCTATAAAACAAAATCTATTGGATTATTCACACTGTAAAATTCTTTTATACAGCTTCAAAGAAGACAAAAGGATTTAAAATAAATTTATACTGCTACACACAAGATACAAGCTCCACTTTATTGGAAATTTTTCATATATTTTTTCTCATATGCACAAAAAGGTTTCAGAAAGGTAGCCCTTGTGTATCATTTTTGTCTGATAATATGCTGCACTGGAGCATTAAAACTAATTGTTATCTACACAAAAGCGAACATCATCAAGAGCAACTTTCATTACGAATGAGAAGAAGGTGAATCTGGTTAAATAATAACCAACCCGAGGGAGTTAAAGTCACCAAGGTCAAGGTCAAGTTTCTGTCGTAATTGTTCGATGATGACTTTCTGTTTATCCATCACTGTACTGGTGGGAAGTTCCCCATCCCCTGTCTATACCAAAGAATACACACTAACAATATTTAGACATCATTATTATAAATATATATAAAACATTTATTTAACTCCTGCAATAGGAAAATTTCTATTATTCTTTTACATAAATGCATATAATTTGATAAATGATATGTTTAGATGAGGTTCTCATCATGAATGTTAAAGAGGCAAATTACATATCCAGTTCCCGAGTGACATTTAAATTGATAATAAATTAAGAGTGTTCTTTGGAGAGAACAAAGTAATACAATTTTTAATTTTATTCCAATTCTATATTGCATCTTTTCAATAACATGATTTTTTATCCTTTCTTGAATAAATCTGATCTTGCTACAATATTTCTATATGGGTATCTTTTGTAATAACTCTGCCATTATCTTCAACATGCTTCATTTAAAGGCAGATTAAAATTATTTAATTTCATCATGATTTGTTATATTAGGAATTTTACATTTCTAATCACCTACCTGATGATCAATAAACTTCCTATCTTAAGTTGGCCTATTTTTATATCTGACAGGCTGTGTTTTCTAATGGCTTGTACATAAACAAGCTCATTTATCTGTCACAGAAGCATTATAAGAATTTTTTTCGAAGGCACAACACTACAATTTTTCCATCGTCCTACCTCGTATGCATACACTTCAAGGTCCTCTAGCTGTGACTTCAGCTGTTGGATCAGTTGTTGTTGTTTGTCTCGTTGTTCTGAAATTTTGCTCTCTCTTTCATGCTCTGTCTGCAATTATTTATAAAGGTTTCATGTTAATCATTCTTACATTACATATAAATGCGTTTGACTCTGTACAAACAAGAGACCCATGGGTCACAGCACTCAGCTGAATGTGACAGATATAATTGTATCACCATTGTTGTATATAGGTATGTAAGATTTTATTTTGACAGATGTAATTTTTTTGTATTCATTATGTAGTTGAGCGGATAAATAATATAGAAGTATCAGTATTTCAAATATGTACAAGAATATGTGTCTAAAATATTGCATTGGGAATGACCAGATGTTGTAAATTGCAGAGGAAGGAAGTATAAAACAAGTATAAAAATACACATTAATACATCAAAATAATTATGGAAAAGTAGAAAACTGATATGTTTTGGGAAGCGGTTGTTGCTGAATTGGAGAGGAAACAGAATGTCTCAAAGGTATCTATAGAGAAGAAATGGTAGATTAAGCTATGAGAAGTTGCCATGTTTGATCTTAATTGAAGAATGGGGGATTGTTGCTAATAATATCTTGTTATCTGACCATGTGTTTTCTAATGTTGAAACTGAAAAACAGTTAGTAAAGACAAGATATATGGTATTTCCATGGTCATTGGTTGGTTCTCTGACTAGTTGTTGACATTTAAAAAGTAGACATAATTGATTTTTAGTCTGGTGTTATATATTATATTAGAAATGTCAATATTGAAATCGCCCATGGTCACTATAGGCACGTTGAGATAAAAAAAAGTTTTATTCATAATTATTGAATATATCAAAACAAAGAGAGATAGAAAAACAAAACAAATCACTTTAATTCCCATTCTACTGAGGCAGAAAAATACTGAACGAATGTTTGCATTAGATCCTCATTTTTTTAATACATAAATTTTTTGTTAAGGGAAATTTTGGACAAAATTTATAAATTTTACTATACATTTACAGTATATATCAATTATATTTGTGAATTTAAGTTGATTAACGATTCTAAATTGCATCAACATTTATAGTTAATCTGCTCAGGCAACGTCACATTATATACACAGATGTATTTATTTTTTCTTAAAATATATTTTTGAAATTTGCAAAATAATAAAAATAGGAAATAACACTTGGTTTAGTAAAAGTTGTATACATTGGAATAGGAAACAGCAATGCAATTAAAGAATGCAATATATCTGGTTGGGCTGGGGGGGGGGGGGGGGGGAGTTCAGGGTTGCCACGTGACCCTACACTTGTGACAGCAGTGTTGCATCACTAACAAGTTCACCAGGCAAGGCTGTATGGACCAGACATGGCTGGCCTGTAGGTTCAAAATGTAAATACATTAGGGCCTCAGAAAAGTCTCTAGAATTAACATTTTTGGTCTTAAGTGACCAAATATCTTCCCTAACTTTTTTACCAAGTCCATTATGTTTGGGCCCATATTTTTTTTAAAATAATATAATATAGACTAAATTTCTGGCATGTACATAGGAATTATATAGAGGAATATATATGGTAAATATGAAGAAAACTAGATGAATGGTTTTGATATTAGGCAGTCCTGAAGTATGAAAAGATTTTTAATAGAAACACAGATGTATTTATTTTTTCTAAAAATATATTTTTTTTAATTTGCAAAATAAAATATATATGGAAATAACATTTGATTCAGGATTGGAAAAGTTGTATACATTGGATCAGAAACAGCAATCGGTTAAAGAATGTAAGTAATACAACATATCTGGTTGGGTGGGTGGGGGAGGGGAGGGGGCAGGGTTGCCAGATTGATTCTACATTTGAAAAAGCAGTGTTGCATCACTAATACGTTTACCCAGACAAGGCTGTAAGGACCAGACATGGCTGGTCTGGAGGTTCAAAATGAAAATACATTAGAGCCTCAGAAAAACTTCAATAACTAGGTTAATTTTTAAGCTTTTACTTTCAAATTTCAGAATTTAACAGATTAAATCTATATATAAACCAACTGTGAAAAGTAAATCAAATGTTCTTACAAGAAAAAAAACGTGCTATGGTCAAACTTGGGCAAAATTTAAGGTACCAATTTAATATTTTTGCCAATATTTAAAACAAGGGACCTATGGGTCACTGTGCTCAGCTGACGTTAACCTTGAAGGTGAAAATCTAAAATAATATCTAATGGAGATAAAGTGTGAGAGGAAGAGGTAATAAAGGCCATGGTTGGTTTATATGATTGGTTTGTATTGATGAGCAAGAAATTGTTGCAAAAAATATTTTGTGACCTGACCATGTGTTTCCTAATGTTGAAACTAAAGCATACATGTGAGCAGTTTGTGAACAAATGATCTGTACTATTACCATGATCATTAGTTGGTTTTTCGATTAACTGTTGACATTTAAGTAGTTTACACATTTGTTCAATTGAATCTATTTTTTTGTATAATATATATTATTGAATATATATGTATTTTATTTATGAAATGTATACAGTTGAAATATAGCTAATTAACAACATAAAACAGGGCAAACAAATTAAGCCTGATCTCAAATTCTGCTGAGGCAGGAAAATAATGAAGAAATGTTTGTATTAAATCCTGATTTTTTTATCACATCAATTATTTTCTAATTTAAGTTTATATTTCTATACATTTCCAATTTAACATATATATCTGAATATAAAAGTTAATTCATAATTCTCAATTGCATCATCATAAATCTCAATCTTGTCAGATAACACCACATCATGCATACAAATGTTTATTTATTTTTTACCACAAAAATATATCTTTTAAATCTGCAAAACATTAAATATCTAAAAATAATACTTGATTTAGATTTCACAATTTTTAATTGTGTCTTTATTTATCCATAATGTGCTTCATATTTTATAATAATTTAAGCATACTGATGTGTTCCTTTATATTTGTTAAAATCATTTAAAAGGAAATTGATTTCTTTAAAAATGCTACATTACACAACATTGCATCTTCTGGATTACACCTTGAATTATTTTTTCAAGGAAAGTTTTTGCATATCAGAGTGGAAACAGCATTACAATTAAGGAGATACAGTGAAAACAATAACAATTACTGCATAACACTTGGTGGGTTGGGTTTGCGGGGGGGGGGGGGGGGGGGGGGGGGGGGGGGGGATTGGGGTGGTGATATCAGAATAACTGTACACCTGTCACAGCAGGGGATCTCCCCCAGTGACTGTAACAAATCAGAAACCCTGGCATAGCTGACTTCCAGTGACCTGGAGTGGGACCCTGCATCTGTAATCAAAGCAAGTGACTACAGAAAAAAAAATCAATAACTAGCTTAATTTTCAAGCTTTTATTATCAAATTTCAGATTTAGACAAACTAAATATTTATGTTTACATACTGTGAAAATTAAATCAATGGTGCTTACAGGAAAAAAACGTGCCATGGTCAAAGTTGGGCAAAATTTAAGGTACTGATTTTTTTTTTATGCTAATAACTTAAAAAATTTACAAAATTCAGATCTAATTTTGGGTAAACAATTGAATCTTAATTAAACATAGTTATATACTTGAAAAAATAGACTCTAGTTTCAAATTTTTCATGTTAAGTGAGTTATTATTTTTCCTGATTTTTTACAAAGTCCAATATGTTTGGGCCCACAACTTAAAGAATTTATACTTTACAGACTTAATTTCTGGCATGTACATAGGAACTATATAGAGGAATATTTATGGTAAATATGAGGAAAAACAGATGAGTGGTTTTGATATGAGGCAGTCCTGAAGTGTGAAAATAGGATTTTAATAAAAAATTGAGGTTTTTCCTTAATTTCTCAAAGGAACGAAGTCGCAAAGACCCAGTTTTCGGCTTGGTTGGAGATCTTGGGGACATCTAACATTATGCTGAATTTTGGATTCCTAGGTCTTACGGTTTCAAAACGTGCCACATCTACGGACGGACGGACGGACGGACAGACAGACGGACGGACGACGGACAATGGACCACGACTATAGCTCAGATGACTTAAGTCAGCTGAGCTAAAAATTTAACAGATTTTGATCTAATTTTTGGTATACAATTAAATTTTGATTAATTAAAGTTGAATTACTGAAAAAAAAGTCCCTACCATTTACACTTCTGGTCTTAAGTGACCAAATATCTTTCCTGATTTTTTACAAAGTCCATTATGTTTGGGCCCATAACCTTTTAAATTAAATAATACTGACTTAATTTCTGGCATGTACATAGAAACTATATATAGGAATATTTATGGTAAATATGAAGAAAACCAGATGAGTGGTTTTGATATTAGGCAGTCCTGAAGTGTGAAAATAGATTTCTAATAAAAAAATTGAGGTTTTTCCTTAATATCTGAAAGGAACAAGTCCTATTGACCCAATTTTCGGCATGGTAGGAGATTTTGGGGACATTTAACTGTATGCCGAATTTCAGATTCGTAGGTCCAATGGTGTCGAAACATGCCAGTCTTACGGACCGACATCCGGACGGACAGACAGAGAGACAGACGGACAGACAGACGGACGGATGACGGACAATGGACCACGACTATAGCTCAGATGACTTATAGTCAGCTGAGCTAAAAATTGGTACACTCCATGAAATAATAAATTCATGAATTTAATAATTACTTTAATAATTCTTTAAAGTTTTCTCATTCCATTTGTAAAAATAGATGATAAAGTACAATATAAAATAGTATACAAATATTATTATACAAATATTATTATATATTATATAAAGTCAAAAATAAAGGACTAATCTGAAATCAATAATTGCCTCCACCAACACAGTGATGTTTGTTTGACATTTGTTTGGCTGTATAAGATTACACAGAAATTACAAAACCAATTTCTATGAAACTTTGAAGAATAGTGGATCATGGTCCAAGTAAGATTTATAATCAATTTTCATATTGTTTTCTTTTGTGTAATACTTACACCAACAATGTAATATTTAGATCACTGGCTGTGTATAACACCCCCATGGTAATTGTTCAGATGATGGCAGAAGTGCAGTTCTTGATATGACTCACAGTATGCCCTATCAGCCAAATTTCAATGCATAATGGTCATGAAACCATGCTTTTGTTCACCTACCATTTCTTCAATAATCTGTGCATCTTGATTCTTGCAGCCTCTGACATCAGGGATTCCCTTGAACGCAAACTCCTCCAGCTCTTTCAACAGAATCTGAAAAGAAAATCATAAAAAGTATTAGAAAAAGAGCCCTATAATAATTAGACATTTTACATTTTGACTTTGAGATAAACATTAAGCATAAAATAACTTAAATTTCTTTTTTCTTCATGCACAAAAAAAAAACACCCAATGAGCCCCATCTTATAAATACTCAAGAAGTTATGATGTTTAAAAATGTTCTGCAGCTTGACCTTGAAGATCCATGTCACCTATGTTAGAACACCAAGTGAATCAAATTTGCAGCATGTAGAAAATGAATGGGGTACACAAAATCAAATATTTCAGCAAATCTGATCTTATAGATCAGGGTCAAGGTCACCAATTTTCAAACTGCACTGTTTTTGATATAAACAATCTGTGTATCAAATTCAGAGAAAAAAAAATTGCAGCCCTTCGAAAGTTACCATGTTCAAAAGATATCCTATACAGATGAATGGGCTGAAAACAATGAGAGTGAAAGAAGAAAGAAAGAAAAAGTTAATTCAGAAAGGGAGGCCTCAGGCCCAAAGTTCCAATTACAAATATCAATATTCCATTTTAGATTACAAATGAACCATAACCATATTTGTGCATTAGAAGTAAAAATAGAAATATAATAACAATACATACTTGCTCATCTCTAGATGAAAAGAAAACATGAATGTACACTCATGTATCAATGCCATTAAGTGGTGCTATAAAAATAAATTTACAGATGACAAAAGATTAATGGGCTGAAAACAATAAGAAGGGACATTAGAATGCTAACTACAAAAACATCAGTTCTTATTGTACTTACTAAGACTTTATCCATTTTGTTTCATTCAGACTAATAGTTTAAATTGGCTAGACACCTAAATTTGCCTTATTTTTCTAGGCAAGCAATATTTTTCTAAACCCAATTTTCTTATGATATCTTAATAAACCTTCTTCGTTCATATTATCTGGGGCTTACTCTGGCTTCTTTTATTTTATATTGTTTTTTATTATTTCTTTGTATTATTATATATTAATTTTTCTTACCTCCTTGTCGTCTGGGTTTGCGGAGACGATCTGTTTGAGTCGGAACTGGACCTGTGCAAAATGTGTGGTGAGGGCCAGGAGGGACGAGTTTAATTGCTCCTGTTCTTCCTCCAACAACCTCAGCTGTTCTTGTTCACTGTTGTGACTACAAAATAAGAATCCTTCATGAATGAGCAGGATTCACCATAATCCTAGGGGTTTATAGGGGTCACAATAATCCTAGAATTGCATTAATTTGACCTTGAAGATCAAGGTCAAGGTCACTGGATTTCATACTCCTCTCAGATTTAGGTAGTTTAAAATTTTGGAGGAAAATATGCAGCCTTTCAAAATTTATTGCGTTCACAAGACAATAACAATAATTCGGATTTGACCTTGATGATACTGGTCAAGGTGACCCGTTTTTAAATATCTTATGAGTGGTCAATGAAGTAGTGTAGTCAGCAAGATATTATATTGTGGGTCTGTTTCAACCACATGTCAAACATGATTACGGTGCAATATATTTTAATTTATCAAAATATTATCAGATAACAGGATTTTTTGACAGATAATTAGTTAACAAAACAATTACTCATTGACACTGATATAACGTATTGAGAATAAATTCAACCATGTTTGACAATAATTCAAGGAAACAGGCCACAGTGGCCCAGTTTTGAACATAGGAGAATACATAAGGTAAAGTACCTGGTTGTTAATTACAAGTTTATAGCTCCAACAGTCTTTCTCATGAACAATCACTACAGGATGAACACTTTAGCTTGGTTCTGCTGCCTAGGCCCTACTATTAAATATAGGTTCAGCAAACACTTGGAGAAGACTCATGTTAAGGGAGCTAATTACTTATGAAACATGGAGATAACATCTATTGACTCCTTACTTTGAAAACAATCTCAGTTTCACTTTCACTACTGAATAGCAAGTATAAATTGGGACATCTAAATGTGATCCACATTTTGTTTATCTCACAGTCAGTGATAAATGGGATGACAGACTGTAGGCAGGAAATTTTACGATGAATATTATGATGCATCTTACAATGGTTAGCCATTTTTCCTATAGAATGTGAAGAACATGTGTCTTTACACAGAGACAATGGGTAAAATAGTCCATGAGCCAGAACAGTTTTGACTACCAAATTGGGGGACTAAATGCCATTATGTTTTTCAGTTACTACAGTATCTGAACTGTATGAAAACATGTGATGGACATGCAGCATGCCCAGCTAAATGTCTTTTTGGCAGCCATCTTTAAATTAAGTGCATTTTTTAAATACAATTTAATTTTTGTTAATTATTTGGTTCGTGATCAATCTGGTCCACATTATGTTTACCAAGAGCTGTTAAAATGACGAAACATAACTTTCTACATATACCCAAACAAATTTTTATGAATAATATGAGGTAAATATTAAAATATTGATCAATTTTGTATTCAAAATAAATAAACGCCATTTTTCTTTTGAGCATGAATGTATTTTGCAAAATAACCATTTACTTCAAATGTTTTGAATGCCTAACATATCTGTATGCAAAATAACACTGAGATGTCATATTTTCAGCAAACTTACTAGTTTTTAGGCTTTTGAAGTGATACTGGGCGGTAACAAGATTAAAAATCACCTTATATCGCCCATCAGCAATAACGTTATTGTAGTTTGATTAATCATTACAGATGTCAAGAGGTGAGCTTTTATCACCTTCTATTATTAAAATATTGAAAAATCTACCAAAGTATACCCTCCAATTATACAAGAATCAGGATTAAATTTAAAAAATCCCAAGGCCTACAGTCATAATGCGAACCTGTGCAATGGTTTATACATCAGGCATAATGCTTTCATGATAACATGCTTGACCATTATAGGGAAGGGATTGATTAATTTTCAGTATATTTATATATATTATAATATAGTTTTCAGTTAGTTGGATGTATAAATAGTATAAAATCACTTGACGGACGTTTCAAATTCAAGGATAAATGTATTTTTGTGCCTGTAATACACTATGGCAGCTTTGTTTTTCCCGTTCTTTAACATAATAGATATTTGGACTCATAAACGATTTCGTCTAAAATAAAAATGAACTGATATAGCAAATGTTTAGAATATTGTTACACTTTTGTTCAGCCCATATCCTGGTTAACATTTAAGCTTTAATATGATAATGTTATTGGATATAAGAAAAAGCAATAGATAATTGTATCCGCCAAAACGGAGTTTTGCGGATACTATGTTTTCAGCTGGCCGCCGCCGCCGCCGCCGCCGCCGCGTAGGTGTCCGGAGAACTCCTCCGTAACCGCTGTCGGAATTTTCCAAAACCCGGGATTATGTTCGGGTCACATGTGAACTGCTGCGCCCCGATTTTGTTTTGACCTCTGACCTTTCCTTTGCACTCTGCGTCCGTTTGTGCGTCTGTTTCCACACATAAACCCACATATCTCGGGAACCGTTTGACCGATCAGGAAAATTTTTTTGCACAAATGTAGCCCTCGGAGAGCTTTATAACATACACCAAAAATGGTGGCGCCACCTGCAACCATGTTTGCACAGTGTCCATCTGTTTGTCTGCCTTGGGTTAAAATCACTCATATCTCTGCAGTGACTTGACTAATTCACCTGAAATTGGGCATGCGTAAACATCCTGGATAGCTTTTCTGATTTTATGACAGGTGGCGCCACCTACATTCACGTTTACGCTGCAGACATCCAAGCTCATATCTCGGGAACCGTTTGACCGATCAGGAAAATTCTTTTGCACAAATGTAGCCCTTGGAGAGCTTTATAACATACACCAAAAGTGGTGGCACCACCTGCAACCATGTTTGCACAGTGTCCATCTGTTTGTCTGCCTTGGGTTAAAATCACTCATATCTCTGCAGTGACTTGACTAATTCACCTGAAATTCGGCATGCGTATACATCCTGGATAGCTTTTCTGATTTTATGACAGGTGGCGCCACCTACATTCACGTTTACGCTGCAGACATCAAAGCTCATATCTCGGGAACCGTTTGACCGATCAGGAAAATTCTTTTGCACAAATGTAGCCCTCTGAGAGCTTTATAACATACACCGAAAATGGTGGCACCACCTGCAACCATGTTTGCACAGTGTCCATCTGTTCGTCTGCTTTGGGTTAAAATCACTCCTATTTCTGCAGTGGTTTGACTAATTCACCTGAAATTCGGCATGCTTATACATCCTGGATAGCTTTTCTGATTTTATGACAGGTGGCGCCACCTACAATCAAGTTTACGCTGCAGACATCCAAGCTCATATCTAGGGAACCGTTTGACCGATTGGGCCAAAATTTTGCATGTGTATAAATCTCACATAGCTCTTTATCATACGCAAAACTGGTGGCGCCACCTGCAGCCATGTTTGCACAGCTCCCATCTGTTTGTCTGCCACGGGATAAAATCACTCATATCTCGGCAGTGGTTTGACATATCTGCCTAAAATTTTGCAAGTTTATACATCCCCGACAGCTCTCTTGATTTTATGACAGGTGGCGCCACCTGCATTCTAGTTTATGCAGCAGATATCCAAGCTCATATCTTGGGAACCGTTTGACCGATTGGGCCAAAGTTTTGCATGTGTATAGAATTTTCTGGATTTTTTGGTAGGTAGCGCAACCTACATACACAATTTGGCTGCAGACATCCATGCTAATATGCAACACTTCACCCGTTCCACTCTGATTTAGGCGGATACAAGTAGTCGCTTGTCGACTACCTGTATTCTAGTTTTGAAATATAAGAACATTGTTACTTTATGCATATTCTCTCTTTCTCTCTCTCTCTCTCTCTCTCTCTCCCATTTTATATTATGTTTATATTTATTTTATTTTACTACTTTTTTATACTGCCCCCTTTGGATCTCTTTGAAACGACCCCTCCTGCTGCAATAAATAGAAACTTGCCTCATGGTCCAGTAAAACAGGGTTTTCATTTTGGAACAAATTTTGACAAATTATTTTGCTACCATGCATTTCTCTAAGGTACCTAGGCTGATATAAAAAAGTCAAAAGGAATCTCAGGAAAGGAAAATATAGATAATTTCATTAACCATAATGCCATAAAAAAAACCACATTTAAATTTTCATGGACACACATATTATAATAAAGAATGCTTCATACCTTTTGAACAATGTGTTTTATAATTAAAAAGCATAGTTCATTCACTGGAAAAGGCAAGGTATGTGAACACTTTACTGCAAAACATTTAGATATATAAAAAGATTTCGACTTTTTAAACCCAGTTTTTTATATTATATTAATTTACTATTAGGCCTTTCCCCTTTTTATAACAGGACAACGGTGAACCTCTTTATGGATCAATGAACAGAAATAATTGGAATATACATTTCATTACTATATATAACAGAAAAAATGTAACATGCAAAAATATATTTGAATGTTAATTTTATTATTTATTTTAAAGCCTGGACAATAAAAGAATGAAAAGATTACTGAATGACGGATTCACTGAGTGAATGAATTAATATTGGAGACAAATTGTCACAAAGACTAGATGGTTTTTACAAAATGTACATAATGAACCACTCTTATTGATGAATGAATGGAAACATGCATGGACTTTTAATTGCAAAGACTATGTTATGTAGGCGTATTTATTTATTTATTTAATTATTTTTTGCAAGAGTGGTTGTGCCTAGAATTTTTAGACATTTTCTAAGTATATTTACTCAAATTCTAGAATAAGCACACGAAAAGGTTAAACGTATGGTTTTGACTAAAATGGAAATCAAAGAGAAATGTTCTCAAACAATTAATTATGTCCTCATGAAATATTGGAGGCAAATCAATCCCGTAATTTCTAAATGATTTTTACATCTCAATTTTGAAGTCCTTTGACAGAAGAAATTCTTAACATATTGGTCAGCAATCCTGAACGTCTGAGGGCTTTCTGATCCAGCATTTGTCTGATTTCTAAATACCAGCGCCGCATACAGAGTTTTATGTTTGATTTAACATAGACATGTGTCACTGATAAATATAATCTCTTAAACCTATAAATCTATCACAGTTAAAAAAAAACCAAATGTTGACAAGAAATTGGTCTTAGACAACGTATAATATATATATATGACATATAATAAGATCCATTTTCACATAATAATGATTAGCTATAGTGACCAGCTACTTAAGGAAAAGAAGATGACCCAGTTTAAAATGTTTTCCACCTTTTACAGACGTGCCTATTTTAACGAATTGATCTTTCTTTTACTGGGGAGTGAATGAGATATTCACATACGTCATTCGCATAAAAAAGTAATCTGAAATAGAACCTATAAAATATTTGCTCTCCAAGGGGGCCGCTTAAAACATCAGTGTAATTTTGGTGACTCAGCATTGACTTCACGCCATGTTTCAACACCTTTTTATCACAAAGCCCATGCGTCCTTATTAGTGTGAAAATCAAGTCATTTGAGCTAAACAAAATAAACACCTTGCTTTTCAAAAACCGAATTTGTAATGTTTATTTTACTTTTCAATTTATGTGGTTTATTGTATGATCATTAACAAAATCACAATTAACAAAATCATAAAGCATAATATCATTAAGTATAGCCCAAGCTATTGTTAATTTAATATGCAATAAATAATTTCAATTGCACACAACGTCAGAGAAACTCTACAGGAACATTTTACTGACAATACTGAATAATTCTATTCCTTTATTTGTAAAGTATTTGGTTTATGCGTGTGATGTTGTTTTAATTCTAATTACAGAGACTGTAAAATATGTGTGAAGTCTCAGAAAATATTATGGGGTATATGCTTGTGTACAAGACAACATATTTTCTCTTGATATATTTCTGACCAAATGCTTGCAGCCATATTGAATGCTCCAAAAAACCTGCTCGTGTTTGTAATGTTTGTTTTCAAGATATTAAGTTACTTGTTGAATATCCTGGAATCCATCATAGATAATCTGTCTTTGTGTTTCTTTCAGGTCTTATCATGTCCCCTGCTTATCATGTCCCCTTGCATGGGGTAGTAGTGTGTAGGTGTGGCCAAAAGCAGGTCTTTAACTGGAAGTCCTGAGTGTTCATCACACATTCCTGTGTACTTTTAGATTGGTTAGGGATCACTGAAATATTTTATAATATGATTTATGTGTTAGTGTGGTAGTCAACAAATTTGCATATTCATCTGCCTAGAAGGGGCTGCAAGGGACACCCCCTCTCCCACCCCGTTAAATTCTCAGGAACAGCAAGAGCAAGTATCCCAAAATTTTATGCCAAAATCAGTGACATGTCAAATGTTGAAAGAATGAGTTTTTTTGTGGCACCGACTTCACTGACTTGTTTTTATGGGCAAACACCTTTTAATTTTATCCCTTTTCAGCTTCTGCATCAAAATCTATAACGATGAAACTGCAGACCGAATGATATAATTTTTCACAAGAATTATCCTTGGGTAGGGTTGTCACAGTTATATAAGAATACACCGAGTACATTGATCAAGGAAAGCTGAAGTTGGTCTGTATTAAACTAAGTATCAAACTGAGGGCTGCAATAGTCTTTTTCTGCAAACCTTTTGTTTCAAATTCTGTAAAATTTGCACCAAAACGATTCTTATATGTCCTTCTTTGATCAGAGATTACTTAAATGATTTCGGCTGAATTATTTGACTGTTTTAAATAAAAGGACATAATTTAATTTAATAATTTAATAAATAATTTAGTAAACAAAGCTAGTTCATTTGTTGTAGTAAAATACTGACCCCCTTGGTATTAAAGCAGAGGTCTACTTGCAACATAAAAGTTATTGGTCCATGTCTAAAATATGTGTAAGATAAATGCACGAAAAAAAATATCTGTATACTGGTTTTACTTTCAATAGACAAAACATTTTTGATAAAAAGATTTATGAACATGTCAACATGAAAAAAATCATTTTGCCAGAGTCTTTCAGTCTGTGTAAACATTTTTAACAACAGGCCAAGATTTTGTCTGTATCTATAAACAGCTTGGCAGACTGCCAACTAATTCAGAGTTGGCGACAGGTGAAGATCATGTCTGAATCTTTAAACGCTTGACAGACTGCTGACTAATTCAGAGTTGGCGACAGGCCAAGATTTTGTCTCTATCTATTTTTATCTTTAGCAGAACACCATCTGTTTCAGATTAGGTAACAGGTTAAAAGTACAGTCAGTGCAGCCCGGTAAAGGTCAGTAGCTACACCTGGCAATTAGCCACAGTTGACATTGGGGGCAACTGCCTTCCTCAGTTGAGCTTTGTCAGCGTTGTTGACCAAACTCAAGAACATATCATGTATCAACCTGAAATGTTGGCATGTCAATGCATCGTTGATGGCTGTCACCAACTTAAATGATTTTTGCACAGTGTATGTTCCTGTTTAAAACAGTTGGGATTTTATATTTCAGCCTAATATTAGGCATATCTGTACATTTTGGACAGCTCCGTCATGTAAAATACCTGTGGCGCCATCTACAATTGTTTCATGTATCTATGCATATAGCCTTAGAGTGGTTTGAATTATCTTCCTGGAATTTTGTATGTCCATACATGCTGAATGGCTTTCTTATACACAAAACTGGTGGTGCCATTTACAATCAGTTTTGTGTTGTATATAAGGTTTTTTACCAGGAGTGACACTGTGTTATTGGTGCTTGCACTTGGGTTCAAAATGTTTGGTACTTTTTATGTACATGTACGTGTCACACATGTACTTGAAAAGCAATCAAGCACTTTTCGTATAATGATCAAGCTGATGTATATCCCATTGCACAGGTTCGCATTAGGCCTGTAAGCCTTGTTTTTTTTATGAAATCCTGATTCTCGTCTAATCAGAAGATATACTTTGCTAGATTTTTCAACATTTTGACAATATAGGATGATAAAAGGTGACCTCTGGACCTCTTTAATGATTTATTTAAACTACAATAACTTGATTGCTGACGGGTGATATTAGGTGATTTTACTCTTGTTATCACACAGCATCACTTCAAAAGCCTAAAAACTATTAAATATTGCTGAAAATATGCCATATATTAATATTATGTGGCCAATACCAATCAAAAACCAAATTATTACCAAAAATTAAATTGTACACAAAAAATGATATATGTTAAAGATGGCCGCCAAAAAGACAATTAGCTGGGCATGCTGCATGTCCATCACATGTTTTCATACAGTTCAGATGCTGAAGTAACTGAAAAACATAACAGCATTTAGTCCCCCTATTTGGTAGTCAAACCCATTTTTGGGGGGTCTGGCTCAAGGACTAAACAAGGGACCCATGGGTCACGGCGCTCAGCTGATCATGATTGGACTATAAATGTATCACCATTGTTATACTATATTGAGTAGAAAAAGCTTATGAATATCATGGTCATGTTGGGCTTTTATAAAGGAATATAATGTAATATGTGAGTAAATGATATATGAAATAATCTGACTGATGGATTAATATGGAGTAAAATATAGTGGTTTATTTTTTATTTATTTGGGAGGGGTCGAAAAAAAAACAATTTATTTGAGCAAATATGAATGCAATGACAGTATACTAAGCAGTGGTATAATGATGATAAGGCTATTTGTTGAAGGATCTATGGTGTATGGAAAACTGCAAGCTTTCAATTTGACAGATACAAGGTTATGATTAACTATGCTGATGAGGGGATTTATGAATTTGTGACTGTATGACATGATATCTTGACAAGATCGGTCTTGACAAGGTACATTATTTTGATGACCCTCATGTCTACATATAACACAATATTGACATAATTTCTGGCATGTACATAGGTACCTATGGACAAATGGTCAACATTACTGAACCACCTAGAAGGTTAAAATATTAAAAATATGATGAAATGTAGATAAAGTTTGAGAGGAAGAGGTAATTTGGGCCATGGTTGGTTTGTATGATTGAAGAAAATGTTGCAAATAATATGTGAGATCTGACCATGCCTTTCCATTGGTTACATTTTTTATAAGCTGTTGACAGTTCAACAGTTTACACATTTGTCTGATGAGATCCAATTTATTTGGTAAACCTTTATCAATTTTATGAAATTGTATACAGTTGCCATAATGTCCCCACTCCACAGGTGCAATGACTTGATGGGGAGGGGGGTGTTGTGTTATGATCAGAGTTTCAACGCCTCTGTCTCTCTGCAGATATTTTCTTTAATTATTAAATTTTATGCTGTAGCCATAGAACTATTGTTCACAGTGCCAAGGAGCAAAGCCTCAGTGTGATGAAGAAGGGGATGGTGAGAGTTACAACACCCTTGCATATACATACAGGATATGAAATTTAATTCAACAGTGCTTATAAAAAAAAATTTATTCATGAACATTAAATATTTAAAACAGACAGAAAGATTGAGAAACAAAGCAAATCATTTTTTTCCCCATTCTACTGAGCCAATAAAAAATTAACAATATTTGCATTTATTCCTTTTTTTCATTACATAATTTTTATCCAGGTTTACGAATGTTACTATAAATTTACAGTATAAAATACATGTGATTGTGAATATTTCACATTTCTAAATTGCATCAACATTTATAGCTAATGTATCTAGTTTATAGTACCTGTCAACAGAATGGGATGGAGGGAGGAAGGGAGGCAATAAGGGTAAGAGAGAGAGAGAGAGAGAGAAAGCAGAGGAGAGAGAGAGAGAAAGAGAGAGAGAGAGAAGAGAGAGAGAGAGAAAGAGAGAGCTGGACTGCCAAAGAGAGAGAAAGAGAAAGAGAGAGAAAGAGAGGCTCTCTGGTAATTACTGCCTGACCCAGCCTGACCCAGACACTCACAGTGGCAGTAGGTCAGACCTGAAGGTGTTATGTAACTGCCCAGTATACTGTATTTATACTGACCTGATGTAAACAATGAAGACTTGGTACCTGGAAACTTGAATAAAATCTACAGTTTTTGATCAATTAGTTTCAAATTTCAGATTTTAACAGATGAAATGCTATTGTGTACATGCTGTGAAAATTAAATCCACAGCACTAACAGGAAAAATTTAAATATTTTTATTTTTTTAAATGGTATCAGGAAAAAAGAAAAGTATTCTCAACCATGAAACTAATACATGTGTTAAAATTAATCCAAGGATCAAAACACCCAATATATTATACCAGGAGCAAACTGGAGTTGGGAATCTTTAGGTGGGAGCGCAGGGCAGAGGGGAAGCCTGCTAGTGGTGGCCAAGCTAAGCCAAGGCAAGCTGCCTGGGGTGGGTTACATAATGCAAGTGAAGACTGTATTACTAGGTGGGACAGATGTAAAAAACACTTGACATGGTGTATGAAAACTTGAATAAAAGCTACTCTTTTTAAACAATTCCTTTGAAATTTCAGATTTTAAAAGATTAAATCCTTATGCAGATATGCTGGGAAAATTAAATCAACAGTGCCAAAGTTGGACAAAATTTAAGGTATTGATTTTTTATTTATGCTAATAACTTGAAAAATTTGCAAAATTCAGATCTAATTTTGGGTAAACAATTGAATCTTGATTAAATAAAGTTATATTCCTGAAAAAAAGTCTCCAGCCTCAGCAATTCTCATGTTAAGTGAGCAAATATATTTTCTGATTTTTAAGAAACGGCATTATATTTGGGCCCATAACTTCAAAATAACACCCAATACTAACCTAATTTTTGGTATGTGCACAGAAAATGTATGGAAAAATATAGATTCTAAAACAGATCAGTGGTTTTGATATTAGGCAGCTTTGAAGTGTAACAATGGCTTTTTTATGGAAAACGGAGGTTTTTCCTTAATATCTCGAAGGAACGAAGTCCTAATGACCCAATTTTTGGTATGGTAGGAGATTTTGGGGACATCTATTGGTATGCAGAATTTTGGATTCGTAGGTCCAAAGGTTTTAAAACGTGCCCTGTTAACGGACGGACGGCCGGACGGACGGACGGACAACGGACAAAGGACCACGACTATAGCTCAGATGACTTATAGTCAGCTGAGCTAAAAATGTCATCATTGTTAACAAGAGAAAAATATGCATAGATGTAAAAAATCAGCATCATGCAAAGTGTGGATCATGTATGGGATGGCTGTGGACCACACCTTGCTAATAAACATCACCTGGTTGAAGCATAGTCAGCTCAGTTCTACATCAGGGCAATCTGAAGGGAGTCACACCATAAAAACTTTAAGGAGAGTAGCCATAAAGACACCGCATGGAGAGTACTACCATAAAGACTTCATGGAGGGTACTACCATAAAGAGAGTAAAATAAACTGACCAGCATTCTCCATGCATTGATGGTGGTGGTGTGGGCAGGGGAGCACCAAGTGGTGCCCACCTCTCCATAGGTCTGTCATCGTCCATGCTGTCACTCTCATCTGTTGGGAGGCTAGATTCTTCCATCATCTTGCTGCAGGACGGTGTCACAATCTTAGGGACTGTGGCCACTTTAGTTTCATCAGGCAGCTGGGGTGTCTTGGGAGTAATATCCTCCGGTGTGTTTGATACCTGTGCTATTTCCTTAGGAGTCTCTTGGTGTTTATGCTGATGTACATCCGCAACATGGACTTCTGGCTTGTCATTTACTATTTCATCTTCATCTTTTGCATCTTCTGTGACTGATGATACCTGTGTTAACTCTTCTGACGTCTGTTGGTGTGAGTACGTATGTACATCTAGACCGTGGACTTCTGGATGCTCTGTCACAGCCTCTTCCTCCACATCAGTGATTACGATGTCCTGAGGTGGTTCTGCCGGAGGCTCGTCTGGTTCTACGTCCTCCTCACTGTCAGACAGCAGGGGTTTTTCTGCTACATCCTCTGCCCTCTTATTCACAGCTGCAGAAAAATTGAAAAAGATCTTTAATAATACACAATACAGTGGAAGCTGCCTGAATTAAAGACCACCTGTCTATTAAGACCACCCTTGAATCAACCAAACGCATTCACAAATGTTTTAACTGCCCCGTCTAATAAGACCACATGTGAATTAAGACTGCTTTTTGCCAGTCTCACAGGTGGTCTTATAAGACATGTCACTGTATATACATTATATAAACAGATTAGTTTGGTGTACATGGTCATGCAGTTCGATGTTGAATTTGAGACCACCTGACTATAAATCAACCTTTAAATAAATTTCAAAATTTACCTAATAAAAATTATTTCCAAGTTTTAAAATACAATTTCATTTAACATACACACTTTTTGTTTTCCATATTTGCATATATATTCCATTTCAGGCTAGTTAAAAACTTAATCAGTTCCAGGGAAAATTAAAACAAATGTTTAATAGAGGGGCTTGAGCCATCTGAACCACTGATTGTTAGCAATTGTATCAGGCACCATTGAGTTTTTTCACCATAAAATTGTCATTTAAAGTAGCACAAAAGCAGAAACATAGATCAGTCAAAGTGTTTAATGGCTGCTGTAACCTCTACTTATCGATATATTGTGAAAACTCAAAATAAATATATTAACTTTTCCTGTGGAACGAATGTCTCACAGATCTATACCTTGAATTAACCTCAGGGATCATTCCTTATTTACTTCCTCTGGTAATTAATAAACCTTACAGGTTCCCTGATGTAACCTTTTTCATATAAAACATGAAACCTCTAAGACCAAATTTTAATTACTTTCGTTATTGATAATGACACCTGTGGGACCTTTCTTTACAGTATGTTTCATCTTTATATTTTCATCAACAGCACATATTTAATATTAAATTATACTGATTGTAATATAAGGATTTTTATAATGATAGTTAAATTTCCTGTGGATAAAATTAAATCAGGTGTTTCTTCATTATTACATTTCCCTCTCTATCAGGAAAACTCATTTATCAGAACTTTATGACTTAGCAAGTTTACTATGAACCTTTGAACCATGTCCCCAGGTAGAGAGTAAATTATCAGTGCGTGGGTGTCAGTTCACCAGTCAAGGAGGTCACCTCAGATTAATAAGTTGAACCCAATGAACTGAGAAGCCCTCCACCCTGATAACCCTGTGATTGTATGTACACACACATGTACACCACACAGGGCACCACAGTAAGGTCATCAGACATGGCAAATAACATCAGTTTAACATAATGCAGTTCTGCTGGAATCTTATCAAAGACATGGGATATATGATAAAATTTAGGTCATCTTTGGTGTTATGGTAGTCTCTGACAATTAATGTGCTGCATCAACGTGTTCATACTTGGTGATTAAGTTCAACAACAGACATTTTTATGCATTATAGCGAAACCTTGTAAGAAAAGCTCAAGCAAATCTTTTCAGATAATTGAGATACAGGGGAGCACCGTTTTTCCTTAAGCGTCAGGAGACAAGCTTTCCTTTAGGGAAAAATGAATTTTCGGAAAATCGGTCAGGGTCAAGAGGCAAATTTGTACGACGTGGCCTAATGATTAATTTGATGCCATTTTACTGAGGGAACACTGTGTTTCTTTTCGACCCTAGTAATTGACATATAAAAATATTGGATTTACTGCAGAGCTTGATTTCTAAAAATCAGTCTAACCTGTTTGTAGGGTACATGCGTTCCCTTTTTTCAACAAATTCACTGCAGGGAAGGGTCAAATGACATCACAATTGGTTAAGCTCAGTTAGTTTCTTTAACTGTCCACAGGCGGCGCCAAAGCAGCACACACAAAAAGAGTAAAAGGCAAGGGAATAAAAGTTTTTGAATGATCACAGAGCCTACTAATTCAAATGGATAATTTATAAATTTCAGGTCTAACGTAAGTTTAAACTTATTGAATACCCTAGCCGACGCCAAATATTTATCTTCCTGACTTCGTTTTATAAGAATTTTCAATTTTTTTAACATCCGGATAACAGCAGGCTTGTCACCACGGTCGAATCTCTCAATCATTGTCAGCTTATCATTAAAGCATTACGCTGTCCGTTCTCTCTTTTTCTTACTCCATATCTCTGACAAGAGACAGCAAGATGATCGTGTTTGAGTAATGTTCTTCTTAACAGTGAGAGTGTTATGATTAATAAGCTGAATAACAGTGAGTCTAAGTAGATGACACAATTGCTCTTGGAAATGAACTGCTCATCTGTATGGCCAGGCACGCATGCTTTGGCCTCACACCTTAACCTGCTATAGCACAAGCTATGTATTAATGATACCTCTCCGTGTTCAAGTGAGTAAACCGCTCAGTTGTTTGGCCTGACATCCTAGCCCAAGCCGATAAACTATACTTGCTTATGTACGAACGAGATGTGGTTAATAACACACAAGTACTCTTGGATAAACTGCTCAGCCACTTTCTGGGTTATAGCCTAGTGTTGCTTGACCAGCTGTATTTTCCATACCTTTGCCCGGCGACAACATCGGCCCAGAATTAATAAATTAAGTTCCCCACTGGGCTTAAACACCTGACTGCATGCCCTTGTGACTCGTTATTACAAAAAATCAATTTAGGTATTAACATGCTTGCAAAATATTTCATTAATAAAAAAAAAATTTTCGGATCCCCATTTTTACTTTTGGAAAAAGGAATTTTGGAAATTCGGCATTCAGAAAAACAGCGCTATACTGTAGTAGATATGTAGGATTCTCAACTTTATGGTCACACAAAGAGGTGTACAGTAAAATTTTATATAATATAATTGCTCTTTAACCTCTGGCCAAGGCAAACTAAAAACAGTGACTATTAAAAACAAAGTGTAACTCATGTTTTTGTGTGTGCATATCACCTTGTTATGAATTCTCTATTACTGTATGTTGAATATATGTATGTTAATGTTTTTTTTTTGTTTTCTATTCCACTCATACCTACAAGTTCACCCATAGACATATAAATTCATATGCATGGACTTTAAAGTAAATTTTTTTACACACATACAAGCACATCAACTTTAAGCTTAATACACCCAAGGCCAGGAAATCCATTTAGCTCTGCTAGAAATTAAGGCTGAACTTCTTAATATCCGTATGATCTTAACTTTATTATATACTGATGTACTTGTGAGTCAAGTAGCAACAAAACTCTGTATCAAACAAACACTTGATAAAAAACAGTCACAGGCCAGGTAGACCTACCTGTTCTCTTGGTATGTCCCTGGGGTAAGAACCCATTAACGATTTATCATCTTAACGCCCCTACCATGGCAGCTGATATACAGAGTGGTACTTGACATGCCGGTGTATGTAAGTAAGAGGTTTGGCCACAGTCTAAACACTGCAAGCAGGTAGTGAAGCACATCTCTGTGCCAAATGTAAAGAGTTTCACGTGTTCAGCACATCCTTTAACACAACTGTCACAATTGTTTACAGTTTGATGTCTTTAATATATTATTTTTCATTATACCAAGAGCTGCTAGGAGGCAAT
The DNA here is from genome assembly GCA_026874595.1 of Sipunculus nudus. Lineage (NCBI taxonomy): Eukaryota > Metazoa > Annelida > Sipuncula > Golfingiida > Sipunculidae > Sipunculus > Sipunculus nudus. The sequence goes on from CM049319.1 coordinate 15,307,516, forward strand.
ACATTTTCATCAATGTTTGTTGCTTGGTTACTTAATTAGTTTATAAATTAGAAACTGCAATATAACCTATAAGTTATGAATAGATTTTGATAAAATTTCTGTGAGATTTAGTTTTACATCTGAGGAAAAAATTTAATTTTATAGTTGACCTGACAATATTATTATTTTGAAAGATATGGCAATATGTTTGTACCAATCATTCACTGGTATTAGGGCTGCCTTTCACAAGCAGGCTTGATTAAAATTGATGTAACACACACCCAAAGTTTGATCCTGGCAGAGGCAGATAACAGATATGTGGTCTTGGTCTAATTTTAAGTCCTTAATATAATTTATATAGAGATATGAACTGAGTGGTCTGATATATAATTTATTTATATCCAACTGAGTTTACATGGATAATCATTTAATTCAGTGGTTTTGGTAGATAGCAGATCTTTCTTCATACCACTCAATTAAACATCTAAATCTTACGAAAAGACCGTTTTAAGAATGTGAAATTCCAATTTCAAGTGTTGTTACAAAAGCTCATTTCTCAGTAAAGTTTTCATGAAATCTAGCACAAGATTTACAGCTGTATGTTAAACTGACAGTCAAACAAAAGGATGAACAAACATGGGTTAAAACATAACCTCCTCCCCCAAAATCTTTACAGGATACGAGGTTTCCTTGAAATGAAGAATGTGATTTCAAATAATCAGTGGCATTAATTTATCTTAAATGGTGGGGGTTGACTCACAGACATGGGAGGGAAATCAAAGTTGGAAAGGAACAACTATATTGTCTGTGTGACACATTCATAATATTTTAATTAAAAATTAGACTTTAAGAAATATAGGGTGCGAAATAGAGGGTGCACATGTGCACGTTTGCATGTACATTTTCTTTTGTGCAGGTAGAAATTGTACCAAGAGTGCACTCTGTACACATATTATTAACCAATGAAAAAAATGTTAGTTCAGGATCTTATTTTTTACTATTCATAAATATCACAATCATAAATTAGCATTTCTATTCTTTGAACAACGGAAACTCCTTAAAAAGCAAATTTTCTCACAAGTATTAAAAGGTGCATGTTGAAATCTTGTAGGTTTTGTTTTAAGGGTGTACCTGGAGCATGTAAATTTTTTAGCCTAATTGGTACCCTGAAATATAGCATTAACCATTATGTTTCCAGTATAGGTTAATTTTACACCAAGGTCAGATATATTATATAATATTTCATAGTAAACTAAGCAATGGAGCCAAAGTTTATTATTCTAATAATTAATATATTTCATTTACAATTTATAAATATTATTCTCTAAATAGGAGGGGGGAGTGATTACATTGACAATCTGCCATTGCTAGAAGGTGTGTGTGTGTGGGGGGGGGAATATACACCCCATCTCCTCTGTATTGATGCCCCTGCAATGATTTCCATGGCAGATGCCTGTTTCCTGGTTGAGGAGACATAAGGATCCCAGTGTTAATAATGATCATTATCAGAAGTCCGGGAGAACAACAGATTTACTGTTAGATCCCCATCAAACGTGATAATATGACACACCACATGTCATGCACAAAACCAGGTGCAGGGGTGAAACAATGATAACGGGAGGGTGACTGACACCAAGACGTGTTTGGGTGGTGTATGTTCATGTATTAGTTGTGACACTGTGGTGTTTGTGGTGACACACAAGAAAACACAAACCACAACACAGCAGTCAGGATAACAATGCTACAAATGTATTGTTTCCTTGTCTGACACACACAATTATGATGGGTGCTTACATCCTGCTACCTAGATCAGACCCACAAAATCACAAACAATTCAAATCCAAGTTATTCCTCTAAAGCAATGAAGAAAACATCATATTTTCAAAGTGGGGTTCAGGGGTGGATCCAGAGAGGCAGTTTAACCCAACCATTTTGAAAATAAAAATAAAATTATTTGTATAGTTTCATCCTATATTTTTTATGGTTAAACCCCTCCCCCATTCCACAGATTATTTTAGAATATAATTCTCTCCTTGTAAATGGAAAATCTCCATTCTCAAAAATCATGCATCAACCCCTGAGTTTCTCATGAATATTCATGGGATATCCTTTATCTGGAAAACTCCAAATATATCTGTATGAATTCTCTTCTTGTTACATGGATTTACTTGTCAATGTATTTTCAAATTGAAACGATAAACTTAATTAAACTGAACTGAATTTACTTGCAGCATTTGACTGTTTTACCTTGGGGTTGTATGGCAGAGTATGTTTTACTTGTGTTTTCCTTGTTCATTTAAACAGTGTATTTATCAGAACTTAATCTGCTTTTAGGCTTACAGATTTTGACTCAACTTATCATATTTCAACTGATCATATCTTTATCAGAACAACAAAGTAAACAACACCACATGCTAATATGAAGTCTAATTGGTAAAGGGAATGGGCGGGGGTGGGGGGGGGGGGGGGGGAGGGGCAGGAGTACAAATAACACCCACAATAAAAAGCAGCAAACAAAAAGGGTGTACAGGTACCACACCAAAATGATTATTCCAAATGGGTCTAGATCTCTAGCCCAAGCAAAGCCCATGGGTGGCTATATCGTTACTGAATTCTGAAAACAAAAACCTGTGACAACAAAATACCGAGACAAAATGACATATACATTAAAATAATCATTTAAACTAGAACACCAGACTGATATGAAAATGTGCAATTGCTATATATTATCAAAATCATTATGCTGAAATAAACTTTATAAAACCTGGGCAACAACACCCCACAACACCTGGATGAAATGATAAATATTTGCTCTCATCATCACAATAGTCATTTCAACTACAAACACCAGAGGGTGCTGACAAGCAAATGAGGTACTACCACAAATAATGAAGTGAATCTTACGTAGCCTTTAATCAAAAGGGAAAACAAAATACCACAACACCTAGGCAAGATAATAAAATACCCTATTTACCTTCAGCCATAGTGGTGACTGTGACACAGAAAATATGTTGTAGTGTTAAACATTTCACAACATGATAGCAAATTATGCTGATGTCAGCGATATGCACCAACATCATCAGGAAAAGATATCTCAAAAGATTTTCAGCTGCATGTACATACATGGAGTGTAACAACTATTATGGTAGCATTAATGTTTCTATGAAGTTTAACATATCATCTGTTGACCTGAAGGGATAAAGTCTGTTAAAAACCATGCAACATGCTATGACATTTAAATGTTATCAGTTTGCACATTGTAATATGATGCACCTGCAGAGTTATATCAGTGCTTACATTTTGTGTATTAATATATAAATCATACATAGAATGTATTTGTACACGGCTGTGAGATATTCAAGATATAAAAATGAAGACAAAGTGAGTATACAGAGTTTATAAACATAAATTATTTATTGTCAATGTGACAGACTTACCTGTTTGCACATTCCAACACAGTTCATAATACACAAACACTATCTGATAATGTGTAAAATGCATTTTATGGAAATATTATAGTATTAAAAATATATCATGAACAGTCACATAATAAATTACGTATAATATTTGAATATTAGAAACAGTCACTCAATATATAACCCAATAAGTTACTTAATCATTACCTGAACAAACACTGGTGAAAGCCTAATACTCCTTGCTGAAACTAATCAACTTGACAGCTAACGAAGAGATCATTCAGAAATTAGATGCCTCTCAGAACAATCTGCATCTAAAGCCATTTTCCTTTTATAGAAAGATCCTAAAAACCAACATGTACAATGGATAGATTGCTGGACTTGTGACCGCAAGGTTGTGGGTTTGTGTCCAGTTCTTACCACAGTCTGGGCTAAGACTCCTAACCAAAGTCTTTGCCACATAGGTGTGCTCTCTCGACCCATGAGTGAATGGGCACTGGTCATTGGCAGGAGGCAAATGTAGAATGTATAACCTTCTAGCGCCTGATATGGCTGCTTGGTTTGTATGCTCCCCAGGGAGCTGAGAAAAGCTACAAGAATGAACAGGCCTGAAAGACCAGGAAGGCAAAGTGTAAAGTTAATTGAGACTGACATCATGGGTGATATCAGCATATAAACCCCCCAACTTTAATTGTGGCTGCATATAGTCAAAAGAACACTTACTCTTTACACACAACTTGTAAACAATAGGATCCATCCTTATGACCACTGCCATGATGCAGGTATCCTACATGATATACCAACTACAGTAATATATACAAGACCACTCCACTGACATACGTCCAAATGATGATGATATTAAACATGTCTTCGCCCTTGACCGTGTTCCTTTCACACCAGACTGGGTAGGATGCAACCTCTAATGACCTTCAGATATGTCTATTGCATCAATGCTTTACTTTCATGGTTCATGATCTTTTCATAACCTCTGGGGTTCAACCAACAGCAAGTCACTTATGAAATGCAGACAAACAGAATGGAAAATTTAGAGAGCACCCCTTGAGAGCAAACCTCCACCAAGACCAAAATTTATATTTATGAATTATTTGTAAATATATATATATGTTCAAATGAATTCCAACCCATAAAGAATTCTTCTGGGAGAGTGATATATATATCACTGGTGTCAGCAGAAGTATGTTTCTTTTCAATATTTCCAGGTCTGATGTACATACAGTCAAAGGGTGTCTGAATTTATCCACATTTCCATGCAAAATAGGGACCCATGGGTCTCAACATCAGCTGAATTTGTCTAAAAGGAAATGTTTATGAGCTTTTTACAAAATACGGGTCCTGTGATCAGTTTGAAGCCAACCTGTCTACCCAAACTGGAGATATCATCCATAAATTAATTTGTGAATGCATGGGCCCTGAGACCTTGACCTATGACCTTTAGTGACCCCAAAAATCAAAAGAAAATTTCCCCTATTAGCAGGTGCGCCCCATGCAGAGTAAAGAAGGTTTGCAATGAAAAAAAGGACCTATGGGTCATGACGCTCAGCTGTTATATATGATAAAAAAAATATTATTTAGAAATGAGGCACATGCTGGTTTTGTGTGGTAATATATATAAGCTGTATTATGAGTTGTTGTTGTTTAGCTTATGTATGATTTTGATAGTACCTTTGGAGACAGGGAAGAGGATTGATTTCATTTTTTTATTAACAAATGGACTACTATTGTCACACAGATTTTGACTTGGCCATATTACTTATAAGCAAAACATATAATATAAGAGTTTAATTATTTATTAAAAAAAATTACAAATATTGTCCCAAATATAATTTTTATTAAAAATAATGAGAGAATCATATGATTTTGTAAAATGAAATATACCTGAAATGATTATTAAAATAATATTAAAGAATATATTCATGAATGCATTCATGAATACATTTTGAAAGTATTTGCACGAGTATTCATATACTTTCATTTTTACCTGAATTCCCATTCTTTATGCAAGAAATTTTATAATGGAGTACATAATCATATTCGTATTTAAATACAATTACAAAGTATTCGCACCATGTCTGGTATTTATTCAGTTTTCACCAAACAATGATGTTGAGAATCCAGAATATACAAAATTCACACATTTAAATAATGATCATAAGTACCTGGTTTTATGGCTTTTATTCATATTAAAAAATAACTGTAAAAAATTCATTTTGGACTAATTTCACATCAATGTACACACTAGACACAGTAGGAATCTAGATTAATATTATCAACTGCATCTTTGTCTATCATTAATTTCCTTCATATGATCCCTAATGATTAGTAATGAATAATATGATTTACTTCTTTATCATTAAAATTGAACTGAAAAATGCCATAGGTGACTGCATGGTGTTATTTGGAATACGTGACATTCTACCCATCGATACAAGATTCTTATATCATCAGTAACTGCAAGTTAATTTCCTGTTATTATAAACTGACAAATTCCTTTTCTAATTCTTTTTCTATTTCTATTAAATTTATTAATTTATTGTTTATTGTTTTGTTGTTGGTTAAAACTACTAGATGAGTTGGGTTGGACACCTGGATCAACTGTGGCTTGCCATAAGCTGCCTGGATTCCGTGTATGCCTCGCCTCAAGCATGCATAATACAGGTGACTCAAGAGGGGCTGGAGAGAGCCAAGGTCTGACAGGGTCTCATAAAAAACATTAATAAAAGCTACAATTTTTGGCCAATTTCTTTCAGCTTTCTAAACTAAAAAGCTGAAATCCTTATGTGTGCATGATATGAAAATTATATCAACAGTGCTCATGGGAAACAAACGTGCCATGGTCACAGTTGGGCAAAATTTAAGGTACCAATTTTATGTTTATACTAATAACTTATAAAATTTGAAAAATTCAGAACTAATTTTGGGTATTCAATTGAATCTTGATTAAATAATGTTACATCCCTGACAAAAAAAAATCTCTAGCTTCAGCAATGCCCTTGTTAAGGGAGTAAATATAATTCTTGATTTTTTACAAAGTGCATTATGTTTGGGCCCATAACTTAAAACAATTACGCAGTACTGACATCATTTTGGCATGTGCATAGAGAATGAAAAATATGTATATTATTTATGATTAAAGTCAGATCAGTGGTTTTGGTATTAGGCAGTCTTGACGTGTAACAATGGGTTTTTAATGGAAAAATGAAGTTTTTCATTAATATCTCGAAGGTATTAAGTCCTAGTGACCAAATTCTTGGCATGGTAGGGGATTTTGGAGACATCTAACTGTATGCCGAATTTAAGGAACTTAGAGCTGAAGCTGGGGAGTTGAGCTCTTGCAAACTGCATAACACTAGCTTGATGTAAACAATAAGTTACATGGTGCTTGAAAACTTCAATAAAATCTACAGTTTTTGATCAACTGGTTTCAAATTTTTGGTGTTAACAGTTAAAAATGCTAACAAAAACATGCTGTGAAAATTAAATCCACAGTACTTCTAGGAAAAAAACGTGCCATGGTCAAATTTGGGCAAAATTTAAGGTACCAATTTTTTATTTTTATTAATATTTTAAAAAATTTAAAAGATTTTCATCTAATTTTGGGTATACAATTTAATTTTGATTAATAAAAGTTATATTACTGGAAAAAAGGTCCATAGCTTTAACATTTTTTGTGTTAAGGGATCAAATATCTTTCCTGATTTTTTACAAAATGCATTATGTTTGGGCCCATAACTTTTTTAAATTAAATAATACAGACATAATTTCTGGCATGTACATAGGAACTATATACAGGAATATTTATGGTAAATATGAGGAAAAACAGATGAGTGGTTTTTATATTAGGCAGTCCTGAAGTGTGAAAATATGTTTTTAATAAAAAATTGAGGTTTTTCCTTAATTTCTCAAAGGAACGAAGTTTCAAAGACCCAGTTTTCGGCTTGGTAGGAGATCTTGGGGGACATCTAACATTATGCCGAATTTTGGATTCCTAGGGTTACGGTTTCAAAACGTGCCACATCTACGGACGGACGGACGGAAGGACGGACAGACGACCGACAATGGACCACGACTATAGCTCAGATGACTTATAGTCAGCTGAGCTAAAAATGCATCCACAATAGTGGGTCCTGTGACCTTGACCTTTGATCTTATCAAAGTAAAGTTTGAAACCAATACTTCAATCCAAACTGATGTTATCATCTGAAAACTAATATCTTGATGGATGGCCCATGTGACCTTGACCTTGTGACCCAAAAATCCATAAGTTTCTTCCACTATTGGCAGGTGAGTAATGTCTTGAAATGAAAGATTTGGGATGAAATTTGTGGCTTCAAATAAATCCACATTCTTTCTCAATAAGTGGGTCCTGTGACCTTTGACCTCATGACCCCTAAAATCGATTACTTGCGTTAGAGGTGGGTCATATATATGTTAAGCTGACTGAAAGGTCCACAGGAGACAATGTAATCTATTTATCAGCTAACCACAAAAACATACAGTGGAACCTCTCCTTACAGGCACCTCCTTTTTATGGCCACTCACAGGCAGTCCCTTGAAAGTAGGTCAAGAAATCTATAACCTCCCTATAAAGGGTACTTCTCCATTGCAGGCAATTATCCGGTCCCATCAGTATTCATAATTCAGAAGCTCTACTGTATATAGTAAGAGTTTAGATTCCCTAATGATTGGTCTTAACTCATTCAAGTTCACCTAATCATGCTAATCAGATTGCAATTAATATCTGCCCATGTTGTATCTGCTAGATTGTTATACATTATCAGCTTCAACACAGGGACTACAGATAAAACCAGTGCAAGATCAGAACCGCTGAATCATTTTAGCCCTAAAAGTAAAACTGTGTATGTGTGAAAAAAGAATTTCCTTTCAATGTCAAATATCTCATAAGACTCGTTAATAAGAGATAACAGAGCAGCATACACGGAAGTCAGATCTAAACAACAATACCCAGCCTGCTGGAGCATATAAGCATTGAAGAAGAAAACAGTTCCATTTTTTACAAGTGCCAGATGACACAGACATTTAGCACTATCTTTATTATTGCCTCATGTATGTGGTCATCCCAATTTGTAAGTGTTTATGTCTTTGTTCACAACATAACACGTGCAAACCTAAACGGAATCCCATGACATTTTAAGTGCACTTCAGGAAGGGGCCAATGAATTTTCGATTAGATTTTGGTGTATATCTGGCACATGAACCAGATCAGAACAGTCACAAATATAAAGTCATTTATGCACGAATGAACTTGCTAATCCGGGCAGAATGAGTGAATGGTGGAGGGATGCATTCATTAAAATGCAGATTTCTAGTATTGTGTATGTGTAAACAAGAAATTTCCTTTTAATATCGAGGTGTCTTATCACTGATAACAGACTGGCATACAGCAAAATCAGATGGAAAATATTACTCAGCCTACCAGAGCATAAACGTTAAAGAAGCAAATAAATAGTTACAAGTGCCAGATGAATCAGACATTAAGCACTATCTCCCTAACTGTTGCTGATAATTTTGTAGCATCTCGGCAACTGGCCTGTTACAGTACACACATACTGTGTGCCAGCTGGGCTCTACGAGATAAATCACTAACATAATCAATACATTGAATCTGACTGCAGTCACAATGCACGGTATGCTTTCAGTACAGTAACCTTGGCATGAATGCATGGACTTAAATATGGCTTAAATCATACCCAGTGTCGAAACAGCACCCCATGGAGAGGATTTGGATTTCAAGAATGTATTCTTCTCTTTTGATAATTACACTTGAGTAATCACAGTGGTAATGTTTGTGACATCATAATTTCAATGCAAGCAAACCACTTAGTGCATACATGTTCAAATTCATATTCCACATACTATGTCAATATCACACAGATGAAATAGGGGATGCCCCTTTGCATGTAGGACAATAAAGAATTTAGTTATGTCTGAGTAATTCTAAATATCATACCTTATCATTTGTATAGAACTACATCACAGGTAGATGTACTGGTTAATTAATCATAAACATATAGAGCAAGTGGATCATTCAAACTGACATACTGGTAAATCATAAGTTCATGAATGGTGTATCAGGAATTAAATTCACATTGAGATGAACTGCTGTCTCTATTAGCCAGAAGTGACTTTGTTGAGCTGTAGGACACAGCTTTAATATTAGTAAGGTTGTTGGATTGGATTTTTGAGATGAAAGTCTGTGCCTCTGAGCAAAATGGTGACACTCTGATGGAACAACTATCATCTACGATTCACTCTAATGTCAAACTTATTAATCAGATGATTATTCAATCATGGCCCCATGCATGTAAACCTTGCCCCTGAAACAAGACAGACAGTTGGAATTTATACTAAACTGATAAACCTACTTAAATTGTGACACATGCAATGGCCATCTAACCTCCTGTATATATACTGTTGTAAACAGTCTGTTATCTTAACATTAGGCTACCAGTGAAGCATTTATACAATTTTAAAGAATACAAGTGAACACAAAAACCCACCAGTAAAACCCCTCTCCATGGTAACTGCTAAACATAATCCTGTAGACATTGAAATTACAAAACTTAACCTCCAAACGACATGTGAGAAAGCTAAAAAGATATCTTCTTATTTGAATTATAACACAATACAAAATATTGCCAAATATTTATGCAAGATGTGTGCACAACATTATACAAGGCTGTATGATTTCCTCCACACTCCATTTATTAAATATAAGGTTTTGACATAATTAGGTTTCTATCAGTGGAAATAAATGTTGTTTAAATCCTCATGCTTCAACGAGTGATGGAATTGGCTCATGTCCTCATAACCAGGCTATAAATATTGTACACCAAAACACGTATACCATGGAGGTATAATTATACCTCCATGCTTATACTTATGTGTACAATATACACCTGAGCAGTGGGGTTGATCAAGTGGACCAATTATTTGAATTTCTGAATAGAGCGAGAAATTTTCTTTCACATGAGAAGTCTCTTATAAACATTAAAATAAACTACCTGTTACACTTCCTTGCACCTGAAGGAGAAGTGGTCATTCACTGTAGGATTTATACATCGAGCCTGAATTTTTTAAATGTGCAAAGGAGACAGTCTGCCACTATTGCCTGGTTTTAATCAGGATGTGTCAAAGGCCAGATCCCCTTACAGATCAATCTTCAACCAGATTAGCTCAATTCACTTCCTGGATATTTAGTATATTTTTTTCTTTTTAAAAATTCTTACTGATTTTATGCGATTTATTTTCCTTTTCCTCCTTTCTACTGAACTTATGGACATCAAACTGTATCTTGAATTTCAAATCCTCAGGTCCAACTGTATTAAAAGTGCAAGTCTAACAGATAGGCAAACACCCGGATAACAGACAAAGGTCCACCATTTAAGCTTAAATGACAGAGTCAGCAAAGCTAAATAAAGCAGGTATGAAAATACCTACATGGTAGCCTGAACAATACTGTCTATCATAAACTGTAAATAGAGTAATCCATACATTTTTTGCTCTACTTTAGCAGACTGCCCTCAGGAATAAAGATGACAGAATGAGGTCTCTTCATCATGAAGACACCTGTAATTATACAGAGCTTAGTGGAGCAATCATTCACAATAGACAGGCTTTTTTAATGTGCAATATTATACTGCAGCCTCCAGAGAAAACCCACAAACATGCAAAAAAAAACTTATTACAAACATACACATATTTTGTTTAATTTTTAATGATGCCCATTCACCTTCCTTTCAAAAAAGAATATATCTGATTTCTGGCATCTTCTGTGTATAATATTAATGATCCTAGGGTAATTTAGGTTGTGAAAAGTTCTTAAGGCCTTCATGAAGGTTGTCAACAGCATGTTTGTAAACACAGCAATGTTGACAAACGGGGAAAAACTTGTAACCTGAGATGGAAGGTTGCATATATGCAGAGGTAGAAAGTTCACTTGTTGCAAAACACCATTTGCAAAGATCTGGCTTATCTGACTTGCTGCCAGATGCCCTTGTTGAATTTGTTTTGATTATTTAGGGGGCTCAACTTAATCACTTGCTTGGTGAAATAGGTTTTACCCAGTTATTACCCAGGATTCTTGGGTTTTATCCTTACTTCCTACTGATTGGAATGCTATGCTCTTCACAGATAAACGTGTGAGTGGTAAATGGCTTCTTTCAGGCAGGGGTAATGGGCTTGCTACCAATTTTAACAAAATGTGGGTGTAACTTTTGCTGACCAATCAGAAAGAAACTGATCTTGGGTCCTGTTTGATAAAAGCTTTTAAACTGGAAAAGCCTGGGCTATACGCTCGGCAAAACTCTTGGAAAAACCTGGGTAAAATATTTTTAACCCAGTTTTTCCCTCAGAGTCAGGTAAAATAGGTTCTACCTGGGTCAAACCAGACCCTGGAGTCAAGCTCCATATTTTGACCATAACTTTTCCCTGCAGGTACATTTGCTAAGGAGGTTATGTTATCACCTGTGTCCGTTTTGTTTTGCCTTAGCAGAGGTATGTGCTCTACAGGGCTCCATTTCTACTCTTGCATTCTACTTGAACATATTTTCTTGGAAACATGTTCTTCCAGGTTCACTGTGATCAAATTAAAAGCTGGAAAACAATGATCAGCAGCAAAATGCATACATGTGCTTTTTTTCTCTCCCAAGATTAGGAAATGAGGCAAAGGCTGCAAATAACTGGTGTATTACTTATTCAGAGGCAGCCACCAGGAAAAACACTTGAGGTCTAAAATAAAACATGCAAATGAACTCATTACCCAGCCTGCCTGTTAAGAGTTTAAGAATTTTCTAGGGCAGCATTCTTTCTACCCCAGTGCTCTTTATGAGTGCCCCCCCCCCCCAAAAAAAAAGCTGAATAAGGGGGGGGGGGGGTCTGAAGAGTTAATTTCTATATGAATATTTGAGCCTTTTTTTATAGACTTTTGAGCGCCACCCTAAAATACAATTTATTTTTTATTTTCCTTTCCCTCCTTTATACTGCCCTTGTTTCCACTAGATCTAAAAAAATGGCCGATTTTCAAAAAGTGACCTTTGTGCACAATATAAGTCATAGGTGACAGATTTGCACCTGATATTTACTTGGACCTTGATCTAATTTCCTGGATTGTACACTTCATAGTAAATTCCAAAATAATTACCCAGCAGCGGGGAAGGGGGAAGCTTCCAGTGATAGTGCAGTGACTGAAACCATCTGGTTTGGTCTATATTCTTGTATGTAAAAAGTACAGCTTAAATTTATGGAGGAATTCAAAGCATAATAAATTAGCAATAAATGTCTACAAGTAAATTGAAACTATCACATTGACCATTCTGAAAAGCATTTTGGAATGGCATTTAGGCATCTTAAATCTCAATGTATATCTGGTTTTACCTGATGAATGTGTCCTGTTTACCTGATGAATGTGTCCTGTTTACCTGATGAATGTGTCCTGTTTACCTGATGAATGTGTCCTGTTAAACTAGTCACTCTGCAGACTATAACACCATTCAACAATTTTGACAAAACCCCTCGGTACTTTCTTCATGAACTCAAATATATAGGTACCCATGTACAACCTAAATAGTATAGAAACTAACTCTGCAAGAGGCAATCAAAGTATAACAATACACAGAAAGCAGTTCTTTCCCAACCTCAAGTGGGCAGGTTTCAATGTGCGTCACAATAGACTATTATTGCAAGGCCTGCAATATCTGGAGACAGTGAAACTCAAAGCTCTCAGCCCAGGAGAAACTAAAACTGAATATGTGCAAATTAAATGTCTGGCTGGTGTTGAAGAACTCATCTCATACTGATCTGTTATTCAGGACGAGGCCTTCTGAAAGATTTTTTACTGCTGTGCACAAACTGATCACATGAAGTTCTCTTGCAGTGTATTAAATATTTTCTAAGGGGATAGGTCTATGGCTAGTTGACAGTTGGTGGTATCTGTATTAAATGTGGATGAAAATAACCATATGATACGAGTAATACTAGTATATTTTTATTATTAAGCCTCCTGGATTTCAGTTTATACATGCACAGGCCAAGGATTAATCCAGAAGTCATAACCTGCTGTTTAAACATTTGACTATATCAGGTTTTATCAATATTTCACTTTTTTACTTTAATTTAAAGGACTGTTTCAACTGTTTTCCAATTAAGGCAATAGGGCTATAAGGAGGCAGCAAAATTCAACCCCCCCCCCTTTGTCCCCCCCCCCCCCAAAAAAAAATATGGTCAAAGAGTTTTGTGCTTTCACACAGGCAAAGGATTTCTTGGTGGCACCTGGAAGTCAATGGGATGTAGGTGTTACAATAAAATGTAAATTATTGTGAGGAAGAAAGCAGCCACCTAGCCGTTTTACTTTCACAATGCTCCCTGTTCAGACACTGCAAAAACATTTTGAGCATGTTTAAATACTGGTTTGACCTGAAATAAAAAATATGAAATTACCCTCTGAGTCAGGCCTGAGTCATAAAAGGCAAATAAGAAAGACATTTCTAAATTTTAAGCTGAATGTAATAAAGATCATTTGATATTACCTGGCTAGGTGCTTTCTGATGAACAGGGAGACAATACTGCCAGTGTACTAAAATATCTGTGTTGTTTATCCAAGAATACAGATGTTGCTCATCACAGCATTAGTTTCACTGTTGCAGTACTGGCTTGCTACATAAGCACCATTACATGATGCACCATGAGGGTTTACACAAGCTGACATAATGGCTTACCAGCCCCAGCAGCACATTCTTAATAACCACAGAATCATGAACAGGATCCCAGTGTCCCAGACAAAATTGACCAATCATGACTTAAATATAGCAAAATTGACCAATCACAGAGTCAGAATGCAACAAACCTCAAACCCACACACCAGCAATATAATTCTTAACTACTATCCTTACAGGCATCAGAAGCCTTTCATGTAGCTACAAACCATGTTTGTCCTAAGCATTTCTATCAGAAAATGACTATTAGGCTGCTATCTTCTCCATGTTGTTATTACACTTTTAGGATCTTCATCTAAAACTTCAAAGGCTGAGCTCTTGGTGTAGTTTTTATAAAGCTTTATCATGGCAGCTGTTTACAGCGTGAACTGTCTGTCTGTTTGTTTGTGTGAACTATTAAAATAATAATTTTTAACGAGTAAACAATATGATGGTACTCTCTGGCCTCATGCAATCTGCTGGTAATGATTATACCAGCTGATCCCCATGACACCTGTTTCCATATGTTTCTAATTTAATAAACCTGGTACTCAGCATCAAAATAATGAAAATCATCAAATTTATTTATTCATGATTTAAATGGGCCTATTCACAAACCAGGGATGTGTAATACACATGAAATATAGTATTTTGTCCTTAAAATATCAGAGTATTTTGTTCTAAAACCATTTGCTTAATCCTTTGCAGAGATTGGAAATAAGCTTGCATCAGGTGCAATCAGTGGTACAAAACATGAGTACATGCCATCTGGTGACAATGCCGTACAACTTCAATAACAAGATTTTCAAACCAGTATTTTTTTCTGTGTCTTTTTCTTTCATATTTCTTCTATATGTTTTTGAGGGGTCATGCATGGGCCAGACTGGACCACTGGTCACTAAGTCTTGTTACTGTTTAAAGAATCAAGCAGACTGTGTTTACTCACAACTAGAACCATAGCAACATATAACACTGGTGGACTGGATATAGTAAGCCCATGTGCCAGGATGGTTTTGCTGGGAAAACTTCTGTATTCAGTCAATTTGACAAAATTAACTAAAAATGTGAGATAATACATAAACAATTTTCTGTGATTACATACCTTTCAAGGAACAATAGAATAATGAATTGCATACAACAAAGAGAACTATATTGCTTGGTGTATTATGTCGATATAACATGTTAAAGTGTTTGTTGGAGAGACAGACAGTCAGGGGGGGGGGGGGGCGTCTGGGAAAAGTAAGCAAATGAGGTAACAAGAACAAGGCAAATATCCTACCTGAGAAAGTAATCTCAATTTCATGAATTAGCTGCCAACATGCAGTTTATGCAATACCAGAACATACTCCTCAAGTAATTCCAGTAAACTGTATGTTTCAAAAAAGAAATTGACAACTGCCCGGTGGCCCCGATAATATAGTGCACTCTGATGATGGAAGTGTCTGACTGCAAGTAAACTGTGGCCCTCAAGCCTAGCTAACCAAATACTATTATCCTCAAGCCTGATGTCTGGTACTGTATACTCACACAGTGTGCCACAATATGTATGGCATTTGCTCTCCAAGACAAACACACACCCACACAAGCCTGGCTAGCCACTCTGTAGTTTTCAAGGGAGACACCACCCACATTTAGGGCTTATCATGTTATCCTGACAAGAGGGCACTATGAGGAGCAAATAACTCTGCAAAGGCCTAACAGCAGGCCTATAGATGTGAAAATTATCCTAAAAAGAACTTTGAACTTTGCTGAAATCTGGACCCAGACCACTGGTGTTGTGGGCACATATTTCCACACTACAACATTTGACCAACCAACCCATACCATACACCCCTTGGTTTTCATAATGGAGCACAACAGGAAATAACCATCTATCACAAGAAGTGAAATATCCTTCAACAAATCACTTTTGAAATGAGCACCTGTTTCCCCTCTCTAATCCCTAAACATGAACATTCCATGAAGGTTGATGTAGCATAATAGTATAAAAGAGAGATGGCTGTTAAATCACTGATGATCCTTATGACCATATATCATTTGGATTTTAAAGAGCCTTCTTTAACACCAAATATGATAAACATTTCTGAATTCATGATTTTTATATACCAATATCATTCTGCCACAATATTTTTCTGTTGAAAACTTTTGAGAAATCCAGCTTATATTCAGCGACTCCTGATAATAATGTCCTGGTGGTAATCAGACTTTCAGTACAATCTGAAATGTAACCATGTGACAGAGTGACAATATGCAATCAAAATGTGAGCCTCTAATTATAGACCCTGCATATTCCAGAGTTTTTAAATAATTAATGGTAAATGAAATAAAACATCTAAGAGTACATCTTGTGCATTCAAGCTATACCTTTATTTCAGCTTTTTAAAATACTTAATAATGACAAAAATCCTTGGTTAATCTTTTTAACAAAGTTATTAAATGATGCCATATATCATTCCAATGTGTGTTGAAACAAACGACGTTCCATAATTTATAATTAATGCTGACCTAGAGTAATCTACCATTCACTCAGCAACACATACTGTGTGATAGCATTATGCATAGTGACATTACTTATTTCAGTATGGATGCACAGCTTTCGAGACCTGTAAGTTTGCAGCCAGCCTTTGATCTGTCTACTGTATTCTGTAGAATTTGTGATATCTGGATTACATTGGGACTTGAATATTAAATTAATGAATTGCAGGTAATTCCTGTTCAGAAAAATTCATGTAACACATCTGTGATGGATGCATGAGCTTGTTTGTCTACAAGGTGTTACTAAACATGGTACATACACCAATGTTGACAAACAGAAAAAAAAACACTTAACCTAAGGTGGTTGGTTGTATATAAGGTCACTAGTTGCAAGATTCCCTTTGAAAATACATTTGTCTGACTTGCCACTGGGTGTCCAGTTGAATTTCTTTGTATTATTATGACAATAACACCCCCCCCCCCCCCCACATTAAAAATTTGGTGGATGTTATCAAAACAAACAAGCTGTGTGCAGAGGAATCAGTGTTTTCTGACCTAGATTATTAAAAAGATTAAAGTGATTTTCTTTAGTTTATAGACCTCAGGTAACAGAGTAGCCCCCTTTATCTTTAAGATGTTGTATTATTGATTTACACCAATGCAACGACTCGAGTCTAAATTAGGGAACTCAAATAATCAGTTAATATTATTTTTTCTCTGGTGTCCTAGTAACTATTTCTTTCAACCTTACATTTAATGATGCATTCAGTTGCATATGTGTATTAAGAGAAATATGGGTGTGCATTTTATTCTTATTTATAATATAACCTGCACATTTGAACAAGTAAATATAATAATACAATTAAATTTAAAAGGTATTCAAGTCAAATAATTAAATAACAGGCACTGAATGAAGTTTACTTCATTAGATAGATACTTAAAACTCATTTAATAATGATTAACATATGCTTTTGTACATATGATATACTAATATAAGAGTTCTAGTATTAAATATACCACAGACAGTATGTTAAATTTACAGTCATATTAATTATTATATTATAGGCTATAGCACAAATACAGCATAAATCTATTCCACATTAATAACTTGAAACAGATCTCTATAACATATCGAAACAGTTGACCACACACGTTAAACAATATCTCTTTACGTATGCAATCAACCATTAATTACATGTCTGTATTACAATACAAGTAGTACACACGAGCACGTACAATGTCATGTACCACCATGTCACAAATGTACTCAACCGCAAGCTTTCGCCGACTGCAACTGATGGAATTATATTTGGCCCACCCACTTCAAACTGCTCAGCTGTAAATGTTCTGGCGAAGTTAATGTTAAATATGACAGTTCACAGACGAAGTTTAACCGATACTTACATGTTGTATGTGGTATACCTGCAGTTTGGAGTTATATTCCGTTTAGACAGCTGCCATAACACACACACGCGTATGTATGTGGACACATATGGTAGCTTCGTGTAGTTGACATATACAAGCACCTGTGAGGCCCTTCTTGAACGTGATTGGCTGCTCGCACGAAGACGTCATGCATATATTATATCTCCACGCAGTGTCGTCCAAGCTGTCAATGAAGGTGTAACAGAATACATCTATTTCCTAAAATTTCTCGGCAGATATCCTGAGCGAGAGAGGTGACGTTTCCATTGACATTCTCAT
Source organism: Sipunculus nudus (assembly GCA_026874595.1). Lineage (NCBI taxonomy): Eukaryota > Metazoa > Annelida > Sipuncula > Golfingiida > Sipunculidae > Sipunculus > Sipunculus nudus. The sequence continues at coordinate 15,325,820 of CM049319.1, forward strand.
ATTGTGATACCATTAATTTTTACATTTTTTACATGGAGTCATTACTTTTCTATTTACAAAAGTATTACAAAAGTAATTGAAGCATGTTTAGAAGGCTTAGTTTAAATAACAAGAGTAATAAAAATGTATTCGGAATGTGTGTGAAAACAACTGACCCATGGGGCATGACACTTAGCTGACTCAATTGTAGGCAATACTTATGTCCCTGCGTGTCATTCAAACGTCAATAGCACAAATATGTTTAACACCTAAAAAAATGTGTCCTCATACCTGGACTGTCACAGCAGCTCCCCCCGTCATTGCTGTCAAACACCTCGATTTTGTCTTTAATTCTAGTTGCACAATATAAATTTGTAGGCCTAAGTGTCACAAGACTGCTGCTTGTCAATCCTTTAATAATTATTTTCAGCCCGAAGTTATTGTATTGATGAGACATATTTATCATGTAGGCCTATATCTGATTAAATGGCCACAAATGGTCATTCAAAGATGAATCATGAGATGGCGCCACCAGTTATTATCACCTGAATAAAGCTAGTCCTGATCAGTAAGCATACGTACTAGGTGAACCTATACGATTATACTTATAAATAACGATTGCTGGCATTTGACGGTCTAAGAATACAGGTAACCGAGACGTTGAAGAAATGCATCAAATACAGGTCTCGACATTAATCTTCAGCAACCGATAAAACAATACATTAGCAACTAGAATACGGGTAGTCGACAAGCGACTACGTGTATCCGCCTAAATCAGAGTGGAACGGGTGAAGTGAGGCATGGATTAAGTGGCAAGGGGAAATAGAGTGAAGTGTTGCATATTAGCATGGATGTCTGCAGCCAAATTGTGTATGAAGGTTGCCCCCCACCACAAAATCCAGAAAGCCGTCCCAGTTGTATACATATGCAAAATTTAAGGCAGATAAGTCAAACCACTACATGTATATGAGTGATTTTAGGCCGTGGCAGACAATCAGATGGACGCTGAGCAAAAATGGTTGCAGGTGACGGCACCAGTTTTGCGTATGATAAGGAGCTATGTGAGAACTATACACATGCCAAACTTTGGCCCAATCGGTCAAACGGTTCCCAAGATATGAGCTTGGATGTCTGCTGCATAAACTAGAATGCAGGTGGCTCCACCTGTCATAAAATCAAGAGAGCTGTCGGGGATGTATAAACCTGCAAAATTTTAGCCAGATATGTCAAACCACTGCCGAGATATGAGTGATTTTATCCCATGGCAGACAAACAGACAGGAGCTGTGCAAAAATGGCTGCAGGTGGCGCCACCAGTTTTGCGTATGTTATAAAGCTCTCCAAGGGCTACATTTGTGCAAAAAAAATTTCCTGATCGGTCAAACGGTTCCCGAGATATGAGCTTGGATGTCTGCAGCGTAAACGTGAATGTAGGTGGCGCCACCTGTCATAAAATCAGAAAAGCTATCCAGGATGTATACGCATGCCGAATTTCAGGTGAATTAGTCAAGTCACTGCAGAGATATGAGTGATTTTAACACAAGGCAGACAAACAGATGGACACTGTGCAAACATGGTTGCAGGTGGCACCACCATTTTTTGTGTATGTTATAAAGCTCTCCAAGGGCTACATTTGTGCAAAAAAAATTTCCTGATCAGTCAAACGGTTCCCGAGATATGAGCTTGGATGTCTGCAGCGTAAACGTGAATGTAGGTGGCGCCACCTGTCACAAAATCAGAAAAGCTATCCAGGATGTATACGCATGCCAAATTTCAGGTGAATTAGTCAAGTCACTGCAGAGATATGAGTGATTTTAACCCAAGGCAGACGAAGAGATGGACACTGTGCAAACATGGTTGCAGGTGGCGCCACCATTTTTTGTGTATGTTATAAAGCTCTCCAAGGGCTACATTTGTGCAAAAAAAATTTCCTGATCGGTCAAACGGTTCCCGAGATATGAGCTTGGATGTCTGCAGCGTAGACGTGAATGTAGGTGGCGCCACCTGTCACAAAATCAGAAAAGCTATCCAGGTTGTATACGCATGCCAAATTTCAGGTGAATTAGTCAAGTCACTGCAGAGATATGAGTGATTTTTTGTGTATGTTATAAAGCTCTCCAAGGGCTACATTTGTGTAAAAAAAAAATTTTCCTGATCCGTCAAACGGTTCCCGAGATATGTTGGTTTATGTGTGGAAACAGACGCACAAACGGACACAGAGCGCAGAGGAAAGGTCACAGGTCAAAACAAAATCGGAGCGCAGCAGTTCACATGTGACCCGAACATAATCCCGGGTTTCGTAAAATTCCGCCCAGCGGTTACGGAGGAGTTCTCCGGAAACCTACGCGGCGGCGGCGGCGGCGGCGGCGGCGTGCAGCTGAAAACATAGTATCCGCAAAACTCTGTTTTGGCGGATGCAATAAGCACACCAGGTTTGAGGAAACTAGATGAAACGAGAAACTGATGTAATTGTAATTAAATATGTAAATATAATTTGATGTAGTATAAATGTAATTTGTCAGTCTTGTAAATACAGGTAAAAAAACCCATAAAAATAAGGGTGGCGTCACAAGGCTTCTTGAACTGATAATATTAGTATTAGAAATATGCATTCTTATGAATGAAGGCCTGGGCCATGTGGGCGGTCTGAGATGATTCATGTGGGGTACTCCGCAACCCGTACTTTCATTCACATATTGAGCCAATAGATTCTGGTTCATTGGTACATAAATTTCACAATAAGTGTTTGCATTCACTTATTCGGCCCATATTCCAAATCCTGCATATTTGACTGCACATTGTGAATATTCTTGGAAGTCCTTACTGGATCCGGATCATGAGCCGAATCCGCGCCAAAATCTAATCGTTCTTCCTTAGCCCATTCAGGTCCCATGAACATTTCATGGAATTCCGTTAGTGATTGTCTGTGTTATGTTGTGAACAAACATACGCACAAACACAAGAACGCGAATTAACGCATACTCTCATGACGGAGGATATTAGATGACACCAAAGCTTAAAAACTGACACAACTGCTGTTGTTTGACAGTTTCAAAATTACTTGTATATAAATGATTAGAAGTCTGAAAAATAACGCAATGCCACTAGTCTTTAGCAACTGATGAAACTGTCCATAACCTATATATACAAAGCAAGATTCACGGCAATCAAGGCATTCACTTTTGAAAAACTGGTGTTTTATGTTTAGATTTTTCTGACACGAGAATCATATTTTTTTTGTGCGCAAACACGCCCCATAAATCAGAAAATATCAGCCGCCATGAACTTGTATCACGGTTTCAAGATTTTCCTTCATGCATGCATTAAAGTTAGAAGTTGGTATAGGTCCAACGGTTACGATTTGTGCCTTCTTAGCGCATGGTCAGAGGACCAGACAGCTGTAGATCATTTGATTTACAGTCAGCCGAGTTACAAACAGAGGGAGGTGGCGTCATTCTCCCGGGAAAAAAGCTGGGTGTGGAAGCTTGGGGATTAAAGCTGGTTTGTGGTGCACCTTTCCCGGAATAACTCATTACAATGTTTTTGTGGGTGGATGGATGCGGCTAAGTTAAGAAGAAATTACAAGAAATTCATGGAAAAATAATAGTAGGCAGAACTGGTTAAAAACAAGATAATACACTGTAATATTAATAAGCACTCTTCCGTTTACCAGAAACTTCTATTTGCTGAAACAAAGGCTATATTCTCAAATCGCTTTGATTAAAACCATTTGCCAAGGGCTGGGAATATAATACATATTTATAATCAAGGAAATTTGAGGTAGGGTGCTTCCTTACTCCCTAAAATAATTAAAAACTTGCGTTATATGACTTGTAGAATAATATAATATAATATAATAAAATATAATGAACTAAACTATGATATAATATAATACAATATAAAACAATATAATATTATGTAATATAGTATAATACCATATAAAACAATAAATATAATATGATATAATATAATAATATAATATAGTTTAATATAATATAATATAATATAATATAATATAATATAATATAATATAATATAATATAATGTATACTAGTACTTAAATTAAATGTTATCATATAATACATTTTATAATATTTTAAATAAGATTTTATCAAAGAATGTAATATAAAGAATATAAAGAATGTCATGAAACAAATTGTAACAGAATGCAATTTAATGGAAAATAATTTTTACAGACTTTCAAATATGACAGAACTGATTACTTGAAAAAGGAGAATGTGATGGAGAGTAGCATTATTTGATGTTGGGGTTTGATAAACATTTACATATTTTATTTCTGTTTATTTCATAATTTTTAAGTTTATTTCTGGTTTCAAAAATATCTGATCAAGGAGCATAAATATCTAAATTTTGCAACTTGGAAACTAGCCCATAAGAATGGACTCTTCGATTGCTTTTTATTAGTGGTGCAATGGTTCCTGGAAAACAGTTGCGTTGCCGTGTGCGACTAATCGGAAACGTGTTCAGTTACATCCCAGATCTATCAAAACTGTATATCAATAATTAATTCTTGTATATTGACCCTTTCGTTTACTGAAAATAATTACGCCCACAAATTTTAACCTAATTCGATAACTCTCAGTAAAACACTAACCACTAAACATTAGACATTGTTTGATTCCATGCTGAACATGTCGTAAATATATATACACCTCTTTCGGACTACAGGTCGTAGTCTATGCCTGCCTTTGGACCCAGCTATGGCTCTGTAGTATATACAGAGCCACATGCCACTGCCTTCATTTATCTAGCTGACGCACCACAAGCAAATTGTAGATTTTCCACTTGTTTTGACTACCTTTGACCCTGTGTGTTGGGTGCCTGTCTGAGTGAACAGGTGTGATTGTTTCAGCTATAGCGGTGTGCATGTTAACTGGCCCACCCAGCTGAAATGTAATACACGCATCTCGAAGGATAAAGGGTGTCCTTCTGGTCCGGTCATTAGGAAAAAAAAGTACACAGAACAGGCGCATCGTCTACAAGTTGTCTGCGGTGCGTACGCTAGATAAATGAATACAATGGCCCGTGGCTCTGTATATACTACGGAGCTAAAATTGTGTCTATGCATGCCCTTCAGTAAACACTCGACTCGTCCACCCTCCCGCGCCTCACGTTTATTCCCTCGCATTATCTCGAGAACTTTTTTATATACTGCCCTGATTTTGTTGTCAGCCCAATGAGCTGTCGAATCTTGGGCCTCTACACTAAAGACGGTCTCCCTGTGGAAATTAATTAATGTGTTTTGGTATAACCCCACTGGTTAAGGTTATAAATCCGCATGGTAAACACTTAAAGACACTGCTGCCAAAATTCATTTTAGAAACGCTAATCCCATGGTTATTCACTCGGGGATTATCACTTTGAGATGTTTAAACTCTCGGCCAATATGTAGGATTTAGAGAATATATTTACGAATAGGATTTCAATTTATATTATTAAGAATTGAAAAGGAAAAGCAACGCTTAGGATTGGTCCTGCCACCTTGCGGCAAATTATGTAACTACATCACGGTTCTTTGGCCGACTTTTGTCATCGAATGGCCGAAACAATCGCGACGATTCGCGTGTGGCATCTTGGCAGTGGCTTAGGGACCCAATACACAAATGCTGCCTCTGTGATTTCGGCAGAAGGTGTGATACATCAGGCCTACCTACCACTCCTCATATCTATATTTGGATTGACCCATTAATAGGCCACCCCTATTGAAAATAGGCTAGCCTACTAGCACACTACCACTCTCTCTCCATCTCTCTTGTGCTTGAATGATCCACACGTGGGCCCAGTAGCCCACGTCTGGTCGGCACTTGGTTAAGTTATTTTGACGTGTCAAGGAGCTTAACGTTTATCGACATAGGTAGAAGTTCAGTAGCCTGCCTAGATTGTTCTAGCTTCCCTGTTTATCACGTTTAACTTTTAGACTGGCAGCATATGTTTCGGACAGACCTTTCGACCATTTGGTAATTTTAAACGTAAATTCCTGAGTTGTTTTCTATTATCTGTGGGAAAGATCCTACATTGGCGAGCCCGTGTCAGCATGCAAATCTAATTATTTTCAAGTAGTGATACGAATCTATATTTCGGTACATAAATTACCTTTGCAATATTTTTTTTTCTTCGAAATTGTAAATAGGTATAGGTAGGTAGATAATATTAGGAAGAGCGAAGATGAAGAAGACCGCCAAATCCAGAAATAACAGATTCTTGGAAATACTAAGGTATGTGAATTTCTTTCTTTTTTTTAGTTAAATTTCTGAAACGGCCCTGAGAGGCTTGAAATATGGAACTGCTGTAGATTAATGGCATGCGAAAGGACCCAAAGCGAGACTAAAGAAACTGTAGCCACTAGCTGCCTGCCGCGACTGTTCAAGTATTTCCAATTGCGCTCCCAGGAGGACTGGCAGTATTTTCTTTTCTTAAGTAGACTGTTTATTCAGTCTTTCAGGTATTGTAAACTTAAATATAAATTGTGATACAATTTGTGTGGAATAGATATACTGCTGCTTTGTTTTTATTTGTTGCAAGAGAAAGACATGTTCTGCCTCCTGCCCATGTCAGTATGTTTAGCACAGCCACCGCACGGGGGATACAGTTGATGTTGCCGGGCCATCAGCAGTGCACAAAACATATATATTTTAATAAATATAACAGTTAATAAATAGAAACCTGCACATGAACTTGCCACCTTGTGCTGATTTATAAGGAAAAGACATTTTAAACTCAACAGCTCAGGGTCACAAGCACAGTGATTTATGAGTAACGCTGAGACAGGGCAGCCAATTTGGAATTTTTATGTGTTTACTGGTGCATGAATTGCCGTTGTATGTTGTTATCACGTTATGAATATCTGATATAATATATTTATTTGAATAAACATGCCACCATAGCAAATTTGTTGGAGTGGGGGGGGGGGGGCATATTAAGATATTACAGTGATATAAAGTAAATACAGCCAGATCTTGTCAGGCCCAAAGTTATGAGCTCCAAGTGTTTCTTGAAAAATCTGTCCCCAGGTTTTTTTTTTGTACTTGGATTCTGTAAGGTGCGTCTGTTGAAAATTTGCTTTTACCTTTGTACGGCCAAGATGTCTCCTTCATATAACAATAAAAAAAAACTGTGTTTTTTTATATAAGGGTGGAAGGGAGTGTAAGACATCAGGCCTACATCAATATTGCCTCTCTCTCTTGTGCTTGAATGATCCAGACGTTGGCCCAGTGGCCCACGCCTCGTCGGCACTTGGTTAAGTCATTTTGACGTGTGAAGGGGCTAAACATTAAAGGGACATAATCAGACGCAATAATACGCGAATTCTTTCCCACTATCAGTTCAGTTTTGTTTTTTACAACAGTTTCATTCTCAGTACCTCTCATACGCCTGTTAAACACCTTATTATGACCCTGCGTGTTGGTAAACACAGTCCACGTGTGTCTGTTACCATAACAAGGCCGCGTGACCGGAGATCCGATTGTGAGCCGCAACACGCGGTCTTTCAGCCAGCGGGAATATGTATTACATTTTTTGGGCGAGGTCAGTCAAGCATCTCCTGATTGACACGTGTTCTGGATCCGCGAAGCACACGGCCCCAAGTGTTGTGTTTATGTTGACACCTATGACTGCGCCCGGTCCACTGTTTTAACACTTTTTTTACAGGAGTAAACAAACGGTTTCAAGGCAACATTTTGGCAGGTCCAGATTTATTTTAAGGAGAAAAAGCCATATTTCGTGTTAATGCAACATTCTTTATGGGCGATTGAGCCCCTTTAATCGATATAAGGTAAAGTTCAGTAGCCTACCGCGATTATTCTAAATTCCCTGTTTATCACGTTTTACTATTAGACTGGCAGTATATGTATCGGACAAATCTTTTGGCTATTTGATGATTTCAAACTTAATTTCCTGTTGTGTTTTCTATTATCTGTGGGGAAAATCCCACAAGGGATTAGGACCTATCGTTTCCAAATCGTTCCGATAGTGTCTAATGTGCATTTACATAATAGTGCATGGACCGTTATGTTCGTAAAGCAGAGATACATCATAGGACACGAAGGTCCATGTATGGATAACCTGAATACTGGGAATGTTACCACGCGGGTGGATTTGTTGAATGCCCTTCCGACCACTGTTAGAGTTCTCATAGCAACGATGCCATGCACATGAAACTTGACGCCCTGGTATGCAAATGCCAGGAAATCCAGGTCCTCAAAGAGCCTTGTGACGCCCTTATATGCAAATATCAGAGATTCACCATACGGACTTTACAGGGCTTTATATAGTAATAAGGGCTAGCACTAAGTAACGTCTATCGGTTCATTCGATTACGTTTTATTTTACGCGTTTAAGTAGCAAACATGTATGTTAAAGCCCAGACAGGGCCAGGAAACGTGAGGTGGCTCCACAAGAAGTACACTCTGACATCGGTATAAGTTAAAAAAAATGGTTTACCGTATTTACCTTTACCTATCTGTACAGGATAACATAATAAACCGGCTACTGTAGGAAGGCTTTGTCATACAGCTGTGATCACTCTTAAGCAAGTGTGTCGGGAGGAGGGAGGAAGGTTCTTGTTCTTCGGTGTTATGACCCAGCAATTAATGGAATGGAGTTGATTATACACCAGGACCCGAAGGTGCGGTAGACATGCACAGGGCCTGAGTGATACCATGATACAAAATAACATACACGTACTAGGAAGCGAGTGCCACCGACCTGTCATGTAGTCCCAAACAGACATGGAACTCGGATGTTAAAGCCGTATTTACTGGGCGCGCGGTATGCGGATTGTGGTAGCAGAACGTGGTATGTGGAATGTGATATAAAATACTGCAATATGAACCATGCAGATGATGTAAAAACCTGCTAGATAGCGCTGTATCCGCAAGTCATATACATACGGTATAACCAGAGCACACGCCCGGGCGCTATACGGCGCACGGTATTGGGATCCGATTCTCCTCAGGGAAATCCATTTTACCGCGTCCCATACCGCATTCCGTATACCGCATATACCGTCGGCCCAGTAAACGCAGCTTCAGAATTAGATACAACATAAAACCGGAGTTTTACCTCCACCAAAAAATAATTTTAACAAAGGTTAAAAAAATTAATTAAAAAAAATCTTTTTCGCTTACCTCGTGCCCGGTAAACGCAGCTTCAGAATTATATAATACAACATAAAAATGGAGGGGTTACCTCCACCAAAAAATCAATTTTATCAAAGGTTAAAAAAAAAATAATTTTTTTTTCGCATACCGCGGGCACGGTAAACGCAGCTTCAGAATTAGATACAACATAAACAAAAATGGTGGGGTTATACTTACACCAACAAAATAATTTAAACAAAAGTTGACATGATATGAACAGAGCAAATTAATAATATGGTCTATACATGGGAGGCTATAGGATATTAAAATTGGGGAGGGGTCAACATCCAGGCACACGGAAACAAGTGTGACGGTAATACTATAGTATAGATTTTAAAAATAACAATCGCATGCGGAAACTTGTATTGGAAAAAAAACGGCATCAGACGCAAGATCCTATCGAATAAAGAGGAACGCGACCCCTCAAAATCCGCCCCGTCCATATAGGTCCAACATCTTGTAGCTGCTTATTTATTCTGGGAGGAAATTGGGCTTGGGCAGCATGCACTCGCACAATTTAAAGAGATAAAATAACACTTTCTTACTGGAATAAAACTTAAGCCTAAACCTTCAAAATATCAGGACTGCATATTATTATCTAAACTTATAATTGAAACAGAAAGGTACTTACCAGACTAGATAAAAGGACTGCTCTTTGGTTGTGGGTGGCTCTTCACCTGGGTAGCCGACATTGTCGTACAACCAACCCCAAGGTGAAAAAGAAGCCATATACCCTCTGCCTGCCACAGAGGGCAGGCATAGGGTTCCACAGCTCGATGATCCAAGAGAGGGAGAATCGCCAGGGCAAGGGGGTTTTATCCCAGAGGGACAGACGGCAAAGTCCTTAGCTGCCTGTGATTGGCTCTGGGGCATCTCTATATCGACTGTCAATCAGTGTTGATGCCCCTCCCCGGCAAAGTCAAAGGGCAAGAATGTTACAATCTATTGAAGTAAAAAGTATACTCAAGCAGTTTCCTATAAACATTCTAGTTTGGTGATATTTGCCTTTTCATTCGTGAATTATTTAATTTTCGTATATCTTATATACCTGTAATTAATATTGACCTTTGAGTAATGGTGGCGTAATGGTTAGTGTCCTAGCCTTGTAACAGCAAAGTTCTGGGTCCCGTTCTGACCGCCATCTGCGCTAAGACTCCTGGCCAAAGTCTTTACCGCAAGGGCTCTCTCGACCCAGTAGTTCATGAATGGGTACTAGTCATAGGCGGAAGGCAAAGGTTGAACGAATAACCTCATAACTGCTTATGATAACGCCTTGTAATTGTGAGATCAAATGAATATTATTTGTTAAAAACAAACTTCCGTTATGAACCCCACTGCTTTGTACTGTTTGCTTTATGTCACTTTAAACTTCTATGACTGTGATGAACCCCATCGCTTTGTACTGTTTGCTTATGTCATCTGCCGAGCATATTCAATAATATGTTTAATAAAGTATGACATCATTATACCGAAATCACGTTCCCGTGACCTATGTGGCACAGTATATAAACTCTTTATTGATATGTGCATAAACTCACAGCATTTGTCTAACAATTGTAGCGGTATACAGTCAAATGTTTCCAAATACAACCATCCCGTCACACGGATTAACGGTCTTCAATTCACCTGTTTTATACATTGTTATGGTGATGTGTGAGTAAACACAGTGAGCAAAAGGTATTAGAAAAATTATTGGCAGATATCATGAAATATTAAGGAGAGAGAAAACATTTGCTTCATGTACAAATATAACAGCTAGTATGAGAATAAGTCGACACAGAAACGAAACAGTAAATATAGTTTGTATTGTAATCGACAGATGGCGCTAAAGGACACACGCACACAGCTCGTCCACTGGTAAAGAAAAAAAACCTTAACATTTAAATATGTAAAAAACGAGAATAAAGGAATCTTGCCGAAAGAGTCCGGTTAATGAGCACATTCAAGTTGTATAGCTATTTAAAATTATTGAAACTTATGGAAAATGTAATTATTGTAAAAACAAATTAAATACAATTTTCAAATGTTAATTTATAAATTGAGGAAGAACATACATGTAGTCACATGGTACCAAAAGTTCTCAGACTACATCAGACTACTGAATAAAAAAACTGTATTTATTTTTCTGACCACTGATTTATAAGGCAAATCTTTTGATCTTGTTTCGGGTCTCGCATAAATCATCGTACGTTATTTGAAACGGACACAACTGCATACGTGACACCCGGAAATGAGACATGCGATTCCGGAGCCGGAAGTTTGACAGGAGTGCTTCTGACAGGGCGAGGGAGCAAGGGAAGTTTGAAAGCGGATTGGAAACTGAAGCCCAAATTTTGGCGCTGTTGTGTTGCAAATGTTGAACGAGTGGAAGTAATGTAAAAGAGAGTATTTAGGAAAATAGCTCTTTCAACAAGTGCCTCAGAATTGAAGTGAATTTTGCAAATTCAAGCGTTAAACATCGGCGTGTGTCAGTTGGATCTGTCAAATGTTTTGACAGTTCGCACTGGACCTTGGCAACTAGGAACAGGATTACGACAGAAAGAAAACTTCCTCACGGGGAATTTATATTTGTTCGTTTATTTCGAACTATACAGACCAGCAAAATGAACAAGATAAATTTTGTTCAGTTCTTCCAAAGGGATAAGGTATGAATTACTTAATATATGACGCTGAGAACTGCGGTTTTATATTGTAGTTCGTTTCATTGTGTTTAACTTTATGTGCACAACTGCTTGTCATATTGTCGACCTCTCACTTTATCAGTTCCTGTTATTTTTACATACATCCCGTATGACAAGTAAGGGAGCGAGTTCGGAATTCTGTCTTTTGCTTAGCTCAGCAAGGTAAAGAGGGTGATATATTTGATGGAATTTGTCTATTAGAAAATAGAAATAAGGGTATGAGAAAATATACATAAGATTGATAGTATAATTAAAAACGTGTGAATACTGATTTTTCAGTATAGTTTACCTCTTTTAAAAAAAACCTACCAGCTGTTGATGAATGGGGGGATCTACAAGACAGAATTCTAAACTCGAACCCCAGTGAGAACTTTTTAACAAGTCATTACTGATAAGTGATATGTTTATCAAGATGTGTCATGAATATAAATACTAGGCAGAAAGTATTGCACAACTTGCAATATATTGTTTTCATGCATTTAATTAGGAATTAGTAATTACAGTATCAAAATATCAGTGTGGAAATATTTATTTGTTCTTGTGATAGTCTATTCAGAAACTTGAAAAATCTTTTTTATCCTTAAAAAAAACTCTTGCCATTTTTTTTAAAAGAATTTTATTATAGCAAACCATTCACCTCCCTCTTCTGTAGGATGTGAGCTATTTCTGGCATTCTCTACCTACATAAATGAACTGCAGGTAATTCCTGTTGAGAAATTTACTTTTAATGCCTGTGTGATGTAGGTTTACGTTTGTTCATCTACAAGCTGTTTGTAAACATTGTACATTCAATCATGTTGACAAATAGAAAAAACATGGTACTGAAGGTGTTTTGTTCCATATGTGTGGAACACCATTTGCAAAACACTTGACTTGATAGTTGATACCAGATTTGCTCCTTGAATGTGTTTTATTAATTTAATGGGCCCCCCACATGGTATTTATAACAGAGTGGATATAAACAAAATGAACAACATGTGTCACTTGTGATTGGCTTTTCTTTAAGTTATTTTAATGAAGGGTTCAAGGGATTATCTTTGGTTATTTGTCATCAGATTTGGAATAGGCCCCTTTAAGTTGCTCAAAGTTGTTCTATAGAGATCCCTTTACACTTTGGTCTTTATATAACTGTAATCCTGTGTGAAATTGAAGAAAAGTGAGTGGAGTGTTTGAGTTTAAAAAATATCCGAATTTAGCATACAGTTAGTTTATTATAGTTTTGAGTGGTGGCTGTCTCATTGTCAGTTAGTGTTATGTATTGGGTTAGCAACTTTTTACTCCAATGTTATTTACAATATAAATTAATGTTAAATAATATCCTGTGAAAATCAGGGTTTTCACACCCTTTTGTAAAAAATGCATGTATTTTGGATTTCAGGCATGAATGAGTCCAAATGAATAAAAATATATTCTAATGATCAATGGGCTATCTTAATCCCCACACTGATCATGTCAATGGACACTGGACAATAAGCTTGACTTTCTGGCTGGTATTCAATTAGCAACCATATCCTTGTTCAGGTTTACCAGGTGTCTGTAGCCACTAACTTGTGGCTGGGCAAATTCCTGTCTGATGCTGTCTCCTTGTCTTCTATGTTACTCTTGTTGCTGCATTGCTGGCAGCCTCAAAAGGATGTATCAACAAGGCTGTATCATCAACAACCATCTGTTGTTTATTTATGGACACTTGAGCACTGTGTTGGCCTAATTGCCAGCAAGTGTCCAGGGTAATTATAAGGATCTCAGTGGATTACAGGGGTCGAAATAAGGCCTTTTCACGTGTCTTAGACAGGCAAACACATGCATGGAAAGGCAGTCTTAATTTTGTACTAATTCGTTGGAAAGATGAACACCCAGACGTTTTCCATATTAGTATCTGATAAGACAAAGTAGGAACAAACATGACAAAAACAAAATATTTTAAAGCTGGTCTTCCACTGACTCCCTATATTTTCCTGTAAATATGGTCTAAATCTTGTATATACTCTCCGGAATTGAGGCCCCCATCTCCTATTTTTTCCTGCACAATGGTGTTTATGATATAACAGTGTTATTATTGAAAACATTCAGTTCTTTTTGCATGCAAGTGTGAATGTAGGATGGCACGTACAATGGCAGATTTGGGGTTACACTGCACAAAGTGTGACTGAAAGTTTGATATGATGGTAGGATGCATTTTAAGCGGAAAGGTTAACCTCTATTAATGGTTTTTCGTTGGAAAGGTGCAAATTCCAAATTGGTATAAAATCTTAGTTTGCATATATGTTTCCTAGGAAAACATTTGCATTAGCCTGATGACTACTTTTGTAAGCCTGGTAATCCTGGTTAAATAAATATGTTTTTAAAACCAAAGTGGAACCTGCCAAGCAACTTGGTTGTACTCATTGACTAAACAGGAGAAAGAGATGATGCTCTCAAATATTTGACAGCAGCGTAAGTTGCACATTTTACAATACTTGTTCTTAAAGGGGGTCTGGACAGTCAAGTAAAACATTCAGCTGTCTCCCCTGGTGAAAAAGGTTTGATCCCCAGTTTTTCTAAAACCTCGGTTATAAATCGGTGCTGCGGTCACTGTGCACGTTAGAGTACCGTAGGGTTTTCGGGACAGCAGGAATATTTAAGCCTCAGTCACAACCAGCTGTGGTCACCGCATAATGCAGCCGACGTGTGGGAACAGCAAGGTGTCTTCTTCATTCTCGCAGCCTTTGCACGGTAAAGTAAGCTAACCCTGCGAACACGGCAAGCTAACCTTGCGGAAGCCACATAGATCCTTTACGACAGCCGCAGGTACACCATAAGTCTCTCAGGTAGCCGAGTAGGCGTTAAAAATGGCACAGGCATCCTATAACATCCGTACATCTTCTATACGGTGCCTGTACGGAGCCTGTAGGTGGCTGCCTGACACACGGCCGCAGCCATACGTCAACCACACGGAATAGCAGTAGGGCGACGTATCCTGGTTATGACCGAGGCTTAAGAGATATACCTCTTTCACATGGCAAATGTTTATAAACCAATTTCTGCAAAGCCATAACCATGACACAAAAGTCAGACCTTCTACCGCTTAGTTAATAAAGCAAGCTTCACTAGCAAGTCTAGTAATAAAGCTTTAGTGTGTCTGGTAAATTTTTACAATTACTTTATTTCAGACTTTCAAACATAAAAAGAAGAGTATACCAGAAGGGACGATACGTTATGACCTACACAAGAGGGCTAATGCTTCCCTTCACTCGGGTTTGGATCTTAAATCCGCAGTTAAACTTCCTCCAGATGAAGAGTTAAATGACTGGATAGCTGTCCATGGTAGGTGTAGTCATTGGGGTATACATTTTTAATTTTAAGAGTATATGAACAGTGGGTGTGCTGAAACAAAGCTGATAATTGTGATATAGACTTATAAGAGATATTTTGTTGGGAAAAATCACTTTCTTTAAGGAACAAGCATGGGATGGATTCAGTTTTTAAATTCAAATAATTTTTTTCAAACTTTAAATTTTAAAATTTCCCCTTTACATGTCAGTTTAATAATTCAGCTCAGTTCTAATTAATTTTATCAATAAACTTATCAAGTCAGTTCCAATTCTTACAATTTTCCCTTGAATAGAGTTCATTTCAGAATTGACTTTGGGTCTTAACTTGACCTTGGATAGACCTTTAGTCAGTTTCAAATGGAATCAAACTTGAAGGAAAAATTGATTTAATTGGAAATGAATTGATTGAAGTAAAACTGAGACAGATTGGAACTTAATTGGAATTCCTTAGGGTAAATTGAATTTAACTACCCACATCTCCCAGATAAATGAGTTGTCAACCAACATATTTAAAAAGTTGGGCCCAATAATTTCACAAGCACTCAATTTATAAATTTGGAAAATTTAAACGTACTGGAGCTTGTATGTACTTATTTTATTGGCAGATTAAATCTAAAAAGGAGATGTGTGAAGGGCTTTACATTTTTAATGATTTAAACAATAAATTAATTATGTCTATGTAATTTCAGTGGTGGACTTTTTCAACAGAATCAATGTGATCTATGGAATAGTATCAGAATTCTGCAGTGACCAATCATGTCCAAAAATGTCAGGTGGCGCAAGGTAAGACACATTATATAGTAAAAAATTAAGGAAAAATTGAACATGCTTAGAGGTAATTATATGAAAATATCTTGCAGGTTCATGTGCCTTTCAAAGACCCCAAGCAGACATGAAATTCTGAACAGCAAATATAAGCACTGAAAATTATTTAATGAGGTCTTAAAGAAAGTTGTGAAAAAATCATGGAATTCTGACAATTTGTAAACATTTTCACCTTGAATAAAATAAAATAAATTGCACATTAAGTTTTGGTGATAAATTGGAAAACATTTAATTTATCATATGCATATCCTGTTTTATATGGCATCTCTCATCTGATAAAAACTTTGAAGTGTGCTACAGGCTGAACAGAATTGAGATGGCTAAGGTAGATATGCACCTATTTGTATTAAAGACGACAGTTGTGATATATAGGTTTTAGACCACAAGCTAAGTTGTAAATACATGATAGATTTTAGATGACATGATTAGGCCTGAAATACACTGATAGTAAGTCTTTAGGAGCAGTGTGAGGAGCAGCACTTATGGTTAATCTTGATACAGGTATTACCAAATAAATGTCCAGGGATATTTATATATGTATTTCGAAATAATGCTGTTGTAAAGTGCCAACTTGTTCCCAGAAGTTGGATTTATAGCACATTTGTAAAATGATTGAAACATTGCTTTAAAATTTAATAGCAAGAGCTGAAACCATGTGTTTATGGATGACAGATCTTAAGTTTTAGAAGATAATTGAAGCAGTTTGAATGAACTTGACCCCTAAAATCATTGAAATACAGCATTAAATGCAATGCTGCACATATACATGATAAAGACCAGTATGACATGATTTGTTAGATTGATATATAGACACGGCCCACTCTACAGCCAGTGTTTGTGTTGAACAATGGTTTCGTGGAATTCCTATAGCCTTATCAGTGCCCTGTGTGTCATTGTTATCAACAGTATGTGTCTCTCAGTGTTTTTATGAACAGGCTTCAATTTAAAAGTCAAACTGCTTGCCCAGGACAGGTAAAATAGGTGGCAGGGCAAACAGATTTGGCCTTTTGCATTCCTTTCATAGCAGGTTGATTCAAGAATGTTTAGTGCATCAAAATGAGACACAAAGAGAAAATAATGTAACTTAGCATTTTCCTTTGCTCAAGAAATGAAATCATATCAGTATTATCTCTATGTCTATGTATATTCTATATCAAATACTAAAGAGAAGAAAATATTTATTAACAAACTACATATCTGCATTCTAAAGAATGCATGCGTCCACCACATGTTTGCATTCACTTATTTGCTCCATATTCCCAGGTTCATTTGGGCATTTAAAAGTGACTGCACATTTGTCAAAGTCTTTAATGATATTCTTGAATCCCAATCATGGGCCAGATCTACACTAAAATCTAATCCATTCTTCATAGGCCCATTCCTGAAATGCCCTGATAATTTCATGAGATTAAGTTCATGATTGTGTTTTTGAGTTATATTGTGATTGAGTGATATTGTGAACAGTCACACACACACTAACAGGGATGTGTGCATACTCTCCAGTGGAGGCAACGAGTTAATACACCTACATGGTCCAGCATTACAAAAAATAAAACATGCAAACCAGTTACATTTAAGTTTGAACACACTTAGTGCTTGTGATCAGGGTTATTGAATTATGTAAGGGTAAAATCCTTGAGTTAAAAAAAAAATTAATGTGAAGCCCTGATAACTGTGACAAACACAAGTTCAGGCAGGATGACAAAACTAGTTTGTGTCCTCACAGGATCAGTTTAAGGGCGGTGGATATGTTGTTTAAACTCAACCAGGATGTGGTTATCAACCGCAGTGTTTAGTTTAAGAACACAAGACTAGTGTTCCGCGTTAAATTCCAATAAAATCTTGTTAAAATAATGAAAGTGTAGGCATCAGGTTTGGTGGAAGGGAATAGGGGGGAACTGTGTGAGTGTTTGCTATTGTTGCCAGTTTAAAAAGAGTTTGTAAATATTGCCTGATTCAATAGTTCTACATATTAATATTGCCAGGTACTATATATAGAGGATTTCATTTGCCTAGCAGTTGGTAGGTAAATACAGTAAACATACACACAGGATATTTTGTTAGTTTTTTCATGAGACTGTTATTCAATAAATCTTGCATTTCCCTCCACAATCCCTAGAAAATTCTGCATTAGTAAAAAACTGCAAATATACATGGGGTATTAGAATACTGCTGCTTTATTTTTAATCAATAATCTTAAAGGTTAGATTCAATAATACAGTGTATAGACTGAAGTCATTCTAAACCTCCTTTGTTCTAACTGCTGCTTTGTATAGCAAGGTTATCCGGGTTTCACCACCAGGGTTGGCATTTGACAAAGAATTGTGATCAGACCAATGAGAGCAGGGTATTGCTTGGTGCATCCAACTCCCCAAGTTCTGAACCTGCAAAGCGCCACTCTTGTTGTCTACCGGTAATTGCATCAGATACTTTCCTAGTCATTCAGTCAAAATACCCTCTACTGATCATGGTCTTAATTTTGTTGTTTAATTTCATATTTTTGAAAACAGCTTAATTTTCCTCAGCAACTGAAAATCAGAAACACAACTTTGTCCAGCAAGGATTTGTCCCTAAATTTTAGAATACTATTTTAGTTAGATAAAATTTTATGAATTTTTTGGTAATTATTTTCCATTGTTCCATGAAAATTACAGATTTAGCAGGGCTCATTATTTACTATATACTAGAAAGCAGTGTGTCAGTGGGATGTGCATAAATTATCCAGTCCCCATTGGCCAATTACCTGTCAGTTGGTATGTCATTAGATAAAGTTCATGGTTTCACTGTGTTATTAATAATAATAAAAGTGCCATTGTACTAATTTTGTCATACTGGTGCTATAAGGTTCACAGAATTTACTCATCGTGCTCTGATAGTATCATTTGTTCATACATGTCACTGCCATGATTAACATATCATCCACCAAGCACAGAGTGAGGGTTGGGTTAAGTTTCATTATACACTCATCTAAGACAAGTTCACAGAATTTACTCATCATGCTTTAAATGGAATGCCCATGGTCCATCCATCCATACTTTTAGTGTTTCTTTGGTATTTAAAGTTTTTTTAGTCCTTCATTGTAAACAGAAGTTGTTTCATGAGTGCTCATCACTGAGCGTAATCACACATAACTCTGTCAGTGAGAACATAATGGTACACTTGGCAGTGGTACAAAGAAAGTGATATCATGAAGGCCATGTACAATACTGATAATAACTGATATAATCAGAAGGTGATACAGGTCTTATGGTCACCAGCCAGTCATCTCATGAGCCATTTATTAGTGATATTTTTGTTAGTATTTCATAAGGGTTTCAGCTTTGGTTATTTGTTGAAAAATTGATGGAGAGAGTATTAAATTAACATTGTTTTAATCCAGCTATTCACCTGACTTACCTGGAGAATTTGTGATTTCTGGCTTACTATGTGCACATATTTAGCATTGTAGGTAATTCCTGCTACGAAAGGTGCCTCAAATGTATGACTGTGTTTAACTGAAAGTTGTTAGTACACACTGTACATGCGCCCATGTTGAAAAACGGAGAAACCATGGATGTAACAGAATGTGGTTGGTTGGATACGTGTGGTCATTGGTTGCAAAACACCATTTAAAAACTCTGGTTCGTCTCACTTGCCACCCGATGGCCTAGTTAAATGTGTATCATTTATTTTTTGCAGGCCCTCCACATGTTTTATACAAACAGGAATAGCTTGTGTACCATTGGATCAGAGTATTGTGGTCTATTTTAATGAAAGGTTCAAGGGAGTATCTTTACTTAATATATGTTAGATATCAGAATAGCCCTGTTCAATAAAAACTAATTATAGTCCTGGGCACCCTTGTCTAGATCTGTATGTCTGAAACATTTCTGGTTTTCCCTTAACTTTTAATTATCAAAAATGACTGATAGTTGGTATTTCTGTTATTCTGATAGTAAGTTGAAATAGTAAATTCAGCACATGTAAATTCCTTGTTTGTTCACATGTAAGAAAAGATTATCATGAAATAATACATGTAAATTCATAAATTTATTAAAATCATGTTTATTTTACAGTAATGCTTTGGAAAAAGAAGTGTTATTTTGTCTTATTCTCATGAATGCTTGGACAGAGGAACTTTTTTCATGTATGCTTGGAGAGTTGACTCAGTGCTTTGAGCTGCAATTTATTTTCTTTTATGCTTGGAGAGTTGACTTATTTTCTTTAAGCATTGAGATTTGATTTATTTCCATGTATTCTAGGAGACTTACTTTCATGTGTGCTTTGAGAGTGTACCAGTGGTACAAGCCCAGCCTGTCCTGGGAAATTCCTTGGGTCAACTCCAATTTGTTTGTTTAATCAGCTGGAAATTCCGGAGCCCGGGAAATTTCCACCTGACTGATCCCAGCTGAACAGACACACCTTATAGGAGATGAGTAATCTGTACAAACTATGTCAAATTGGGGCCTTAGAACTTTATACAGTGTCACAGTTGGCCTTTCCAGTTCAGTGGCTGGTACCTTGTACGTTATTTCACTGTAACCAGAGTTGTATAAAGCTTTTTTTGTGCTGTATGGCCTAATTGATTTATTAAAGGGGAGGTTGAAAATAAACCTGAGAAAACAAGGTGAACTGCAAACTCTGGAATATTGTGTGATATTTAGTTACACCGAATCACTGGAATCAGGTGTTCTAATTTACTTAAATATAGTTGCCTTAGTGATGGGACAGAGTGCATGAGTTAGGGCTTTTAAGACTACATAGCCTCAGTACATTTAGTGCATGTAGAGTGATATCATAGATGGTGGTAGTGAGATATTACTGCTGGTGATAGTGAGATATCATGGATGGTGGTAGTGAGATATCATGGATGGTGATAGTTAGCTAACATTGATTGTGATAGTTAGATATTATAGACATGATAGTGAGATAATATTGATGTGATAGTGAGATATTATGGGCATGATAGTGAGATAATATTGATGTGATATTGGGATATTAATTATTATGGGCATGATAGTGAGATATTATGGGCATGATAGTGAGATATTATGGACATGATAGTGAATTATTATGGGTATGAGGTTAAATATTATGGACATGATAGTGAGCTATCATGGACAGTGATAGCAAATTTTTGTGGGCAGTGATCATGAGATATCATGGATGATGATAGTGAAATGTCAGAGACTGTGACAGTGAGACATATTAGACATGGAGATACCAGGGTTTTCTGAGACGAGAGTGATACACCAGTGATCATGAGATAACAGTGATAGTGAGTCAGTATGGACAGTAAGACAGTAAGGGATGGTGAGAGACATTGGATTACAGGACAATAAGAGAAAGTGAGAGAGAAAAGGTGATAGTGAGACAATCGATAGTGAGACAAAAAGGGATAATAAGGGAGCTGGGATAATGAGACAGATTTCTGAAAGTATTAGTGAGCCATCTGGATGAGGGGAAAAGGATAATGAAATATTGGATAAAGTTAAGCTGGGATACTGAGAGAACAGGAATATTGGGTGGGTGAACTAGGGCTGTGTGAAAGCAGGGCTAGCAGAGTCATACTCATAGAATGGTAAGGACAGAGCTGTCATGTGCTTTGCTGATAAGCCCACAGAGAGGAACTGGACACCTCACACCTCAAGTGATCCAGGCGTACTTCTGTTTCCTACATCCCATTAAGAGTGATATACATGAAAACCAGTTGTATCCATGTATACTGTGGCTGACTTTGTGTTTAGTGGGGTTTCAATTTCCTGAAATTCACTAAAGAAAAATTATCATGGTAATTAAAACTTAATAATCTTAGACCCCCCCCCCCCCCCCCCTGCAACATAGGTGAACAGATATTTATACAGTAGCCTGAAACACATCTAATGATTCAAATGTGAAAAAGGCAAAGATTTATATGACAAAGACTATAACAGTTCAGAATATAGATCTGTTATTTCAACAATCTGGCGTTGTATTTCACAGCAGAAAATGCTTTGTTATTTTGGTATGTTGCTGCTTGACCTGATCGTGACCTGGTATGCAGGATCCTGTTAGAGGTATCTGTCAGTGTACCTGTATACAAAGAGCACCAGAGAGGACCGAGAGAGTTCTTCAAATAAACACCTGGGGGAGGTCCACAGCAGAGTTCAAAGGTCACCTACCAGGTGGACATCCTCTTTCCTAGCCCTGAGCAAGACCTTTCAAATACCATATGTCACTGGCAAATGGAGCATAGTCCTGTGGTTTTGCATTTAGCCAAGATATGACCTCTTTATTTTCTTATTATATTTATGACTTTTGTTAGAGAGTTCATATTTTTGAATATAAATAATAGAGGAAAGCACTTTATAGGGCTTTGTCCTGTTTTCCCAAACTGTGTGCTCTTTTTGCAGTAAAATATTGTTTAAACCAAAATAACTATTCTGTTGGAAATAATGTTCTCTGATAGTATATACAGTTGGCTTTCAGAATATTTTTGAGTCATGTAATATAATTTCAGTATCTACAGTTACATTTATGAAAATATGAGACAAATTTTCAATCCACTGTGAATGATTGAATAAGATGGCCTCTAAAAACCAAACATGCCACATTATATCGAATAGATGGTAACAGGGAGTTATTTTACATAAAAATATTGTGTAATCCTAGAAATCCAGGAAATGGGAACTAATGACAGAGCATGGAAGATCAGGGTCTAGGACTAATGACAGAGACTCACAGGGCACAGCAGATAAGATATTTCACATGAGTGATTTAGGGTGTGGTAGAATAAAAGAGAGGTACCTCAGACCTCGCGAGATGCTCACCACTCAGACAATATTGTATTTGACTGTCCCACTGTCCCTCATTGGGAGCCTTCCGCTACAATGTGTTGTTAATTCTGTCCTGGATGGAGACATGAACTATTGACATACATAAATGGAGTAAACAGCAATGATCAGCTGTAGATGACAACATAAGATGTTTCTCCCATCACATGACCTCTGGGGTCACCAGGGGTCAGTTTGAAACCAGCCTTCTGTACCCCTTCCCCCCCCACACACACACAAACACACACAATAGTTCTTTCACTGCTGCATCAGATTGTCAAGAATTTACCATGGTGATTTGCTGAGGTGAAAAGAATGCTTTGAATTTCAATATTTCCACAGGTTCAGTCATTATTGATCACTCAATAAAAACCCCCTTGTCTTTTGTGTATCTGAAGTTGCCCTGGGCAAGTTAAAGGTCTAGAAAATGGCAGTACCTGGGGCAACCAAAAGTGAGCTACTGCCACAAGTGCCAGACTTGTCAAGTTGTGGGTCCAACATAAATCTTTACACAAGGACCTGCATCTTAACTGAACTTCAGTAGGCCAATGTTTTCCTGAGAAAAAAAAATCATACTGACAATACCTCTTTATTTTAAATTACCTTAATGTTTATCTGCTGCAAATATTGGCTATAGAGAAATATTATTACCAAACAAAAATTTGAACTTGTATTTTTTTGTCTAATATGCAATATAACATGCAACTTATATGTGGAACAAACCTTGAGTCGCTACAGTCTCTTATTAATTCAGGACATGTAAAAATTCTTGTAGCACAAGTAAAATCTAGATGTTTCTTGCTCTATTGGGCAGGTACTTTCAAAGGTCAATGTCGAGCTCTGCTGAAAGCTCTTTCTTTGACTTTGTAAACTTGAACGAGAAATAAGTTATTGTATCCGCCAAAACGAAGTTTTGCGGATACTATGTTTTTGACTGGGTTCGGCCACCGCCGCGTTCGTTTCAAGAGAACTCCTCTGAGACTACTGGACGGATTTTTCCGAAACTTACACAAATTATTGGGTCACATGTGAACTGGTGCCTAACCAAGTGACCTTGACCTCTGACCTTTCCTCTCTGCCCAGCGTCCGTTTGTGCATCTGTTTCCACACATAAACCCACATATCTTGGGAACCGTTCGACTGATCAGGAAAAAAAATTTACACAAATGTAGCCCTGGGATAGCTTTATAACATACACAAAAAAAGGTGGCGCCACCTGCAACCATGTTTGCACAGTGTCCATCTGTTCATCTGCCTTGGGTTAAAATCACTCATATCTCTGCAGTGGTTTGACTAATTCACCTAAAATTCGGCATGCGTATACATCCTAGATAGCTTTCTGGATTTTATGACAGGTGGCGCGACCTACATTCACGTTAACGCTGCAGACATCCAAGCTCATATCTAGGGAACCGTTTGACTGATCAGGAAAAAATTTTTTACACAAATGTAGCCCTTGGATAGCTTTATAATATATACAAAAATGGTTGTGCCACCTGAAGCCATTTTTGCACAGTGTCCATCTGTTTGTCTGCTGTGGGATGAAATCCCTCATTTCTCTGCAGTGGTTTGACTTTTCCACATAAAATTTATAAAAAATTAAATTAGATGTGGAACAAGTAATGGTTAATTATGTATTCAGTATGTCATATGGTGCAGTCACACCAAATAAGAAATCATTTTCACAACTGTATGGTAAAAATAGGTTTTAAGAATTGGTATAAGTACAGTATTCATGAACAGTTAATAGAAGGAACATGTATAGTATAGTGACTCTTTGTAAAATATAAAAAAAAATTGTTGTATTATCTTGATGTATACCTTTATTGCCAGCTTCACTTCCTTTCTTGATACAATTTCACACATTGTTCAGGTGTATACATATATCCAGGTCAGATCATGGTATCTTGAGATCTTTTCTGTACACATGTTAAGGAGGACTGCATGAAAATTTATATACACATCAATGTTTAGGTGTACAATCTTTCTGAGTAAGCATTTCAGTATGTCAAGTGTATAAATATGTTCAGGTGAAATGCCACCTACCACAGAACACTTCCTGGTCTTAACAGTTCCATAATGATTGGAATTTTATATGAAACTTAAGAAAAACTACATTCTCTCAAATATTTATATTGGATTTTACAATAATCTAATGTA
This sequence comes from Sipunculus nudus, assembly GCA_026874595.1. Classification (NCBI taxonomy): domain Eukaryota; kingdom Metazoa; phylum Annelida; class Sipuncula; order Golfingiida; family Sipunculidae; genus Sipunculus; species Sipunculus nudus. The sequence continues at coordinate 15,350,724 of CM049319.1, forward strand.
TAAGATGTAATTGCTTTACATTTATGATTTGGGGGTAGGCAAATAAAAAAATTAAAGGTTTATTTATTTTCACTTGCTCTTGTTTATATATCATTACTATATACAGTGAAACCTGTGATAAAAGACCACCTGTTGGACTGACCAGAGGTGGTCGTATTAGATAGGTCAATTATAACAAATGTGAATGCTTTCTGCCAAGGGTGGTATTAATACTAATAGGTCTACAGGCTGTCTTTTTAGACAGGATGTCCTTAACAGAGGTTCCACTGTATACGATACTGTGATTTATGCACAATTATGACTTTATATATCAAACTTTACAGTCTGGCAACCATAAAATCTCTATTTTTTTAAGGGGAAAAATGGACCAACCCCATGCATGAAAATAAGCCCTGATAATATGTTAACCATTGGATACTTCCTCTCATCTTGTTCATTGTAATTCACTGTAACATAGAAGGTACACAAAATAATTGATAAATAATCTATCATAAGTCATTTTTTTTTCATTCATCAAACATGGTTTTATAACCCATTCCGACCACTGGAACAGATGAGTAAATTTATATAGACATCATGATGTTACTATTTTATGATGACCGTTATCACCCTCTGAACTCATTCCAATTTATTCACAAAAATGCACCATGAAAATTGTCAACCCAGGGTAAACTTTTGTCATGCTGTTGTCATACTAGATGACACATTTTTCACGTTGGTGTAATATTGTGTATCCAGGTTGTGTGTTCAGTGTTTGACATAATGTTCTGGTATGCACATAGTGAATGTACAATGTCATTCAGTATCATTTCCTTAAGTAAAGGTGCCCAAGTATAAAGACATGCTGTATAAACCTGTTTACTCATCTGACCGCAATGCATTGAATGCTGACATTTCAGTGTTATGGGTTTTCCATTTTCATTACCTGTACCAACTTAAATTGAGGGAGGTTATATTTGCCACCTATGTTTGATTGTCTGTCCACAGAAATGTGTGTCTCTTTAATGGTTTGTTTGACTGTGTACTACAAAGAAATAAATGTTGACTGAATTCTGAATAGTGATTTTTGTAAAACTCTAGTGCTGGGAAAATTGTGTGCTTTTTGGTTGCTTCTCTTGGAAGCTGTAGGGGTTTGGAATTTGTATTATCTTTATTGTTTAATAAAACCTTAAATATAATGGACACTGGAACTACCAGTAAATCATAGTTTTATGTCATAAATGACCATTATAAGCTTAAGTGACCCATGATACATATTAGATATCTAGTTTTGATATTTAACAGAGCAACTGCGTAATAAATCAGGAATTTTTACCAATTACTAACCACTGCCAGGTTTACCATTGGTACCAGAATTTTAGCTCTCCTGTCAGGAAACCAGTCAATAAGACTGTAAATATTAATGATGTCCTAGTTCTCTAGACACCAACCCTGAGGGTGTGACAGCCCAAGCATAAGGCCACTTAATTAATACACCAAGGGGCGGTACAAAGAATAGTGGAACAGACATTAGATTATGGTTCAGGGTTCAAATTCTGCCCCCAAGGAAAAAATGGGGAAATCTCCCAATATACACTCTAATGTCCGAACTAGGGACTGGCAAATATTCATAATAAAAACTTGTTGTATTAAACTTTCTTAAGACGTACACTTTTGCACAATACTTTGACTTTCCACAGTAAGGCTTTGCTGTGTATTATCACTGGGATGCTTCTGTTATTTGCTGGTCTGTTAATGAATAAATGAGATCCCACTTACAGTGAAATTATAGGTGATTTATTGAAGAAGTATTCTATAAAAATAACAACCCAGCTGAGTCTGATCTGTGTTTTCTGTGATTTATTATTTATCACCCATGACATGCATTTGTCAAAAGCTACTATGTAGTCAGACCATGTGACAGAAATATGCAAAACTGAGGTCAAAGGGCCGTAGCTCCTAATATGATTACACTCATTAGTAAATGATTGTCTTAAGGCCTCAAAAACAAAATATAGTCCTGTGAAGTATGGGAACAAAAATATGGTGCAAGGTATTTACTGGTTCAAAACACAGTAAGGGAAATTTTGCAAGCTTGCCAGAAAATACAATAAAAATGTGCTTCAGATATTAAAATGGTATTTATGACCAACACAAAATATAGTTTTTCACGTACAGTTACCAATTCTTTCAAAACAATTTGTGCCGTAAAACAAATCAGACACATTACTGAAGACATGGTCATTATTTGCAAAAAAAAAAAAAAAGAAAAAAAAAGAAAAATTCAATCCTTGAAAAAACGGGAGCAGGTTTTCTGTAGAACAATATTCCTAAATGTGTATTTAATGTCCTACTGATCACCCAAAAAAAATCGATTAAGGTGGTAAACAATCCAGAGATGTTTCACTGCTGCCGGCCTCAAAAGAGATGCCTTTAAGACCTGAGTTTTACATTTATATATAAATGATTTACACGTATCACCTTCACTAGGATTTTTACTTTGGACAGCTTTTGTGTGATGAAGTGTCATCGTTGGTAATGTTTTGCACACAAACAAAACATCCTTGTGCAGACCACAGTAATATCCTGCTTAGTCAGGTCCCTGTTCTATTTATATTTTGCACTCACCATATTTAGTGTCACCACCCTAAATGCTTAAATTTCCTTAGTTGCGTTTAAATAATGGTTTTATTTAAGGATTTTCATTTATATATATTTTTTATCAGATTTAATCACTTTATACAAATCATTGTTAAACAGTGAAAGATTATGATCATTCAGGTTTCCTTCTTCCTTGTTCAGCAGACAGTGCCCTCTATTGACCATTGTCTTGACATTTAGGGGGAAAAAATGATAAGAGAATAATCATGATTTGTCTCTTTGTAATCAGTATACACTGAATTGACTACAGTTGTTGTTAAATTTACTCTAGCTTTAAAGAGTACATTGAAGGTTTGCTTCCTTATCCCTAGCCATAGCTGTTCCTGTTTTACTGTGTCAGTAAATATGCAATACCTTTATGTAGGTGTTAATAGTCTGATCACCGATGATGTCAGTCTCATCCGACTTTACATTTTACCATCCTGGTCTTTCCAGCATGTTTATTCTTGTATTTTTCTCTCCTCTCCTGGGGATGCATACAACGCAAGCAGCTGTTCAAGATGCTGAATGATTATACGTTCTACATTTGCCTCTGACCCATGAGCAGTGCCAATTCACTCCTGGATTTCGACTGGTGGTAAAGACTTTTACCAGAATCTTAGCGCAAACAGTGGTCAGAACAGGATGCGAACACTTATTCTTGCCATCACAAGTCAAGCACTCTGACCATTACAACATTGCACTGCCCATTGATTACCTTAACCAATTAAGCTGATAGTGGTTGTTTCAAATTATTTATTTGCCCCATTTATCTCTTTGTCCACAAATTATCTTCAGAAGCTTCCAATAAATTTCTCTGAAATTTTGCCAAAAAAAGTGGCCAGAGAATGAGTGATTAAATTTCATATATCGTATAATCTCAGCAGCTTGTGATGCTGGTCCAGATGTTGTTGCTTTAAGTACTTCCTTGATGCTGTATCTGCATCTGTGTCCATTGCCATGTGAATCTAGATATAATGGTAAGTTTGGCATATAGCCACAGGTAATGTTGAGGTCACACACTACAGGCGGGGCCAGGCATAATGATATACATGTTGAGGTAATACTGTATACACACCTGTGGTACTGCTGTGAGCTGCATAATAATATTGTTTATGCAGTACTCAGTGATCTGGTGTGTTGATTTGCTGCCACCTTGCAGGGAGGATGAGTACTGTGCTTCACTGCATGGAGAGAATATTTTACTGTTAAGTATGATTGGAGAGTGACACCACCTGGGTCTTCTGCTTGCAGAGTATAAACACTTTTGCCCTGTCCAGAGTTTGTTTGAGACCTGATGGTTGCTGATTGATATAAAATGAGACACTTGAAGAAATGGTGAGGCCCTTATATTTGCATATAGTGTGACACTAGTAGGATATGGATAAACCCTGATATTTGCATATCAGTGAATCATGTGAAACCAGTGGGATATGGACAGACCCCTGATATTTGCATATCAGTGTATCATGTGACACTAGGAGATTGACAGGCCTCATATTAGCATATCAGTGTACCAAGTGACACTAGTTGGAGATGGATAAATATAAACTTTATTTATTTTACATGGATTGTACAACTAGTTATAATAACTAATACGAGGCACTCTCCATGGCACAGATGTTGGCGCTCGGTAGTCGGTAAGGGTGGAGGAAACCCTAATATTAGCATACCAGTGTAATATTTCACACAGGAAGATGAATACACACTGATATTTGCATATCACGTGACCTGTGGGAGATGGATAGACCCTAATATTTAAATACCAGACCATCATGTGACACTGTTATGTGACACTGTTCAGAGATGGGTAATCCCTGATATTTCTATATTTTTACATAATGTGACAATCGTGGGTGATGGAAAATCCCTTGTATTTGCATATGAATCTTTTGACACTGCTGGGCAATAAAAAAATCCCTGATATTTGCTTATTTATTAAATTACTGAATGAAAAATCCTGATATTTGAGTTGTAATACATCACAGGGAAACTGGTAGATGATTGGGAATTGGACCCCTGACATATTTACACATTAATACATGATAGTGTAAAGTGTATATCTATCAGGAAATAAATGCATTTAGGACATATCCTGAATGTTCCATATTGTGACTTTTAAAGGAATGTAGAATAATTGAATCAGATCATTATCCATTAAGAAGTTCTCTTAAGTTCAGCTGGGTAATGAAAGTTTGTGCTTTTCAAAAGGTTTCTCCCTGTGTCACAGCCCCATTGCAGATGCAGCTTTCTAGGCCTGACTGAAGGCATTTGCTGCTGCCACGTAACAGTAAATAATATAACTAAGTCTACTTCTTGTTTGGCCATACAAGTTCTCGTGTAAATGTGTACATAATACAAATAATAAAAAAGTGTCCACTTGTATAAATCTTGAACCTTATCTGGGGTACCTGTACAGTTCTAAGTGATTCTGTTCAGAGGCCAGCCTTTAAGATGCTTAGACAGCCACTCAGCCAGTATGAGTCACTCCTTGGCTGTCCTTAGTGCTGTGTAAACAGTTCCTTGGTTTAGGAATTCATCCCTTGCAGCTACTGACTCACTGATAAATATTATACCACTCCTGTAGCTTAAAGATTGAGCATGACAAATGAAGATATGCAAGACATATTTGATGGTTGACAGTCACAAAACATGCAGTGTTTATACAAGACAAGCACATTTTGTGACAAACACACTCTGGTATACCAAAAAGTCAATTCTCTCTTACATCAGAGTAAGTATCAGTAAAAGCAGGGATGACTTTTGGCACGTTTGAACAAAATGCGTCCAGGAGTGGTAAATGATAAGTTTAGGAGACAAATTTATCATTTGTTTGCCAGACCACACATTTTGTCTCTCATCACCCCAAAAGTTTATCATCCAAGTGTGTTTTATTTTAGGAATGGATGTAGTTAGGCAGATTTTCCCATGGTTCACATCAGTATGCCAAATAGACTAGTATTCACTCTGTCTGTCCGTCCACAAAATAACTTTTGGATGAGTTAGCAATTTTGTTTGATTAATTTAGACTTTTACATATATAAATCATTACCATCGGAAGAAGCTTGACTACAGAGGGTTCAAAAGATCAGAGGTAAAGGTCATAGTTTCTAAAGTTATTCCCAGTAATTTAGACCAAAATTACATATTTTATGTCGGACTTGATGCTAAATGAATAGCCCTGCTGGCTTTTTGATCAGAGGGTCTTACCAAAAGGTACCAGTTAATGTTTTTTCATAAATTGTGTTCCAGAAAATTGGAAAGGTTCAATGGGTTCAAACTTCACATTTGTGTTGCCCATCACTCTTTTGACCTTGTGTTACCCATCACTCTTTTGACCTTGTGTTGCCCATCACTCTTTTGACCTTGTGTTACCCATCACTCTTTTGACCTTGCTTGATCTGCCTATGATCTGATTTGTTTATACTTTAAGTCTTCTTTATAATCATTAGTCCTTGATTTTCTTTAGTCCTTATTTATATTCCTCAGTCTGTATATTCTTTAGTCACGTTTATATTCAGTCTTTTATATCCTTCAGTCTTGTGTAAACTTAAGTTCTGTCACTTTTACGATACTGAAATTAATGTAATCAAAGTCTTGTCATAGATGTCCTTGTTAGAGAAGATTACATTTTTCACAGATTTGCTAAACTTTTGGAATGATCTTTATGTGGATGCAAGCATTGGCAGAGATATGCAGTCAGTGAGTGCTCTCTAATTCCAGGTGTCTTATTATTATTACAATTTTATCCCATTCACAACAGGAACAAAAGATGAAAAGTAGACAAGTATGATTAATCAGTCCATGATCTGTTAACTTTCATTTGATGCCATTAGTGAGAGGTTCAGTGTTCAATCCCCAGGAGATTGTGAAACGTCTGAATCAGCTGATTTATAATAACACCAGAAAGCTGACCTTGCAATGGTGTCTGGGAAAGGTCATCAGAAGTCATCTTGCCTGAGTGGGCTGCCATATAACTCATTGAAGATCCCAAGAAGGTCATGTCATCAGCCATCTGTTCATACTTGGTGATCACAGACCACTTATTATAACCCTTTATGATGCTGACAGGGTTGGTACAATAACTCTCAGGCTTAAGAGGTATAGGTGTGTTTATGTTAAATCAGGTGATGTGCTACTACTTAACTCTCCATTATGCCTCTTAAACCTCCAGCTTTTAACACTCAGTGCCCATTAATTGTTGCTTGAGAGTGCACAGGTGTATTCCCAACAATGCCTACAAGAGTGTTTTATTTTCACGATGTTTCTTTATTTGTATGCATTTTGATGCCCCGCCACATAGTGGCCAGGGCATATAGTTTTACCCATGTCCGTCATTCCATCCTTCCGTCATTCCGAAATGAAACAGTTGTAGAGACCATTTTTCGCAATGCCTTCAGATATTGGCCTGATTTTTGGTGTGTTGGCAGATAATGACCAGTTACAAATCGAGTTTGCGTTTTCTCCTGGTTGACCTACTTTTGACCGTATGACAGCTCCATAACATAGAAAGTTTCATTAAAAATAGAAATTTTCATGACAAATGGACATGTATGGACTTTTTTTCGCAATGCTTGCAGATACTAGCCTAATTTTTGGTGTGTGGGTGCACAATGACCACTTACAGATCGAGTTCGCATTTTGTTCCGGTTGGCGTACTTTTGAACATATGACAGCTCACGAACATAGAAAATTTCATGAAAAATAGAAATTTTCATGAGAAATGCACATGTACAGACTTTTTTTCACAATGCTTGCAGATATGCCTAAGTTATTGGTGTATGGGCAAATAATGACCACTTACAGATCGAGTTCGTGTTTTGTCCCGGTTTACCTACTTTTGACCGTATGACAGCTCCTGAACATAGAAAAATTTACAAACTTTAACAAATATTCCCAATTGCTCCAGGCAGGGGCGTTTGTGTCGTTCCGACACATCTAGTTTCACCTGTTTTTGTGTTTGTAAGTTGGGATGTGTTTGTTTGTTGAATTTTATGTGTACAAGATATCTAATAAAAAAATCATTGATGACTTTCACCAAGACTTAACAGAAAGATGGGCCTTGTGACAATCAACTTTTCCAGGTGATACATAACACAATGTTGATGCATGATCATAATTTGTCTGTTTGTAAATCTGTCTCGCTTCAAGGTCAAATAAGCTAGATAATAGTTCTCCACTAGGATTTCTTGTGAACACTAACTTTTGAAGTACCGCCTGTTTTCCCTAAAATTTGACACTCAAGGTCATTCTAGTTCAGTTGGTGTGTACGCACATTTGTATAAAAAAATGTTTATGTTTCAAGTTTAACTGACGAACACTTTTCATGTGCTTTCACAGAAAAAGCCAATTCCAACCAAATACCACTTTGCTGTTGCCTACAGGTTGAATTTTTGTGTACACCATGAATGCTTTATTTACTGATATTATTGCAGCATGGCTTTCCCCACCATGTCATAAAGATATAAACAATCCAGTGCAGAAGATACACCATACATTTACAGGTTGCAGCATAATGCTGTTGGCCTTGACTCTTTTTACCTTGGTACCTACCAGCTGGTGCAAGTTTTAGGAATGTGACTGTAAAGAATGGGCCATTTACTGGCATATCTGTTGAAAAACCTTAAAAATATGTTGTCAGGTACACTACTTATGTCTCGTTTACCTAAATGTGATTGTAAATGTTTTGTACACACACTTATTATCAACATCATATTGCTCTGAAGGCCCCTCTAGACCTTTTGAGACTACCTACCTAAAACTCCTCTTGCATTTTGCCAACTTGTTTTAGGTCAAACATATTACATATAACGTTTCAGTTTAGTTCTAAAGATTTTGTCAACATAGATCATAGTTTGTGTTAACTGTTGAAAATTTGGTAAATATTCAGTTTAATAAGAAATAATAAACACTGTCAGAATATGTCTGAGATCTAAAATAAGTCTGGATTGTAAAGGGTTAAAGAATATGGGCTTTCCTGTGGCGATAGTGAATTTGCAGATACATTATTTGCTTGTGTAATGGCATTGAATTATGACTGACAGGTTAATTAATGATATATAAATTATATCACTGATCACTGAAAAAGTATTTACAGTGAAAGATTAGTTTATATAAGTTGACATATAAAAGTGATGGGTCCAGACATCCATTATTGATCATACTTCAAGAATGGACAATGAAAGACTAAGGCTTATGCAGATAATGTATAACCAAGAGATAATGGCTTACTAATCATATGTCTCCAATATTGCCTAAAAAATAAAAGATTAAAGACTTTGCTGATGTAATGACATGACTCATAATGACATATTTATATATATATATATATATATATATATCACTGATAACACTGTAAACATTATTGATTAAAAATGGCTGATGCACTGATATAATTTAACTGTAAGTAAAGATATGACATATATCACTGTAAGTTTATGTCATATCATTAAAATTACCATACAGTGCCTGGCAGTGGCAAGTACAGAACAAAATTTATAGGACATACAAATATGTTTAAAAAAATTTGTGACACCTCAATAATTTACATGGAAGACTTGCTGACATAATATATGTCAAATAGATGGATGCAATCACCAAGGATCACTGGATCCATTCCTCTAAGAAATATGTGCCATTCCTCTTTCCAAATATATGCCATAACACAAATAAGAAACATTACCAAGGACCTGGTATTCATTAGCAAAAAAAAAGAAAATCCACAAAAAAATGGGATTGGTGAATCTATTGAAGAATAAATGTTTTGTATTGCCTAATGTCTCATCAACTTCAGCTGAGTGCTGTGACCCACAGGTCCCTTTATATTTGAAGCATCATGCATATAAAACCTGAAATCCAGATCGACAGAATAACATATCATTCTTATCATAGAACTTTAATTACCTTCATCCTCTTTTCAGTTAACAGTGCAACTAACAGGCCATGGTCCTATCTGAAAAGAAAATATATATATATATATAATATCCTTCATGTAATGATAGATTTCTTATTTGGAAAGCTGACTTGGGGGGGGGGGGGGGGGACTTGTTAGGAACAGAACATATGGAACATATGAATTAGTGCTGTCTCCTGGTAGCTGAGTCAGCTGGCCGTGCTGGCAGTCTTGGTGACTCACTGCTGGCAGTCCCTGTTCCAGCCAAGCTTCAGCGAATTACACTGTGTGTAGTAAATATAGACTGGTGCATGCCTCAAACTTTTGTCATGCACAGATGTGATGGGTATGAGACAATGACTACTTCTTTATAAGTATAAATCATTAGCCCTGTTAACACTAGAAAAATCATGCTCGACCTAACCACATTACATATTGTATTAAAACTATGCCAAGCCATATGACCGTTTAAACTGCTTTAAACTGTTGCATTAGATTGTTGGTGTCAAGCTTGGTCCAAAACTCACTAGAATCTAGACCCATGTGAAACTTGTTTAGAAGGCTCCAAACAGGAATCCAGCAGGTTAAGCCCAAATTCAGTGCATTTGGAGATCTAGAGCGATCTTAATTTTGGGCGTTAATGGGGTCAATGTACATATTGATAAAGTTTGTCCATCATAAAATTTGTTGCAACTAGACATTACTGTAGAGGAGTATCAGTGCAATATTTTTTCTTAGAAAATGACAACAGCTGTAATCAACAAATGTACAATTAGACACACACCAAAAGGACCAAATGCTTGACTCGGTATGGAAATAATGTATAATACAACTGATTGCTTTACCCAGGAAAACAATCAATATGATATAACAGATAATTACTTAATATAAATAGACAATGAGGAAGTGAAAGAGAGTTTAATAAAATATATGTCCTGTTGTCATAGCAACACTCATAATCCTTGATTTATCAGTCACCAGTTGTATGATTACATGATAGGTTATCAGATATAACATCATCAGGTCAGAGGGGACATTGTCCCATGGTTTTAAGCAAAACAATTGAGTTAAATGTGTAGTTGTTCACTTGTTACATGCTATTAAGCCTCCTTGATTTCAAGTGTATTGATCATAGGACTACAATGCATCCAGATGTCATAACATTAATTTTACATTTTACATGCGCATCTTATGCATTTTATGTATTAGTAGTAATCTGCATTCAAAGGAATGCAAGCCTATATGATGCTCCCATAACCATGTTTGCATTCACTTGTGCGGCCCATATTTTCAGGATCATTTGTGCACATAAGTGACCTTACATTTGTGAATATTCCTTGTTGAGGTTCCTAAATCCAGATCATGTGCCTGATCTACAGCAAAATTATATTGATTTTTCATTGGCCCATACCCAAAATGGCCAGAAAATTCATGAGATTCTGTAAAGGCGTCCATGATTGCTTGAGTTATGTTGTGAAAGAACACACAAACACACACAAATGGATGGGGATGAATACATACTCTCCTGGTGTGGGCGTAAAAACTATTTAAAAAATAACCCATTTACAAATAGGATCATGGAATTAATTGTGTATATTGAACGAAGCTTTGATTAATATCATTTGTTCCATTCCCTGCACTTGCAGCCTCATTTGAACGTGTATGTGATCTGTAGGTGTTTCAAATCATAATGTCTATAATGATTCACAGCCCAATAGTAGATACGATAGCCTGGGCATAGATCCAGCTAGTGTCGTTTGTACGGCAGTTTACTCTGAGAATTGTTCCAGTATACGACAAAAGGCTCAATAGATGAGCAGAGTCAGGTTGCTGATTTGGTTGAACTATCCAGAGGGATCCTGGGCACATAAAGGCTACAGACCATAAGATCCCACTCTGAGGAGATTCCTGCTGTAAAATTACTGGTCCAACAAATTTGATTTGTGGTGTCTCTCTGAAGGGCAGCTTTACTATCACTGAAGACAAGTAAATTTGATTTGTGTTGTGTGTCCCTGTAGGTAAGCTGTATTGTAATTAAAGAAAAAGAAAACTTGATTTGTGTTGTGCCTCCCTTTAGGTGGGCTAAGTTCTAAATGAAGAAAAGAAAATTTGATTTGTGGTGCATCTCTCTGTAGGTTAAGCTAGCTGGGATGAAAGTGAGGCTACCACAGAGGCATGATGGGATAGCCTATATGCAGAATGTAATTAGTTCTGGTAAATTGAGGTGTTATTTTGTCTACTAGCAGTAATGAAATTTCCTCAAAGGCTTTGTTTACCCAGGGTGTTGTTTATAATTAATAGAGAGCTAGTCTGTATTATTTATTTGTTGCCTCAGCTTATTTCATCAGGTCTCATGTGAGCCGGATTGTTCTAGGTTGTCTGATTTAAATGTGGTCTTTCCCAGTAGTGCTCCCTTTTGGTTTTCACCAGTAAATTTCCAATTGAAAATTTATAAAGAAAGTTTTATAAAGAAAGTAATATACCCTGAATTAATTAAACAACGGCTTAAGTTAATGAGAAATGAATCCCGTACTGACTAAGCTTTTTGGTTTATGCAATCAATTAATTAATGTAATTAGGAACAAAGGAATTGCATGAGTATGAAGTGCAGTGGATGCTTTTATGTACATAGACCAGACAGCAGAGTTTTTGAATAAAAATCTAAATAAGAAAGTGGTTAGAGGCCACCACATTTGCCAACAAGGGCAGATTTATAGGAGGGGCAGAGGGTGCACGCCCTTTCTTTCTGACCTAAAAGTCAGAACTAAGAGAAAGGAAACAATACACGCAGGACAGACTTATTAATATTGCCAAATGGCTGTTACATTAGGATTTACATTTTCAAATTCAGCAATATAAATAAACTGAAACCTGTATACTGTTTGCCAGGATTTGATATTTTTCATTTTTGTCAATTCAGCTTCATGCAGTGACCTATGGGTGCCTTGTTTAATTATGATCAATACAAGATATTGGTCATAGGCCACAACCTAAGCCAGCAAAGGACAAAATCATAAGAGGTGCAGGAGGTGCCCAACCCCCCCCCCCCCCCTTTACATGTAAACACCTTAATTGGTACCAAAAAAATAGAGCCAGATTTTGGGTCTCACGCCATTTCCTTCTCTACTTCTACTTGTGAGCTTTGTGCATTAAAGGAGCTCAATCACCTATCTGACCTTTATAAACTAAAGGTAATCCCTTGGAGCTTTTATAAAATTAGGCCAGAAAACATGGATATCACTGCACACAGTCTGCAGGTTTTGTTTATATCAACATGTTTATAAATAAAATCTGGGGGTCCACCAAAATAATCAAAACAAATTCAACAAGGGCATCTGGCAGAAGGTTAGATAAGCCAGAGCTTTGCAAATGGCGTTTTGCAGCAAGTGACCTTTCTACCTCCGCATTTAAGCAACCTTCCACCTTAGGTTACATGATTTTTCTCGTTCGTCAACTTTGCTGTGTTTATAAACCTGTTGTTGATAAATAGGTTGATACATCCTACACAAAGGTGTTCTAAGAACTTTTCGCAACCAAAATTACAGTTAGATCATTAATATTTTCACAGAGGAAGCCAGAAATCATGTACATTCTTTTTTCAATAGGTAGGTGAATGAGCACCTTTAATTCACAGGGATTCCTGGCACACTCATTAACCTATGCAAGGGAATTGAGCCTCCCTTTATCACCTTAATTCACTGGTTACTACAGTTAGCTCTCTGTTACAATGGCTCTTGGCCTGGAAGACACAACAGAAAGAGCCGCATGTCACAGTGGAAAGGAAACCTTTGAATGGGGAGGAAAATATGATTGTGATCAGGGTTACTTCCAAATTTATGGACTGTTCCATGGGTATTAAAATTTCAACAAATTCTGTTCATTACTTAGTGCATAAATCTGTTTACAGACAAACCAAATAGCCTTAGGATAAATGTTAAACCTCTTGCTTATGGCAGAGTTGTAACTATTGGTCACTTTGGAAATGTGATACTGCCCCCCTTGTTGTCAAGTAAGAAACTTTCAGAATGCAAGTCCTGTCACCTTGTGTTGGGTTACATGTTGTTTAACTCAAAACTTCAGATTCCCTGCCAATACGCATGTACAGCAAGAAACAGAAACCTGCTCATTACTAAGCATGATCAATGAAATATTAGCTTTATCAAAGGTAAATCTAGCAGGCTCTACATGGGACAAAAATTACTAGGGTTGTATTGACACAATTTCTCATGATACATCTTTCACAGTGCTATTTATATAACTACACATATAAGTAATATTATATATAGCTTTGTTTGCTTATAACTTTTTCTGCAGTTATATCATGTTTAAAATTCACCAGCTTTGAGGAATCATGAAACCGTCCCTTTGATTGGTTTGATGGTGCCACAGTTGGCGGTTCAAATGTATATCAACCATTTTCTAGCCAGTGATGTTTCCTCTTTCACACCCTTGAGGGCTTACTATTATTGAATGCCGGATGTTGCTAATATATGTCAGACTTTATGTTCAATAGTCCTTTATCGTGAAAGTATCGAGACAGGGGCATCTGACATTACCAATTCATTATTATGATTTTGTATTTAACAATACATTGGTGCCCTGGTGAATTGTTACAGCCCTAACTTTAATAAATATCACACCTGAAGGTTGGCCTGAATTATGTTTCTGTGTCTCAGGCAGTGCACCCTGTACCCCAGGGACCTGTAATCCATGAAACCTGTTGAAACATAGTAAGTGGAAACTCTGATCAGTGCCAGTGAGTGCCACTAAAACACTGAGGGCAGAGTGAAAATTAGATTAGACACTGACGTCTGCTGGAGTTTCATAGCAGATTGGGGAAGGGTATGATAACAGACCCCTGGGTAGGGCTGATCAGGCTACCAGCTAACACTAGTAACAGAGTTAGGCCATGCACTTCTTTCTGACCTCCAGATTTTAAGCATGTTATTTTCCTAGCGTTACAAAAAAATGGCAGGCAAAACATATTTTCCTGGAGATAGGGTATGTTTTTTGTAGGTCAGTGCAATTTCACTCCTGTCTTGCTTGCTTTATCAGCAGATTGTATTGATAAGTAACTTGTTAAATAATACAGCTGTTAAATAGCTTTTTAGGTAGTCTCATATGCAAGAAGGACAAAAACAGTTTCCAGCATCATTAAAATATTTACTTTTAGAATTAAAGGATATATAATTCTCAGATCTAAGTTTCCTCCATAGCCCAGATTTTAATTTTTGATATAACATATTTTTAGTGCTGAAATTTCCTTGAATACAAATTCATTAAGGATATAACTGTGTTCTGCTCCTGGGTTGGGTAGAGCATGAGTTTGACTCTCAGCTGAGGTAGTGAGAGTTTTAGCTGCAGGCTTAATGGGAAGGCTGTGCCACATGGCTATGTTTTACTTGAAAATGAGCTCATGTTTCGGGGGTTCTTAGGTGGTATGACCCAGCAATGGGGAAGATTACACACCCAGGGTCCAGAGGTGCAGCATTAAAAATGGAGGCAGTTCCCTCCAACACAAAAATATTAAAAAAAAGGCTTGACTTTAGACCTGAAGTCCTTGGTTGAATTCCCACCCCAGTCCTCAGTGGCAAAATGGTCAAGTCATATCATTCTGCTGAAGTTAAAACAACAATGTATGGATTCTTGATTTTTATTAACCATGTCAAGCTATGTACATGTGTAACACCTGATATCAAGAAAGGTTATTTGTGGCATACTCTAATTGTATGGTTACTTTTATCCTGATTCTGTAGGCAGTGGCATTAACAGGGCATGGACCTATCCCAGAAAGCTTAAAGTTCATGTTTCATCATTATGAGTTATCATAATCTGCATCCAGTTGACAGAACAGTGAAACCTGTGTTATGAGACTTCCCATGGGACTGGCCAAAGGTGGTCTTAATTCACAGGTGGTCTTTCAGACAGGTTCCACTGTGCTATCAACAGGTTATGGACTTATCCTCCTGAGCTGTTTAAGAGATTTTACATCTTACCCACGAGCTACCAAAAAGTTCCCAATATTTTTGCCATGTCATGCTGTAAATTTCAAGGGTACATACAGCTCATAGTATGCTATTACCCAAAACAGGTACAAGAGTCAAATGTTTACAGTGTGATGTTTCATTCAGCCAGTGACATTGAGTTTGATTAGAAATAATATCCTTGTTAGTGTTACCGCATTTTGATGTCTGCATTGTGTTTATCCATGGACCATGCTGAGTAATTGCATGTTTCCACTCGCAGGAAGTATCTATTTAAAGGAGGTGAATAGACCAGTAGAACATCTGTTTGGTCAGATTATGTAATTTTGGAATTGGCATATTGCTTCTGTTTACATTCTCCGGTAACCATACAACCAACCTTAGCCCTACTGTTTCTATATTTGCATTCCCAATTTGGTCCTACTTTTCATATTAAGATTAAAGTTCTTGGACAGCCTGTGGTACTGATTCTCAGTTACACCAAAGCTAAGTTGCATGTTTTTTAATCTTTATTTACCTAGAAGAAAATGGAAAATCAAATCTGTCCTGGTGAGATTCTCTTCAGTCCCAGGAGAAATGAAAATTTTCTTCTGTCATAGGAAGAATGAGAAGTGCCATCTATCCATGGAGGAATGAGAATTCTCATTTATCCTAGGAAGAATGAGAATTTTCATCCATCCGTGGAAAAAAATTATTATTCACATCTTTCCTTAAAGTAATGGGAAATCTCTTTTTTCCTGGGAAGAATAAGAATTCTCATCAGTCTTTGAAGTAATGAGGATGTTCATTTTCCTAGGGTCAGATTAGAATTCTCTTCTTTCCTGGAAGTGGAAGTACAGTAGAAAGTCGAATATCCGAACATCATTTATCCGAAAAATCGTTCATCTGAAATAAAATATGGAGAACCGAAATTTTGACCATTCATCCGAAATCTGAACAATGACCAAAAAAAAATCAAATAAAAATGGTATTAAAGATCGTCTTATTCAAAACAAAAGTAGCTACATCAGCGGTGATACATTTTGCCGACTGATTAATGCCGAGCATAGGCAGTAGGTTGAAAACACCGCCACACTGGTCGGGGTTGTCCTCGCTTTAATCAGAATGCCCAGCCCGCGGTAATTAACCCGTACAAACAAAATGTTACGAACACAGGTTGTAGGTGTGATAAACTCAGCCTCGCAGATCTGTGTTATCCTCGCCTCAGCTTGATCAGGATAGCTTTGATCTTCGTTCTGGTAGTGGCCCAGGTATTAGTTGAATTTACATTAGCCTCCGTTATTTACCAACAAAGTCAATTAGCCAGATTATTTTACACAATTTATGGGAATTTTGATTAACTAGTACCGCTGCTTATGACTGCAGTTGAGGGAAGTCTGAGCTTTTCATAAATCATGCTACAAAGCTAATAAAATCATTGTGATAGTGAATGTCAACACGATTTACTGCTCATCCTCATTATTCTTCATATGAATTTTTACATACTGTTAACTCTTACTCTTCAATGAAGTCATGTAAGTGCCATGTCCTGTCAGTTGGTGACAAGCTGTCGATCCTTGCAAGACTGACACCGGTACCAAGCCAGCTGACCTGGCCAGAGAGTTCAACGTCGAAAGATCTACGATCAGCCACATTTACATGTTTCATTTATTTGTAACCAAAATGTGTACGTAAACTTGTTTACTTGTGCATTCAACCGATCGTCTCGCTTGTCATTTCAATAAAAATACTGTATAAAAGTTCCCGCAGTTAACCTATCTGCCGAGAGATGGAAGCACTTTCGAGGTCATGGCAGGTCATTCTAGTTATCATGGCAGCCACGCGTGACATGATGTCGGTACGATATTGATTGTTTCCAATGCAGAGCTGTTCAGCCATAATTATAATTGTATCCCCAAACAAAGTCGGGGGATGCTATGTTTTCATACCGGTCCCGCCGCCGCCGCATATAAATCTTGTTGGCGCGATAACCCAAAAAATATTTCACGGAACTTTACCACACTTGGTATATGTATTGATATGGGTAAGAGGACGACGCCTATTTAAAATGAGGTCATGACCTTTACTAGGAGAGTGTCCTTGACCTTGAATAGGTCCAATTTTGGGGAAAATCACACAAATTCTTTAATATCTCAAGAAATCTTGCATGGATTTATCCCAAAATGAAGTTGATGGAAGATCATGGATAGGGTTGTCATGTTCCAGAAACTGGTGGCGCCACCTATTATTCTTTACTTGTTTTCGTGCCGTTTAATACCCCCAAAATTGCCACCTTACAGTACTGTGAGCATTATAAGTCAAAAACTAATGGACAGATTTCTTTTATATAATGCATATACATAGGTATGGGTTATGGGATGATGTTTATTTAAATTGGGGTCATGACCTTTCCTATGATAGTGGCCTTGACCTTGAATATTGCCATATATGGTGAAAATCACACACCTCTTATGATATCTCCAGTGTTGATAGCCATATGGATTTCAAACATGATTTATGTATGGCCCACCACTAAAGTAAGAACCCTATAGGTTCTAGGGTTATGAGGTCAAAGGTCAAGGTCAATTGACTGGCATTTTAAAAGATACTGTGGATGCATTTTAAGCCAAACTTTCATCCTAGGTCTTCCATCTTGGATATATTGCTCACTTGCCGATAGTGGATGATCCATATAAATTTTGGGGTCACAAGGTCAAAGGTCAAGGCCACAGGAGCTATCTGTCCAAAAATTAGTTTCTGGATGATAATTCCTGCTTTTATTGATGTATGGATTTCAAACTTGACTTGTATATGTCCCATTGGAAAAGCAAGACCCAAATTGATTTTGGGGTCATGAGGTCAAAGGTCAAGGTCACAGGAAACCTCTTTAAACGATTGTGGATGCATTTTCAGCCAAACAATTCATCTCAGATCTTTCATCTCGCACATAAATTCACCTGCCAAGAGTGGAAGACCCCTATCAATTTTGAGGTCACAAGGTCAAAGGTGAAGGTCACAGGAGCCATCTGTCAAAAAATTAGTTCTGGATGATAATTCCTGCTTTTATTGATGTATGGATTTCAAACTTGACTTGTATATGTCCCATTGGAAATGCAAGACCAAAATTGATTTTGGGGTCATGAGGTCAAAGGTCAAGGTCACAGGACACATCTTTAAAAAGATGTGGATGCATTTTCAGCCAAACATTTCATCTCAGATCTTTCATCTTGCACATATAGTTCTCCTGCCAAGAGAGGAAGACCTCTATCAATTTTGAGATCACAAGGTCAAAGGTGAAGGTCACAGGAGCCATCTGTCCAAAAATTAGTTTCTGGATGATAATTCCTGCTTTATTGAGGTATAGATTTCAAACTTGACTTGCATATGTCCCATTGGAAAAGCAAGACCCGAATTGATTTTGGGGTCATGAGGTCAAAGGTCAAGGTCACAGGACATCTTTAAAAAGATCAAGGTCACAGGACCAACATCTTCAACAAGATTGTGGATTGTTAGATGGAAGAAACAATAAATATGCCAAGTGTCAGTATATGCTGCTAAAAATGGGGGTCTATTCTTAAAGGGGGGGGCCTACTATGTCTGGGGATACTCTGCTACCTGCGGTGCCAAGAAATGTCTAGTTAATATATAATAATGTGTTCTATATGGTGAATTTATTAAATTGATCCAAAATGTTATAATATACTGTTGTTGTCTTCTTATTTGCGGTGGTTTCAAATTTGCATTATTTGTGGTCGCTCTCTGACCGCGAAATTGAAACCACGCAATTTTGAATGCATATATACCAGACCATGATCATTAATTTCAGAAGCTGCCGATAGTTTGCGACAGTTGAGATTTATCTTCAGCTACGTAGTGATGTCCATCGAGCCTGGTGCATATAGGCCCACGTTAAATGATTCAGTGAGAATGACAGGGCCCATTTAAAATAATATCGGTTGGCTTAGATGAAAAAAAAACGGGACCCTTTGCAGGTGCGTGCTAACGCCGGCGGATGCGCCCGGCAGTTTTTCCTGTCCCCTGGTACATTACTGGAAAGTGATAATGCCCGCTGGGCAGTAATATTTAAAAATTACGTGTATATGTGCAAAGTTAGATGACATCCAGTGCCGGTTAAAATGAATATTGAGTAGAAGGTACTCTTTCACATTGTGCCGTATTTAGTCATGTTACTGAATAAAATTAGCCATTAAAGAAGTGAATGTAGCTGCTAGGGTTGCGCCACCTTGTAACTGTATAAAGGATTAATTCTATGAAATCATAACGCGCCAAACGATGTATGATTGGCTAGTGATGACGTGAATTTTGAATATATTTGAAAGGTCACAGTTCATTTTGGCACCAAAGTGCCGTAAAACAGTGGAATATTATGTTTTGCTTCAGATTTAAACTGTGAGAAACTGAATACGTTTCCTTCTTTCACCTATATAGCATTAATTAGCAACATTAACGGCACTCAGATTATTCTGGGCACATCCCTGCCTTTGACCCAGAAACAAGGGGGCTACCTACAGGCGTCCCTTGTTGGTTGAGCAGGTGATTACGACTCGACTTTTAATAAACAAGAGTAAGATACCCTTATCAAGACAGTTTCCCTAAACAAACTTAATGTATGGTTTTGTAGTTACAAGTTGGTATCTCAACACACCTTAATAACATTTGAGTTGTTTTAATGAGCCTCGGCCCTGAACTAATTAAAGCCAGCGGGGTCAATGCTTCCCGCAGGCGTCGGCTCAGCCGTCTGTGAATGTTCGAACATGCGATATCTGGACAGAGAAAAAGTAGACCTAGATAATAGTGAAAGCACCGGTTAATGAAATTATTTTTGATAAAAAAATATACTACTAGACCAATGATAGCTAGAGCGAGGAAAAAGGAACCCCGTGAAACTTTTAAAAATATAAAAACCGCGAAAATTCAGCCCCGCCGATATAAAGGCAACCACAGTATTGTCACACGTTTATCAGGGGCTAGCTTAATTTGGGTCAGTCAGTATTTGGTAATGTCACAAACTCGGCGGTAGGCCTAATCATGTTGATTCAATTCATAGAGCAATTTCATGCAAAATCGTTCATCCAAATGATCGTTCATCCAAAGAAAAAGCTTGTCCGCCGAGGATTTCCGATAAACGATGCTCTACTGTAATGAGAATTCTCATTTGACCAAGGAAGAATTGGAATTCTCACCTGTTGTGTACAAATTTTGATCTTTCTTAAGAATAAGAAAATTCTCATCTCTCCTTGAAAGAATGGAAATTCTCTTCTGTCTGTAGAAGAATAATAATTCTCAGTTTTCCTTGAAAATACAAGAATTTTCATTTGTTCTCAAAAGAATAAGAAAAATTCTAATCTGTCTTCTGTCTTAAGGAAAAAGTCTTATCCATCCTTTGACATACCCCTACATCTGTTAATATATTTTGTATTTTGGTTTTGCGCAGTTGGTTTATAGATAGTATATGGATAATCTATCAAATTTCCCAATGGTCATTCTCACAAAAAACTCTTTGACCATTGAAACTTTCATTAATTAAAAAGTTTAATTAAAATTTAAATAAAGGAAAGAAAATGTGCAAACTTACAGTATGGTCATATTTATTTGTGAATTTTAAAGATAATCAGAATTCCACATAATCAAAATATAAAAAGTATAGAAAGTGTACAGTAATGACGAGTATTATATACATATAAATATATATATATAGTGTATTTCAATTAGGGTATCACAGTCAGTAAGATGACAGTATGTAGAATATATAGGACTCTGAATAGAGCAAGGCAGGCAGTGCTGTGCCAATCACTTCACAGTCTGTTGTCAGGTAAGTGATGGAGGGAGCAGTGCTTCTGTGATCAGGTGAGCTGCTGTATAAGCAGGCTGCAGGCTGCTCCAGCACTGCTCCAGCGACTTATTGATCTGACAGCACCGGGACACAGCCCTCTCAGAAGGGCCCCTGCTCAATACCTGACAAGAATTTATGTCTCCAGACCGGTGTGTGAAACAACTGACAGACTTAAATATCTTGATCCAATATTGGCCCAGACTGGCCTGTTTAATGAAGTGCCAAACTTGATCTTATGTGAGCTGCTTGTCCCAATAAAATAAAACACCAGATTCCTGGCTGCAGATATATTTTGTTCAGTTTCCTCAGTTACATCTTAAGTATGGATTAGGTTTGTTCTGATTATTATTTTTTTATTGATGATTGGTCATTTTATTTCAAGGTTGAATAAATCAGTTGCATTTTTTATTTTATTTTTAAAAAACGATTATTATTAATGATGGATTCAAGGAAGTCATATATTGGGGGGAAATCTCTGGAGTCTGTCAGAAACATAACGCAGGCCAGACACAAAATAACAACAACTGGAGCCACATCTCTTCATGAGTGTAATTAATAGGTCACAATACCATAACGTCATCATTTATCAAGTCTACACATGATAACTGAATAACGCAAGATATGAAGGTGTTTCAGTGTTGTCAGAATGGCGACGGCTACTTCATATGTTGTAAAACTAATCAGATTTCATGGGAGATGTAACTTTTTAAGATGTTTTGTGATATTCCCAATTGTTGCATTGAATAATTTCTAAATTTACTGTGTCATATTTATTCAGAACACATAAAAGAAAAAGGCTTTCACATCTAAGACATTTGGAAAAAAAATCAGGACTGTCATGTTTTATTTAAAATGAAGTTTGAGGGAAAATTCCATGTAGGATCCTTTAAAGACAGGGTTAGCACATAACTCAAGTTGAATGAAGGAGCAAATAAAATTTGCAAAAAATAAAATAAATAAATAAAAATGCTGTACCAACAACTGTTTTACTTGATCTTGTGTGACAACCTGATGTGATATATTTGTTTATTGAAAAACTAAAAAAAACTTTGCCACAAGACTTGACTTTTAAATGATGACTCTACAGATATGAGTCTCTCCATACATGATTGCATGTGACAGATGAGGGATTTCTGATGTACATTGGTGATCTCTGCAGGGAGAGTAATGTCTGGACTTGGATCCTCACAAGAATATGCTAGCTCCATCTTTTACCTTTTTTATCTGTTATTTGAATTATTATTTCTAAATGAGTGCACAGGGGTAGCAGTGTAGCCTGTACTTCACAGCAGTATGGATTAAATTATCATGCAATATACATAAAGTATTCCTTTGATGGAAAGAGATGATTTTTTAGCATTTTATATTATACAGTATGAAGTTTCTGGTACATATGTGAAACCATGCAGTGTTTCTTGAGTTGGTGAATGCAAAATTTAAGTAAAAGTTGAATTTGTCAATTATATTAACTGCAGTTAATGATATAAAGTTACGAGCATTATTTAGCATGACCATTGTCAAGATTACAGATGAACTGGTCACAACCAAGGTCAAGGTTACATCATGATTTCTTGCATTACTGCCTTTGGCTAGGTCAAGGTTATGTTGTGAACTGTAATATCATTAGTCGTAACATAGCAAGGTAATTATAACAAATATTTAGGTCAACATTGTTTGCCTTGAATTTACCTTTTCATTTCTACAGAGGGACTTTAGGTTTTAAAGTTTCCATTATATATTAAAAGAATGCTGTGCAATGTTCTCATTTGCTTTATTAACAGAGATGCTTACATATTGCAAAAAAATATGTATTGTTATCATATAAAAATTAACCATAAAGTAATGCATTTCAATTCAGGATTGAAATTATACACAAATCTTGAAAAACTAATGTGTTAATAAAAAAACTATTATTCTTGATACTTATGTGTTATTTGCCCATTTAGATTAATTTCAAGGACAAAATATGACCATCATTGTTTTTAGATACATTAGAAATGTATTGACCATATTTGAACTTCAGTTACATTTAAATATCCCTGAAAGAATTGAAACAGATCTTGGTTTAAACACTTTTAAATATATTGTAATATAAAATTTGGCAATCCATGTTAAATTTAATGCTAACCACTGATAATGAACCTGTTCTCAAAAAATATTTCTAGCTCTTTTTACCTGATCCTTATATGCTATTATGTCACACATTGTGAAAGGATATTAGTGATAATTGTTAAAAGATACAGTCAGATCATGCACTATTTTTAGTTTGTTTCCCTTCAATATATAATTACAGCAGAAACATCTAGCTTACACACCAGGCCCTGCAAAAGATGCTTTCATTCATAAATATTTTTATTCTGATGAGAAGAGACAGAAATATGTGGAGCAATACTAGCATTGTTTTTCATAATAAAAAATCCTACATCAGGCATGTTAGAAGCACCTCTAGTGTAGAAGAACATGAAAGACATGAGGGATAGTGTGATAGACAGGGCAGGCTGGAGTAGGGCTGTTATACAGTACACATGTGCTGAGTTGTGACTAGTGAGACTTTTCTTATATACATACTTCTTATGTTTCTTGGAACTGTTTTCTTTCTGGGCCAAGCCAGGTTGAAGGAGTCCACACTTCTTGTTGAAGCAGGTTTACTTATGTGTCAGGACTAGGTTCTTAGGTTCCCATGTTCCCCAATACTGGTGTTCCCGAGATCTATATGTTTGGTGCTCTATAACAGAACAGTTACATATAGTGTTTTATATATAAAAATAACAAGATTTGGTTGTGTGTGTGAGGTAAAAGTGATGTTATTTGCATAGGAGCAAAAAAATAATAAAATAAATGCATTGAGACTTAAGCAATTAATGTTAAGTTGTGGATTTTGAAATTAAAATGTAGTTCTTTAAAAAAAATATAAATTTTAATTATTCTGTGAATATCAATCATTGCGTCCTTATCATAAAAATGTTCATGTGCATTGTGAACTAATGATTTATTAATACCCACAATCCAAAACAGCTGAGTTGTGCTCTTGTAAGTACAATCCATAGGGTGTTCACATGACCTTGACTTCTTTGTTTTGTTTGACTTTCACATAACTTGATCTCTATGACCTTGACCTGAAGCTGTAGTTGACCTTCAGAGTCATAGCTGCTAGCTTGGCAAAAAAACAACTACAGGGAAATTGAAGTGCAGTAATAATATTAAAACACCCAGTTGTGTTCATTTGAACAAATAATACACCGTAACAATATTCATAAGAAAAGACATTTTCATGTAAATTTAAAGATATTCATATTCAAAAATATCATAAAAACTTCATAAAGAAAATATTGTTTACCCACATGAATGTTTCCTGATCATATGATCTAAAAATATATGCATTATAACATTATGAAAAAATGCTTTATAACAAGACAAACCTCAAACAAGAATCAAATTTTCTACTTGCTAGAAATACATTTTTGCTGAATCATGAACTTATACCACAATACATCAAATTTTAATTAAGTGTTACACATGAAATAAACTGGAATGCTTTCCATGAAGCATCTGTGGTGAACAATGCTGCTACCTGGTGGTTGCTTCAGGAATCATTAAGTTTTCCAGTCACTGTACATTATCCATTTGACCTGACTGAAGTTACATTATCAGGTACACTACCAGGTACGAGGTATATCAATGATTTATATATTTTATCATATTTTTCAGATATGAGTACCAGTGGTGTGATGGCATCAAGTACAAGAAACCGACACAGCTGCCGGCACCCAAGTACATCGACCACCTCATGGACTGGGTGGAGACACAGATCAACGATGACAGTACCTTCCCTACAAAAGCAGGTCAGGGATCAGCAATTATACGCAGTCTTCATGTCAGTTTGGCCTGTTTGGGCTGTGTTAATAAATTTATCATGATACTGTACATTTTGCAGTACTTGCAATACAGTACACAGTATGATACGTAATAGTTTAATAAAGTTTAGATTCTAATCCAGATTTCTTCCTTATATATAAAAATGTCACCAAATTTCTGTCATAAAATTTAATTCCAAACTTTAAATAAAACTTAATACCAAATGGTAGGGTTTATAAAGTTCCTTCAAAACCTTGAAAGCGATCTTTGAAAAGTCCTTAAAAATTTGATGAGTGGTATGCTCCCTGATGGAGTTAGCCAGTTAGATGCCGTTCAGCTCATTTCTAATTCATAATACTGTACTTATCATGTTTTTTAATGGCACTGAAAGACTATGCTTAAATGCCTGATAAGTCATATATCATCAAGAAACGATACAGGGGCATCTCACAATATCAGTGCAGTATTTCACTTTGTATCATGATGGTGGATCGTTACAGCCATAAGCCTGTTGTGGACACACCTATGACAAGGTAATCTTATTGCCTCCACCAGCAGGATGGCATGCATTCTTCCCCTTTATTTGTGTGTTATGTTTGTTCACAATATAACTCAGGCAATCATGAATGGAATCTCATGAAATTTTCAGGGCATTTCAGGAAATGGGCAAATGAAGAATCAATAAGATTTTGGTGTGGATCCAGCACTTGATCAGGATTCAGGAAAAATACTAAGGAATATTCACAAATGAACAGACACTTACGCATGAATGAACCTGGGAATATGGGCCCAATAAGTGAATACAAACATATGGTCGAGGCTTGCATTCCTTAGAATATAGATTTCTAGTTACCTTTTATGATAAGAAAGGACGGTTTTAATGTGCTTATTTCTCTTTTTTTTTTTTGCAGGTGTACCATTCCCTAGAAACTATATCCCGACAGTGAAGAAAATCCTGACCCGCTTGTTCAGAGTGTTTGTCCATGTGTACATCCATCATTTTGACAAGCTAGTGGGAATTGGCGCAGTAAGTGGAACAATAGTGATTACCTATATGGATAGAGGTTATGTATACATCACTGTATGTCTCATCCATATATTTTTGTCTTAATTATATCTCTGAAGTTTCAGTGAAATTATGCAAGAGCTGTTTCATTTGCCATCGAAATATTCATTAAATTTGAGGCGTTAATTGAGAAGTGGTATTTTTGTTCTGTCATCATATTCATCATATGTGGGAATGTTAAAGCACTGACTTTTATTGAACATATTCCCCACAAATTTGAAGTGTTTCAACCAAATGATTCACAAAGTCTTCCAACCAAGTCCATGGCAAATTTGAAAATTAGTGCCTTTGGTCTTCAAGGTCACATCTGGAGAAATGTGGAAATTAAAATGGTAACTTTTGAAGTGCTCTATATTTTTTTAACTCAGATTTAATACACAAAAAAGCTAAAAAAAAACTTACGCAAACTTGACTCCTCATACTCCTGGCCAGTTAGTATTGTTTATCATGATCTAGTAGTTTAGTTACCAAGGAGGATTTCACTCAATTTAAATGATGCTCATGAATCATCATGATCAAGATTTGATATATCTGTATTAAACTAAGAATATGATACACTTAAAGTATAATTACTGTTACAGGAACCACATGTGAACACATGCTACAAGCACTTCTACTACTTTGTGACAGAATTCACTCTGGTGGACCAGAAGGAACTGGAACCCCTGGTAAGTCGAGAACACATACACCACACCTCCCCCTAAGTCTTGTCCCAACCCATGAATGTTAATTAACAGTTCAAAGTTCAGCTTACTAAGCCCCCCCCCCACTTTTCCAAATTAAGAAAACAATCCATGGTGGACTGGAAATGGTGAAGGATGGAAACACAGTGTTCCTTGATTAAAAAGTGTCATATTACTTTTATAATAAATGTGATTTGTATGGTTGGTTCCCTGGTTATCATGCTGAGTATTAATTAATATTCAAATTGTGCCTTAAATTTATCTTGCATTTGTCCTTTGTGATTTGCTGAATTTTGTATAAGTCAGGTATGATTATTTTAAAATGGCTGTGTCTTTTCATAAATTTTGTATTGCCTTTGTGTACATGTGCCGCTTAAATAAAATGACAAAATTTTGTATTGGTATGTATAGGCCTTTCCAAAGTTTCGTAATCCCAGTACACATTCAGGAACTTATGTTGGGAATATTTTTACTTTTACTTCATAATTTATCTTCCTGAATGTTTGGTCTGGCCAGAGGTATGGGCTCCGGATTGTTCCCTCCATTTTGTATCCGTTATGATCAGTGGCAGCCTGTCATTATTATCATAATAATTGAATGAACAGTATAATTACCACTGGAAATTTGTTGTGAATTACATTATATAATTTCCAACTCCACCATGGAAACCTGCCTACCTAATATCAACAAGAAAAGACATATATATGTAAATATGTTTGTAAATAGTTATGAAGCTTATGATACTAATTATTATTAAGGTGAGGGTAGTGTTTTAAGGGAAACAGTACTTAGAAATGTTGAGGAAAAGCTGTTTTACTTAAGGAACTTTGGTAATTTTTTTTTAAAATAAGTAAAAATATATTTAAAGCTACTGGCATACTAAAATTGTGGCACAGAGGTTTAGTGGTTTACACAGTTCTTATTCCAGACGGTTTAAGTATCAGGCTTAAGTATTAGATACCTTGCTGCATTTGATATATCAGAACTTTTCAAGCTTAGTGAACATCCATGATGGACACTCATGTTAAGAATATTTTTTCAAATTCTGAAATAGTTTTCCCCGACTTCAGATATTTAGAAGCAACATGGGCAAGACGTGACAAGCTGATTCTCCTGATTAAGTTCAGAGCCACTAAAACAATCTTCTTTTATATTACATTATCTTCTATTATAAAGTAATATGCAGTTATACATATAAAGTAGTCATTGTAATCAGATAAGCTTTTATAATCTGGTGGTTAATATAATACAGTACATAAATGGAGTGTTTCATAATTTATATCAGACTATCAGTAAGGCCAAAAAGAAAAGGTATGGTTCTAACGCACATTTTTTTCAGAAATTCAGTGCGGGCCGGCGATATTTTATTTTTGACCTTTTTTTAGTATGTTTCGATAATAATGTCATATGATCAGGGAAAAAAGGGGAAAGTAACAGATTTTTTTTGCTGAACAGGTAAAAGCACTACATAACAAAGGAAATCTTATCGAAAATTGCATAATTTTATCCTCTTGAAAGATGAAAATAAAAAAAAATTTTTGATGCTTAGGTTAATATTAACGCAGGCAGTGCCTAAGAACCATACAATTTATTTTTTTGGCTTAATGTTATTCAACTTAATGTGTAGCATTTTTTGCATTTTGCTTCATCTTTCTGTATCTGTGCTCAGCTGCATTCATCCCCTTTTGTTTGTTGTGCTGCTACCTATGTAGCTATTTTTAAAGCATGAATAGGAGCCTCGAGCCTACAACCATCTTACTTTACCATTAAAAGACTCGGGCAATTCTCCTTGCATGTTTTCAAGAAGAACTACATACGCCAAAAGTCTTTAAATAACACAGGTATAGCTTTGTAATCATCTAGCTTATTTGAAAACAGACTGAGGACAGAACCAGTTTGTATGGTTCAAAGAATTGGTAAAAGTAAAAATTGTGCAGGGTGCCAATCTATACTGATTCAGTTCTTCATTCAGTACTTTTCTCTGACACATCATGTTGTATATTATTAATATATATTTTTTTAATTTTATCTTTTTCAATTAACCTCTGTTCATTTTCTCTTCATCACATTCCTACCTTTCAAGCTCAAATGCTAATGTACTCTGTTCATCACTACAGATATGCAAAGAAAAATGTAGAAAAATATTTCTGGAAATGCATGGGATATTTACTTCCTGATGGGTTCCCCGGGCATAAATATAACCTGCCTTTGCTATTTATTTTGATATTCTTGCTTTAAATCTTTTCTGGTGTGTTTGAACATTTGTCAGTGATAAGTTTATAATGATATTTTGATATGATGATTAATGATATGACTGTATATCTATAAAAATTTCCCAAACTTGGACCATAGTTCCATTCAGTACCAAACAAGTGTTTTGATCAATTTGCAGAATTTCTACATAGCAGTTGTATGGCACAACATATATACAGAGATAATTTATCAGTAAATGTCACGGGACAATTTAACAGTTCCCTTTGCATGCCTAGAGGCTTATGTTTAAATTTTACTGTTTAAAATATTTTGATTGCTGTAAGTCCTTGTCATTAACTGATGTTATTATTTGAGTTTAACCGATGGCTTTTTTGTCATTGTAAGGAGATGCCGTTCAGCTACTTTTACTTTATAGACTTCCATGTTGTTTAGTATTGTTGTAGATACATTGTAATAAGTCAGAATCATGGCAAATATCTGGGACATGTGGCTTTCTTGTAAAAAATAGATGTGAGGATGATCATGAACTTGACTGTTTTATCTACGATTAGAATTTTATCTACATTCCTCGCACAGTGGTTGTACACTGCAGTTGTTATGAATCTCCTTCATTTCAATTGCTGCTTTATATAGGAATTCTCCAGGTTCCACCACCAGGGCTGGCACAGGGCAAAGAATTGTTATCAGACCAATGAGAGCATGGTACAGCATTGTGCATCCAGCTCCAAGTTTCAAACCCACAACACCTGCCATCATTAGTCTGATTAAATCAGTTCAGGCACAGGGCCAAGAATCCAACAAGCGAGAACAGGGTGGCGTGGTTTTAAAACTGCAGAGCACTTAATTTGATATTAACATGCTCTCAGCAAAGAATGATAGCCTAATTATGAACTTCATGTTTGAAGCACTATTAACCGGAATTAATTGCAGCTATCTTGATTCAGCTGTAGTACACTGCCCACACAGAGGCAAGAGGAATGTGTGACATTCTGGTGCATTCCAGAATGCATTATGTGCAGGCACTGTTGTCCAATGTAAAGGGCAGCCCTCCATTGAAAAGCAGTGTCAGAATATAAATACAGGAACAACCTACCGATGTTGAAATAATACTTTGTATCACAATGTGTTGGTGCACTTTAAATCATTGCAGCTAAAACTGAAAAGGAGTGAAATTGAACTCAAAGAGTCGAAGAATATAGGTGTAGTCAACATTCTGCATCAATTTACAGATCCAAAGGTTCATAACATTGCAGAAATTTTACTTCATTAAATTATACATATATTATTGATGTGTGACCATGTATATCCTGGTATGGTACCTCTGCAACAGTATCTTTCAGAAATACACATTTACAAACATTATGGCTCAGAGAGGCAGCAGCTTACTGCTTGAAAATCTGAAATATAATGTAGAACCAGAAATTTTCACAAGCATGTAACATTTGTGAATTTTCACAACATTAAATTTATCTGGACCTTTAAAATTAAATCAATGTATGTAAGTTCAGTGAAAAACACGTCTTTGAAAATATGTTGATTGTTGTAAAAAAAGGGGCTTTGCAAGGGCATTGTTTGAACAATAATTATACAGGGACCACACACACTGCCTGCCTGATTTTGTAAACACAAATACATAACTGACCAGGGCTATCATCCATAACCAAGCTTTGCTTTTGCTACCATATATTTTCTATCGCAATTCATTTATTTATTGCCATAGAAAAAGTTACCACAACCAATTCGCGAAAATTACATGCTCCCAAAACGTCTGACTTTGCCAATTCACAAAATTAAGGTTTCGCGAAAATGACATGTTCTACAGTATAAGGATCCCATAGTATCCGGTAGAAATGCATACTAATACTTAAAATAGGGTTTTTAAGGGGTGTTGGGTTTTACTTACTGGTATGTTATAAGTTGTACATTTTGACCGACTGCTCATATCCTCTCAGATCAGTTTCATGGAAACAGTCTTTGTTAGTCATACACACAGGCTTGATAAATTGCAGGTTTTAAAAAATGAGTTTGCAGGAGAACATAGCCAACTTGCTTGTGTATTAATGTATTTTCTGTTCATCTTTTTTGCAGAGTTCTTTGCATGGGCTGCCAATGTGTTGCATGATTGCTTGCTGGAAATTCTGATGAAATTAGTTGGCAGTCTTCAGATTTGCTTTCCATTGCTGCAGTTTTGATTTTCAGTTCTGAAGTATGATTTTCTGTTGCTGCTTTGATGCCGAGATGAAGAATTTATCTGCAATAAGAAATTGTCTTTTACTTCATGTTCACAGTAGACTCAGCTTACATATAATAAAAACCACAGCAACAATACATAATATGTTTTATTACATATTAGGGATTGCACCTACTTCCAAAGACACAGAAACAAGGCATGCAGTTTTAATTTTGTAACGTATTTCCTGTGTAAAGAGGGCTTATCCATCCCCCAATCACGTTGTGGTGGTGCAACACGGCATTTTGCATTGTATGCAATCTGATTGGCCCAATATTTCATCCTGCCCTCTTGTGGCTCTTTGCAGGCTCTTTAATCAGTGTAATTGTCAATGGCTCCTACTAAAATCCATGAATAAATATACAGGTACAACAAACGAAATGTGTTTTTAGATTACTGTACTTTAAAATCTTTATTACCTGGAAACATTGGGAGAGCCAATTAAGATATTTCAAGGCAAAATTTGTTCATTTAGGATATTACCATAGACCTCTCTAATGCTGGTACCTCTTATTTTGAGCAAAACCTCAGGTCCCACAGCTGTCTGCTGTGGAGATGTTCCAATGTATTTAAAAATGTAAATCTAAAATATGGATACATTGTAATATGTGCATGAAGTTGTGATCTGTGTTATGCTATCAATAGCCTGGTTGATGCATTATTTCATAGCCTTTTCTGATGGTTTAGTTCTTCACAGCAAAGCAAGCATGGTTTTCTCACTAACAGCTCTTTCCTCTCTCACTCACAGCTTTGTTGATGGTTTGGTTTCTCGTTTGTGTTTCAGAAACACCTGACTGAGACCCTCTGTCTGTGATTGGTTGGCTGTTTCCGGGAAAAACAAATGTTGGTTTGCAATCAACAACATTATCCACCCTAATCACCTCACCTTTTGACCATGCTTGTGTTTATTCTGTGTTCTTAATTTAAATAATTGTCTTCTTTTATGTGTTATATATATATATATATATATATATATATATAAATGTCTCATTTATCAAGATTTAATTATCACATTGTGGTCTTTTATGTAAATTGGTAGGTAGATTTACATTATGTTGTAATGGATACATTTGTTTTGTTGCTACGGGTACATTCAGGTTGCCATTTATATTGTTTGCATTGATGTTGCCAGATGTTATCTGTCTGGTAGCCATGGATATATCTGTCAGATAGGTTTCCTTGGATTTACCTGTCAGAAAGGTTGCTATGCATCTCTCCTTCAGATAGGGTACAGTGGGTTTCATGGTTTTCATGGAAATATATTCATCATACAGGTTGCTATGTAACTACTTTGCCTAGATGCCATGGAAGATGATGCCATAGGTGGCTTTTGTTAATGCTTGCCATTGATATCTCTTTAAGACAAGTTGCCTTAAATTTATCTGTTAGTTATATTGCTATAAATTTGAGATATGATACCTTGGGTATGTAGGAAGGAGATGGATTGTAAATGGTCTGATCTATTATGAGACAGGTTGCCATGGGTTTCTTTAGGAGACATTCCATGGGGATCTGTGGAAATGCTTTCCAAAGGGTGCCATATATAGCTTCCTTGGAGACAGATTTCCATGGGCTTACTGGGCGACAGGTTGCCAGGGGTGTCTCTTAGAGACAAGTTGCCAGGGGGCTCTCTGAAGACAGGTTACCATGGGTTACTGGTACATTTAAAACAGGTTCACAAGGGTCTCTCTGCTTTGCAACTTAGTAATGCAATGTCCTCACAGAAGCTTAGCGCACTCCTTGCCACAAATGCACCCTTGAATTGACAGATTTGCATCATGGCATAGTCATTTGACCAATTGTCCTCCTAGAATTGAGTGACTTGAAATAATGTCTCATGACATGTCTCTGCTTATGTAGAGTTTTGCTGTACTTGTTATACATATCAGTTTGTTTATCTTAAATGTCCACAGATTCCATGCTTTTCAGTTTTGGTTATAGACTTCCATGCCTAGATGCTTTGATGTTGTTGCTTAACACTTGAAACCCATGGTAGTGTATATATACATATGTTTCTATAAGTGTGGCTTAAAATCTTGTGTAGATACGACTAAATGGGCAGAGCCTGTTAGTGAAATAAAGTGTTTCTTTTGCAAGAAGTTTCTTCAATCCATGAATGTTTCATCAAAGTTGACTGATCCAGCATTGATATAGGCAGTAATATGCTTTCCACTCGTAATTTGTCAGATTTTTTAGCCTTCTGCAAAATTATATTAGCAAAATAAGTTAAATTGAGCATAAGTCCTCGCCTGGGTTTTAAGCTTAATGCTAAAAAATGTTGTGTTACTGACCCATTGAATTTTTTTATACAGTGTATTTTTTTATTGTGACAACCTCTGTTGTTCTGCCAGTAAGAGTTGTGTGTGGATAATTATTGATGTTGTTTCTTATCAGAAGATAAATTGGTTTAAAATTTGATATTTTGTTGTTATATCAAATCTGTGAATTCCCAAGCAAATTTTTCCCTGAAGAGTTATAATGCAGAGAGAATATCTTAAAAGTCAGATATTCCAAACTCCTCACCTTGCTATTGTATTAAAAAAATTAAATAAAAAATATCTAAGAATTTATGCTGTTAACTAAGATGTCACTATTTTTCTGCTTTCAGAGACAGTTAACAGAGAGAATTTGCCACTGATGGTGTGTATATTTTGCGGTGATACCTGCGGTGCTACAAAAGAATTTTGGCCACTGAGAATAATGCGCCCCAAGAACACTGGGTGATGATGGCCATGTGATCGGACAGTGTATATATTAACAAAAGCTCACTAGCTGTTGGGTGTCACCAACCTTTGTTTCTACTTACCTTGAAATTACTGAAATCAGAAGATGTTTCCTGTATGTTCTTTTCCTCATTTCTTTTGTTAAAACCAAATGTATTTTTTCTTTCAATGCATATGTTCCTTTGTTTAAACAATTTCTTTTGTTAACTCCATATGTTCTAATGTTTAGTCACTTCATTTACCTTGGCACTTTTGTACTGTTTAACTAACTCTCGTTCACCTGTTTTTGAGGAATATTTTGTCGAACTTGAAAGTGAACTATAAAAACTTTATTTTCAAGGACGTCTAAAACATGAACCTAATTTCCAGTAAGGTAATAAATACCTGGCTTCCAGATTTTAGAGATCTGGTTAATCTGTATTTTCATACGACATTTCAACTCTAATTGTAACTGTCTAGGCCACTGGTCACATGCAAAAACCCATCAGACGGCAGCTGATTTGGATTATTATATGTAAACACAGTAATATTCAGCCAGCTACTGAAAGATGAAAACTGTTACAGAGAGAAATTTTGTCTCATTATAGGAATGAGTACAGAATGAAGTAAAATATAAACTTAATGTTCATTAATGTGATCTATATTTCAAGAAAATGTGGTCACTTCCACAAAATTTTTAGAAAATGATTGCTGAAAAACAGGTGGACAAGGGATGATCAGACAAAGTATAGGATATAGATATTATTCATTCTTTGCATTTTTGTCAAGAAAAAAAGATACATGAAGCACTGGGAGGGTGTATAATATATCAGTGTGGTTGTGACGGTCCTGGTTATTGGGTAATTTGGTGAAAGCCCTTGGTTGCCATGGCAACTTAGGTCACATGGCACAGGGCCTTGGTGACTGTTGTCACATGACACGTGACCTTGGTTACTGGGGTCACATGTCACTTGGCCTTGGTTACCGGGGTCATTTGGCTCTTGGCCTTGGTTGCTTGGGTCATATAGTACTGGGCCTTTGTAACTTGGGTCACATGGCACTTGGCCTCAGATTACTTTGTATAATGATTCTTGTCAGGTGTATTTGAGAGGTGGCACAAATTTTGTAAATGTGGAGGTAAAATGTACAGATGGCAGCATGGTGTTATGACGATTGGTCCGTGTAAATACTGAAGTAGATAGAATATCTAATATATATAATAAAAAAAAATTTAAAAAAAGAACATAAATACAAACAAATCTTCTTCACATGAACAATTTAAAGAATGTACATTTTGTTGTTAATTTTATGCATATATTGGCCCAATAATCTTATCCACTTAATATCATCATGATGATATTAGGCTTTTCTAAAAAATATTTAATTTTCTTCAGTTCAGATACTTTCAAACAGAGATGAGATGTGATGTGATGGTCCAAAATCTGTACATATCAAGCTGCCCAATGAGTTTGTAACAATTGGATCGTCAGAGTTCAGTGCAAAAAATGACCCTGCTTGACCCCTTCTGAATATTTATGATTTAGATTTTCGGCAGAAGGGGTCAGATATGTGTATTTGAGAGAAACTGATGAGATGTTGATATCATATTTTCAGCAGTGACAGAATTTTGGATTGTGACATCTAGCACTGTTAACCTTGTTGTATCTTATGTGTACAAGTCCAGACCAGGGAATTTTGTTTTTATGTTTCAATCGGTTCAGTCAGACCCCACCAGATGTCACTCTGCTACAGTCTTGATTCAGATCAGTGAACAGTCTTGCTTAATGGGTGAGCTGGACTAAATATCACAAATCGAATATACTGGAGATTGATATTAAAGGGAATACCAATATGCTTTGGGAATACCAACAGAAAAGTTACCTATTCCATCAATAGAAATTTGGTTGTATTACACTTTGTGGTGGAAACATAATTTCAAAAAATTGGCATAATCTTCTATCTTTACATCAGGGGAAAGCATAATGAATTAGTACTTTATTTTAGATTTACAAAAAAGTAAACTTAAATTTACATAAAAGCATCTTCTTCCATTTACATATTATTTCATAAACAAATACTGCTTTCTCCTGTTTCAAATTTGAAAAATTATGGTTATCCCTTTCATGGGACAACTGCTGATTTAAAGTCTTGTTGTCTTTTTTTTTTCATGATGGATCAGATTTATTTTAAGAAATGTTTTCAAGGTCAATTAAGAATGTTTTAGAAATATACTGAAACTTGAAAACAATTTATAAATAAATCTGATCCATTCAATCCTATCAATTAAGAATGTTTTAGAAATATAGGAAAAAATTTTTTGTAGTTTCTTGAATAATGGATGTGATCAAATGCCTTTGGTCTATCAATATCGTACTGTGCCAATCCTATACAACCATCATATCTTAAATTTCTCTGAACTAGCACATCTTCCTGTTGACTTCATATATCAACCACAGACTATATAACTATTTACATATTAATGTCGATGGAAGGTGTGTCAGTGGAAACTTGGTGCTTCATGTAGGGAATTTGTGAATATTCATGGGTCATGGATATTCAGTTATTCACAGATTTCATGAATATTCATATAGATTTCATAAATATTCATACACGATTTAAATAGACTGGTATGTAACCTTATATTGTAATTGACAGTGTATGTGAATGGAGTGGAATTGTGACTGCTTTTACATATTGTGGAATAGAGCGCATATTTTGAACACTGATATTGCTCACTTTAATAATTAATTATCTGTAATATTGTGAGGGTTTAGATAATTATAATGTACATTATACATGACAGAATCATATGATTCTTCATACATACAGTAAAACCTTCTACTATGGACACCCCTGTTACAGGTCTCTTTATTGTGGACACTTCAAATGGCCACGTGATAATTAAGATTCATAGGTCTAGATCTGTTACATCTTAAATAGGGGCACCTGTCCAGGGCTTGACATTAACTTTTCAAGTATTGCCAAGTAGTGCAAGTGACAACTAGCTACTGTCACAGATTAAAACATGCAGGTGATTTAAGCTGGAGGTATTAAAATATGATTCACTTCTCCTGAAAAAGAAAGTAAAGATTTAGGCCTTTTTGTAATGGTAGATGTTGCACCCACTTGCCCAATCAGGCAAATATGAACCTTTATTTTGTTGCCCTACCACCATTTCTGGAACTTTTAATTGGCCTGGGCAAGTGGTTAACCGTTAATGTCGAGCCAAGCTGTCATTCATGGACAGTAGGAAGGTCCAACCAGTGCTCGTTAGTGGGAGGTTCTACTGTTTATGTATACAGAATTTATTAGAACATTTTCGATTGATTGTAAATCCTATGATAAATGTTTATATTTATACATGTACTTACAGACTTGGTGGAGAAATGTCTACAGATCCATAAATATAAGATATGATAGTGTCTGCTTCTCATGAATGTATTTTGATATTTTTAAAATAATTTATACACGATGAAGCAGTCTTTGACAGATTGACAAGAAACAGTTATAAAGGGAAAACTTTGTGATTGACAAAACAGTTGTTAGGAATGGATCCCAATTTTCATCTTGAAGGAATGGTTTCAGTTTTTGTGTTGCTTATGACAAGACTGGTATATTGTCTATGAAACATATAGTAAAGAAAGATTTTACACCCAAAAAGCCCAGAAAAATGTTGCTTGCATGGTCATCAAGAAAAATTGCTCATATTTCAGCCTGGATGCTTTGCTGTTTCTCATTTTATCTCCTTTTTGGTGCATCTTGTATACAAGTCTTTGTGAAATATTCCATGTGTGTGTATATATATATATATATGTCAGAGACGAGATTAAAATCCAGGCGGATTTTAAATTCGCCTAGACGAGATTGCGATTGTGATCTCGCCTAGGCGAGATTGCAATTGTGATCTCGGCTAGACGGATTTTAAACTCGCCTAGACAAGATCACAATCGCAATCTCGCCTAGGCGAGATTAAAATCCATAATGGAGCAGGCCAGGATTTTAATCTCGCCTAGGCGAGTTTAAAATCTGTCTGGTGTCATCCAGGCGAGTTTAAAATCTGCCTGATATTACTTAGGCGAGTTTAAAATCTGCCTAGGCGAGATTAAAATAGTGATCTGATCTAATTTCCTAATATATTAAGCATTGTAACTGACATATGAAAGATGTTTTCAGTCGGATTTTCAATATTTTAACACTGAATGGTTATATATAGTTAAAAGGTAATATATTTATTAATATTTACAGAATATTATAGTATTAATGTAACTTTTTTACAGTAATGTAATAGTCATTCATGTTGGAAACAGAATTATGAAATAGATATTTGATTATTATTTGCACCTTTGATGTGTTTCATGTGGTCTACAGCATCCTTATCATACCAATTATTTGCAAAACATTTATCAATCTTTATTTTTTTTCTCCAGTTTTCTTAACAACCTTGTGTTTGTAAATATCACTAATAATTTTTACAAAAAAATAATTTGTAATTGTATTTAAATATATGGCAATTAGCGAGTAACAAGAGGTATATTGAAGCACACTTATGAGATATTATGAAGAGCAAATCTGGGGGAAAAAGTCATCCACTTGCATATTGAATCAATCATAGATAGATAGATAGACAAATAGATATATAGTCTAGATAGCTATTACTTCACTATTTAATGAGTATATTACACATTAACATAAACAGTCATCCTATTTGATAGTTCTTACAGGACAAACAGAACAAATTAGTTGGTTGATCTAGTTCAAATGTTTCTTTTCACCCAGGTATTCAACACTCAACAGTCAAAACATGTACACTTATGGTACAAAATATGCAGGGTATCAGTATTTATGATGGACTTTGATACACCATCCTTTTTTTGGTAATAAACATCATATGAGAAAAGGTAAAAGTTGATACACAGATGTATGCATGTGAATATTTCTTTGTCTTATTTAGTCTTTTCTTATAATGTATATAATATTCTTCTGATCTTTTTTTTTAATGTTTTGTGAGGCATTTTGTGAAGCTTCAATATTTATGTAGACTGTGTTACAAGATAACTGCCTTTTTTTGGACAGTATTATATCATAGCAGAAAAAATATGATTTCTAGATTCATAGAGTAATAGATCATTTATGCATGTGAACATGCATTGAATTATATTGATAAAAAATAAATGAGCTATGTTCCTTTTGTCTTTTTAAAATACTACATTACTAATATTACTAATACCAGTTTCCCTTCAAATTAATATTGACAACAAAATTATTATGTAAATAATCAGCAGCAGCCCACATCATATATCATTTGAATATGCCATATACAATACCAATGTAAGTTTCTTATTACCTAGTTAATAAATAAAAATATAAAATAAAAAAATTGATGTTAATTATTACATAAATATTATAATATTCTGTAAATATTATTAAAAATATATTACTTGTGAACTATACATAACCATATTAATAAAAAATATATAATATAAAATATTCCATTTCCAAAATTAATGTTAATTATTACATTAATAATATAATATTCTGTAAATATTAATAAATATATAACTTGTGAACTATACATAACCATTCAGTGTTAAAATATTGAAAATCTGACTGAAAACATCTTTCCTAAGTCAATTACAATGCATAATTTATTGGGAAATTAGATCACTATTTTAATCTCGCCTAGGCAGATTTTAAACTCGCCCAAGTGATATCAGGCAGATTTTAAACTCGCCTGGATGACACCAGACAGATTTTAAACTCGCCTAGGCAAGATTAAAATCCTGGCCTGCTCCATGATGGATTTTGATCTCGCCTAGGCGAGATTGCGATTGTGATCTCGTCTAGGCGAGTTTAAAATCCGTCTAGCCGAGATCACAATTGCAATCTCGCCTAGGCGAGATCACAATCGCAATCTCGTCTAGGCGAATTTAAAATCCGCCTGGATTTCAATCTCGTCTCTGACATATATATATATATATATATATATATATATATATGTGTTGTCTCTGACATATGTCTCTCTCTCTCTCTCTATATATATATATATATATAGGTGTCGTCTCTGACATCTCTCTCTCTCTCTCTCTCTCTCTCTGATTATTTTTGACAGAAAATGCATATTATCTATTTATATAAAAACTGATACAGTCATATCCACAATTGATGTGGCTTCCTAAACTCTGAAGAACTATTGATCTCTGTTTATTTATTGCACAAATTTGTTACTACCAGTAAAAACAGTATTAGGTTTCGTAACAACTAATGCCTTTTCTATAAAGTAAATGTAAGTATTTCTGCTCTGTCCTTATTCAAGAATAATGAGTTGCTTTGATACTAATGCGATGAACACATTAATAGGTTTCTTAACAACTAATGCATTTTCATTGAATTGAATGTGAATAATTTCAGTTCTTCCATAATTCAAGAACAACAAGTTGCCTTGGATACTCATGTGTCAAGGCATTGATACATGCATGCTATGGTATTCAAGGACTATGGTCTCTATGTTGATTGTCATAGAAACATAATGCATGCCTTAGTTGCCAAGGAGCATGGTTTCTATGGTGATAAGCTTTCATGTTTCACAGTTGCCAAGGAGCACAGTTTCTATGGTGATTAGCTTCCATGTTTCATGTTCACCTACAGTCATATACCTCGTGTTATATAAACCTGGGATTAGGAATTAAACTGTACAAACCCTCATGTTGAATTTTTTCATGTATTATTTTTTTGGAGGTAGTGTTTTCATCTGTGTTTGTTTGATTGTTTGAATTTTCTTGAAGTATGGTTGGTCAGGGCAGTATACATAAGTCATTCTTGGATATAACAATATGAATAATTATAAAAAATAACTGCATGCAGAAGTGGCCAGGTTATTACCTTTATGATTTAGTAAGGGCAGTTCAGTTGCAACTGAACATAAAATGCAGTTTAAAAAGATACTAGGTAAGATCCAACTAGCCATTCATCACCATACAAGGCAAGATCCAACCAACCATTCATCAGTTAACATCTAGGTAAGATCCAACCAACCATTCATCAGTTAACATCTAGGTAAGATCCAACCAACCATTCATCAGATAACATGTAACAAGCAATGCAAGATCAAACCAACCATTCATCATATTACATGTAAACAAGGCAAGACGAAGCCTACCATTCCTCAGTAAACAAGTATGCAAGGCAAGATCCAACCAATCAACAGATAATATGTAAGCAAGGGCAGATCCATCCAACCATTCATCAGTTAACATATGTAAGCAAGGCAAGATCTAACCAACCATTCATTAGTTAATATGTAAGCAAGGCAAGGTCAAACCAAACATTCATCATATAACATGTAAGCAAGCCAAGATCCAACCATTTATTAAGCTAAAATATTAACAAGGAGAGCTCAAACCATTCATTATATAACATATAAGCAAGGCAAGATCCAACCATTTATTAGCTAAATTATTAACAAGGAGAGCTCAAACAAACCAGTCATCATATAACAAGTAAGCAAGGCAAGACCCAACCATTTATTAGCTAAAATATTAACAAGGAGCGATCAAACCATCATCATCATATAATATGTAACCAAGGCAAGGTCAAACCAACCATTCATCATATAACATGTAAGCAAGGTAAGAACCATCCAATGTTAAAGCTAGACCAGATCAAACCAACCTTTCGTGAGTTAAAATGTAAGGAAGGCAAGATTCAGCCAACCATTCATCAGTTAACATGTTGCACTCTTTACACAGCGCTTTACCAATAGGCCAACTACCTATATCGTAAGTGCTGTTTGTTATGACCTTGTATCCTGAATCTCTACACCAGAGGGGAGCACTGTATTTTGGTCCAAATAGATGAGACCCTGTGCTGGAGACAAAAAGTTTTACCAGCCAAGTGAGGAAATCGCGAAGCCTATGTTGTTCATTTTGTTTTGAGTGACAGCTCATCGCCCCTGCGACCATTTGAACAGGCCACAGGCTCAGAGAGAATTGACCCACCTGGTTTCTGGGCGGAGCCTGATGCCTGTTCAGTGTTTGTTTACTTGCATTTGGTTGGCTGCTCATCACATCAGCAGTTTTTTTCATCAGACAGGCCCATGTGCACCACCTGGTGTTTAAATGCATCATAAATGGTCAAAGCAGTAGCTTCTTTAGAAGCGCAAGATTTCCTCTGCCTCGGGAGCGTATTAACATGTAAACAAGGCAAGATTCAACCAACCATTCATCAGTTAACATGTAAACAAGGCAAGATTCAACCAACCATTCATCAGTTAACATGTAAGCAAGGCAAGATTCAACCATCCATTCACCAGTTAACATGTAAACAAGGTAAGATTCAACCAACCATTCATCAGTTAACATGTAAGCAAGGCATGCAACAAATCATTCATCAGTCATCAAGTAAGCAAACCATTCATCTATTACCAACTACACAAGACCCAAGGATTTAAAAGTCACCATCCATACAAGCCAAGAACTACACTCCAGTATTAAGAATTAAATGCACATACCAGAAAATTCATCTCGCCGTTTTGAAATCTTGCAACTGAGATAAGAGAGATCAGACAATTTGAGAAAACATGGGAAAGTATTTATTACAATAAACATGATATACATGAAGT
Source organism: Sipunculus nudus (assembly GCA_026874595.1). Lineage (NCBI taxonomy): Eukaryota > Metazoa > Annelida > Sipuncula > Golfingiida > Sipunculidae > Sipunculus > Sipunculus nudus. Next base: position 15,393,419 of record CM049319.1, read on the forward strand.
TCAACTGATACAAGTAACATGTTTGAAACAAAAAATTAATTTCCTAAGAAGAGTCTAAAAAGACTGCTATTTTAATATACATGTCATATAAAGAAACCCCACTATATCCAGTATATATCCAGTAACTGTTTTTTTTCTGGCCATACAAAATTTTTAATTTTAACCAAGACTTCTTCATGAATATAAACAAGAAAGTAGTGCAAGTCTGTAAAAGGTAAATAATGCTTATATGTATATTTACATATTACTAATACCAAAGGATAATTTACTTTGCATGCATGCCTAGAAAACACCAGATTTACTGGTGACCACCTCAGTGAATGTACCCACGTTTATTTATATTCATAAGTTTTGCCTGCAGTATAGGTTAATACACACACCACCACTAATGCAGTATGGCAAGAATGCTGATATTACCAATTGTTCTCCAGTTGGTCTAATATTTTCCAATTACACTCAAATTAACTGTTTTCCAAATGTTCTCCAATTAATATATTTTCCAAATATTCTCTAATTAAGCAAACTATTTCAATTGTTCTCCACTTACGGTAATATTTTTCAAATTGTTCTCCAATTGGTCTAATATTTTCCAATTGTTCTCCAGTTAGTCTAAAAGTCACACAGTGAAAATTAAAAATAGTCAACAGAAGTGAATGAGCTGGATCAATTTTCTACATCAAAGAACCATGGCAACTTTTCTTGGAATATTATTATATTAATATTTAAAAATATAAATGAGGCAGCCTCTCTTGTGTAACATGCTTTGTACAGCAAGACGCTGTTGCTTGCCAACCTCTCTAATTCTAGGTCGGCCAATTGCAAAGCAGGTATCACCAATTTAATTTCAGTTCAGCCAATGACAGAGCAGGTATCACCAATTCAGGTTAGGATGTATCCAAAATTCCACTGGTCATACATTTTGTCCAAACACAAGAAAACATCAAAACAAATGTTACATGGCGTTGATAAGTGACTAATAATAATCACAAGGCTGGCTGGCCTAATATTAATCTGGGGATACATGCACTTATAAGAAGGCACCCCCCCCCCCCCCCCAAATTAAAAAAAAAAATTATTTTTCAATAAATTTTGTTAAATAAAAAAATAAGTATTTATATCTTCCTTTACTTAGAAAAGGCATGCCAATCCTAAAGAGAACATAGAGTCATAATACCTTCATTGCTTAATTCAATCAGATACAGACAAATGAAATCCCCCCCCCCCCCCTTAAAAAAATGATAATACCATAATGAAAATGAAAAGATAAGACAAGTTGCATGTTCAAATTCAATTGCATATATTCCTCAACTGGTTATACCATAATTTTTTTATATATATATATATAAATGATGGTGAAAATACCTGAATGAACGCACAGATATGGTTTCTCTATAAGAGCCAAGTTCATGAAACATACTGAAACAATAATATTAATACACAGCTGTATGTATAAAGCAAATGCTTATGCCAAAACAATGATTATTTCAATGATTAAGAACCTTATAAAGTGAACAAAAAATAAATTGCACACTTCATTATGCAGATTTAGACGTAATACATATACCTAAATATAAAACATGCCAAAACCATGTATATAAAACAAATATTATTGAATATTATCATTTAAGGGAATACAAAAAGGTCATGATATTACATAAAGTATTTATGCAAAAATAAGATACACGAGAAGAAGATTGTTGTCAAATCTATGGCGACCATTTTTCCCCCTAAGACTGATGATATGTTGAGGTACAGAGAAAAATAAAGTCACATTCTCATTAATAAGGAATCACTTATATAGACATGATACTGTAGCTGCCTGAAGCAAATAAACAATTCCACTTGTCACTTGAAATGATATATAAAGACACAGGGTAGTCAATAAGTAAATAAATTTGCACTTGTAAGGTCAATTGGCATTATAAAATCTAAGTATATATTTCTCTTGATAACAATGATGGGCAAACAATTGTGGATGAAAATATTAAAACAGGTAATGCTGTAACAGACATGAGACCATGCCAGCTAGGTTTTCTACTGTTCACTATGCGGTTAACTGATTATTCAAAAATGAATATTCATGACCAAGGGCCCTGATGTAAATAGACTTTAACAAGGAACAAGGATATTTATACTTTTATCCTGGTTCCTGGGCCCTTATGTATTCATCATTTAGCCCTGGAATCAGTATATTAATACTCAGATATGAGTATACTGGTTCCTGGGTCCTTAGGCAAATACATCAGCCCTGGAATCAGGATGATGTGTGAGGACCTTGTGGTGCTTTGTAACTCCTGATTCAACTGATCCCTATCAAAGCATAAAAATATGTGGCACTGAAACTAGTTAATTAAACTGTTGGTCATACAACCACAATATACTTATAACATCAGACCTGACTTAGGAACTGTCACATAAGCAAGGAAAATAAGTTTGTTGGTTCTTTTTGGCTCGGTCCTAGGAACTTTGAGAACAGATGCCTTGTTGATACAGTTAAAAGACCATCCACACAGTGGATATAGTAAATTCTTATTTATATTAAATTATACGAAACCACTGTTCATACCAGATGATCAATGGCATTTTATCTAAAACCAACATATTTGCTTCCCTAATTGGTCACCAGATGTCAACACAAGAGAGAAACAAGATGAACTAAAGATGAACCGCACATTTGTGTTGTTATCGATCACTGTTAAGAACAAAGGAAACACAATTACTTCTTGCTCCTGTGAATTCTTTTATCCACATACCTCCACCCCTTTCTCAAAATTTTAGGATGACTATTATAAAGCAGTCTAATGGACATCTCTGAAGAGTGAAATTAACTTAAAATAAAGAAAACTTGATATAAATATGATGACCAAAGCATATTGCAATATTTATTTATTTATGAATTAATCAACAATCTCAATGTTTCTTCCATTTTGACTGCTGTGGCCCTCAATGCCTATATGCAACAGCTTAAGTAATGATAAACTTCTGTCTAAAATGGTTTAAAACATTAACACTAGGTGGCATCAACAGGCAGTTGTGGTATTACAGCAAATACTGCCATACAATTTTGAATTAACCTTATTATTTTGTAAAATTTAGGTAGTTACTAAAGAAAAATGCTACTTACAGTCACATACATCATTGCACATAAATCTAATTAATTTACAGTACCACTTAAAAAGGTTATCAGTAATATCAAACACGATGTACAATTGCCATGCACAAAACAGTTTGTATATACATGTATATCAAGAAGTTACATACACAAAAAAGATTTGATAGAAATATATAAAAAATAAATATGCATTATAGCATTATGATATGCACAATACTGTATCTCGTTCATTCATTCAATATATATATTATTCCTTTTAAGTGTATATTACAGTAAAATAATTTTTTAAATTTAACTCTATAAACTGCAAAGATTTCTGAACTGCAATCCAGGCATATATATATATTATTTATATATTTATATATTATTTAAAAACATGTATATTATGTATAAGTATTTATATATAAATATATCATTTACCATGAGGAAAGTTCAATATTTATATAATTGTCATTTACAATTAAATTATTTGTATTAATTTATATACTAAATGTATAATTAGTATATATAAAATTTATTTATATCCATATTGACAATTTTCCGTCATGAAATTATCGTTGTTACAATGATGCACCATGGTGTGATAATAAAATAGGAAAACTGCTGTTTCAAACCACTCATGCATGTACCAACACCAGTGTAGTCTGAGGACCCTGTAGTACCATCTATTACACATTATCCACAGTATTATGCAAAGTAATTAAAAAAAAGCCTAAAATGAAGAGTATGATGCCACAGAGGACGCGATGCGCTGACACGTGTTCGAGTTTGTATTGATTGGGAACAGACTGATGATATTTTCAGTGGTTATCACAGCTTTGTACGGTTTCGATCCTGCCAGACGAGCTTTACTGGTGCCCCCTGGTAGATAGTCTTCAAGGTAACCTTCCTCTTCGTTGAGAAATATGACCGGACCTTTGTTATTCTGACAAAAAAACACAAAAGAAATTTTTTACACATCTACAAGACAACATCACAACTGGTATCTGCATTCCATATAATGTATAAAATAATTGTTACAATGCAAACAAAATATTGTTTCTGATATATATATATATATGAAAAAATTTTATATAATTTGAAAAATTTTAAATTAAAAAAAAATTATTTTGCCTTACATATTCTGGGCTACTGACCATTTTAAATTCTGGGTTTTCTGTTGGTGGTTATATATGGTCAACATATAGTTACAGACAGCTGAACACACTGATTTGGCATTTGACTTTTTATCACAATGTTTTGATGCTATAGTCTGTTCCACAGTAGGGTGCCCATTGAAATTTAGTATAATTATTCTCTGAAACTCAAAAATTATCACACAGTCTAACCTTAAAACTGATGAGGGACCAAAGGCCTATTATGAGATGTTAACCTCATAACAAAAACCAACATTTATATTTTGCAACTCTCAGGTTCTTCTAAATCTTGTGGCCAAGTGACATAGCATATGTCAATGGTTGCAGACAACTGCATTTTTTAGAATATTTATGACCAATTTTTAGCCAATCAGGAGCTTTCAAGTGCAGTTGTTTGAGCATGTGACCAGTAACCTTGACCTTCATGAATAGAGTTGTTGTAAAAAAAAGCTGTTTACTCAGATATTGATTTAATTGCATTACTATAATATTTTGCAAGATATGAATTTAATTTAATTATGGTTAATTAGGCCAATACCCCATTCCTTCATTGCGGCATACCATCTGGATTTAATCTGCCAGTTAATGAAAATATTGCCAAATATCAGTGGGCACCCTACTGTGGAACAGACTATATGAGCTTTTTTTTTACATTATGCCTCTTTATCGGAAAAGGTAACAAAGTGTCATGGATACCACGATCTCCGGTTACTAATTTTTTGTGGTTGTCAAGTCTGCATTGTTGCCTATCACTGGAAGACCAAGATATGAAAACATCCTGTCCTATCCTGCAATCTAAATCTTTTTTTTATTAATTTAAATTTTCAGTACCTGTTTTGTAGAATTCTTTGACATGCTGGTCCCTGAGACGTCAACAACGAAGGCATCACACAGATGGGCATGTTTATCAACGTACACGCAAAGCTGTTTCATCAATGCACTCTGTAACATGAAAAAGCAGAAAAACTGTAGTTTCCTGGTTTTATCTTGAAAAGTAGATTTATCATGAAAATTCCTAGAGCATTTAAATCATTAAAATTTAAAGCATTAAAATATCTTGACATACTTTTACTGATTTCTGACAGTCAAGCTGTCTTTCCACCCCACTGTCAGTTTGTTTGTCTGCATATAAGATAACTCTAGTTATTGGTGGATTTAAACATTATGACAAAGAATGACGCTGTTCAAAATTAGATGTGTTAATTTCTGTCTATTCATAAAACCATATAAAATAACTGGTGCCACCCCCTGGTGCTGCCCTCTGGTGCATGAATTTGGTACTAAAACGGGTGGGCAAGAAGTCAGGCAGGCTTCATTCAACATAGGAGGTCAGCTTCTGACAATAATTAGTGATCATTGGGTGCTGTTCAGTTCAGGAGGGGGACAAGAGGCTTATGGGGGCTGATGTGTTTATTTTTATATTCAAATTTTGGTAAAAAAACTTTTGAAGGAGGACCTGTTTAAGTTCCACCCAAGCGCAAAACCTTCGATTGCAACATTTAAAACAATTTCTTTTCTTTCTTCATTTTCTGTTTCCTTTAGATCTCCAATATGGTTGATTTTGAAACGCTGAAATTTTTAAGCACAATATTAGTCCTATGGGACAGATTTGTAAATATATATTTTTGAACTTGACCTTTTATTCTCAAAGTTGTACACAAATCCAATCCCCCATATATATTGCTCGGTTTGGGCCCCTGCATAGCCATGACAACCACACTCGGTAGGCAATGATAATTATGGTGGGAAGCGTGATACAAGCAATATCAAGGAATGCACTGCAGTGGTCTTCCATCTTGTTGCATTCATATTTTGGTAAACAACCCATAATCTTAACATTATGCTATGAAGGATTAATTAAGACTAGAGAATACATGTGAACCCACAACCCAAACTAAAACCCTGTCTCTTTGTCAACAAGCGTGCAGAGGGGTTTACTTAAAAACAGAACTTTTCTCGCTCATGTTTGGTGTTGTTAGAAAGTACACTAAAAATGCTAACGGTTAGTCTGGTTTATGTCAATTGACAGCTAGTGTACCTTGGGCCATGAAATGTTGCCAATAATGACAAAAATATTTGCATCCTTATTGGGCCTGATAATGCATTACTCAGACCTAGGTGTAAAGGCACTCTGACAGCCAGTAATCTGGTCATAATGTCAGAGGGCCAATATGATGCTAGACTCCGCGGAGAGACTGAAAGTTATCACCTGGTAATTGCATCCTTCTAGTTTGACGTATGTTTTGCACTGAGGGGAGAAGGGTTATAAAACAATAAGTGGGACCTACTGGTGTATCTGAGGGATCACTAACGATGTTTCCTAACATCACTCTGTCCATCAGATAACGGTCACAACTGACCTGGTTGGCTTCTGCTGTATCTGGAAAATATATGTAACTCCATAAATTATTATTTTGGAGATCTGGTATAGGAGACAAACAAATACCTTGAAATTCATTATACATCTTATAGATCTATAATAATATAATAATTTGCTTTCCTGCTTATTTTGCCCTCCATATTGATACATTTATCCTCAAGATCCTGTCATAGGACAATTTTCTTTTCTTTTGAGTGTTTTTACCAATTATGTGCAAAAGTAATAACATTTAGTTACTGTTTCCTCCAGTGTCCCTTAATTTTCTCTTTTGTGTTTCGGCCACTGACATAACTTCTCCCAGGTATGTCATGCTTTTTCTCATTTGCCTTGTGGTTTACCTGCATTTGTGCTTAAGAATAAGTCCCAAAGAGGACCCAGCAGAGCTAAAGCAGTGCCACGGATAGGTCCAGGGTGATCCAGGGTGTAAGCTGTAGCCGGGATGGTCCGGAATGGTCCGGGATGGCGAGCCGGCAGTTTTTGGATGTCAAAAACTGCCGTGGCGATTAGTGGTGATCCAGGGCGGAATGTAATCCAGAATGATCCGGGGCTCATCCGTAGCTCTGACAGGGCTTTGCCGTGGATGTCTGTGCCACTGCTGTGGAAGTCTGGGGCACTGCCGTGACAGTCCTTGGAGGTCCGGGACAATGAAAACTACCCCGGCAAAGATACGAATACGACAGAGCCAAGGACTTCCAAGGCAGTGTTCTGTCGGAGCTGCAAATCATCCCGGACTAGCGCAGCATAACAAAAACAGGAATCAGTAGTGCATCCTTAGCGGACCGTGGTGAGAAGTAGCCCTGCCGAGATAACCCGGGGATCTACTGGGATAATTTCTGCAAAAAAACACCCCGGATCACCACGGACCATATCTGGGGTGTTCCATGGTAATCCTTGCCTATCCTTAGTACTGCCTGCTTCAGTGGGACTGTAGCTTTACTGGCCTGTCCTAGATAATTTCTCTAACCCCTCAATTATTATAACCTCTGACAGAATTTATTATAAATTTCAAAGAATGATATTAATAATCATCAAAATCTCAGAAATTGTGTCTCATGAATATTCATGATGTGAACTGAATATTCATCAATGTTCCACAGATTGAGATTGTATTGTTGTAATAATATATCACAGCTGGGACAACTTACCAAAAGCAAATAGTATCACAGTATTAACGTTTCTGTTTGGTACAAAATCCAAGTCACACAGGACTTCATGGACGCGGTACCATATGACGTCAGCCTTCCCACAGGTGACATCAACTGTCAACAACCTCTCACTTGAAGTGAAATAGTCCAAGAATGCCTTCACACTACTTTCATAACTCTGAGCTCTTTTCTGTTAAAGATAAAAAAAGACATTTGTTATGACTCATTTTTATATGTGAAAGGTTCAGACTGAGATTTCCTATTTGATTATGTTCAGACTTTAATGTGCCATCTGAAATGTTCAAATTGTAATTTCCTATACCAAAGAATTCATATTGTATTTTTTACAAGTGAAAGGGATAAGATGATAAAATACTACATCAAAGGTTTTAAATGGCAATTTGTATGTGAAGGGGGCTGATTTTGTGATTGCTTTGTGCAGCAACAATATACAATGTGGAACTTGAATTTTTCTATATGAAAGTTTTTTTTTTTTTCAAATGTGAAAGGTTTCTGATGATGATCATCAGTTTAAGATTGTTAATTTTTATGATAAAGGGTTTCATATAGGGTCCAGATAACTATTTTCTACCTAAAAGGGTTCAGGTTATATTTGTTAATTTCTATGATAAAAGGTTTCATATAGGGTTCAGATGGTTATTTTCGACCCAAAAGGGTACAGATTGTAATGGTTTATTTGGAAGCCAGGGTTCAGCCTAATTTCTATATGATAAGGTTCATATTTAAATATTTACAAGTGAATAACTTCTTAACAAAAAGAAGATGTAGTTAACCCCGCACAAGGCAGAGGGTAATTGTTTGTGGACAATTCTGTATGTGTGCATGTCCAGAAGTTATCTGACGAACAATTTCATGGATCTGATTGAACCTTAACATACAGGTCAGGAGTCTGACAGTGATTAAATTTGGGTGTATATTCCCATTTTATCACCAGGAGGAGCTTTCCATTGATTTGGCAGCACTGTTTACCACTAGGACATATAAAATTACCCAATGATTAACTATAGTGTGCAAATCATAAATTAAGTCATTCAGAAAGATACTGAATGCATGTTCAAAATGGTCATGGACGCTTAGTGTATTTTATATAATCTAGGGCAGCAATATCACAATGCCCAAGACAGGGCTAGACATTAATGATTAACTGCTTGCCCAGGGCAAGTGAAAGTTCTAGAAAATAGTGGGAGGACAACTAAAAGTCACCTCCTACTTGCCCGACTGGGCAAGTGGGTCCAACATAAACCTTTATCCAAAGGGCTGAAAAAGGATGTTTGTGTTCTTCAATACAATCAATGGGCAAGTACTTTCAAAAGTTAATGTCAAGCCCTACAAGAGTGTTCTTTAAGAGAAATTTTCAAATCATTAAAAGCTCCTGGGAAAAATACAGGTTAACAACAAATATCAAAATCTATGCAGGGTTTGCTTCCCCATATCAGACATTTTCCATTTTCCTATGTGACAGGTTTATTACAGCTCATCATCACCAACCTGTGTCCTTGATGCGTCGGCTTCGTCGCTCTGTCCTCCTGATTCTTTTAACCTGGAAGATTTGTCCGGGGTGGCACAGTAGCCTCGCTTGGCGTTGAGCACTTTGTCAGCAGGTATGGCCAAGTTCAAGGCAAATGATATGGGAAACTGAGGATGAAAACAAATGTTAATTCATTCAAGTTCAAGGCAAATTATATTGGAAACTGAGGAATGAAAATAAATGTTAATTCATTCAAGTTCAAGGCAAATGATACGGGAAAATGAGGAATGAAAATAAATGTTAACTCATTCAAGTTCAAGGCAAATTATATTGAAAACTGAGGATGAAACAAATATTAATTCATTCAAGTTCAAGGCAAACAATATGGGAAACTGAGGATTAAAACAAATGTTAATTCATTCAAGTTCACAGCAAATAATCTGTTGAAAAAGATACCATTGTTAAAATATCAAAGCAAATTATATGGAAAACTGGACTGAGGATTAAATCAAATGTTTCTTTATTCAAGGCATACACTATGGGTAGATGTGGATTGCATTAAATGACCTTTCATTTTAGTTCAAGGCAAGCCATACAGGATAATATAAATTCAATTAAATCATTCAAATGTTACTTTATTCACTAAGATTCAAGGTAAAGTGATATGGGAAACTGTAGAGGTCACTTCCTTATAACATAAGACTGAAACATCTTTTCAATTACCCATTTTTAAATCTTTTCAATTTAGCTTACACAATTTTAATCATTTCAAGTTAGCTTACACATTTTTATTTTCAATTTAGCTTAAAAATTTAATATTTATGCTCCAAATCAACTTGTTTCAACTTGTGGGTCTAGAAAAATATATACATTTACTTATTTATATAGCTATTTGTCTATTAAATAAATTCACAGTAACGAAAATGATTCTCAAACACATGGATAAAACAAACAATCACCTTATTTTCAAAATTTTGTAGGTTGGCCACACATGTTGAACTGAAGCTTTCCATTCTCAACAGGATCTTTAAGTTTGGCAAAAGGTCAACCACATACACGCCTCCATTTTGGTTAATACGTTCAATTTCATCTGTGACCAGACTTAAAATCCATTCCAGAGTGATGTGCTCAGGGTTTTCCTGTGAATATATGGGAATAAACATACTCCTTTGTATATATTATGAATATCCATTTTGTAACATATGTATGACAATCATTGAAAAGCTGAACTCCTATTATCAACCTGAGGTCTCTGCATTTTTTCATTTAATCAGTTGCCATAATGGATCACAAAGTTTTGCACATAATTTGGACTTTGTGATAAGAAATGTATGCTTTCTTTAAAATCATGAAAGGATACTCTTACTAGGTGCTAAAAAATGTGTATCTTTTAAAAAATAAAATTATTTTTAATTGTTACAAAATCATGTTCAATTATGAAAAAAGTTGAACAAGAACTCCGCAAACGTGCATAATAGGCCCGTTTTATGTCTTGTGACCTCTGACCTCATTAAATATGAGTGAATTTTGCTAAGAATTAAATTCAGGGGAGAAACTATATAGATTAATATTTATACTGAGTTTCCTGAAAATACATAAGAATTTTATTAAGAACCCAAGGTGCCACCAAAGTCTGATGACCTCAGAACCATTAAATATGCGTGGATTCTGCTGAATACAGAACCGAGGCTAGGTATTTTACTGATTAATTTTTCTTTTGAGTTTTATCAATATCCATCATATTCCCCATTAGTTACTGTGGCGACAGTCAACAAAATAGCCTACTGACCTCTGACTTGATTAAATATGCGCAAATTTTGCCCATAATCAAACTGGAGCAAGATAATCTATTAGTAGGTAGTTATGGCGAGTTTCTTGTAAATCCATCAAAGCCCAGGTAAGTCGTCGCAGTGACACTTAAAGTTAGGACGGACAGCGGGTATACCATAATACCTTATATACATCTTGTATAGACAGGCATATAAAAATATGTATATTACCAGAGAGAACACTGTACCTGGTTTAAAATAAGGTACTTTATTGGAACTATAATGAATGATTTAGGTTTGACTGATTTAGAAATATGGGTTTTTGCCAACTCTGCTACTTTAAATTACAACCAGTGGTCAGAGGATGCACAGTGACTCCATTTAAGTACTGCTGTTGTAACAAACATATTTTTACCCCTAAAAAGTGTTGAAATGGAACATACTAATTGATCATTAGAAGCCCCCTTTAGTCGGGCAGTTTTATGATGGCGTCAGCTTTAATGGGCTATAACTAAAGGCAGGAAGATGTGTTTATTTCGGATAAAAAAGTGTTGTCAGAGATAACATGTAATGAGAAATGCTGGCCATAAATTTATTTGACAGGAATCAACAGATTTGTCACAATTTCTTGGCATATTCTCAGTATGTGACAGATAAAACGATTAACAGAAATGTGAAGATAGAATTTTGTTAATTATACAAATTATAATTTTGAATAATCTACCTTATGACGACAATCAAAATGTAAAGTATTTATGGTACTACTTTTCTAATATGTATGGTATCTAGTGTTGACTGATAAGACTTTTCACTTAGCTCTATCATGAACAAAAAACCCATACTTTTCTTTTAATGAATGCTGTTTATTTTCTGCAAATAAACTTACTAGTGTTAAGAACCATTTGTAATTATCATGTTTGATGACTGAAAAGGCAAATGGCTGATCGATTATAATAATCAATTGTGAGATTTTTTCATTAACTATCACTCTATTTGTTGTAACTGGTCTTAAATTATCTATGTAACAGTACATACTACATGGAGATTAAAATGTAATTAAAGAATGATAATTCTTGAATTTATACAATAAAGAGAAAAGAATATTCACCCTGACAAAATCTTGTACTTCTTTGCTTGTCTGCAGGGAGACTATATTCTGAACTTTTTTGGGAAGTTCCCTCAGGATCAGGTTCTCTGCACGTATGAAGGAAAATCCATACGAATTCGTCAAATCATCAACGATGCGGCCCTTTTTAGACCCTGGCCCACCTGCAACAGAAAAATAAGAAATTTAATTACAATATTTGAGGTCATTATATCAGACACTATCCTGAAATCAGGTCAATATAGTCATTATAAGATCACACACTGCAATCCTCGGATGACAGGTCACTGGGTAATTATGCATCCAGGAAAATATAAAATGGAAATTTAGTACTGCTTTGCTCACCAGATGGGAGCACACAGGCACACCTCCCTGGGAATCATTCACTCATGGCATATACTGTACAGCATAATTTTATTACAGAAACATTGACTATGAACTGTACAGGAATCAAAATTAGAGAATGTTATGAGTGTATTTTCAGTTCACTCTGAAATCTAAATTTGATTCTTTCACAGCAGCAGCATGAATAAAGTATATTTTCAGCATGAATCCAACATGTTTAAGTGGTTACAGTATTAAAATTAAGCCACAATAAGCAAATTACCTACAGCATGATTCCAGTATAATTGTTGTCCAACAGTATATGATATAATGATAAAAATTTGCTATTTTCTATTGAGAGTGTCACTGTGCTCCTTGAAAATTTAAATGATTATTTGATGCTTCCCAGTCAACAGATGGCAGCCCTTACACCCTTAGTGTATCACAGGTTTTGTACAGAAAACATCAGGATATGACAAGAGCACAGCCAATGGATAATATGCTTGTTGCATATTTTGTGACCTCTGACCTCATTAGATATGTATGAATTTAATGAGAATGTAATTCAGATGAAAAACTGTATTGGTTAATACTCATCTTAAGTTATATGAAAATCCATCAAATTTTTGGTAAGTCAGGGTAGTACCATGGAAGTGTTGTGACCTCTGACCTCATTAAATATGCATACATTTTGCTGAGAATTTGAGGTGTGAAACTCTATTGGTAAATTTGTATAATCTATTTAATGAAAACCCATAGGTTTTTTTAGTAAGTCACCATGGTGCCTCTAAAATTTGGTTACCTCTGACATTAATTAAGGATGGCAAGATATATTATTGATTAACATTTCTATTGAGCTTTATCAAATTCATTATATTCCTCTTAAGTTATCGCAGCGACATCACAAAGTAGCCTAGTAACCTCTGACCTTATTAAATATGCACAGATATTGCCCTTAATCAAATTCAGGTGAGATAATCTATTGGTAAATAGTTATGGAGAGTTTCTCGTAAATCCATCAAAGCCCCTGTAAGTTATCACAGTGACACTAAAAGTTAATTGACAGATGGAGGAACAGACAGATAAATGATGGGTATACCATAATGTCCTGTCATAAACGAGTGTTTAAAAATGCTTGATGGCTGATTGCAGTCAGAAAAGATAGTAAAATAGTAATAACATAAGGAAGAAGAACAAGGGACCTATGGGTCACGACGCTCAGCTGTTATATATAATAAAAAAATATGATTTAGAAATGAGGCACATGCTGGTTTTGTGTGGTAATAAGTATAAGCTGTATTATGAGTTGTTGTTGTTAAGCTTATGTATGATTTTGATAGTACCTTTGGAGACAGAGAAGAGAATTGATTTCATTTATTTTATTAACAAATGGAGTACTATTGTCACACAGATTTTGACTTGGCCATATAACTTATAAGCAGAACATATTATATAAGAGTTTAACTATTTATTAAAAAAAATTTTAAATATTGTCCCAGATATAATTTTTATTAAAAATAATAAGAGAATCGTATGATTTTTAAAATGAAATATAACTGAAATGATTATTAAAATAATATTGAAGAATATATTCATGAATGCATTCATGAATACATTTGGAAAGTATTTGCACTGGTATTCATATACTTTCATTTTTTCCTGAATTCCCATTCTTTATGCAAGAAATTTTATAATGGAGTACATATTCATTATCATATTTAAATACAATTGCAAAGTATTCCCACCATGTCTGGTATTTATTCAGTTTTCACCAAACAATGGTGTTGAGAATCCAGAATGTACAAAATTCACACATTTAAATAATGATCATAAGTATCTGGTTTTATGGCTTTTATTTATATTTAAAAAAAATAAATGTGATATGTTTATTTTGGACTAATTTCACATCAATGTACACACTAGACACAGTAGGAATCTAGATTAATATTATCAACTGCATCTTTGTCTATCATTAATTTCCTTCATATGATCCCTAATGATTAGTAATGAATAATATGATTTACTTTTTTATTATTAAAATTGAACTGAAAAATGCCATAGGTGACTGCATGGTGTTATTTGGAATACGTGACATTCTATCCATCAATACAAGATTCTTATATCATCAGTAACTGCAAGTTATTTCCCTATTAATATAAACTAACAAATTCCTTTTCTATTTTTCTTTAATTTGTTATTAAAAACCAATAAAAATTGATTAATTTATTGTTATGTTGTTGGTTAAAACTACTTGATGAGTTGGGTTGGACACCTGGATCAACTGTGGCTGGCCACAAGCTGCCTTGCTGCCCCGGTATCTGCCTCGCCTCAAGCGTGCATAATTTGCTGAAAGTTCAACAAGGTCAACATACAGGTGACTCAAGAGTGGCTGGAGAGAGCCAAGGTCTGACATGGTCTCATAAAAACATTAATAAAAGCTACAATTTTTGGCCAATTTCTTTCAGCTTTCTAAACTAAAAAGCTGAAATCCTTGTGTGTGCATGATATGACAAATATATAAACAGAGCTCACATTAAACAAAAGTGAAATGGTCAAAGTTGGGCAAAATTTAAGGTACTAATTTTATATTTATACTAATAACTTATAAAATTTTAAAAATTCAGAACTAATTTTTGGTATTCAATTGAATCTTGATTAAATAATCTTACATCCCTGACAAAAAATCTCTAGCTTCAGCAAGCCCCTTGTTAAGGGAGTAAATATATTTCTTGATTTTTTACAAAGTGCATTATGTTTGGGCCCATAACTTAAAACAATTACGCAATACTGACATCATTTCTGGCATGTGCACAGAGAATGTATTGAAAAACATGTATATTATATATGATTAAAGTCAGATCAGTGGTTTTGATATTAGGCAGTATTGAAGTGTAATAACGGGTTTTTAATTGAAAAATGAATAATTTCATTAATATCTCAAAAGTATTAAGTCCTAGTGACCAAATTCTGGGCATGGTAGGGAATTTTAGAGACATCTAATTGTATGCCAAATTTTAGGAACTGAGAGCTTAAGCTGGGGAGCTGAGCTCTTGCAAACTGCATAACACTAGCCTGATGTAAACAATATGTTACATGGTGCTTGAAAACTTGAATAAAATCTACAGTTTTTGATCAACTGGTTTCAAATTTTTGGTGTTAACAGACAAAATGCTAACGAAAAACATGCTGAGAAAATTAAATCCACAGTACTTACAGGAAAAAAATGTGCCATGGTCAAAGTTAGGCAAAATTTAAGGTACCAATTTTTTGTTTTTGCTAATATTTTAAAAAAATTAAAAGATTTTGATCTAATTTTGGGTATACAATTTAATTTTGATTAATTAAAGTTATATTACTTGAAAAAAAGTCCATAGCTTTAACAAGTTTTGTGTTAAGTGATCAAATATCTTTCCTGATTTTTTACAAAATGCATTATGTTCTGGCCCATAACTTTCTTAAATTATATAATACAGACATAATTTCAAACATGTACATAGGAACTATATAGAGGAATATTTATGGTAAATATGAGGAAAAACAGATGAGTGGTTTTGATATTAAAGTGTGAAAATAGGTTTTTAATAAAAAATTGAGGTTTTTCCTTAATTTCTCAAAGGAACAAAGTCGCAAAGACCCAGTTTTCGGCTTGGTAGGAGATCTTGGGGACAGCTAACATTATGCCAAATTTTGGATTCCTAAGTCTTACAGTTTCAAAACGTGCCACATCTACGGACGGACGGACGGACGACGGACAATGGACCACGACTATAGCTCAGATGACTTATAGTCAGCTGAGCTAAAAACTGAAGGGTCCTGTTCCTGTGTCATGTCTATTAACTAAAGATAATTCAATGAAACTTTAGTGACAACAGGCCAGAAAAAAATCCCTCTGCACACAGGCTGTTTGATTTGTTCATATCAACATGTTTATAACATGTGGGGGACCCACCAAAATAATCAAATCACATTAAAAAAGAGCATCTGGTGGCAAGTCAGAGGAATGAGAGTTTTCAAAAGTGCATTTTTGCAAGAAATGACCTTTTTCACTTCCGCAAATATGCAACCAACCACTTTAGATCATGTAGTTTTTCTGTTTGTCAACACTGGCAGTCTGGCATATGTACCATGTTCACGAACAGCCTGCAGATAATCAAACTCATAAATCCATCCCAGAGGTATTATTAGAACTGTTCTTAATATTAATTGCATACAATTCATTAATATGTTGCTTTAAGTTGTATAAGCACTAGTTTCTGTAAAATACACACTTGCATAATCCTTACTAATGTGGCTGACATAAACAGACCAAGGATTTTATCATTGCTCACAGAAT
This sequence comes from Sipunculus nudus, assembly GCA_026874595.1. Classification (NCBI taxonomy): domain Eukaryota; kingdom Metazoa; phylum Annelida; class Sipuncula; order Golfingiida; family Sipunculidae; genus Sipunculus; species Sipunculus nudus. Next base: position 15,410,212 of record CM049319.1, read on the forward strand.
GCACGTTTACTACTTCCTATTTTTAGAAATTAATTTCCAGTGACATTTAAGAATCTAAAAGGAATTAAAAAAATAACATCCCATTATTAAATGAAGGTTATTTGAATCTTAATGGGCAATTTGTCAAGAATCTGCACATTCAGGCTTAAAATGGTAGAAATCAACACTAATGATGCTGAGATATGTCAGCTAAATTAATGACATTCATTCACGAGTCACATAAAGAATTAATAATTAAGGTTACTGATAAAACAAACACAATCAATATGTCAAACTCTAAGGTCATCCGTCTAATGGGCTACTATTAGTTTAAAAGAGCTGCACCCTGAATGGTAAAAGCATTTATTATTTATTTTTAATATAAGTGCATGAACTTGCACAGGTTAAAAAAATTCCAATCATCTTTTAAAAGGAGATTGTTTTAAAGGCAAAAATCTATTGATTCCAAAAATATAAAATATTAATGGTGTAGTTTAGCTGGATTTATTTTTTTTTCCACAGGCAATTAATTGTATTTTAGACATTGTTATTATTTTTTTCTGATAGCTCTTGATTTTATGTACACAAAAATAAGGGCTTTACATGGAGGAATAAGATATCATGAACAGGATCAAATTTAGTATACAACAGTCTCTGGGTATTGTTTATACCATGACATCAATGACTTCATGAATAATGTGACTACCAACAATCAAATATTGTAGCAAATAAAACACATCACCACAACCACTGCACTACACAATTAAATTTTTTCAATATATGACTCTTATTTTTTTATATGCGAATAACTCTTCTAAAATATTGTGTAATTATAATATTTGCAATACAAAACCCCCTAAACTACACCTTTGGCCATAAACTTGAAAATGTTATGAAAAACGTCTGCCCAAAACATAGAGCTATGCCTTGTAGCTACAGACTGTTAACAGACAGAAAGACAGACATACGCACTGATCTAACAACATAATAGTCTCTCTGAATATGTACTCTTATATTATAATTACATCACAACAGAGAGCAAGGTTTTAAGTGTGTGAAACAGGAATTCTGAATTAAAGATACCATATACATCTTAACCAGTAAACAGTTTAATAAATTTGTCTTGATGTTATAAGGAGTTCACTGTATGAATATATGTAAAATACCCACTTAAAGAAATATTTCAAAGTTGGGCTTGAGAAAATCCAGGATAAAAAGTCACTCAAGGGGAAAGGCAAAAAGGTTATGAAAAGTAACATAGATTAAAAGGGGATAATTTGCATGTTTGGGTAGGAAAAACAGTCGCAGGGAGAAACATCACAATTAAGGATAAGAAAGACTTTATATGATAAATGTGCGAGACTTAACAATAAATTCATTATTTTATATTATAAAATAAACTGAATATAAAGCAACTTACAAATGGGAAAGACTGTTTTCCCCCAATGGTTTTCTTCTAAAATGTACCAAATTCTGTTTATTTGGGGTTATTAAATGTGCTTTTGAGTCACTGCCAATGAAGAAATAGACTTGATTGAGTACCATCAGCTTTCCTGCAAAGAACCTGGAGAATAATACAAGAATGGGACAGAATTAAACAGTCTTTTGCATTTTGCTTGGCATGGAGGCTTGAGCCTCGCAGAACAGACAGTGCCACAATGTGATTATATTGTAAGTAATAAATAATAATCTGGTAATCTGGTTATTCTGGCTTTCAATTCCTGGAACTTTTGTTAAAGCAGGACAACAAGTGACATATTTCTGTTGTGCTCTGGAATTGTATTATATATTAAAGCTGGAGAACATGTGGCTAAATGGTTTTAGTAAGCGTATTTATATAGCTGGTGTGTCAATTAATTGATTATATTGACAAATTTGTAGTTTTCTTTCATGACTGATAAGATTAGTTGCATTTTTGCTTTTTTCATCACAAAAAATTATGTTTATACCTCAAAGCAAGTCATATTACCCAGAAAACAATATTCCAACCCTCTCAGAGCAATGAGAATGATGGGACGGGACACAGAGAAGCAAACATAATTAAAACTGTGCCTTGTACAGAGATCAAATGTCAACAATATGGCTGTTACCATCATCTGTAGGCATGATGCACAAGTCAAACTGAATTTACAGAGTTAAAATTTCAATTAATTTATCACTAGTCTTTTTCTTTTGATTATCATGCATGATTTTCTAACTGTTCCTAAAATGAGTACATGCAGTAAAACCTCAAATAATGACCACCTCTGTTTAGGGAACACCTGAAAATAACATCCACTTGTTCATGGTCCAGATCAGTTTTGCTTTTTTATCTAAGACCTCACTCAGATGACCACCTTGAAAATGTGTCCTTTTTATTGAGGTCCCATTGGTGGTCGTAATTTCAGGGTTTTTTACAGTGTGAAATAAAAACAAAAGGGAATGCTACTGGTTTTTACACCTGGTGGGGGAATTTGGTACTATTGAAACCTGTGGATTAGTAGACACAGAAGAATTTTGATTAATTTGTGCTGGATAGGAATAACATATTGACAGTGGTATTCATTCCCAGAGGTTTACTTAAGATTTCAGTCTGATTCCAGGACCTGGCACTTGTAAGAAGAAGCTAGATATATATTATATACACAAGAAAAGAGCAAATGGATTTTCAGACAGCACATTAAATATCATCAGAAACAATTTTCTATAAAGCATTCGAAAATGTAATATACCATTCCCAGACTCCTGAGAAAACCAATTTCATAACCACTTAGAAGACAGGGCCTTCAGTAATGGACGACCAATTTTTTTACTTGCTGTACACACTCTGAACATCAATTTACACTGAATTTTCCTCAGTAGACACAGACTGTTATTTAGCGAGCTTTTACGTAGATATGTATGACATTTGAAAAGAGTATGGTAATGGCAGTAATTAACCCGCAAGGGTGATTTACAGCGACTGTTCAATATGAGTCAAAATGTCAGCACGTAGCCATGGCAACTCACATATATAAATCTCAAAGGTTTATATGTTGTAGCTTTCAGCCATCCATATTATCAGAAATTTAAGGTATACGGTTTATCAAGGATGAGTAGTGACAAATGTGGTTCTTTTAAACAGTAATATATACATATTAAACTCATAAATTTTTCTGCTCTTTACAGGTGCACTCCAGGGTTGAGTCATATGAATATGTGTCTAATTCTGCATTTAAATTTAACTGAAAATCCATTTAAATGCAGAGCTAATTGCTGTTAAATTTGCAAATTTCAAAATACATTTAATAAGATAGAAATTTTTATTGTATTTGCATTTGCATTAGACGAATGAACATTTTTAATTTATATTTAAATGCACCACTCACATCAGAACTCAAGCCAGTTCCCTAACTACAGCAACTGATCATAAACGAAGACCTTTTCACATTAATTTTTCTTTTTTTCTTGGTTATATATTTTTTTAATATCCTAACCACCTGTGTTTTAGTCAACTAGAGATTTCTTTAAGATTTGTATTACATCATTCCTGTGTATAAAGATACCACCTATAAGGGTTCTGTGTGATTTAGGTTTCATAGACCTAGCAGGGTCAGTTTACATTAGAGTTGATAGTGATAGTAAAGCTCAGAGTCATCTTTATGCTATTCAAACTTTTTCCCCACTATACAGCATTTCATTGATTTTTATTTAAGTTTAAATCCTAACCCGGTTAGAGGATCTGTATACCAAACATGCCATATTAATTAGAAGTAAATCTGTTTTTTTTAATGCTTTTGTGATAGTGTCACATAAAATGTAGATGTAAACACTGAATAAAATTTTTTTAAAAATATCAAAACATTGACCAAATATGACCAAAATAAGAGGAAATGATTTGGTAAATATGTATAAGGAGTTTCATGAAAATCCACAGGATTTTTGTTAAGTCACCACAGTGCCTCTAAAGTGCAATGACCTCTGACCTCATTAAATATGCGTGAATTTCTCTGGAAAAAGAACTTAGGCAATATTTTATTGATAAACATTTCTGATGAGTTTTATCTTTCATATTCTTTGTATATATGTGTGGATTTTGCCCATAATCAAACTCGGGAGAGATTATCTGTTGGTTAGCAGTTTAATGGTGAGTTTAGTGAAAATCCCTTTAAGCCATGCTAAGTAATCACAGTGACACTAAAAGTTGATGGGAGGACGGACATCATATGACGGGCATATAAAAATTAAAATGTAATGTTGTGTAAATTACACATACATATACATCCTTTTTATTTGCAACTGAGACTGCATAAAAGGAATCGTCTTGTGCATACTCCAGCCCAAACCTTAACTGCCTCAGCGTAAAAGTGAATTTTAGCTACAGTATTACAAAGGTACTTAACGTGAGGTTAAAAAATGTGAGGTTCTACTGTGTCCTGAAGATGAGAGGATGTTGAAGGCTGGTTCCTAGAAAAGAGATGATTACTTGTTGCAAGACAAGTTGTTATACATCCTCTGACTTTGATCTGGTTGTTAAAATCCTGTACAACGGAAATGATGTCACAAGAAATCACAGAATCCTGCTCATAGTACAAGGCTAACAGAAATAGCACCAAGACTGGAACAAGGCAGCAATGTTAGATGTTTTTGCACTTTGTACGTGGCTTGACATTAAATGTCTTCATAGTTCAAGTAAAATCTATAGCTTTCGGCTAACTGACATGAATTTTTACTTATATCCTCCAAAAATATGTGATCACAGTCACAAACAAAAACATGTATGTTCCACATGTTGATCATTTTACTAAATATATTTAAATAAATGTTTGTTAGGAATATTTCTCTGTAGTTTATGCAGAGATAAAAATACAGGTAATTTTAGATAGAGGTATTACAATATAATTTTGTTTCTCCCAGAAAGAATATGGCTAACTGAATACAAGGGACCCATGGGTCACAGTGCTCAGCTGTTATATATGATCACAAATTATGATTTGGAAGAGGAGGTAGGCAAAGGCTGGTTTTGTGAGGTAATATAAGCTGTATTATGAGTTGATGGTGTTTAACTCAAGTTATGTTAGATTTTGATAATATCCTTGGAGACAGGGAAGAGGACTGATGTCACTAATTTATTTACAGTTGGAAATGGTGTGCTATTATCACACAGGTTTTGACTTGGCCATAAATCTTTACCTACATTGTAGCAGAATTATTTGAAAAGTTAAACTATTTATTAAAAATTAATAACAAATATTGTGTCTAGTATAATTTAAATTTAAAATAATAACAGTATCATCTGTTTTTATTATTAAAGATTTTTTAATAATATTATTGAAATATATGATTATTAATATAATTTTATAGAATATATTCATAAATGCATTTGTATTCAAATACTTTTATTTTGACCTGTATTCCTATCCTTATACATGAAATTATGGAGTACATATTCATATTTGCATTCAAATACATTTGCAAAGTACTGCACCATGTCTGGTATTTATTCAGTTTCAGCCAAACAAAGTTCTTGAGAATCCAGAATAAACAAATATCACAAATTTAAATAATGATGGTAAGTACCTGGTTTTATTAATTTTATTTATATTCAAAAAATAAAACTATAATATTCACTTTGGACTACCTTCACATCAATCTATGCACTAGACATAGCAAGAGTCTTATGACAATTATTAACATTACAGAAATCATAATGAGAACTTGTCTAGATCTGATTTTTTATCATATTCAATTTTCTTTATTAATAAAAATGTATCAGAAAAAATTTGAAGTATCTCAGCTATGATACCATTATATGTGTAAAAAATAACCCAAAGATAAGAACACCCTATAAATTATACAAGGAGAAAACTAGAGATGGGCAAGTTTAATTTTATTAACTGAAATATATGAACCAGTAATATAAATTTTGATTATTTACATAGTCTTGTGACAGCTGTTACAACCACGTGCCTGAATGTCATAAGTGAAACATATTGACATAGATCTTTAATCAGTACCTGTCTGAGTAAAATTTAAAAATACTGACATTTTAACTTTTTTTAAATTTTGAAATAAATATAAATTGACAAGCTGGAACACTTGGAAAAGACCTGGGAATTAAGATTTATATTATCAACTGCATCTTTGTCAATCATTAATTTCCTTCATATAATCCCTTATAGTATAGAACAATATAATTTAATTATTTTTTTTCAATATTAAAATTGAAAAGAAAAATACCATAGGTGACTCAATGGTGTTACTTGGAATACATTTTCATAAATCTATACAAAATCAATAAAACATCAGTAACTGCAAGGTTATTCCCTGTTACTCATCAACTGTCAAATTCCTTTTCTACTGATTATTTTTAAAGTTGTTATTATAGACCTATAAAAATTTATTTATTCATTGTTTATTGTTATGCTGTTGGTCTAAACAACTAACAGATGAGCTGGGTTGGAAACCTGGATCAGCTGTGGCCAGCAATAAGCTGCCCAGCTGCAAGTATATGCCCCATGTCAAGCATGCATAATTGGCCTGAAAGGTCAAGTAGAGGACATACAGGTGACTGAAGAGGGGCTGGGTACAGCCTGGGTCTGATATGGTCTCATAAAAAATTTAATAAAAGCTACAGTTTTTGGCTAATTTCTTTCAACTTTCAAAACTAACAAGTTGAAATCCTTATTTTTGCATGCTATGAAAATTATATCAACAGTGCTTACAGGAAACAAACGTGCAATGATCAAAATAAGGCAAAATTTAGGGTACTTATTTTATATTTATACTAATTACTTATAAAATTTGAAAAATTCAGAACTAAATCTGGGTACCAGTATACAATTGAATCTTGATTAAATAATGTTTTATCCATGACAAAAAAAAAAGAAATCTCTAGCTTCAGCAATTTTTATGTTATGGGAGTAAATATATTTCTTATTTACAAAGTGCATTATGTTCGGGCCCATAACTTAAAACAATTTCGCAATACTCACATCAATTCTGACATGTGCATAGAGTATAAATAGAAGAACAAGTATATTTTAAATGATCAAAGTCAGATAAGTGGTTTTGATATGAGGCAGTCTTGAAGTGAAACAATGGGTTTTTAATTGAAAATTCAAGTTTTTTCTTAATATCTCATAGGAATGAAGCTCTAGTGGTATGGTAGGGGGGTTTGGGGGACATCTAAACTGTATGCCAAATTTTGGGAGCTGAGAGCTGGCCTGGGAAGCTGGGGAGCTGTGCTCTGGCGAACTGCATAACACTTGCTTGATCTAAACAATACTTTACATGGTACTTGAAAACTTGAATAAAATCTACAGTTTTTGATCAACTGGTTTCGAATTTCAGATGTTTGGAGATGAAATGCTTATGGTAACATGCTGTGAAAATTAAATCCACAGCATTTACAGGGGAAAAAATGTGCCATGGTCAAATCTGGTAAAATTTAAGGTACTGATTTTATATTTATGCTAATAACTTATAAAATTTAAAAAATTCAGATCTAATTTTGGGTTACAATTGAATCTTGATTAAATATAGTTATATACTTGAAAGAAAGTCTCTAGCTTCAGCAATTCTCAAGTTAAGGGAGTAAACATATTTCCTGAATTTTTACAAAGTGCATTATGTTTGGGCCCATTACTTCAAGAATTTAAAAAATATTGAAGTAATTTCTTGTATGTACATAGGAAATATATAGAGGAATTAATATATTAATAATGGTCAATATCAGGTCAGGGGTTTTGATATTAGGCAGTCTTAAAGTGTAACAATGGGTTTTAAATGGAAAACAGAGGTTTTTCCTTAATAATTCAAAGGAACGAAGTCCTAGTGACCCAATTTTCGGTATGGTAGGAGATCTTGGGGACATCTAAAGGAATGTCGAAATTCAGATTTGTAGGTCCAACGGTTTCAAAACGTGCCAGTTTAAAGAATGGACAGATGGACGGACGGACAGACAGCCGACTGACACAGGACCACGACTATAGCTCAAATGACTTACAGTCAGCTGAGCTAATAAGTTAAGATTCAGGCCTTGGTTAAAGGTTTATTTTGGACCCACTTGGCCAAGTTGGGCAAGTGGAAGCCCACTTTTGGTTTCCCTACCATTATTTTCAGGAAAAGTTACTTTTCAAGCCTTGGTTCATGTATACCCCATGCAAAAGATCACCCTGTTCAAGACAGAAACCAAGAGTATTTCTGTGACAGGAACATTTCATGTGTTACAAAAGATCTGCATAAACGTATCACAGGTTTACAAATATTTTTGCGTCCAAATCATGGTTTATCTAGTGGCCCATGGGCCGTGATGCTCAGTTGAATTCAAGGAATGTTGAACAATGAGCAAAATGACTGCCAGAGCGCAAACAAACCATGAATTTGTGAAGAGTCCTTAGAAATGGGTTTCAGTGGGCTTTTGGACAGATGACAATTTCATTTGAAGGTCTCATAAATAGAAAAAGAAATGCGTAAAAATTTTAAAAAAATAAAGGTAGTGCCACCAGTCTGCAGGAACTGATGAAACACTCCATGATCAATATATATCCAATGAATCATGGCTATCAATGCATTAGTTATTCAGATACTGGAGCTTTTGTTTGTATCAAACTTTTAATTATTCTTGGGGGGTATTTACGAGCCCTATAGATCAGAGAATATTGGTAACAGAGACCTAATTTCAGGTTTCCAAGGAGATTTTTCATTAGTCTCCATGGAGGTCAAGTTAGAAGATTCTAGGTTCAGCAGTTACGGTTTGTGCCATGTTAACAGATGACCACTTCATTTGAAGGTCTCATAAATAGAGAAAAAATGCCTAAAAAATAAAAAAAATACAGGTGGCACCACCAGTTCACAGGAACTGATGAAACACTCCATGATCAATATGCATGCTAAGGATCATGGTCATCAGTGCATTAGTTATTCAGATACTGGAGTTTTTGTATCACATTTTTAACTAGAAAACATATGCCAAGCGAAAATGTGTATCCACCAAAGTCAGAGTGGTACAGGTGGAGTGAGGGATGGATTGAGTGGTATGTCACACCACTCCTGAATATAGTCCACTAAAACTCTAAGAAAAGGGCATTAATTTAAACAACAAAAACACCTGGCGCCACCTGTTTGGTTTATGAGAAAACTCTCCAAGACGGATTGACAAACCAAATTTCAGACCAATACCTTGAACCATTACTAAGATATGAGCAATTTTCACCCAAAGCGAATGTACAGATGGACACCACAGGAAAACAATTGCAGATGGTGCCTCCAGTCTTGAGTACAAGATGGAGGAGTCAAAGATCTATGGGTATGCACCATTTCAGGCCAATACGACCAATCACTCCTGAGAAAAGAGCAGTAATTAATTCTACGGAAACAGGAAGGTAAGTGGCGCCATCTATCTGGTTTAAGAGAAAATTTTCCAAGATGGATGGTCATGCCAAATTTCAGACCAATACCTTGAACCACTTCGGAGATATGAGCAATTTTCACCTAAAGCACACGTACGGATGGACACCACCAGAAAATGATTGCAGATGGCACCACCAGTCTTGAGTACAAAATGGAGGAGTCCATGATCTATGGATAGGCACCATTTCAGGCCAATAGGACAAATCACTTCTTAGAAAAGCATTAATTTATTCTACAAAAATGGGAAGGTAGGTGGCACCACCTGTCTGGTTTACGAGAAAACTTTCCAAGATGGATGTACATGCCAAATTTCAGACCAATACTTTAAACCACTCCTGAGAAATGAGCACTTTTTACCAAAAGCAAATATATGGATGGACGCCAAGTGAAAATTATTGCAGATGGGGCCACCAGTCATGTTTACGAGACAGAGGTGTCGAGGATCTATGAACATAAATTCAACCCAATACATTGAAGAACCACTAAGAAGAACAAATGGCAAATGCACAAATGGATGCTACGCAAAAAGTATTGTAGGTGGCACCACCAGTCGCGAATACAAGATGGAGAGATCCAAGATCTATGAAAATGCAAACTTTCAGCCCAATACATTGAGCCATTCCTAAGATATCGGCTGTTATCTAAAAGACACCCAGATTCAGCCTGCATACAAAGGATTGCACGTGGTGCCACCTGTCTTTGTTATGCATAACTATATAGGTGAGGGAACAACTATGCCGGGTTACGGAAAGATCGGTCCAAGGGTCTCACAGGAGTTCTCCAGAAACGAACACAGTTTATGTAGCACATTTTTAATTATTTTGGGGTACTTTCTAGCCCCATAGCTCAGAGGATATGGGTAACAGAGACCTAATTTCAGATTTCCACTGAGACTTTTCATGGACCTTCCTTGATGTCAAGTAAGAAGATTCCAGGTCAAGCTGTTACGATTTGTACCCTGTTAACAGATGACAGCTTCTTTAAAAGTCTCAAAAATAAAGAAACAAATTCGTAAAAATTGGAAAAAATACAAGTGGCGCCACCAGTTTGCAAGAACTGATGGAACACTCTATGATCAATATGCCTGCAAAGAATCATGGTGTTCAATGCATTACTGTAAATCTTGTTTTTATGGCCGCACGTCTATTTATAGCCGCATCCTGAGTTTGCAAGATCTCTTAAAGGAGCTCCCACTAAGGTCCAAATACCCAAAACCCCCCTTAAAGGCCGCACCCTGACTCCGTCTCTGGCCTGAGGGTAAGAAAATTAGCTGCACTAACAAAATAAATCAAGACATAGCTGCTTTAATGAAGACTAGAATAAAAAGTATTATTTACAGAGGTTAAATATGTTGCCAGATTACGTATATTAAATAAATTTAACGTTCGAGATAGCGACAAAATATCTGTATGTTACTAGCAACTTTTGCACATGGATGGGCAGGCATTTATCAGAAAAGAAAGATTCCCCAAACAATTGTTTTGTTTGAATATTGGTTACACAAAACGATTCTTGTATGCATCAAAACGCTTCTTTGCATTTACTTACAATTGTTAAAGACCATAGTATGAACACTGAATCGAGGTTTATATGTACATTTATTGAAGCAAAAAGCCTGAATACTATCCACTATTACGCACCATCATGCAGTAGCGTTCAGGGGGCGACATGATGGCTAAGACTGCTGTAACTGTCAGATTTTCAACCTGCACGAACTTAATCTTGGCTCGTGGTATACATATAAAAATTTAAATGTAGAACCTTGAAATGTTTACCTTTCGTGCGATATATAACTTGTTATAGAAATCTTGGTAATTGTCACCAAATAATACGTTTAAAACACCCCTGCTGTAACACAGCGGCCCACTTCGTTGGGCATGGTCAAGTAACATTGAAATAAATGCCTACTTTAAACTCATTTGCAGCATTATTTAGCAACGATAATTTGTTTAGAAAGTAAAATGAATAAAAAGCTGACATCGTAAAGAGTCTCACAATGGCTGACGATTGCTTTAAAATAAAGTTTGAGTGCCGCCATGTGCTTAAACGCCCTGGTGTTCTGCTAAGAATATTTTGAACGGCTGTACGCGGTGGGTGGTAAATAGAACAGCCACCTATTCTGTCCCAGTGTGCCTTGCGCGAACGCTACCATGACAAGATGGCTCCCCACACGGAATCTTCCTTGAGGAAAAAAAAACTTGCTTACCTCGACTGGCCATTTTAATTTCACTTTAAAATCACTCATTTTCACGCGTCATGTTTGCTATACGTGCGTATCTCGACAAGGTAACTTCAGTTATTTTGATATTTAGTTAAATGATGTTTCACATGCACCAGCAAATTGTGACATGGAGCGATGTGAACGTACGATGTGACAATGATAATACCGAAGTAACCGGTATGAAAATGATTCGAATCTTCCAAGTAATTCAAGAAATGGAATTTTCATCATAGATTAAGATTTCAAAATATTACTTTTAGAATTAAAATATACAGTAACTTTAAATGGATCTATCCAAAATATATTGGAAAATCAGTAGCAAACAAGAATACGGCACGGCATGTAAAATCTGTATATTCACCAAATTCCATCGGCCGTGGTGACATGTTCTACCATTTATATCTACAAGTGGGTTTCCCCTCGAACATTATTTCCAATCATATAATATATTCGTGATTGTATAAAAAAAAAAGATTAAACAGAAGTAAATGACCGGGCTATACGCATTCAAGGATGAAGGTTTTCCAGAAACATGACATGGGGCGAAAAGATGTGCCATTCAATATTGAGGTACATGTATCAGACATTATAAAAATAGTCAGTAAGTAACCTGCTAAATTTGAACTTTTATAAAGATTTTACAGTGTTCTAAATTACATATTTTGATTTTCTTAATTCTTTTTATAAACAACATAGATTCCAAAGCAATCCGGCTCCGTCAAAGTTATGACCGGTAATACCGATTTTTTCCAACAGACGTCACCACTAGTCCTCACCATGAATAATCTCATTCATTTTAATCTCATAATAAGTGTTGTTATTGTTCAATGTTAATTGTTATTGTTCAATTGAGTGCAAATAATAATTATTTTTTTATGAACATTTAGACTTTACAATTTTATACAATAATTCTGTGACTACAAAGAGTATTTCCTCTGTGGTGTGCTTTAGTTCCTATTATCGCCCAAAGGAGCGCCATTTCCAGGAGAGAATTCTTCTCACAGTTCATTTCTGATAAACCATGGCCGCATCCCGAGTTCAGAAAAAAAGTCAAGATTTTCGATTTTGAATTAGTTTTTAAGGCCGCGGCGATAAAAACAGGATTAACAGTAGTTATTCAGACACTGGAGGTTTTGTATCAAATTTTTAATTATTCTGGGGGGTACTAGCCCCATAGCTCCAAGAATATGGGTAACAGAGACTTAATTTTCATGGTTTCACAGAGACTTTTCATGGACCACCCTTGATGTCAAGTTAGAAGAATCCAGGTCCAGAGGTTACGATTTGTGCCCTGTTAACAGATGACAACCTTTTTGAAGATCTCAAAAATAAAGAAAAAAATTCGTAAAAATTTGAAAAAATACAGGTGGCGCCACCAGTTTGCAGGAATTGATGGAACACTCCATGATCAATATTCATGCAAAGAATCATGGTGATCTATGCAGTAGTTATTCAGATACTTGAGCTTTTTTATCAAATTTTGCATTATTCTGGGGGGTACTTCAGAGCCCCATAGCTCTAAGGATATGGGTAACAGAGACCTAATTTCAGGTTTTCAAAGGAGATTTTTCATGGACCTCCCAGGATGTATAGTTTGAAGATTCCAGGTCCAGTGGTTACGATTTGTGCCCTGTTAACAGATGACCGTTTCTTTTCAGGTCTAAAAAAAAAGAGAAAAAAATTCGTAAAAATTGGAAAAAATACAGGTGGCGCCACCAGTCTGCAGGAAGTGATGGAACATCCCATGATCAATATTCATGCAAAGAAACATGGGGATCAATGCAATAGTTATTCAGATACTTGAGCTTTGTATCAGATTTTGCATTATTCTGGGGGGTACTTTGGAGCCCTATAGCTCCAAGGATATGGGTAACAGAGACCTAATTTCAGGTTTCCAAGGAGATTTTTCATGGACCTCCCTGGATGTCCAGTGAGAAGATTTCAGGTCCAGTGGTTACGATTTGTGCCCTGTTAACGGACGGCCAGATGGACGCCGGACAAAGGGTGATCGCTATAGCTCAGATGACTTTCAGTTTATAACCTGCAATTTTGGGGTCACAGAAACCTTATATATGCTAGGGGATTTCCAGAATCTTACTGGGAAGAATGAGAATTCCAGTTCTTTCTGGGAAAAAAGAGAATTCCATTTTTTATCCTGGGAAAAAAGTGAACAACACCAGAAACAACCCAGGAATGATTAATCTGTAAAAGTTTTTACCCCACAAATAGAGTTTCATGTAAAAAAAAAACCAACATTTAACCCCCACAATTTTATGAATCCACAGTTTACCTTTTATAATTGCTTCCAAAGTGGGACTACTTAGATCAGTTTTACAGACCCTTTTATCATAAAAAATAATCAATATTTTATCTATAATCTCAATCTGATTAACTATATTAAAATTTTTTCCTGATAAGCAGATCTATTATAGGAAACAGGGTTCCTGTTTTCTAGTCAGTCTACAGCAGGTATGTATTATAGGACAACACCTGAAGCATCAAGGCCCTGGAAAAGAGTTTGCCAAATACAGAAGCCGGCACATCACAGGGTATACACAAGGTATACCTACAATAACGTTCACAAGATATCCCTCATTACGACCAGCAGGCAGGAAATAATACTTGTGAAGCATACCATGACATCCCCTAATATAGCTGATGCCACGGAGTTCCACGTCTATAAATAAACATTTCTGCCATGTTTAGACTAATCATATATCACTCTGTATACAATCAGAATATCTATTTCAGTCATAAATGAAAGAATAAGATAACAAGGCGTGGCTAGAGAGGACAGGCCCACGCCATATTAAGTTACCATAAGTCCCATTATACCTGATATACTTTAGGTAGCCCGCAGGAATCCCTTTTTTGGTCCTGACTTTTTACAAGGAATCTTTAATATTTTTTGTATAAACAGACTGTATACCTTGAAGGAGGGGAAATGGCAGTTAGCAGGAATTTTGCTATATTTAATCTACTTTAAGAGCCTTAAAATATGTATATTCAGATACAAAGAAACATAAAAGAACACGGATAGTGAGTTGAATGAAAAACATTGATTAAAAGATTACTTGGACTACTTCCGGACTGACAGGGAATGAGAGAGAGAGAGAGAGAGAGAGAGAGAGAGAAAGAAAGAGAAAGAGAAAAGAAGAGAGAGAGAGAAAGAGAGAACTGTTTCCTGTTTAAAAGATCAATCTTCTTAAAATCATATAATACAGTATAAACTATAATATAAAATAATAGAATATATATAATCTTTCATTCATTTCTCAAATAAGCTTTAGTATACTTGAAATTTAGATTTTACCACACAATGCTGTAAATTTAAAAAGACCTAATTTTTAAACAGTCGGTCATCTTAGCCCGTAACAATACACTATACTATACTATATTACACTATATTACACTATACTTACACTATACTATACTTTACTACACTACACTATAAAATAATAAAATTTATAATATAATATAATATAATATAATATAATAATTAATGAAGTGGTTACATTTTTGTTATAGCATATCATATGATACTTAGTTAGGACAGGTGGACGGGCTGTTGATTGAACTGTGTCCTGAATATGGATAAAAGAAACCATACAAAAGAGTGATATGTTATTATTGTGCATTATGGATTTCAGGTTTTACATGAACTGAGCTAGGAATAATCTAGAAGTCATTATCTGTCTTTAAGACATGAGATCAAATCAACTGAGAGCACACTATTTTTTCTTTGAGAAACTGATGAGGTTTCAATCAGGGCACTTCCTCCCCTCAGTCAACACTCCAGCCCTTTTATTTAGAAAATCAGTCAGGTACACTTTATAATACTGTTCTTAATAAAGTCTGCAACAAACTTTCTGTAACAAACCCTTTCTCCAAAGTAAAACACACACACACCACACTCCCCTCACCATTAACACACACACAGACACAAAATACAGTACATTTATTTCATTAAGATCTTTTAATATATGAATTCATTCATTTATGATTAGTTGTGCAATAAACTATGGAACAACAAATAATGAACATTACTCCTTTTTGCTTTTTCATTAAGGGATGTCGAATATTGACCTTCATGTGTTACTAAAGTAAATTCACATATGCTCAAACACCCTTGTGTACCCTTATGTACTTATGACATTTCTACCCCTGCTTCTTTGGAGCTTATTTCTAACTCTGCACAAACTGACTTCTAATCTACATGAGCAATCAATGACAGAATTATTAATTATCAGCACTGTCAATTATTACCATAAAGACAGTGCTAAAGGAGATTATGGCCTTATTTTGACTCTGGCCTTCAAGTGAGCTACCTCATTGCGAACTTGACAAACCTGATCTACATTGTATTGATCAGACCTACATCACACAGGGCATCTGTACATTAGTAATAGTTGTAAGAACACACACACCTGAGACTGCCGTTATAATTAGTCTGCCCTCAGCTCTCAAGAAGATCGAATTGATGTTATTGTCGTAACCATAGAGTCAGGTAAAGGAGTTATTTATTCTGCATAATTACCGTATTTATCCTTATTGATTTTTACAACTCAATACCGCCTGAGTGATCTTCACATCATGTATATTTTGATATATATGGGTCAATAGAGTGGAACACTACCTTGAGACCACCCCACAATTAAGACCACCCCACAATTATGATCACTTTCTTGGTCCCCAGTATTCTTTAGTTTAATTACAATTATAAGTGACTTAAAAGATAGCTATTACAATTATAAATGACAAATTGTGAACACCCCTGAATTCAGAATTAAGGGTACATCTCCTGGCCCTAATCCTATTTTATAGCACTGCAAATGCAATCACAGAACTGAAATAACATTTATCATAAATCAGGGACTGTGCAATATCACTCCTGCCAAAAAAATTCAATCAAAAGGTAATCAAAAGTCCTGATTACAAAGCTGTTCCACACTGCAAACCTTCCTTGGTGGCAACTTAACTTTCGGTACTGTAAGTGATGGTCTCTTAAATAGCAATGTTAATAGTCCAAGGGTAATGTCTTTATTACAACAGCCTAACAGCAGGATTTGAGCTCCCTATTGTTCAATTTGTATTGGTCCAATTGCTAATTTTTATTAATCTAAATTCAAATACAAAAATCAAATATAACCACCCCATTATTATGACCACTTTATTCAGTCCCCCTAGTGGTGCATGGCCATGGTAGGTTTTACTGTATTTCACAAAAGGCAAACTAATATGTAACTTCTGTAGCCTGATTCGAGGCAGCAAAACTACTGAATCAGTAAAGGCGCAATAAAAAAATTCCAACACAAAACAAGACATTACTCTGCTGTGAAACTGGTGGACAAACTATGCTGGCCATGTTTGATACACAGAATTTACTGATATTATAGCTATATGTCATGTATATTTGGCTGCAGCAATGCAGGTAGCTAACAGATTAACTCTTTTAAAACATTCCTCACATAGCTTCCCAAATTTTTTATGGTTATGTCTATAGGTTCTTTCTCCTAAAGTTTACTGAGGAAAGACAAGTGTAATATATTACCAGTAAATGAAAATAAATGTTTTAGCTAGCTGCCTTACTTGTACAATGATTGGCAAATTAACTGCCATTCAATATTTCTGACCAATGTTGTTTCACTTTATAAGCCTGAGAGACATCTAACTATAATTGAGGATTTGAGCATAGTCCAATAAAAATGTTTTTCCACTCTAAACTCTAATCTCCACAGATAAAATCTCACCTGGATGCTGTCTCTGAAGTACTTTCACGTCAAAATCCATGCCCATACCTCCCCCAGTTTCTTGAGAATGCTATTTTGTGTACCCATTAAAACTCAGATGTCACAGGTAGTATCTCAAAATCATGGGTATACCACTTTTTATTAAATATATACCGTCAACATGTTATTGCAGTGAAATCTGACAATAATGATGTAATTTAACTTTGTATTTCAATTTATTGACAAGCCACATGTTAACAAATGGATACAGGTACCTTTGCCAGTGTGACAAATCGATATTACGCTAAGTGCTAATTCAAAACTGCAACCAGATCATATAGGTTGTATCACCTAAGCATGGTTCTGTATCAACCCATGCTTGAGAGAAATTTATTAAATGCTGAATGTCTCCTTCAAATGAAAACTGAAATTTCAACATATCAGTCCAGTGACATCTGACAAAATCGATATGGTTTAACTTGGTATTTTTTTTTATTAATGCATGTTATCAACTGCCCAAGCAATACACGGCAAGATGCCTGGTCCAGGTGTATGGGTTATATCAGTCTACCACCTGCCTGTATCAGCCCATTTCAGTGCTGATAACAAAATGGGCTTTGGAATGAAATGGACAGTGAAACTGTTTCCTTAATATTCAGCCAAAAACTTCCAGACATAGTGATACCTTTCACAAAAATGTTATCAAATAAATTCAATATATTTCATGCAGAGAATATTGCCAGGAAACATCCCTGCATTAAACCTTGACAGTTACAGTTATCCCAGGCATAAAGCATACACATAATCATTATAAAACTAGTAAATGTGAAGGCAAATGTTAGATTGGAAGTTATATCAAGGTATTACTATGTATGCCAGTCTTTTAGATAACCTGAGTGTTTTTTATTCTGCAAGCTTAGAAATGTCAAGGTTAAATATTCTAAAACTCATGCAGCTAGTCACGTTCATCAGAATACCCTGTAAACTATTGCAGCTGGAGCGAAATAGTATTGATTATTTGTGAAATATGTGATGCATTTGTCAATTAAATGACATAAACTTCCTACGCAGCCATCCCTGAATAACATGCATCCTTCTCCATATTTAATGTCAACAAGGACACTTAGCGCTTGAACACCATTACAAGTTGCTCAAACAAAACATTTACATTTATGATCAATTCTAGTTGTTTTAAATTCATATTAGAAGCAGTTAAGTATATATAACTTGGTACAGAAATCCATTTTACTGTATAAATTTATTGTTGTCTTCGTTCTTTTTTTATTTTAATATTGTTAAAAAAATTAGTATTAAAAAGTGCACCATGAGTGTAGTGTTTCCATAAAAATAAATTTCTCTTTTAAAAAGGAAAGTAAAATGATAAAAAAAACATAATCAATTTGACACCATTAATCAGAAATAAAATCAGCTGAAAGAGTCCTTGACATTTCAGAGAATTTCTCAACTGATTTTAGCAGGTGAATATTTAAAAGACCCAGCCAACAGCACCCCTTACATCTGCCAATCCTAATAATTTTTTCGGATGCAAAGAATCAGCGTGAGAAGTTAGTATAGGCAAGGCTGGCTTTAAGGCCATTTCCATTTTGATCCCTTTGACTTTGTCACAACAGAGTTTGGCCATATAGTGTGGGGGCATATGTCACCGAGTAATTTTTCCCAGTAAAAAGTGGAAACCCTACATTTTTGTGATCCTTAGATCTTATCCTTTACAAAAAAATATGGTGCCAATTTTTCTATTGTGGTTTTGTCATTTTTTTGGGTCAAATTTGATTTTAGAGCAAAACAAGGGACCCATGGGTCACGGCACTCAGCTGAAGTTTGAAATTTTTTCAAAGGCAAAATATGCAAAATATTCTTTTGTAATGTTTATCATATATATAAGCATATGAGAAGCTAATAGGATAGGGGCCCTCCTACTTAGTTATCGTAAAGTTCTAACTATATGATTGATATATGATATGACAACTAATACTCTGAAAAAGACTGTCATGAAGTAAAACAGTAAACATTTTGAGATACTGTGATGCATATGAATAATTTACAGATGGACAGGCTACTGGACAGAATGGACTGATACCTTTATTTCAATTTCAAGGGAATAATGCATTTAAGTTAATATTAAGGCCTATATTTTTAACGTATCCACTTTTTCCATTAATAGTTTTTGTCGGATTCATTTTTTTTTATTTAAAAATAAACAAGTGACCCAGGGGTCATGACGCTCAGCTGACCAGGAAGACTTGACAAAAGTAATTTTATCATCTGAATGTCAAATTTGAATAAAATACTTTTTCCAAACTTTACCTTTTGTATAAAATCATCCAATATTCATTGGGGTACTATGGAGCTCTGTAGCATGAAGGATATGGGTAACAGACACGTATTTTCAAGGTTTACAAGATGACTTTTCAGGGGTCTCCCAGCATGTCAAAAAATAAAATTCTAGGTCCAGTTATTATGATTTGTGCCCTGTTAACAGATGACCAAATGTTTATTCTGGGGGGTATTTCAAAGCCGCATAGGATGAAGGATATGGGTAACAGAGATGTAATTTCAGGTGCACAAGGAGACTTTTCAGGGGCCTCCCAGCATATCAGGAAAGGAGATTCTAGGTCAAGTCATTATAATTTGTGCTCTGTTAACAGATGACCAAATCTTTATTCTGGCGAGTACTTCGGAGCCCCATAGCATGAAGGATATGGGTAACAGAGACCTAATTTCAGGTTTCCAAGATGTTTCATGGACCTCCCTGCATGTCAAGAAAGAAGATTCTAGGTCCAGTCATTATGTTTGTGCCCTGTTAATATATGACCAAATCTTTATTCTGGGGGGTACTTCAGAGCCCCATAGCTCACAGAATATGGGTAACAGGGACCTTATTTCGGGTTTCCATGTAGACCTTTTATGGGCTTCCCTGGTATGAGGACAGAAGATTCTTGGTCCAGTCATTATGATTTGTGCCCTGTTTACAGATGACCAAATGTTTAAAGATCACAAAAGTAGAGTAAAAAAACGTAAAAAAATTTAAAAAATATAGGTGGCGCCACCAATCTCCAGAAATTGATGAAACACTCCATGATCAATATCCATGCAAAGAATCATGGTGATTAATGCATTAGTTGTTCAGATACTTGAGCTTTTGTATTAAATTTTGCATTATTCTGGGGGGTACTTGAGAACCCCATAGCTCGGAGAATATAGGTCACAGTGACCTAATTTCAGGTTTACAAGGAGAATTTCCATAGACCTCCCAGGATGTCAAGTAAGAAGATTCCAGGTCTAGCGGTTACGATTTGTGCCCTGTTAACAGACAGACGCCTGGATGGCCGGACGGACGACGGACAAAAGGTGATCCCTATAGCTCAGATGACTTACAGTCAGCTGAGCTAAAAATTGAAAAAATACAGGTGGCGCCACCAGAATGCAGAAACTGATGAAACATTTCATGATCAATATCCATGCAAAGAATCATGGTGATCAATATAATAATTGTTCAGATACTTAAACTTTTGTATCAAATTTTCCATTATTCCGGGGGGTACTTCGGAGCCCCATAGCTCAGAGGTTATGGGTAACAGAGACCTAATTTCAAGTGTTTAAGCAGACTTTTCATGGGCCTCTCAGCATGTCAAGAGAGAAGGTTCTAGGTCCAGTTGTTACGATTTGTGCCATGTTAACAGATGACCACATCTTATGAGGTCTCAAAAATAGAGAAAAAAATTTGTAAAAATAAAAAAAATACACGTGGCGCCACCAGACTGCAGAAACTGATGAAACATTCCATGATCAATATCCATGCAAAGAATCATGGTGATCAATGCACTGGCTGTTCAGATACTGGAGCTTTTGAATCAAATTTTCCATTATTCTGGGGGGTATTTCGGAGCCCCATAGCTCAGAGGTTATGGGTAACAGAGACTTAATTTCAGGTTTCCAAAGAGACTTTTCATGGGCCTCTCGGAATTTCAAGACAGAAGATTCTAGGTCCAGTCATTACAATTTGTGCCCTGTTAACAGATGACCACATCTCAAGAGGTCTCAAAAATAAAGAAAAAAATTTGTAAAAATCGAAAAAATATAGGTGGCGCCACCAGACTGCAGAAACTGATGAAACATTCCATGATCAATATCCATGCACAGAATCATGGTGATCAATGCAATAGTTGTTCAGATACTGGAGCTTTTGTATCAAATTTTCCATTTTTCTGGGGGGTACTTCGGAGCCCCATAGCTCAGAGGTTATGGGTAACAGAGACCTAATTTCAGGTTTCCAAGGAGATTTTTCATGGTACTCCCTGGTTGTCAAGTTAGAAGATTCCAGGTCCAGTGGTTACGATTTGTGCCTGGTTAACGGACAGACAGACGGACAGACAGACAGACAGACAGACAGACGGACAGACAGACAGACAGACAGACGGACGACGGACAAAGAGTGATCGCTATAGCTCAGATGACTTTCAGTCAGCTGAGCTAAAAATCTGAAAGTATAAGTTAAAATATCAGAGTTCTAATTTGCAATCATTATTTATCCAGAGTGTAGCTCATATAAGGGTCATATTATGCATACACATATATTTAATTATTTTTAAATCACAAATGTTTAAACTGAATTTAAAACAAAATAATGCCACAACTTGGCATCTTCAAGATTATTCCTTGAATCACAATTAAAATATTTTGTACATTAGAGTTTTCAGTACATGCTAAATTTTATTCACCGAAATAAAAAGATTCAGTACATTTGATAAAATATAAACATCTTTTCAAATAAAGTATACACACAATTGGTTGAATGAGAGACAAACAATATCATGGTGCTAATAACTATCTCAGCTATAATTTATTATTGGAATTAATAGTCAATTTCACACTTGGTGAAGTTTTTTACTCTTCTGAAGTAAGGAATTCCTTATCTGATGAACATCCACACTTTCATAACAATACACCACTTTGTGGACACAGTTAAATGTGCACTTTAATCATTGTAACCCTGGTGGTACAATACAAAATCTAAAATGTAGCATAGCCTAGAATAAAAAAAATAAAATACAGAAAATTATAACATTCATCTAGTTTATGCACAATCTGGGGAATGGGGAGGGGGGGGGGGGGAGTACAGGGTGGAGAAGAAGCTTGCTAGTAGTGGCCAAGCTGAGCAAAGGAAAGCTGCCTGGAGTTGTTTCTTAAGACAAGTGAAGGCTGTACTACTAGGTGGGCTTGATATAACAACACTTGACATGGTGTATGAAAACTTGAATATAAGTTATTCTTATCAATCAATTCTTTTGAAATTTCAGATTTTAAAAGATTAAATCCTTATGTATATATGCTGTGAAAATAAAATCAACAGTGCTTCTGAGCTAAAAAGTGCCTTTGCCAAATTTGGACAAAATTTATTGTATTGATTAAGGTATTGATTTTTTATTTAAGCTAATAACTTAAACAAGGGCTCAATGACTGGGGGGGGGGGGGGGGGGAGTTACAACACCTTTGGATATAAATACAGAATATGGAATTAAATTCAGTGGTGCTTACTGGTGGGACTTCCAGCACCTCTGCATATACGTAAAGGATAAAATTTAATTTACATGAAATTATTTTTAAATATTTAAAAACAGGCAGAGAGATGGAAAACAAAGAACAAATATTGCATTAGATCCTATTTTTCGTTTTGTTAAGTCATTTTTTTTTAGTTTATAAATTTTACTATATATTCACAGTATATCATATATATCTGAATATTTAAATTGATTCACAAATCTAAATTGCATCGACATTTATACTTATTTAGTCAGGTAACATCACATTATGCACAAAGATATATTCTTTTTTTTATATATAAATATATTTTTAAATTTGCAAAGCAATAAATATATGAAAATAACACTCCAGATTTCACAATTTTAAATTGCACCTTTATTTATCCATGATTTGTTTCATATATTATCAAATTATGCCTTCTGATGGGTTAATATTCTGTTTAATTATTTAAAAGGAAATAATTTCTTTAAAATGCTACATCAGAACAACGTGGCATCTCTTGGATTACTTCTTGAACTGATATTTCAAGAAAAGTTGTGCACATTGGATCAAAAACAGCTTTACATTTAAAGAAATACAGCTGACAATAACAAACCATGTATTACAATATAATTGGTTGTGTGGGTTGGGGGGGGGGGGGGGACTGGGGGGGGGGGGGGGTATTAGGGTAGGGCCCATGAGAATAAATGTATATTTATTACAACAGGGGTGTTCTGCCAGTGCTGCATCACTAATAAGGTTACCTAGGAAAGGCTGTAGTGAGCAAGATTGGGGTCTTGGATATACAATAGCAAATAAATTAGAGCATATGAAAACTTCAATAATTAGAATAAATTTTTAAGCTTTTACTTCCAAATTTCAGAATTCAACAGATTAAATCCACATGTATCCTGGCTGTGAAAAATAAATAAAAATACTTACGAGAAAAAAACCTGCCATGGTCAAATTTGGGCGAAATTTAAGGTACCAATTTTATATTTTTGCTATTTTTTTTTAAATTTAAAAGATTTTGATCTTATTATGGATATACAATCAAATTTTGATTAATTAAAGTTATATTACTGAATAAAAGTCCCTAGCTTTAACATTTTTTTGTGTTAAGTGACCAAATATTTTTCCTGATTTTTTACAAAGTGCAATATGTTTTGGCCCATAACTTTTTTAAATTATATAATACAGACCTAATTTCTGGCATGTACATAGGAACTATATAGAGTAATATTTATGGTAAATATGAGGAAAACCAGGTGAGTGGTTTTAATATTAGGCAGTCCTGAAGTGTGAAAATGGGTTTTTATTAAAAAATTGAGGTTTTTCCTTAATTTTTCAAAGGAACGAAGTCGCAAAAACCAAGTTTTTGGCTTGGTAGGAGATCTTGGGGATATCTAACATTATGCCGAATTTAGGATTCCTAGGTCTTACGGTTTCAAAACGTGCCACATCTACGGACAGACAGACGGCAAGACAGACGGACGGACCGACGGACGACGGACAATGGACCACGACTATAGTTCAGATGACTTATAGTCAGCTGAGCTAAAAACAAGCTATGTGTATAAAGCATGTTACACTATATGAGTTTATTAAATATACTTGGTATGTGAATAGGTACATTTAATATAAACAAAAAAATTAATTTTAGACAATGCTAAACTGTTTAGAGAACTAAGTTTGTTTGTTCACTATGTAACTACCTTCCAAAAAAAAAAACCTTTCTTATCCTCTTGCCCTGCTTACTTTGTTTCAGTCAAAGTTTATAATTTAACGTTTTAAATAGCATTTTAATACAAGCTGAAAGACATGTCAAAACTGAATAAAAAAATTGGCACCATGTTTTTAAGGCTTCATAGAAAGGTGAAGAACAAAAATGCATGGGGTGTCACATTTTTACAAACAAAATTTACTCAGGACAATTTCGCTAAATATGCCCCTACACTAATATATAGATGCTATGCAACCAAACTGACCCTCTTTTTACTGATGGGACTCCCGATCTTCGTGGGATAATGCTCTTATACCACCCACCAGTGTGTCATGTACCACTGCATTTAATTCTGTCAATAACTCCCATTACTGCACAATGGGAGTTGCACGTATATAGACACAATTGGTGTGGATATTATGCTTCTCCAATATTAACTCTCCATACCTCATATGAATCAGAACTAATTTTGTCCGCTATACTGTCACTAATGGTTGCCATGCCACCTTACCTGTCACACATTACCTTTGACCTCAACAGGAAAATCAATCGTTCTATGGACTATGAGACAACATATACAGGATGGGTGGGAATTTAAAATTTTTTGTGGGGAGGGAGGGGGGCAGTTAGCTGAGACAAAAGTGCTCAAAAGTGAGGATTCATGCTCATTGGCAAAAACATAAATTTTATCTAAAACGTGTGACCTGTTGGTCATGTTACTCAGCTGTCAATGAAATTATAGGCTAAACTGAGAGGAAGTGATTAAATTGAACCATTTTTGTGTGTGTGTGTGTGTGTGTGGTCCTACAGTGAAGCAAATAAAGCCAATGCTGCCAGAACTGCTTGACTTCCAGAGTGCTTAATGACCCAGACAGTCTTATATTTGGCTTTTCATAAACTCAGCATGTAGTAGTAATGTAGTAGTAATAAAATTGTACCATATTTGAGGACAAAATCTGAAAAACTTCAACAGTTATGGGGTGCACAAAATTTTACATTTCGGCAGATTTGATCTTGAAGAAGAAGGTCAAGGTCATCAAATTTTGAACTCCTTTGAGATTTTGGTAGAAACTATTTGCGTTTCATATTTTGGGAAAAAAATATGCAGCCCTTCAAAAGTTCACAAGATATCCTACAAATGCAGATGACGACAGACAATGGTTCTGAAAACAACACCTCTCCCTGCAAATCCGCGGAAAAGTGTGGAAAAGTGTGGAAAAAAGCGGCAGAAATCCGCGGAAAAGTGCGGAATCTACGGCAGAAATCCGCGGAAAAGTGCGGAATCTACGGCAAAAATCCGAAGATTTAAGATTTGATGTTTTTTCTAAAGAATTTTATAAATCTTCGGAAAAATGCCGCAGTCCCAATACTCGGAAAACCGCGGAAATCCGTGGATATTTTGCGGTTTCTTCGGAAAATCTACAGCCGGGAGGGAGGAGACATAAATATAGGAGAGGAGGGCTTAAATGCTGGAAAGTATGAGAAATCATAGACCATTTTTATAGGAAAATATGGGAAATATAGAGAGTCAGTAAACCCTCTGTAAAATATTTTGTTTTTAAGTCATGCTTGTCACTACTTCTTAGCTACTAATGTGGAAAAACATCAAGGTGTTCACCTTTTCAATGGATTTGTTTAAAAAAATTAAAAATGCCTTTCTGTGCACGTCTGCCTGTCTCAGGCAAGCAGAAGGGTGTTATTATGACTTCTGTTGTTGAAAGCTTAGAAAACCTATATAAGAGTATTCTTTGATCCTATAATTTATCTTCCAACTTTAATTAGCCAATTTTGTCATTCTCTTCAGGGTTTCTCTGGGTTCTTTGATGTTTCTAATCCAGCAGTGAGACTGATTTTGTCACCGCCAGGGAGCTACATTCGCTGTATGATAATTAAATTCTTCTTTCTTCACGTTTTATGTGAGGGACATCAAAGTTGATGGCAGGAACAAGGCTGAGTGATTACTTTCTACTCATTACAATTGTCATCTCAAAACCAAACAGACTGACTTACAAGTACTTGTCACTGGAAGCTTGATACAAAAAACTTTTTTTCTTAAAATCTTTTTAGTGGAGGCAATCAGCAGTTTTTAATGCTAAGTATGTACATCTGCAGAATTATTATTTAAGTTTTGTACAAGGTGACAGGGCAGCAGCAGATGCTTCTTCACATTTTAAAACCTGATGTCAACCAGGCCCAGTGACTAGCACACCTGTGGTCTTGAGTATGTGACAATCATTCCTGTTGGATCATTACACCAAAAAGGCCTACAGGCCTAATGGGAACCTGTGCAATGGGATATACATCAGGTATAATGCTTCCATGCTGGACCATTACTTTTAATACATGTGTGACATGTATATATGTAGAATGCAAGTACTAAACATATTAAAATTGAGTATATAAGTACCAATTACACAAACAACACTTCTAAAATACTGGCAAGGATGTACAAAACACAAAATAATTGTAGGTGGTGCCAACAAACCACTCTTGGGCTATGTGCAAAGATGCATGAAACACAAAACAATTGTAGGTGGTGCACAATGTCTTGTATACAACTAAAATATTAGAGATGTATAGACATGCATTTTTTCAGGCTGATATGTCAAATCACTCCTGAGAATTAAGCAGGGACACACTGTGCAAAATTTATTGTAGGTGGCACTACCAGTCTTGTATACCATGAAGCTATCCAAGATATATATACATATGCCCAATTTCAGGCTTATATATCCAATCTCTCCTGAGAAATAAGCAGGGGCATACACTACAAAAATCATTGTAGGCAGCAACATCAGTCTTCTTCGGTATGAGAAGGCCAATAAAGATGCATGGACAGGCCAAAATTTCAGGCTGATACATGAAACTTCTCTTGAGTCAGGTGCACTAGGCTGACCAAGCTCAGCTGAGGCAGGCAGTTGCCCCAAGTCAAGCGAAGCTCATTGCTAGCTTCAGCTAGAGCACTGAGTGAACTGCAGACTTGTAACTGGCTGCATCGGGTGGATTCTTGACCTGTTGCAAAATCTGATACAGTTGGCAATCTGCCAAAGCTATGAATAGGTCCAAAATGGAACTTGGGCTGTTGCGAAATCTGAAATAGCTGGCCATCTGCCAAGCTTTTTGTAGATATACACAAAATGTTGGCATGTCGACAAATCTAGTTACACATACTGAACGATTTTGGCTACAATGTTTTTTTTTCAAGCTGCATATTCATAAGATTTTTTTTATTAGAATGTTTAGAATAATAACAGATGTCTATTGAAAGCAAAATCAGAATACAGATTTATTTTATTCATGGATTTATTATACACATAAGCTGATTATGGAATCAATTATTTATGTACAGCTTTGCTTATATACCCAAAGATCTCATTTTGTTAATACAATAAATCTCCTAGCTTTGTTTACCAAAGGATCTCATAGTCCTTTCTGTCAAAGGTCCAATAATTCTGCTAAAAATCATTTAAGTGATCTTGAACAAAGGCCACCTAAGTATTATTTTTGTGCAATGATAAAGAAGTTGAACCAACAGTTTAGAAGGAGAAAACTATTTACCCCTTAATTTGAAATAGGCTTACTAATGGAATGTTTACTGCAGGAATGTTTAATCCATGAAAGTTTAACCTCACGAAAAGTATCTCACGTCAAAACCACAAAAGTTTAGACCCATGAATAATTTTGCATCCACACTATTTTTTCACTTTAAAATGTTCCTTGTTGTGTCCTCAAAATGAATAAAAAAAGGGGACAAATCAATTGTTAGCAGAAGAAAGTTCTAGAAATTATTCCACATAGAAAATTAAGAATGTTTCAAATGGTCATGTTTACCTCCAAATTGGCCTACAAAAATGTACAAAGAAAATTCACAGGTAATCAAACAATGATTACAAGCAAAATTATGTTCATGTGAAGTGCTTATGATTTCAGATAATTCAGACACTGACCATGGTAACACCTTGATATTAGATCAATCAACAGGTAAAATTATTATTAAACTAGGTATTTCTTGGCACCGCAGGTGCCATAGTATCCCCAGATAATTAACCCCCCCCCCCCTCCCCCAAGCCCTTGATAAGATGCATCTTAAGTTATTGCTTTAACATCATTTTAACAAGAAAATGACACAAGGTGGTGCCACCTGTCTTCTGCAAAAGACAAAGCTATCCAAGATCTTCGGTCAATTTAATTTTTGGATCATTCAATGTAATCCTTACTGAGATATTAAAGATTTTGTGTGAATTTCACCAAATATGGGAATATTCAAGGTCAAGGCCATCTCATAGGAAAGGTCATGACCCCAATTTAAATAAACATCATCCCATAACCAATATCTATGTATATGCATAATATAAAAGAAATCTGTCCATTAGTGTTTGACTTATAATGCTCACAGTACTGTCAAGTGGCAATTTTGGGGGTATTAATAGGCACGAAAACATGTAAAGAATAATAGGTGGCGCCACCAGTTTCTGGAACATGATAACCCTACTCATGATTTCCATCAACTTGATTTTGGGATCAATCCATGTAAGATTTCTTGAGATATTTAAGAATTTGTGTGATTTTCCCCAAAATTGGACCTATTCAAGGTCAAGGACACTCTCCTAGTAAAGGTCATGACCTCCTTTTAAATAGGCATCGTCCTCTCACCCATATCTATACATATACCAAGTTTGGTAAAGATCCATGAAATATATTTTGACTTATCTCACCAACAAGAATTATTTGCGGCGGTGGCGGGACTGTGATGAAAACATAGTATCCCCCAACTTTGTCTGGGGATACAAAAATAGTTCCATTTTCACAAAATAATGTACCATGAAAACTAACACTTTAAGCGAACAACTGCAGAAGAAACTACTTAAAGCATACAAACAAAAAAGAATGTTCAATGGATAAACATTGCAGATTATTTTTGTTTTAATGGAAGACTTTTAAGAGTTTCAAAAATGTCACATTGGTATTTTGATCAAGATGTGTGATCCTTTAAGGTTGAAGAGTCTTTTTGATGGGCTTGCATGTAAGGTTATTATGTGACAATTCTCAAGTCCCCTTCCATTTCCTGGCAGACATTTTAATCAACGCACTTAAGTGGATGCTCTCTAGGGCCGCACCATAACTGCCAGTCTGTCCAGAGATGAGATTGTGTCAACGCTTCTGATAACTGCCAAGAGTAATAAAGATACCAAACTTGTTTACTCAGCATGTCAGGTTGGGAAAGTGCGTTAAGTGGTTTTGGCGAGTTATTTTTACGCTACACCTTACCACACCAGTGCACCATGGATCAACTGAAAATGACCCAAAAAATTGGTTCAGTCTTTCGCAATCACCATAGCATCTCTTGAAACATTATCAGTTGCCACTACAAGACACACAATATTCTTTAAAAAAACTTTTTAATGGAAAATGAAAAACATATTCTCTTTAACATATAAAAGGACAACAATTCTATATTCTTAGTGAAGGAATTTTTACAGAGACATCATTCAAAGATTTATGAAATGGAAAGAAATATGACAGTAAGAAAAATATTGTAGAATGAAAGGCAGCTAATGCATTTTCTTTAAATATATCCTTTTTCTGTCCCTGCATAAATTTTCCACAAAAACTGTTCATAACTTTTCCAGTAGAGTTCCTTACAAACAAAGTAAGTACTTAACTGTTAACAAGACACTTTTTTTCTAAGACCTGAAAAAAATATTTCCTTTAATACATAAAATGAGCAAACTTTTCAAAGTATGACAATAAGAAAAATATTGTTTAATGTAAGCCAGCCACTAGAATTCCTTTGAATGTAACCTTTTTCTGTGCTCCATAAAGTTTTTAACAAACAAATCACTCAAGTAACTATAAAAAAACAGAACAAAAGTATAATAAGTTGTAAACAGAAAAAACTACATCTGCTTTCAACAAATTCATTTTTTTTTGTATTTTTAGGGATATCATCTGAGTGATTCCATGATATGGGACAGCTCTCAATTATTGAATTCCTTGTACAAATGCAGATATAAATCATAATAAGAGAGTGGGGAGTAGAGCCAAAATTACCACTGCAAAGCTGAAACATCCAAAATCAGGATAAAAAAAGAGAAAGACCATTGATCTTAAACACTACTGGGATCTGAAACCAAACACTGTTGCTGCGTTGAGCTCCTACACTTTCCACTTGACCTGACCAGGTAATATTTGTTTTTTTTTATCTAATGCTGTTGTAAAGTGATGATGTAGAAGGCTATAATTTATCTTTCTTAGGTGGATTAAATACTGCCAGCAGGTTTTTTTTCAGAGATCTGTTGTAAAAGTTTTAATATTCTTGCTGCAAGACCAGCTATCATATGGCCAAAGATGACTATATAAATTTATGGTCTCCATGGATGAAGGAAATAAAGAGTTAATTAGACATATATTTTAGTCATATTATATTACATTGTACTTTCTCCGATGTACAGTCTGCTCTTGTTTTTTTAAAGCCAATTTATTGGCCTAGCTCGCCTTTCACCAATAATTCACAATTCCAGATTTCCCTTCTGCATATTTATCAATGATCTGCCACCCTCGCCTGTAAATAATAACAGACAACATATCCATGAGAGATGATATTTTGTTAAAGATGACATTTTGTGAGAAGAATTAGTTTTCTTGAACGACAAATACCCTCTCAGGCTTGAAGCTAAAAATGTGAACAAGAAGACAGAAACAGACATCATTCGTCAAGGAACATAGACAAATCACAAGTTCTCCAATTCCTGTATTATCAACTGCATAATTGACAATGCACCTGTAGACGATAATGGAGTCTTGACATGCTGTTTAGAGGTCTCTTTCTGGGTGTGTGGGCATAAAATCCCTGGTAAAACACCTGGGAGGTAATCCAATGTCTGACACTCTATTATGAGATATCTTCCAATTATATCACGCTCAGGGTTCATGCACTCTTCCGACAAAGGTTGTTTCTATCATAAACAAACCTCTTCCAGTTATGGATTGTGGGATAGCTAGGGCAACATATCTCAACTGTCAAACTTCAAAATAAATATTTGCCAAAATTCATGAAAGCCTTATCTTAACATTGGGGATGCACACTCACCAATCATTTTGTTCAGATCTTACTGCAAAAACATTCATGTTCATGTAATTCACTTTGAAACAATTCTAATCAAACATATTTCAATGGACTACATCATTACATTTTATACACAAGCAGAGCCACTGGTGTATTTAGAAGCCCCAGTGCATTGTGGGGAAAAGCATTTCCTTACCCACAATTCCTAGTCACACTCCTGTGCGTAGGATTTTGTGCATTTTGGGTTCTATGATGTCCCAGATGTCTAAGGGGAAATTGTATTCTTAAAAGATATTTTTTACACCTATGTGCTGGAACTGATACAAGGCCACCTCTGAAAAAAAGCTTACCATTTTGGATAGCTACCTTTTCATTATAGATTTTCATTATAAAAGTGATATGATTATGATTGCCATTTGCCAAGTGATCCTTTAATCCAATACAATGTAGATGCTACTATACATTTCCTTTGACCAACGTGGCATGTAATGATGGAATGGCGGCTAAGCCGGCTATATTTGCAGGTTGGATCATCCAGTCGCACAAGTATATAATAACTACAATGTAAACCTAGGCTGGTTCCCTGCCTCTATTTTTCTCCTTATTGTAATGTACTAATGATGCAAATTTTAGACTGACAAACTTTGCATCTATACCAGATTATCAACATTTCCTGGAGAGATGGTTTGCTTTAGATTGATGGGAAACTTTTGGCTGAAAAGGAAAAAATCTAAAAATGTTGACTACAGAGAATCTAGCCCCGTTAGGGCATTCTAAGTGCCCATTTTTGTCTGAAGTGAGCCTCTGAACAGTTAAAGGTTAAAGACCGTCGTGTCCAGTTAGACATTCTGATTATAGCTTATCATGAGGAATGGACTGGAAAGGTTTCACTCTGTTAGTTCAGCAGTGCCACATGTTAAGCTGTGTCTGGAGACTGCGACCTGTCACAATCCTAGAATAACTGGAAAGGTACATGATCTGTAATACTTTCCTCCACCCACTCATGCTTAATGCAATGTTTTGTCATTTTTTGTCCCTTTAAAAATAGTTTTTGAAAGTGAGCATAGTGATGCACCCAAGTGCTGACATATATGTGTGTAATTTGATACTTTTAGGGAGGGTATGAATGAATAGTTGAAATATCATTGCCAGTTATTGTTATTGTAAGGAATTGCAGGGGCATTTCACAAAATATTTTTTTCAAAGATATTTTGTGCACAGTCAAACATACACATGTACAGGTGTCAATACATTTAAGCTGATAATCGCTTCAGAGGTAAAAAACACTGAACCCGTCCCGCTTTGTTGGAGCTTCCAATTACCACGACCTGTGTACCAGGAAGTCTGCCTCACATCAGGGGCTTCCAGGAAATATTAATAACTGTCACGTCAACAGTAATTAGGTGATTATTGTAGCTTATGTGGTTCTATCATAAAATAACCTGACAAGTCATTTCTGACGCTTGCAGCAATGTGTGTTCAATATCGTTAATCATTATTCATTAGCAGCAGTCGGACACATTGATATGTACTGAAGCCCAGTTGTTTTTAATTTTTTTTAACGGATAGGTGCATGGCCTGTTGGTTGCACTGCCAATTGGATGAGGAGGAAGGTATCCATATGATAAGAATGACATGTAATTATGAAGCCTTCTGGATTTCAGGTTTGATATGCTCAGGGTTAGGAATAATCCAGAAGTCATAAAGACATTGGACAATATGGAGCAAATCTCTGAGATTTTTTAATGAGAATACACAATTGTGCCATTAAGGCCCCTTCTGGGTTTGAACCAGGGACCTTCAGCTCCGAAGCCCAATGCCTTAACCACTAGGTTATGTCCTACCCCTCCCAGTTTTTGGTGTAATGGAGAAAGAACAAATCCAAAGATTTCTGTTTGCAAGTGGACCCCAGGATATATGTGTCTCAACAAATTGGTATCCTAACATAAAAAGCACATTTTGGGTAAAACAGACTTCTTTGTCTATAATTGTATAAGTCATACCCTCTATACTTGAATAGTCCACTATGAAATGAAGGTGAAATACGTCTGTTCCAATAATAAATGACAGAGCAGTGTTTACACCCAGGCAGCAGAGATTGATTTAAACATTTTGAACCCAGTTATTTATTTGACAATTATCTAAAAATCTCATCATGAAGTGAAAGTACTGGGTGGATTCCATAGGCTTATGTTTTATTATATTTATGGTACTATTATATCATAAAAAATCAGATCAAAGTGTGTCACAAAGTGTTCTTGACTTTGTCACTTCAGCCAACATGACTTTATAGGTTAGACTACTGTCACATATTTAAGGAACTGTATATATCAGAGAATTGTCAGACATGGTGATGGTTTCCTGCTAAATGATTGCACAAGTACCTGATTCATTCACTGATAGATAATTTTCCAATATTACTCTTTAAAAAATGTTCCAAATGATGGCACATGACTGAACTGACCATTAAACAAAAATATACAAAGGGCTATGTACCATCAACAATACAATTTTATCTCTGAAAATGTAACTGATAAATATTTTCATCGCAAAAAAGAGAAAGACACAAGGGGGTAGAAATTGACTATAACAATTAATTTTTCCATCAGATAGATGTTTCAAAAGATGGACACTAGATGGTGCTGAATATCATTTAAGGTATCTTTTACCATAATTACACATGGGATTTATGGTACCTCTTATAATGAGAAAGAATAGAAGTTGAGCAAGTGCATTCATGAACTGAAAAAAAAGAGGTTTCTAAGCTAACCTTATCTTATCTGCCTGAACTAATACTGAGATTACAGATCACAAAGGGTTTGTTGAAAAGGTTGAAAACAAAATGTCAATGATACATGAGTAATTACTGTCATTCACATGACACTGGGAAATTGCTTGCCTTTGGAAAAATCAGAGATGGCGGTTTACATCATCAAGGGATTCTACAAATCAATAACACTTCCCACAAGTTTCTTTTCCCTCATAGTCATGACATTCCCCTGGGA
This sequence comes from Sipunculus nudus, assembly GCA_026874595.1. Classification (NCBI taxonomy): domain Eukaryota; kingdom Metazoa; phylum Annelida; class Sipuncula; order Golfingiida; family Sipunculidae; genus Sipunculus; species Sipunculus nudus. Next base: position 15,444,848 of record CM049319.1, read on the forward strand.
TATGTTATTTGACTCCATTATTTTCGTCAGTGTTGGATGTAGCTACCAACCACAGCTCGCTATCTGGATATACTGTGTTAATTACAATCAGAATTGGATAATAACGGTGGGAATTTTCAAGTATCCAATTATTTTTTTCTTCTTTATTTCTTACGCTCCCTAGGCAGCAGTTATATGCTGCAGTTGTGTCAGATCTCCTTTACTTTCACTGCTGCTTTGTATAGCTAGATTCTATACACGACCAGGCCTGGTACAAGACAAACATTTGTAATCAGACCAATGAGGGCATGGCATCAATTGTGCATCCAACTCCTAGTTTCAAACCCACAACACTAAACTCTCATTGTTTTAATGCACAATCCAACAGCACACTCTCAAACTTGGCCCTGTACCCGCCCTGGTGTAGAAACTCTGAAAAACTTGCTGTATAAAGCAGCAGTTAAATTGAAGGATATTTAGAAAGACTGCAGAGTATATCTGCTGCATAAAGAGTTTATTCTAACATAAAGCCAACAAAGGCTCTATTTCAAAAGTGTATTTACCATATAAATGAATGTTTATGATATAATTACTATGTAAATTTCAATGTAAGGCATAATTTCACTCAATTATCAACTTAGAGTAGAGGTTCAATTTACACAGGGTGTATATGTGTTACTTTATTGTTTAATCCTTACTGATATGAGCATTTTTATTATTCTTCAACTAACAAAGATCAGTCTGTCTTAGTCTATTTTTCATATAAAATATATCTGGATTCAGTCAATTATACTTTAAGCTATCCTATTAAAAGGCAAACAAATGGAGAGAGATAGTCTAAGAATTAGTCAATTATACTTCAGCTATCTTATCAAAAGACAGATGGATGGACAGACAGAGAGACAGGAAGAGGAACAGATGTATAACCTCCTGATGGCTTCATTGACGGAGGAAATTCATAAAAGCTGCATGAGGTATTCAAGAAATGGAAGAACCTATGAATATTCATGAGTTTAGAAACGTGGAGTGACAGTATTGCAGGTGTGTGCAATCAATCTCATACTTAGTCACCTGCTTTGTTATTTATTAAACACGAAGGAAAATCAGAACGTAATTAAGCAGGTGCCATTGGTGTCAGATTGTTGAAAATTTCATAGCTGTGGACGTGCTCATCCAAGTGACTGCAGCAGCCCTCAATTGTTCAGCGATGTCCAAAAGAGCATGCTGTAATGCAATATTCAGAGCGACTCCAGGCTTACTTACAGCTATAGAGCATGCCATAATATATACTATATACTAGCCTGGTTAGACTGATCTCTATAACTTCACACCCTGTCATATACATAATCACATGACTATACTGTCATTACTGAGTTTACTTTTCATTTTTTTTAAATATTTTTTGGTTGAGGTAACCACCTCCATTTTATTATGCTAAATTATCTTATTCTTAACCTATTAATCCATGTACATATGCAGAGTTCTAGTTCAGTTAGGGGTGGAGTGAAAGGAAAGTAGCCCTTGCTTCCTGTCATTTTATTTTATATTCTGGTGTCACCCATGCCCAGTGTATACTGCACCTGGAGGTCGTACATAGTCATCCATATTGTTGGGCACATATGAGTCATGGGTGTGTATTCCAACCCACTGCACTTGCTTCCTGTTAATTTGTTTATATCCTGGTGTCGCCCAGGCCAAGTGTCTACTGCACCTGGAGGTTGTGTATAATCATCCACAATGTTAGGTAACAACACAAAGGAACAACAAAAATTATGCCATCATCTTTGGGAGATACTCAGCTATGGGGCACAACCTTCCCAATAAGGCTGTATGAAACTCACCCTGGGAGAGGACTGACTGTGAATATATCTCACAACCCCTCCACTGAGATTTAAACTCCCAGCTTTCTGTCCTGTATTCTACTGCTGGACCAATGAAGCAGAAAATAAATGTTCAAATAAATAAAGCTTGAAAACTATGAGCCATATCAGAGTACACAGTAATATGCATGAAAACTGCTCATCAAAATGTGAGCAAATGTGTATTCTTAAAAGTAAGAACTGTCATAAGAGCTATTTTCATGCAGTGCACATTTATGCATAACAGAGGGATTATTTAATTCTTAATGAATGTGCACAAAGCAATAGCCCAATACACACAAATATTCAGAAGACTGAAGTGGGTTTGGAGGTTATTAATCAGCACATACAAAGGACACTAATAAACAATGTTCCCAAAACCAACCTGAGAAACTCACTATATGGGCATCTAACTCTAAATACCAGGGTCTAATGGAGAGAAGGATTTATTAAGTTTATATACTACATATTTGATAAATAATATTAAGTAAAAGCCAGACATTAAGTTCATTGTCCAAGAAAAGCGTGATTCCACCCTACACTTTGCTGATAAATGTATGTCTTTTTGCCACCAAACTCTCTAAGCAAATTGACCCTTACACTGTCTTTGTAGTCAACACTGTCCTTGGGAGTACTTTTGTGTCACATAAGATGGCTAATCTACATAATTTTTTTCTCTTAGTTTCTCAAAACTGCTCATGGGGGCTGCCATTTTTGTTTACACTAAAACCTGGATGTCACCGGTCACATGTCAAATGTACTGATGTACTGCTATGGTTCCTTTTACTCACTGCTGTCCGTTCAACCAGAAGTTGCCCTGTATAATTTAATGATTATTTTATCAAAAATTTGTACCTTCACACAATCAGCCATTGATGTTAAAGAACATCTATTGGGAACTTTACGGTAAATTGAGGCCTTATATAACCTCATGGATCTTTTTAGTTCTCAAACTCGTGACTATGTGATGTTATGTCACCCATGAGCTGCTAAACCCACATATCAATATCGCTCAAGGTTAAATATTACAATATATATGACATCAAAACAATTTTCTGAAGGTTATATATTAAGATTACTTATGTCATCAGAAACAAATGTCTGAAGGTTACATTTATGAATATTTATTACACTACAACCAAATCTTTCAAGGTTACATTTAAGAATATCTATGACATCAAACAAATCTCTCACAATGACATTTAGAATATTCATGACATCAAACTAATTTACATTTTAGAATATTTATGACATTCAAAACCAATCTTAAGGTTACATTTTTGAATATTAATGATATCAAACCAATCTCTCACAGTTACATTTTAGAATATTTATGACATCAAACCAATCTCTCACAGTTATATTTTAGAATATTTATGACATCAAACCAATCTCTCATGGTTACATTTTACCATATTTATGACATCAAACCAATCTCCCACAATGATATTGTAGATCATTTATATCATCAAAAACAAATGTCTCAAGGTTATATTTTAGAATATTTATATGATCGGACACCAATCTCTTAAGGTTATATTTTAAAATATTTAAGATATCAAAACCAATCTCTCAAGGTCATACTTTAGGTTATTTATCACATCAAAATCAACGTGTCAACATAGCTTGACATTAATGGTTAACCGCTTGCCAAGGGCAAGTGAAAATTCCAGAAAATAGTGGAATGGCAACTAGAAGTCTCTTCCTACTTGCCCAACTAGGCAAGTGGGTCCAACATAAACCTTTACCCAGTAAAGGCTTGAAAAGGGATCTTTGTATTCTTGTATACAATCAATTATATTTGTTGGGCATGTAAAAATTCATGAAGGACAAGTAAAAGCTTAATACTTGCCTGACTGGGCAAGTACTTCAAAAAAGTTAATGTTGAGCCCTGCTCAAGCTTACATGTTTTAGAATATTTATGACATAAATAAACCAACCAGCAATTGTTGTGCATGTTGTTTGCGTTCAACATTCTACAAAGCCACGAAACAGTGTGATCTATATTCCTGTAATAAATAAATGAATGTCTAGTAGCCAATACTGCAAAAATTCCATTTCTGGCATCAACTGATTTTGTATAGTAGAAACAGCATGAAACAAAACAAATGTTATCTACAGTCATAAATGTCATCTATATTTAATAAGTATGAAACAACCCTGGCAATTCCTGGCAGTTGCTGTCACTTTTTACCCAAGCAACAATATATTGTCAGGTTCTGAATTATTTATAAGACCAAAAGTTTTCCATGCCTAAATGAAACATGATATTTCAGGCTGATTTATCTCTATTATTTTTCTTTCTTCTTTACATTTTTTTTCCTCTCTTCATTACTCTAAAGGTTTTAACTAATTTATCTAAGAAAATTTTTAATTCTATTGATGGCTCATTTTCTAATAATGGCTCAGCCCTTGGCCTATGAATGCATGGTACCCTCTGTTAGGAGATCATCAAAGTGACTCTATGACAAGTATTAATGTTACTTTACCTAGACACAGTTTATTTTACTGGTTGGCATCATTTTCTTAAACTAGAATACGGGTAGTCGACAAGTGACTATGTGTATCCGCCGAAATCAGAGTGGGACGGGTGAAGTGAGGCATGGATTGAGTAACAAGGGGAAATAGAGTGAGGTGTGTTGCATATTAGCATGGATGTCTTCAGCCGTAGGTTGGGCCACCTACCACAAAATCCAGAAAGCTATCAAAGTTGTAATGCAAAAAGTCAAACCACTGCCGAGATATGGGTAATTTTATCCCACGGCAGACAAACAGACGGACCCTGTGCAAAAATGGTTGCAGGTTGCGCAACCAGTTTTGAGTATGATAAGGAGCTATGTGAGATCTATACACATGCAAACTTTTGGCCCAATCGGTCAAACGGTTCCTGAGATATAAGCCTGGATGTCTACAGTGTAAACAAATGTAGGTGGCGCCACCTGCAAAAAAAATCCAGAAAGTAATTCAAGATGAATAAATCTGCAAAATTTTAGGCAGATAAGTCAAACCAGTGCAGAGATATTCATGAGTGATTTTATCCCACAGCAGACAAACAGACAGACGCTGTGCAGAAATGGTTGCAGGTGGTGCCACCAGTTTTGCATATGATAAAGAGCTATGTGAGATCTATAAACATGCAAAATTTTGGCCAAATCGGTCAAACGGTTTCTGAGATATGAGCTTGGATGTCTGCAGCATAAATGTGAATGTAGGTGGCGCCACCTGTCATAAAATCAAGAAAGCTGTCCAGGATGTATACACACGCAAAATTTCAGGTGGATAAGTCCAACCAATGCAGAGATACGAGTGATTTTATCCCAAGGCAGATGAACAGATGGACACTGTGCAAAAATGGTTGCAGGTGGCGCCACCATTTTTTATGTTTGTTATAAAGCTATCCAGAGCTACATTTGTGCAAATTTTTTTTCCGGATCAGTCAAACGGTTCCTGAGATATGTGGGTTAATGTGTCATAACAGACGCACGGATGGACGCAGAGCGCAGAGGAAAGGTCAGAGGTCAAAACAAAATCGGGGCGCAGCAGTTCACATGTGACCCGAACATAATCCCGGGTTTCGTAAAATTCGCGGCGGCGTGCAGCTGAAAACATAGTATCCGCAAAACTCTGTTTTGGCGGATACAATAATGGTACGTCGCATGACCTACAGAGAGCACTGTCAATCAAAAAAAGATGGAAACGGCAATATGACCTGTATTACTTTACCCTGGCATTGTTTATTTTACTTGTGAACATCTTTTCCTTGTTGTATTGTTCCAAGTATGACCTGCAGATGGCGCTGACTGTTGACAAAGGATGCATATGGCCTAATGACATGAATCTGTCTCTACCCAGGCATGGATTTACATTATCAGGGCTCAAAATTAGTGCCAGACTACTGTTTATGCTTGCAATTTTAACAGTGGTTTAGCAAACTTAAGTTAGTGCTGGCCTTCCTTGGCAGGGAAATTTCCTTTTACAACATCTGATCCAGATCACATCTTCGCAGGTATTGTACAAATAGATTTGTTCATGTTAAAACATGAATGAGCTCTACAAAATAGTCATATATTTCAAAAATAAAAAACAATTTTTCAAACAAATGACTAAAAATGTGGGTTTTTTTTTCAATCAATACAAGCAACATGGGGTACAGTATAAATCTTGTGGGTCTCGTAAAATGGTTCTATGCCTGACATCCCACTGTCCAGTAGAACATTTATTAATTTTGATCACTGATTGTACAATTTCCATTATATAAGGATTGATTTCTGGATGTTTTACATCCAGGAGCACTCTCTGTTCAGAGAAGATAGATACAGGACTATATCCTATGCATTATACCTATAATTTGGCATATATAATATTCAACTAAAAGCATGATTTCATCATATGTTAAGGCTATGGCCAACATGTCGTCTGTTGAGAAAATATGGATAAAGTGTGAAATTTCAGTGATTGTATTTTGTGTTGCTGGCCACAGCCATGGAGCAGGGTGGGTGAAATACTGGAGTAAATCAGCCGTAATTTCAGAAATGGCTTCTGTGCATTCCACTGGACATTCAATTCAAACCCCACCAGGTCTAAAAGGCTAAATGATTAAATCTCAATAAAACCTCGCTCTTATATCTTAAAAACAGGTAAGGATTTCTGCATTATTCATTACCTTATACATATAAATACCTGGAATCCAGGATTCAAAATAAAAAAAACTGTTCTTATCATAAGGAGACCTTCATCCTCATTCAACAGACAGTGCCACCAACAGGCCTTGGATCTATTCTTCCATTGAAAGGCCATGCTGTAGACAGTCTTGTCATTTAAATACCAAGTCTATATTTATTAAACATTAATGAAAAATATGATATATAAAATTATACTGCCACAGCTGACTGATGACATTGGTATTACACAGACCAGGATCAAAGTAACTTTAGATTCTGACCTTTTATCTTTGCATGGTACATTTATCTTCTATCTTTCACCGCTTGGAACATCACACTAATCCATAAATTTGCTGCCATTAATCTTTAATGGTTGCCATAGTTACAGTCTGCATAAAAAAATATGTCTTCTGGGGGAAAAGGTTTATATAATCTAAAGAAAACAATGGCTTTTATGCCAAAGACTCTCTCTTCAAAGCCACATTAATATTAAGTGGCAAATATAGCTATTTGGGCCAAACAGGGCATCATGTTTATTTTAAGAAACATTAATAGAGAATATCTGGAATTTCACACATGTAATAAATAAAACATACTGATGTCCATCATTCACACTTTTTAATGTGACTGATCAGCAACAGATGGCACAGCTGGAAGAATGAAGATGAGGAAAATAGTATGATTGAGGATTCAAAAGTACACAAGTGTCCCCAGGCTCAATACTGAAGTGCAGTTCTACAATTCCCTGCATAATTACAACTCAGGTCACTGGGTGCATTTTAAATAAACAGAACACATCATAATAAAAACCTGGTAATGTTGTTAATAATCTCATGCCAACCAAATTTTCTTAAATCTTTCTTTATTTTGTTCGAGCTCAGTTTAAAGAAGCCAGCATATTTTTCTCTTTAAAAGCCAAGGATTAATAGTTAACATATTGTTAACCTCATAATAGTTACCCTCATCATCTATTGGTCTCTCACTGAGACTTCTTTGTCAAACCCTCATTATCCTGAAGGGTACTGCAGTCATGCAACTGTCTTTGAATGTACAAATGTATATTTCTATGTATGTATGTCAAGGCCTGGAACTGTAAAAAATATATCAGCACATTTCCCTCAACACATATAGATTTCCACAAATCTCGATCTGTCTTCCTTGTATATACCAGTAATGGAGATCTTACATCTGGATTCCAGAATTCATAGAGCAAATTTTGTATTAAACTGTAGTTCCCTCTTCATTCCCTAGGGGGCAGCAGTATCAGGGTCTGCAGTCTCTGATTAACAAGGCATTTTCAAGGTTGCCAGTCATTACAGAATCTCACATGATTTGACAGACTGCATACTACAAGAATGTGTTTGTAGACCGGACCCTTAGCTTTGGGAAACTTGGAAACACAGCTTAAACCACCAGACTCAGTCCTCACCATACTTTGTTAGATGCTGCTTTATGCCAGGCCTTGGGTCACATAAATATAGTCTGGCGGAGACGATTACAAAGCATGGCCTGGGGAATATAAACAAACCATACAGATACTCTCAGGGGGGTCAACATCAGACGTGTTTAACATATCTAGTGCCTCATGGCCATATTTGAAAATTCCTCCTCCAAAATAGGGCACTTTTGTTGAGTCGGTAGGAGGGTGTAAAGGATTATATTTACCCCAGTAAACACTGTGCTTTAGCAGGGCTAACAAGCCCCAATGGACACCTGCATGCAAATTTCATAACCTCATGAATGCAAATAGTGATAACCTTTCGGCTCACGAAATACAAGAAATTCAATCAGTTCTGAGTGAGACCAAGTACGGAACTGTTGATTCAACCACCAAGAGCACGCTTGAACTTCCAGTGCTACCCAGCTTGCTGTCACCAGCTCGTAAAGATTTTATGTTTTACGAGTCAGTGTGATTAAGAGCTGACTGCTGTGGGAAAAAGTTTACCAAGTGCCTCGTAAAGGATACTCAAGCAACTAGAGGGCAATTTGGCAGATTATTTAGATTAATGTGGTAATTTTACGTTATATTTTTTTCTGATTTTGACAAACGTGGAAATATTTAATCAAATAAATCTTGTATAGACCTCATTTTTAGAACTGTTTTATTTATTATCTTTTAAACTGCGATAGTTTAATTTTACAAATAATTAGACCTCATGTGACACTGAATAAGGTTTTCTTAAACTATGTTCAGATTATTTTTTTTAAATTTATTATATCTTTAGAATAAGGAGATATACATGTCATTATACAAAAATACATGCATGTCTTAAGCTGAAATTTTTATTTTACTTAAGTCATCATGAGGTTACTATCTGTCACCAAAAGTTGAAAATAACATAAAAATCTTATGCTTGGCATTAACTTTGATAAATTAAATCCTTCAATTAATGTCCTTCAAGCAAAAATCATATAATAATTTTATAAAGGAAAGTGTCTCAAAAGGAGGCCCATTAAGTTTTTTTTTTTCAAATCTGAGTTATCTGTGGCCTTCTTCCCAATGTTTTGATGATAGAGAGGTATCAGTGACTGGCAGATGCCAGCAGGTACATCAGGGTCAGCTATTTGGGCTGCCTGCTGAACCAGATAAGGCTGTCAGAAGAAGAACTGCAGACTATAGCCAACCTCTGAGTATACCCACATGACTTTTACATCTTATTTATCAGATGAAGAGCTGCATCCTTTGAGCCTGCCTATAAGGTTTTTACATCTTTAGTCAGGAGGGAGAGGACCTGTCTGTAGGACCCAGGCAATTTCTGCAGTGAAGTCTTGGAACAAATTTTTCCATCATTATGGTGGGACAATTATTCCTAGCTCTGTAAATGAGTAAAAATTTTACCATTTATATTATAACTGATATACCTTACTTCTTTGTGGCCATGCCATGGAAATGCCAATATTTGGATTTGATTTGTCAGGAATGATGCCATGTGTCCTAAGGGGGTCATGTCAAAATTTTTCCATTAATCCTGAGGTATTTGACATTATTTGTAAAATTTTTAAAAGGGTCTATTGCAGCTCCATCTATTAAAAACCATGTCAGTATATACAGCAGGTAAACTCAGCCCATGGAAAACCTTTCCCATGCAGCTAAACCTGACATTCAATGATCCTTTTTTATTTTCACATTGACAATTCAATCATTTTGATTATAATCAGCTACAAGAAATAAATAATTTTGCTCTGTATTTGTATTTGTGAATGAAATAATATGATTTTTTATGCAAATTCAGCTCTGCAAGTCCTAAATTATTTTGAATAGTGTTGCTGATGTAACTTCACTACAAAATTTGATTTTATTAACTTTTTGTCCTTAATTAATATTTTTCATGTCAAAAGAATATCCATAAACTTATAGGAAACTAGAATCCTATATCATGCATTTGCAACAAATTATAAGAGTTCAAAGGTATATTCGTTCATACATCTTTTCTTTATTAATTTTTTCACATTTGCACTTGGTAATAGTCTTACCAGGGTAGTTTTATAGTGTCTCTGGTCAGCACAAATTGAGACTTCCAGTATTCATATTTATCTAACAGGTTCCAGTCAAACACAAGGTGTTGTTTCACGTCTTAATTTGTTTTTGTTTGTACTAAGCTTCTACAACTTCAGTTGTTTGACCATGGACCTACTTCCCCTTTTGACAACCTGAAAGTTCCTTGATTACACAAACATTATTCCATTAATGACCAGTTATGACTACATGTTAAATGTTGACTGAACACTGGCCCTGATAACAAATAAAACACTATATACAAACACAGGCAGCTTTAAGCTAGCATTCCATATATGCATATGGAATACGTAAGTGTATGCAGTATGTATGTGTAATGCAGCCAGAAAAAGCTCGACTGTGATTCATAGTGATTAATATGTGCAGCATATGCATACCCATATACCTATACAAATACGTACTGCATGTATATGGAATCACTCCAACAGAATGCTACGTGTGTGATTCCCAGTCACATATGCAGATTTACTGCATACACATTTATGGAAGACCACCTTAACACTTGCTCTATGTTGCTGTATTTATCCTAGCTATTAGGATGCCCATTCTATGGATGTTTATTAATTTGATTTTTTGACTTATCAAATCAAAACTAAGATACATGATCATAAACCGGTTTTCTTGTCACCAAGCAATTACCTTGGTGATAATATTCAATCACACATGCACTTGATTTAACCAAAAAAATTTAAATTGCATTTTTTTGCACCTATTCACATTTGAACTCATGAGCCCTGGATGTTTTGCAACCAAATGATTTTGTCACTTCCTGATCTAATTTAACTATGCTGACCTCAATGGTCTTTTTTTATTACTCAGATCACCTTTGAGGACATCACATCCAAGCAATCAGCCTGCTGAGCTACAATTTAATTAAGCCTAGTCCAGGATCATTCCCAAGAAAACCTGTACTGAAACAAGCTATCCTGACAATCAATCTGTATCACTTTAAAGGGTAACCTTTCCAGGATATTGACCCTGAACAACTGTGTTTTATAATGAAATGGAAGAAAATTTGTTTAATTAACCCTTGGGGATCTCAAACCCAACAAGCAATTTGTCTTTTACTTATGAGGACACTGCTAGCTTCCAACACCAAAGCAATCATTTTTTTAATACATGTCAATACAGGCCTGTTCATCCACTTAGACACTGCACAGCTCCCAGCATTTCAGGGTATCCAAATTCTCTTTTGTTTTCTTTCTTGAATGTTATTGCAGTGAACTGTAGTTATGGTGACTATGTTGTCTGTATTGTGTGTATGACAGTATATTTTAATATGCAGTCAACCATGTTTGTGCAGTTAAACATGAAGAATGTGCACTTGTAATTCTGAATATGTGCAATTCTAAAATTCCAAGTTTTTTTCTAATTATTGACTGGAAATAACTTTCAGGTCCAAAAGTATACAACAATAAATTTTTTTGATCACTTACATCTGATTATGAGTTTTAGTAGGAGTTTGAAAAATTTTGTTTTATTTCAAAAATAAAATATATAATATATCATATTTTCTTTTATAATTCAGTTATAATATTTCAGTATCTATCATCTGCTTTATAGTCGATTCCTTTATAAGCCTCACTTTTGCTGACTGGAAAACAATTAATTTCAAGTTTGTGCAATTATAAAATTTGATTTAAATATTCCCTAGTTGTACATATAAACCAGTATGTACTGAGGCTACAGTGAACTAAAGAGGGATTTCCACTCCATAAAGGCACACGAGCCATCAAGAAGTGGTTATGCTCAGACAATATAACAAACAGACCAATTTCTATTTTTGGAGTTGGACAATCAAATTACCTGACTTTTTTTTTTATTTCAAGCATCTTTCTCTAATTCCCAATTTTCTCCTGACTAGTTATTGGAAAGTCTCTCCAGGATTTCAGTGACTTTGAGGATGGCTGGTTACCCTGGTAACACTGTCTTCAGGAAGGTAGTTATTTCTTGATAATTAATCTACGTCTTTTGTTTTAGTCACATCTATGACATAGCCTCTTTGAGATATCAGTCAGTATTAATTGGTATATCAAGACATTTCATCAGTAATTATGCAGCCAGAAAAATTTTATAAAAAAATAAAAAAGGTGCACTTCTGTTGCTTGCATGATGGCTTTAATCAAATTTTAGTTACCAGTGCTCTTTTGTAAAATTCTGCACTAGTAAAAAACTATTCCAAAGGAAAAAATGTGCAACACTAAGATAGTAAGAAGAATGACCAAGAAAATTAGAGGATGGAACATTTGTTTATCAATTCTGACTCAATTCAGCTGCTTCTTTGGACTCCCAATTAATTTCATTTTTATATATATCCAATATCAGTTCATACAATTTCCCATTCAACTCCAACTCCTCTAGCTCTGGACTCCTATTCCAATTCATATCATTCCCATGAATCCAATTCCAGTTCATTAAATAATATGTTCTATTCCAATTAAGCCATGACCTAATTAAAGTCTCAGTTGAATGGTCAGCTCATTGTGATTGATAGTAATTATAAAACAAGGGACCCATGGGTCATTGCGCTCAGCTTATTGTGACAGTTATAACTGCATCACCACAGATTTTTTGAAGTTGCAATAAAAATACTATCCTCAGTGCTAAGGAACTATGGCTCAATGACTAGGGGGGGGGGGGGGGGGAGAGAGTTATAACACCTTTGGATATAAATTCAAAATATGGAATTAAAGTCAATGGTGTTTACAGGGACAACTGTGATTTACAGCACCTCTGCATATACTTAAGGATAAATTTTAATTTACATGAAATTATGTTTAAATATTTAAAAACAGGCAGAGATGGAAAACAAAGCAAAAAACTTTAAAATTCCATTCTTCTAAGACAGGAAAATAATGAACAAATATTTGCATTAGATCCTATTTTTTCTTTTGTTAAGTCATTTTTTTTACGTTTATAAATTTTACTATATATTCACAGTATATCATATATATCTGAATATTTAAATTGATTCATAAATCTAAATTGCATCAATATTTATACTTAATTTAGTCAGGTAACATCACATTATGCACACAGATATATTTCTTTTTTTTTTTTTAAATATATTTTTAAATTTGCAAAGAAATAAATATATGAAAATAACACTCCAGAATTCACAATTTTAAATTGCAGCTTTATCTATCCATGATTTGTTTCATATATTATCAAATTATGCCTACTGATGGGTTAAATTATATTTTGTTTAATCATTTAAAAGGAAATAATTTCTTAAAATGCTACATCTACATCAGAACAACGTGGCATCTCTTGGATTACTTCTTGAATTAATGTTTCAAGAAAAGTTGTGCACATTGGACCAAAAACAGCTTTACATTTAAAGAAATACAGTTGACAATAACAAACCATGTATTGCAATTTAACTGGTGATGGTGGTGGTGGGGGGACTTTTTTTTTGGGGGGGGGGGGGGGTGATAGGGCCCATGAGAATAAGTTTATGTTTATTACAGCTGGGGTGTTCTGCCAGTGCTGCATCACTAATAAGGCTACCTAGGCAAGGCTTTAGTGAGCAAGAGTGGGGACTTGGATATACAAAATGCAAATACATTAGAGCATCTGAAAACTTCAAGCTTTTACTTTCAAATTTCAGAATTCAGTAGCTTAAATCCACATGTATTCCAGCTGTGAAAATAAACTGAATATACTTACCAGAAAAAAATGTGACATGGTCAAATTTGGGCAAAATTTAAGGTACCAATTTTATATTTTTGATAATATTTTAAAAATTTAAAAGATTTTGATCTAATTTTGGGTAAACAATTAAATTTTGTTTAAAGTTATATTACTGAAAAAAAGTCCTTAGCTTTAACATTTTTTTTTGTTAAGTGACCAAATATTTTTCCTGATTTTTTACAAAGTGCAATGTGTTTGGGCCCATTACTTTTTAAATTATAAAATACAGACCTAATGTCTGGCATGTACATAGGAACTACATAGAGGAATATTTATGGTAAATATGAGGAAAACAGATGAGTGGTTTTGATATTAGGCAGTCCTGAAGTGTGAAAATAGGTTTTTGATAAAAAAATTGAGGTTTTTCCTTAATTTCTTAAGGAATGAAGTCGCAAAGACCCAGTTATTGTCTTGGTAGGAGATCTTGGGGACATCTAACATTATGCTGAATTTTGGATTCTTAGGTCTTATGGTTTCAAAACCTGCCACATCTACGGACAGAGAGACGGAGGGATGATGGACAATGGACCATGATTATAGCTCAGATGACTTATAGTCAGCTCAGCTAACAATGATATATTATCGTTAAAACTTTAAACAGGAACAATCCTGATGTCATTATCTGTCATTTCAACCTGAAAACATAATCTCTGAGGTTCAACTGAGGTCTCACCATTTAGCCACCAAGGCCCCAGTGGGGGTGGAGATCGCACCAAAGGTCTTCAGCCTTGAATTCAGACTGCTTAACCAGTATATGCCACCTCCTACATTGTGCTCCTATTAAGAAAACATTCAGGGCACAAGCTCAGGGAAAGATGTGGCTTAGTAGTAAGGTATAAGCCTTTAAAGCAGAAGTTGCCTTGTTCAAACCCCACCATAGTCTGCCTGAAAAGCAGAACGGAGAAATCTTGACAGAACCTCAGAGATTCGCTGCATCTCAACAACATTTTATGTCTTCTCGATCATTCCTAGCCATGTGCATGTTAAACCCGAAAGCCATAAAACCTGATTATTTCATGACCCTCATTCAATAGACAGTGTCACCAACAAGCCAATTATTGGGCCAATCCTTAAAGGGGCCTAATCTTATATCTGATGTCTGTTCATTAAAAATAATCCCTTGAACCTTCTATAAATATAAGCCAGAAAACACCTGCTCTACCACCCAAAGGCTTTTGGTTTTGTTTATATCTATGTGTTTATATGATGTGGGGGCATGCCACAATAATACAAAAACATTCAATAAGGACACCTGGTGACAGGTCAAACAAGCCAGAGTTTTGCAAAGGGTGTTTTGCATCTAGTGCAAGTGAATAGTTGACTTTAAACAAATACATGTAATGTTATGCTGCATGCCCAGTTGAAAGGATCAGGGTTATTTCCTGTAAATCTCTCTTCATGGGAATCACCCTGTTTACATCACATGCAACACAGATGTTTATTGCAATTTGTTTTACAAACTGTTAATTAAATATAACCTATCATGGCTGTGAATATCATCACCTAATCTCTGATTAATCATTTAGAGTATTGTGATAAACAATGCAGCCACACCCATCATGATCCAGTGAGATTGAACCATCCCATATAATCCAATAAGACAACATGCACAGGTACCATTTAGAGAGAGTATTGATTCACAAACCCTACAATACCCAACCACAACAAAGCCAGCTAGAACATTCAATGAAAGCCAAGCTCTTGCTGCACCTAAGCGACCTGTGATGCTGCATGTATTGTGACTCTGGCAGCAGGAAAATCAGCTCAGATGAAGAGTCTATGATAGAGTGTCAGGCTTACACAAGTGCTTTAATTAGAAACAGCCATCAGAGTACCAGAGTACACCATTAGGTGTAGTTCATAAGCGAGTGGGAGTGACCTTGACTCCTAAATTGAACAGCCAAACTTTTAATTCCACATGAGCTTATTTACACCTGGAAGGTAACAATTAAATAAGGACTTATCAACCCTGATAACTGAACAAATGTCTATGGGATAATTTGGTGTTCTGTAAACAGGAAACTTACTCTTAATGACACTGGGATTGTGTGATTGCACTTAAAAACACAAGGTTAATGTTTGAGCTTATTAAAGCCTGTAATCTTACAATGTTTCTAACACAAGAAGGCTTACAAAATTGGAGGACAATCCAGCACTTTTTGGCATTTTGAAGGACAAAATCATTAGCATGAGACAAGTGCTACATATAATGACAATAATCACTGTCGATGGTATCTCTTCTTAAACAACTTTGACAAAAGAGACAGGAATGTTATGTTAACTCCATTTATACAGCCATTTTCCTCTGTCTGACTCCATTTATTACGGTGTTCATTAGACATCCATCCAATCAACAGCTGCCAAAAGTTATTCTTTTGGAATGCAACAAGTAAGTTTGAGCGCTACATGGATGGTAGAAATATTGCAACAAATATGCTATTGATATGTTAAACAGATTTAATTGAATTTCTTGAATTGTAAGGATTTTGGGTAATTTTAATTTTGTAAAATAAGCCATTTTCACATTACAAGAATGTCAAACACCATTTCCCCGATACGGAAATCAAGATACAATATTTGAAACACTTCATACTTGTATGACACCAGAAAAACAACATATTTAGTACCATAATAAGGTATCTGATTCACTTCTACCTATTTTATATCCATTGCATACTTTACATACTGTATTGGTGCGAATACTGCATTAACAAATTAAGATTTGAAGCTACCTCTATATGAGCTGTCAGTGATGTGGATCGAAAAATGAAAGGATATGGGTGCAATATGAAGCGAACTTAAATTTGGATGCAATAAAATGGTATTCAATCAGCATTCAGTAAATACAGATCTTGTGTGAACATGGCTTTAGATTCACATTTTAAATGCACATTCCTGAGTTAGTTGGAACTTGTAATACCTCAAAATATGGGCTGGCAGGACAGCAAGAGTATAATTGTTATGTCCTATCAACTGGCAACATTATAGATTATTCCTGCCCTACCCAGTATACAGGAGACATAAAATCCATAGGAATTTATATTTCATCACCTCATTCTACATGGACAACTAGTTGTGAACTACATCTCCATTCAAATGACAGACAAGTGAATTCAATTCAACATAACACTGCATGTGCCGCCACTCTGGATTTTAACAAACGTACCTTCAGAGCAAACCCTCTCTAACTAAATAAAATTAAACTTGTCGGGATAAAATTAAAAGAAATCAGAGTGTAAAAAATAAACTCCTTTCAGAGTTGTCTTTCCCATTGACTGTTGTGCTTTGGTGCTAAGGCTGAGTAGTTTTGCAGTGTTCACGCTGCACATGCATGATGCCCATAGAAACTTGACCACTCACTGAACAGGATTCAAATGGTTCAGTTGACAGGCTAATTAAAAACACACTGGGTAGTCGTG
The DNA here is from genome assembly GCA_026874595.1 of Sipunculus nudus. NCBI lineage: Eukaryota > Metazoa > Annelida > Sipuncula > Golfingiida > Sipunculidae > Sipunculus > Sipunculus nudus. The sequence continues at coordinate 15,461,976 of CM049319.1, forward strand.
TAATTTTAGTTTTTTCTATGTTAAACAATATAAATTGTAAACTCACCAATTTGGAAATCAATAAAGTAGTAAAACTAAAACCCTGCTTGATTGCTGGAAACCTCTTCCTGGGAGCCAGGTCCCTGACTCACTTGAGCAGAGACCGTGCTTTAGCATAGTTACTAAGTGTGCCATTTCATGAATTATTTCCACCACAACTGACCCTATCAGGAGGCTGGTGTATGGCCCTTCTTTGAGCCAGGGAAACTATTATAAAAACCCTTGGACATAATGGCTTTAAAACCTTGTGCGTTTTCCTGCATGTGTTCTTGTTAACAAGTCGTGAACAATTCTAAATTTGGTGTACTGTTTTGATTTGCTGTTTAACAGTTATGCTTTTAGCCTCATCACATGCATGCCTATTCAAAATTCATAATACACCAGTCCAAGAGGCCTGCTATAGCAAGGTCTCTGCAGAACAAAGCTACATAACTGGCTCCCAGGAAGATTGACAGAAATGTCGGGACATGAACTCATTGCATTAGTGTCCACAATTTTCAGACCTGTAATCACTGTTGACTGTCACAGACATGTTGCTATAAAAAACAGACACCATCTTCCCCCAAATATAATCCACAATTACCTTCAAAAAAGCTCAACGAAAAAACCTTGGTGTGTATTATATAGATGGAGGCATTATTTTCCAACATTTTTCCTGCTGCATTGACCATGATCATTTGGAAGGCAGTAAGACCACTAAAATATCAGCCGGTCGTGAGTGATAATAAAGGACTTTTGAGTAAATGAACAGTATTGGTTTAATTATCCATCAGATAACATTAAGTTTGACCTCTTTTATTGCTTTCATTCTGAAATACCTAATATATACCTTTAATATGGCTTGCAACCCCAAAGAACAAATGGTATACCAACTAAAATAAACATGACGGTGCTGCTTGTTGATACCATTTGAATTTTGATACCATTGTTAAGTGGATGGCGCTTAAAGCGCAAGCATTGGGGACTGCAAGGGCCATGGGATAGTCATGAACCATGACACACTGATTATTTCAAAACAACTTGATCCAAGTGAGGAATAATGGTCTAATGTGATTGCTTCCGTAGCTTTTAATTAGCCTACTGCTGACAGGGTCATGATAAGATTGATCAGTTATGAGATCACAGGAGTGCCAAGCTCCAGCTCCCACCCTTTCTCCCAACAGGATCCTGGAGGCTTATGTAGCACAAATGCAGTGTGCCCCTGCCTTGACATAGGTGCTGGTGATGCAGGGTGTCAAGGCTTCTAAGTGCACCTTGCCACTTTAGAGTTACATAAATAATATAAATAAATATAATAAATTAATAGTTTATTCAAGTATATAAAGGCCTCCGGCCCATAGAACCATATAAACAACATAACATCACTTTACATGATAATTTGTGGTGCTTAACCTTAGCGATGCACATGCATTAAAAATCAACTGAAATAAATTGGTACAGAAAGGTAATAAAAAAAAAAAATTTTTTAAATATTCCAACAGTTTGTTAAGAGTTACATAAAACAGTTCCATTCAGGCCTGATAGATCACCTTTCTTAACACTTAACAACTAAAGGAGAATGAAATATTTGCTCGGATTTACACTGTTAAGATCTGATAGCTGTGGTAGATAGAATAAACTCTGGTAAGTTGGTATGACTGTCCTTTAATAAGTTCATCGCCATGGAACCAGAACATTTTCCAATGACTTTCAGAAATACAATATACTGACTGACTGAAAGTGAAGTTGGCACTCGAGCCAGTCAAAGGTCTAAAGAAAATCCGGCCCGCACTGGACCCCTCAGCAACAACAAAGTCTGACAGATTGAGTCGTTGTTTACAGTTAGATATCTAAGGAGAAAATAGAAGATACTGATTGAGTTGAAGATCATAGTGAAAGAGGTGCAGGGAGCCGGAGAACCCTAAGAGTACCACCGACCATGGACAGGCCACTACAACCCACTCTCATGGCATCACCTGGGATCAAAACCCAGGTCACCAGCGGAGAAGGCTGAGCGTTTTACCGCTCAGCTGTCCAGTCCCCAAAATACAATATACGTCATCCAGGGCCTATGTGATCAAACGTCTCGCAAGAGTGTTTGTGAGCAAAAACCTTTCGCAAACCTATCGCAGAGTGATTTTGGATGTGATCAAAACTTTCGCAAACTGACTAAAAGGCACAGGCTCTCGTAATTTGCGAATTTCAAAAACCTCTCGCAGCGGTCTGCGTAGCCACTTATGGCCCTGTACATGCACGGCAGAGTACCGAGACACGGTCAATGCTTCATGTTTTAATACCAACACAAGCATTCAATGTTTAACATTCGTATACTCTTTGCATATAATCCAAGGTGTGTGTGTGTATATATATATATATATATATATATATATATTCCTTAATATGCATATATATGTATGTATGTATATTTATATATCAATAATGTTAAATATAATTATTCTATATTGTTATGAAATAAATATTCCTTCTCTTACAAAATCGGCATACTTTGTGCATATACAATTTTAAATATCTAAATAGAGAATCTTAAAATACATAGTAAGGAATACATATTTTAAGAAAAATATTTAATTCTTAGTGCTTAGAAATATATTTGTGTAATTGTAAGTGAAAATTAATTAATCTGAAGTCTCAGAACTAAGTTTCCAATTCAATGACATCAATTGATGTATAGAATGTATATAATATTTATATCATACATAAATTAAATATCATATATATATTATTATATTATATATAAACAGTATTCCATGAACTGAATTCCTTAATATGCATATATATATGTATGTATGTATATTTATATATCAATAATGTTAAATATAATTATTGTATCCGCCAAAACAGAGTTTTGTGGATACTATGTTTTCAGCTGCACACCGCCGCCGCGTAGGTTTCCGGAGAACTCCTCCGTAACCGCTGGGCAGAATTTTACGAAACCCAGGATTATGTTCGGGTCACATGTGAACTGCTGCGCCCCAATTTTGTTTTGACCTCTGACCTTTCCTCTGCTCTCTGCGACCGTTTGTGCGTCTGTTTCCACACATAAACCCACATATCTCGGGAACCGTTTGACTGATCCGGAAAAAAAATTTGCACAAATGTAGCTCTGGATAGCTTTATAACAAACATAAAAAATGGTGGCGCCACCTGCAACCATTTTTGCACAGTGTCCATCTGTTCATCTGCCTTGGGATAAAATCACTCGTATCTCTGCATTGGTTGGACTTATCCACCTGAAATTTTGCGTGTGTATACATCCTGGACAGCTTTTCTGATTTTGTGACAGGTGGCGCCACCTACATTCACGTTTACGCTGCAGACATCCATGCTCATATCTCGGGAACCATTTGACCGATCAGGAAAATTTTTTTGCACAAATGTAGCCCTTGAAGAGCTTTATAACATACACAAAAAATGGTGGCGCCACCTGCAACCATGTTTGCACAGTGTCCATCTGTTTGTCTGCCTTGGGTTAAAATCACTCATATCTCTGCAGTGACTTGACTAATTCACCTGAAATTCGGCATGCGTATACATCCTGGATAGTTTTTCTGATTTTATGACAGGTGGCGCCACCTACATTCATGTTTACGCTGCAGACATCCAAGCTCATATCTCTGGAACCGTTTGACCAATCAGGAAAATTTTTTTGCACAAATGTAGCCCTTGGAGAGCTTTATAACATACGCAAAACTGGTGGCGCCACCTGCAGCCATTTTTGCACAGCTCCTGTCTGTTTGTCTGCCATGGGATAAAATCACTCATATCTCGGCAGTGGTTTGACATATCTGGCTAAAATTTTGCAGGTTTATACATCCCCGACAGCTCTCTTGATTTTATGACAGGTGGAGCCACCTGCATTCTAGTTTATGCAGCAGACATCCAAGCTCATATCTTGGGAACCGTTTGACCGATTGGGCAAAAGTTTTGCATGTGTATAGTTCTCACATAGCTCTTTATCATACGCAAAACTGGTGCCGTCACCTGCAACCATTTTTGCTCAGCGTCCATCTGATTGTCTGCCACGGGCTAAAATCACTCATATACATGTAGTGGTTTGACTTATCTGCCTTAAATTTTGCATATGTATACAACTGGGACGGCTTTCTGGATTTTGTGGTAGGGGGGGCAGCCTTCATACACAATTTGGCTGCAGACATCCATGCTTATATGCAACACTTCACTCTATTTCCCCTTGCCACTTAATCCATGCCTCACTTCACCCGTTCCACTCTGATTTAGGCGGATACACGTAGTCGCTTGTCGACTACCCGTATTCTAGTTCTATATTGTTATGAAATAAATATTCCTTCTCTTACAAAATCGGCATACTTTGTGCATATACAATTTTAAATATCTAAATAGAGAATCTTAAAATACATAGTAAGTAAGGAATACATATTTTAAGAAAAATATTTAATTCTTAGTGCTTAGAAATATATTTGTGTAATTGTAAATGAAAATTAATTAATCTGAAGTCTCAGAACTGAGTTTCCAATTCAATGACATCAATTGATGTATAGAACGTATAAAATAATATATATCATACATAAATTAAATATCATATATATATTATTATATTATATATAAACAGTATTCCATGAACTGAATTAGCTGATTAAAAGATTATCTCTTGTGCTTGCATCGGTGCTATCAGTTCTGTTTGTGTTTCTCTGCATGATTGGTTCACACTTGTGTCAAATCAGAAAATTACTTAGCTTGCTAAATTATCAAATTTATATTACATGAATCTATACCACTTCAGATAAATGCGAATTATGAACGTTAATTCTTACATTTTATTTTTTATGAATAAGATTTTTGCAATATCTAAAACAATCATATAATATAAATACCTTGGAAATATTTTGAACATATATTTCTCTATTTTCACTGCAATTATATATAAAATTTTACCGAAATCTCAACAACCAGTCCAGAACATATGTATATGTGATAATGTATAATATTATAACAATAACAAGTGCACGATCAAACAAAATACTGAAGCATGTGCGCATATAAATTGTGTCAATTTAGAATAATGCATTATACAAGTATCATACAGAGTAAATACCACATATATAGCGTATTTCTCTCAATGAGTCATGATGATTATAACAGTTATTAAAGTGTAAATATACAAGTTTAACTATATTTTGAAAAAAATTGTGATGTGTACAAATAACATCAGCGATTAGTTCTAAAGTCTCAACTTAGCGACAGGTATGATTTCTGGATTTTCTATCCCGTGTGCCTTTGAAACCTGAAATCTTGTCTGAAATAATTCTACCGGTATATCATTTTTGTTACCTTAATCTTCTTTCAATAAACAGCACAGCCACAAGCCATGGGCCTTAAACATTATTTATTGATTTATCAACTGCTGCCTGCACATTTCAGCCAAGAGATCCTCAACATCAAGAATTCATTTTTTTTCACACTCCACATCCTCTAGGAGCAACTTTATCTTTTTTGATTTAGGCCATACACACAAAATATAATATCCTACAGACTCTGAGACAAAAAATATGGGGTGAACAGGCAAATTTTTTTCCTTTTCTTTGCAAAATATGTGAAATTCTGCCCACTTGCCTAGTAAATATAAAACTCAGCTTCAATTCTATGATCAACACAAATTTAGTCCATTTTCCATGTTAATTTCTTTCAAGGATTAATTGTGTGCAATAGCACAGATGAGCAACATTCCTGAGAACAATCAACAAGGTCATTTACCAAGAACTTGAAAAAATTTATCCATGAAAACTGGGAGTAATGAATCTGTAGAACAATAAATTTTTTGTATGGCCTTACCAATAATAATTTTTTCTGTTCAGATACTCAGATCCTTTCTTTTAATTAATACAACCAATGTTATTACCACCAAAAAAAAGTTTTATGCCTGGCAATGTTGGACAAACATTCGTTCTTTATACAATCAATTTGGCATTTGTCAATCATGAATTCTTTAATTTTTTTATTACCCTTGAAAAATATCCTTGAATGAATGCACTTATCCAAGCTGTAATCACAATCCACGCTCCACAGTTGGTTTGTGTGTAATTACTTAAATTCTGACAAATATATTTGCAGGATATTCAACTTTCCAAGATTCAACAAGTATGTCAAACAATCTCATCTATGTTACTATGTAATGTAAATGTTTTGCACCTCTGACATTTATACTCCTGGGGCTGGGTTGACTTAACCTTTAAAGTAGGACAAGGTGATATCCTGAAAACAACGTTTACCATGTTATATTAAACATGTTATGTTCACCTTTCTGACTGATCTTAACTTTTCATGTTTATGATTAAACTAGCATTTAAATGCATTTTAAAAACAAATCATTTATTAAGATAAAAGCTAAAATATATTATCATTTTAAAAACAAATCATTTATTAAGATAAAAGCTAAAATATATTATCATTTTGTGTGCATGCACATTTATATATAAATAAATGATATATATATATATTCAGATACATTCAGGTTTACATCTTCCACTAATGTCAGTTGGATTTTAAATAATTCACTTGCTTACCTGACTGCTACAAAACATTTACGCCATCCATCAGAACCATGAAAATCAAATGTAGCGTCAAGCTGTCATCAGGTATTAACGATGTTATATTCACCTTTCTGACTGATCTTAACTTTTCATGTTTATGATTAAACTAGCATTTAAATGCATTTTATATATAAATATTATATATATATATATATATATATATATATATATATATATATAATTTATATATATAATTTATATATAAAATGCATAAATTGGATTCTGACATTCAGATACATTCAGGTTTACATCTTCCACTAATGTCTGTTGGATTTTATATAATTCATTTGCTTACCTGACTGCTCCAAAACATATACGCCATCCATCAGAACCACGAAAATCAAATGTAGCGTCAAGCTGTCATCGTGTATTAACGAAATTTTGAGCCCGTGAAAATATCAAAATTTACGGTATACATTGTGAAACGACCTAAATGTCATAATATTATTACAAAAGAATACTTCTTTTTAAATGCTGGTATGCTGTTAATAACTGACATTTGAGTATTTGTACTCACCGAAGATGAAAACAATCACCGGGTCTTTATCGAGTTTTCGAACGCTGTTTTCAATCCGTACACTGATGCGGGGCCGCCTCTCGTAAACTCCGTTTGACGGACTGTTGGGGCTTTGTTTCCCCCGGTCCGTGCTGCCCCCACAACCCATATCTGATTAAACTATGTCGGTCCCATACGTAAACATATCGTGTAAAAAGTCAAGTCACTGTCAGTTCCCTCCGATACCTGTAACAGGTAGCCGAGTAGCCTGGGTTTACCACCGAGAGCCAGCCCTGCTCAGCTCACTGCGGGCCACATGAAACCAGACTTGTCAACATCCGTTTATGCTAATCCGGGGTTGCCATGGTGCACAACCTCGTACCCAGGTGGCAGCCGACAACAAGTGCCCCCTGAGCCGCGGCCACGTGTTAGGTTGAGAAAATCCCGCGCTAATTTTTCTGTTGTGTGAACCTATGCTTTTAATTCAGCTTCCACAGATCTCGACCCACCCTTTTCCGATCACCACAGCCTTTGTTAAGGTGTTCATACCAATATTTCAGTGTAGATATTTGATCCATATTGCGTCTACAACAGCATATATATTTGCAGCATGGACCCCTCCCCTTTTCCGAACATCAGGACTTTTTTTCAGGTTATCTCATTTTAATATAGCTATACAATCTTTCAGGGTTTGACCCGAGATCTGGACCCACCCCTTTTTAATCGCCACACCCTTTATTAAGGTGTTCATACTTTTATTTCAATTTAGATCTATAAATATTGGCATCATATATTGCGTCTACAATATATAGGTGCAGCCTGGACCCTGCCCTTTTCCCTACATGAGGACTTTTTTCAGGTTAGGCTATCTCATTTTAATATATAGCTTTACAGTTTTTCGGTGTTTGACCCGAGACCAACACCCACCCTATTCATATCACCACAACCTTTATTAAGGTGTTCATACCAATATTTAGATAAACAATTGTGTGTACAATATATGCAGCCTAGCTGGACCCTCCCCCTTTTCCGTAAATTATGACCATTTTTCAGATCTTTCAGGCGCGGATCGAGGGGGGGGGGTGGTGGTGGTGGTGGTGGTGGTTCAGACATATCTTAGCATGAAGTTTTTTTTTTTAGTCGCCCCCCCCCCCCAACCTTAACCAACGACATTTTTTTAGACAAATCTTAAGCATGAAGGGTGGTTTTTGGAGTCGAGACCCCCCCCCCCCCGCATGCCCTTAACCAACGACCCTTTTTTAAAGGCAATTTTTATGCGCGACCCCCGTTGACCCCTCCCTACAAAAAATCCCGGATCCACGCCTGTTATATCATATTAATAGCTATATTCAGTCTTTCAGGGTTTGACCCCACCCCCCCCCCCCCCCCACCCCCAAATACACACCTTTTCCAAAACCTTGACCCGCCACGTAATTTCCAGGACCCATCCCTTTCCAATCGCCAAAACCTTTGTATTGAAGGTGTTCATACCAATATTTGTAGATATTTCGTCTACAATATGCAGCCTGGACACGCTTCTTTGCCGAAAAGGAGGACCTAGCTTCCTACTATAGGTTATCTCCCATTAATATCGCTATATAGTCTTTCTTGGTTGAACCCCCCCCCCCCCCCACCCACGCAAACAAACACACACACACCTCTTCGAAAAGCTTCCTTTACTCCTGCTTTACTGCATGTCTACGATTTTCTTTGGGTTAATCACATAATATAATATAATATAATGTAATATAATATAATATAATATAATATAATATAATATAATATAATATAATATAATATAATATAATATAATATAATTTTATATGATATGATATGATATGATGTGATGTAATATAATATAATATAATATAATATAATATGTATAGGTGCATTATACATGCTGAACTTCAAGAGGTTAAAACAGCACCTAAATCCACATTTTCGTTTAAAAAAACATGGATTCAATGCATTTTAGGCTTTTATATGTAACTTACTATAAATAATATATCAATATGTTACCATTTGTATAAATAATATATAGAAAAAAAAGTGTCATTTCTTGACGTGATATGTGTACACCAACAAATATATACCAAATGTGGATTCATCATATTCATATATAGATCAGCTAGAACATGAAGTGACCTCACATGTTCTCACCAAAAGAAATGTGGGTTCAACGCCTGATAGGCCTTACCATATACTAATATATATAAATAATATATAACAGTATATATATTGTCACCATAAGACTGTGACTTAGTTAATTTATTGCATGTTCTAGTATAGGGAGTATAACCAGAAGATTGTTTTGATAATTTACTGTACATTTATCATGTTTATATATAAGCGTGAGTACTTTGGTTAGAGAGTTCACGTGTCTCGTTTGATGTTAATTTCAGTACAGTTTAATTCCGTGGGAGCCTTCTCTGTTTGGCGGTGTATATAGTAACGATTGTGTGTTGTAGGCTTCAAAGGATCAGCACCTGTTTGGGTTGGTTTTCTTAGGGTTTTGTCTCTGGGGGCGTGTCCATATTCAGATTTATGTAATATTTGGCAGTCGGCATAACAGGAAGTGGTGATAGCCCGGAAGACGGTCAGGATTTGTGACGTCAGCAAGCATCATATTATAGTATAAGACGCTATTAAGAGGAAATTTGCCACAAATGCCCGATCAGCGCGGCAGTTCGTGTAGCCTGACGATATCTGCAGCCCATGCAGTGGCTGGTCTGCGAGCATCAGAGTTTGAACAGCTGTACGCTCCCGAGGCAGCGGAAATCTTGCGCTTCTAAAGAAGCAACCGATTTTCACACTGCCAGCTTTGACCGTTTATGATATATTTAGACACCAGATGGCGGTTCGTTTTCCACTGAAATAAACGTGCGTATGATGTGACAAGCAGCCAATCAGATGCCAATAAACAAACACTCGACAGGCATCCTGGCTCCGCCCATTGCCGCGCTTCAAGCGCCGCTTATTGAGTTTCCGGTCGAATTTAAATTGCTCCCTCTGCATTCTCGCATCATCGACCGATTCAATTATGACATTATGACTGTGTTACCGTAGCTATGTACCTGTTGTCTGCAGAACTGAAACCAGCAAGCGAGGTGTGCACGCAGCCTTTGCTGTTACGTTTCGTTTGAATTACAGCTCGCCGGCCGAGCATCCTATGTGCCCAAGGCCCTAAGCAAACCACGTCAGGGGCAATTCTCTCTGAGCCTGTGGCCTGTTCAGACGGTTACGCTGGGGGATGAGCTGTCACTCAAAAAGAAATTAATATGATTGGCTCTGTGTATTCCTCGCTTGGCTCTGTCTTCCAGCACAAGGTCTCATCTGATTGGACAAAAATACAGTGCTCCCCTCTGGTGTTGCAATTCAGGATACGAGGTCATAACAAACAGTGCCTTACGATATAGGTGGTAGCCCTATAGGTAAAGCGCTGTGTAAAGAGCGTAGAACACCTGAGACTTGATGTTTATGAGCGTAGATTGTCGGTGTCTGAGAAAGGCCACGAAGATTTCTCTGTAACGGAATTCAGAGCGAGTATCGCATTTTGCCGACGGACTGGTAGTCTGGCGAATTTACACCTGTTGTACATGTTGTGAGCGCTTTCAGGAACAGACCGAGGACATTATTTAATCGCGTAACTGTGGAGGTACTGGATATTGCTGTGTGGAAGCATATTCGGTTACCTAGAGCTGGATGGTTCCAGGAGACATTAGCTGTGAAATTCATTGACTCTAAGTCAAGATAGAACCTCTAGGGGCTAAATAGTGAGTACTGCGTAAACTGTGTCTTGAGAGTTATACCAGTATTCCAACGAAGGACTGGTGGTAGTCGGAGCTCCGTGTATCTGAAAGTGGACTGATTGTACTGTGAACACAGCGCGAACAAACTATGAGCCGGGCAGCGCAACATTCCAATGTCACATTAAACCTTAATAGTATTCTCAGATTTTGAACAAATATCGGGACTCAAAGTAAATATAAAAAAAAACAATAATAATGCCAATAACTGCTAACACATATAATTACGATACCTTTAAATCTGAAGGCTTACAAAGGTGCACCAATCCTGTAAAAATCTTACAAATCTCCATTCATCCTGAATGGAAAAAAATGATAGAGACCAACTTGTAAAAAACCCTCATTATGATTAAAGTTATTATTAATACCTGGAGTAACAGAATAATGTCTCTAGCAGGCAGAATAATTATTGTAAAACCTTCATAATTTCACAGCTTATACTTATTTTTATTCTTAGTACTACCAGGTCCACCAAATAATTACAACATAGAAATTGAAAAATTAATATTCAAATTTATTTGGAACAACCAACCAGATTAAGTTAAAAGATCTACAATCATTGCATCAGAAAAAAAGGAGGGCTGAATATGATTCATCCTACATCTAGGTTATACAATCTTTAAAAATTTCATGGGTTTAACGGTTCCTCAATGGACCTCTAGAAGATGGCTGGAGACAGTACAATTTAAAAACCTTGGTTCATATATTTTCAAATGCAATTTAAAACACATGATATACACAATTTTAGTGACTCATGCGATCCGTTCTGGAAAGATGTGTTACATCATTGGTGCAAATACAATTTTAATAACCGTCAAAACAGATGAAATTCAATTACAAACGTTAACCTTGTGGTATATAATTCGCATATAAAGGATAAAGATGTAGTAATTTTTTAATAGAAATTAAATACGACTGGCATCAAAACACTTTCTGACATAACTAAAAAATTAGGAAACGCTCTAGGATATTTGACTTATAAAGAATTCACTAACAAATATAAGGTTAGTATAGATTTTATAAAATATGCATTTTTAGTGGATGCAGTTCCAACTTGTTGGAAAAGAGAGTTAAAGAATAATCCTAGTGTAGAAGTACAAAAATATATTCAATATAGGGGAGACAAAAAAATAAATATGAAAAATACAACACAGTCTGTATACTTTAAATATCATTAATTCTGTCTATTCGAAATCAGAAAAGCAAATAGAGAAATGGATCGGTGAGCTAAGGTAACAAAATAAAGGAAAAATATTTAATGCATTCAAGAATATTGTCAAAATTAATATTTCAGAGCAATTAAGAATTTTCCACTTTAAACTATTACATAGAATTTTACCACTAAATCCGCTCTTATATAAACTGAAGAAAAGCGAAACTGAACTATTTTCATTCTGCAATAAAGAAAAGGAAACTTATCTACATGTACTTTATCACTGTGAGGTAACCCATAATTTGTTAACAGCTTTTGAAAACTGGTTAAAAGACCTGGAACAATTTTAAAACTTAGGCAATGTAACAGGAACAGTATAAATATCAAACACCTCTGGTGCCAGCCTGCTGTATACTCTATTACTGTAATTAAAATATTAAATATATACTTGCAAATGTGGAGAGAAATTACCACCAACTTTCTCAGTGTATAAAAGTTCTGTCACACAGATTAATAAAATGGAAAAACAAATAGCGAGTGTGAAGGGAAAAATAGAGAAACATAACCAAAAGTGGAAGAACTTTCAAAACATACAAATAGAAAACGAATAATACAAAATAAAGACAAAACCACATTTAACCCACATTTCAAATTACAACAACAGTTTTATCTCTGTAATGTACCTTTGTTATTTGTATCTGTTTGCATGTATGACTTGCAAACTGTCTTTGTCCACATATTGTCAATAAGTACAATGTACTTTATTGTTTGTACTATTCGTAAAAAAAAAACCCAAAAAAAATAAAATAAAATAAAATTCCGATGTCACGTGTGTCATGTGATCAGGAGGAGTGTAAACAAGGGACTACTCTGGGTACTGTGGTTAACGGTCTTGTTGGATTTTCCCGTGATTTATAGCGAACTTTTATGATTATCAGTGCTTGTATATATGGAGTGCCTCTCCATAGAACCGTATGTTTTCTTTAATATATTGATTTTTTTTTGGGGTTAAATTATGACTTATTTATCTTTTTGTGTGTACGTATGCATGAGTTTCATCCAGTTGGTTTAACAGTTAAAATAATCTGGTCGTTCGCATTTCTAGTGGTGTAATATATATATCATATTTCGTCAATTTTTTTACTCATTTTCCTGAGCGTGTCATGGACAAAAAAAAAGCAAAGGTTCATTTCATAAAAATTAGATTTATAATATAATATAATATAATATAATATAATATAATGTATGTTATTGCTTTCCCGTTGAAAGACAAGATTTATATATGATTTGAGAAATTTATAGCTATATATCACATGTTAAAGTTAACCATTGTAACTGTGAATGGTGATGAACCGGCATGATGCACCTGGCAGTGCACGCCCACTAAAACCGTACACCAGGTAATGGGGTTTTGTGGTCTGGTGACCTGCACAATTCATAGGCGCTTGGCGGTAACAAAAGAGCTGCAGCCAAAATGATAAATATATCCTTCTTAAACTCTATAAATCCTCTCCTTGGGGACAAATGGGACCATTTGTTGAAGGAATATTGGTCCTGTTTTCATCAGACTTAAGTGTAGCTAGGGTACAAGTCTATACGGTCACATGACATTTTGTTCACGTGACTTCTCATCATTGAACATGGCAGTTTGTTGATGTCACATTGCCTGTCACAGAAATTCGATCGTTATCACAGAGGATAATCCGAGTTTCTTCGGGTAGAGCCAGTATTACACCAAAGAGCAAGTAAAGGGTAAGGTGAATGCTGGATCAATTAGCCCTTGGCTTGTTTTATTACGAGAAGAAGTTGTCAGATGGGGAGGGTGGTTTTGATAGATGGATTTTGATATCTTGGCCGGTTTAGAAATGTCGGTCAGAATTGCCCACCCCCAAAATCTTAATGTCATACCGTATACTAGTGTATTGGCTGGGTATATCGTTCCATATTCCATGCATATTTTCTGTATGTACAGTCTGATTGATTTAAAATGTGGTGTTGTTATGAATAATGAAATCTTTTTAAAATGTTTTTACTCAGTCGTAAAATCGCTAAATCAGGCATTCCTGTTTGACATTTATTGCTATATCATTCCCAGAGTGCCAGTGTATTAGCCCAAATAACATAGCCTCCATGTTCTCCACTCAACCATTTTAAGTCAAAAAGTGTAGGCTGATAAGTTAATGATGGTGAAGTAAGATTTTCATCTGAGGTCCATTTCTCCAAACTTTGCTGCAGAAACTGCATAATTAATACACTGTTTAGCTTGAATGACAAAATAACAGTTAATCCTCAAGATCATGGCCACCAATGGGACCTCAATACAATGGTCACATTTTCAAGGTGGTTGTTTAAGCCAGGTCTTATTAAAATGAACAAAAAAAAGTCTGGACCACGAGTAAATGGTCGCTATTTTCAGGTGGTTGCTCAAACACAGTTGGTCCTGAGGCAAGGTTTTACTGGTATCAGTAAATAAGCAGTGCATGTCTATATCTTTGGCTTTCTGGAATATTGAAGTGGTCATCAAACAAGTTACTGAAAGTGTATTTTTATTTATTATAATGTTGTATTGTGATTTTCAGATAATCCATGACGATGGAGTACTGGCTGATCAGCGCTCCTGGTGAGAAGACCTGTCAACAGACATGGGAGGTCATGAACAACGTCACCTCACGCCAGAACAACCTTTCAGCTAACTACAAGTTCCACATTCCTGACCTCAAGGTAGATCATTAGTGTTTCATTTTAAATTAAAATTCAGCACTGCTGTAGATCTGTGAGAAATTACAACATTTGATGGTCCAAACTTATAAATGAGATTTTGAATACAATGGGAATTTGTTATTTTTCTACTGTTGAGGTTTTAAATCACTTTTAAATTTTCATCAGAAGGTGCTATACAATAAGCCTGTGTGATAGGAAATTTTAAGTAAATGTCTCGGTCATGTTTCATTTCTTTTCTATCATTCATTTAACAGGACATTGAAAATGTCAAAATCTTTTTCATTGCTATAAAGCTAAACAGCTGCATGCTTTAATTACACCAACTCTTACTTGATCAGTAAATGTAAACTTAAAGTTTTTTTTTTTGTAAAGAGTACTAAAAAAAGGTGTTACACAAATGCCCTACCCCAGTAATACGAACACCCTATGACAACATGGCTACCAGGGGAGATTCCCTTGGTATTAATGCCACCAGATGCAGATCTCTGGGGTTGACCAATGACCACAGAGCTGAAATGATTGATACATGAGCCATGTACCAGCCTAGCCCTCTCTCTTCCCCTGGGACACTGAACACTGTAGACTGTGTGGTGCCTGTCCCACCGGGCTCGGAGCCTCTCTGGTTCATCTTAGCTTCAGCCTTGCAGAAGCTGAGAATATAGGGACCAAGGAATACCTAGACAGTCAGGATAAGGTTGGTATAGGCATATATTTATATACTTTATGTAATATTAGTCTAGGCATGTGTCTTTGTGTATTTCTGTAGTTCCTTTAGAATAAATTCTTGTGGCCACTAATTGCCTTTTATCTGTCTCAGTTCAGGTGATCAGTGCATGCATGGAAATGATCATTTAATATATCCGCCACACTACCTTTAATTAATAGCTGGACCCCATTCTAGTTACACTATTTTACTGGTTATTTGATATAAATTCTCTCTAATTTAATTAATGATTTTAACATCTTCACAGGTTGGGACTCTTGATGTTCTGGTTGGGTTGTCTGATGACCTCAGTAGACTGGACACATACACAGAAAGGTAAGTAATTTCAGTACATGCCTGCCACACACTAGAAACTCCTAATCAGCAACCAGAAAGGTCTTGGCAACATCTCTTGAAAACCTGTGTTCAGACTCATCTATAACACATTGCACCAGTTCAATCAGTATGCTTTAGTGTCAAGGTCATTTTATGCATCTCTGCCAATAGTCCACCTGCCACAGTGCATTAATTAAATTTGGCAACTGACTTTCATCAGCAAGGATTGCATAAACCCTCATTTCAGTTATCTTTCAAAACATTAGCATCAGCCCTACACTCCTTATGCAGCAGTTAAACACTGCAGTCATTCCAGATCTCCTTTGTTTTAACTGCTGCTTTGTTTAGCACATTTTTTCCGGGTTCCAACACTGGAGCTGGCACAGGGCCAGGAAACAGACCAACGAGAGCAGTTTGTCACAAGTTTAAAACTTGGGAGTTGGATGCACAATGCGATACCATGCTCCCATTGGTCCGATTAGTATAGTGATTAAAAGCCTTAGCCCTGTATCAGCCCTGGTGGTGAAACCTGATGAATCTTGCTGTACAAAGCAGCGGTTAAAGTCAAGGAGATCTAACAGCTGTGAGAGGAATGTACATCAGTTGATCATCATTGTATCCCCAGACAAAGTCAGGGATACTATGGTTTTATTATCATCTGGTGTTATCTCATGAGATGAATGTGTCACTGCCAAATTATTCATGATTTATATAATAACCAAATTAATTTTATCATGATAAGTTATTATAAATGGAAATAAAAAAACAAAGTACCTCTGAAGATTCCTAAATTCACAAGACATTCATTAATTTGACAAGGTCAAAAGATATATTTTAATATTTGTAGCCACCTTGAATATTTTATTTTAAAAATATATTTATAGCTAATTTATGCATTTTGTGGTTATGATAGTGGAGGAGTAACTGGTTTGATTTGTTGGATTAGAAATTGGCCGGAATAGTATAATATGATAATCACAGTCAATACTATATTATTTTACAGCATCACCAGGAAGGTGGCCCAGTACTTAGGAGAAGTATTAGAAGATCAGAGAGACAAACTGCAAGAAAACCTGTTGGCTAATGGGAGTAAGTACAAGTCAGGGTTATCCAGTCAACCGGAGAAGATTGCTTGATTAAAACCAGGCTCACATGAGCTGATTTTGTATTTTCAGGAAGGGAGGGAAGGGGATGATCTTAAATTTAAAATGTAACGGACAAATAATGCAGGACATAACACACCTGAACAAAATGATACAGAACAAAACTTTGCTGAGCATATCACATCTGGAAAATAAACATGGGACATAACTTACCTAAAGGGGTTGTAATTCTATGACAATGGAAAGGCATAAATACAGATTTGCCTTTCCACAGAAAAACTTTCCTTTCCACTAAAGATGCATTCTACCACCATATCAAACTTTCAGTCCCACTTCACTCAGTGTAAACCTGTTTCTGCCAACTTGCATGCACTTTTGCATTAAAAAAAACTGAATGTTTACAATAGTAACACTATTATATCAGACACATGATTGTGTATTGAAAAAAAAAAAAACGGAAAAATATAGGATATGAGGGTCTAGATGCCAGCAAGTATAAGAATTTGTATACCATTCTATAATAAAATATCAGAAATATAGGGAGTTGGTGGATCACCATTTCTAAAATATTTAGTTTTTAGCTCAGCTGACTGTAAGTCATCTGAGCTATAGCGATCACTCTTTGTCCATCGTCCGGCCATCCGGCCGTCTGTCCGTTAACAAGGCACAAATCGTAACCGCTGTACATGGAATCTTCTTACTTTACATCCAGAGAGGTCCATGAAAAATGTCCTCGGAAACCTGGAATTAGGTCTCTGTTACCCATATCCTTCGAGCTATGGGGCCCCAAAATACCCCCCAGAATAGTCAAAAATTTCATACAAAAACTTCAATATCTCATTGACTACATCACTGATAGTCATGATTTTTTGGCATACATATTGAACATAAGATGTTCCATCAGTTGCTGCAGACTGGTGGCGCCACCTGTATTTTTCGATTTTTTACAAATTTTTATGCCCCCGCCACAAAGTGGCCGGGGCATATAGTTTTACCCATGTCCGTCATTCCGTCATTCCGAAATCAAACAGTTGTACAGACTTTTTTTTGCAATGCCTGCAGATATTGGCCTGATTTTTGGTGTGTGGGCAGATAATGACCAGTTACAGATCTATTTCACGTTTCGTCCTGGTTGACCTACTTTTGATTGTTTTACGGCTCCTAAATATAGAAAATTTCATGAAAAATATAAATTTTCATGACAAATACACATGTACGGACTTTTTTTCGCAATGCCAGCAGATATTGGCCTGATTTTTGGTGTGTGGGCAGATAATGACCAGTTACAGATCGAGTTCGCCTGACGTCCCGGTTGACCTACTTTTGACTGTTTTACGGCTCCTAAACTTAGAAAATTTCATGAAAAATAGAAATTTTCATGACAAATACACATGTACGGACTTTTTTTCGCAATGCCTGCAGATATTGGCCTGATTTTTGGTGTGTGGGCAGATATTGACTAGTTACAGATCGAGTTCGCGTTTCGTCCTGGTTGACCTACTTTTGATTGTTTTATGGCTCCTAAATATAGAAAATTTCATGAAAAATATAAATTTTCATGACAAATGTACATGTACAGCCGTTTTTAGCCCTCAGCTCATAGGCTGATGGCCTATTGTCGTCACCCAGCTGTCCGTCTATCCGTCCGTCCATCTGTCTGTCCGTTGTCCGTCCGTCCGTCTGTCCATTCCGCGTCTCTTAACTTTTACCTTGTGAGCGGGATATCTATAAAAGGATTCACTATTGGAATTTCATTTCATCAGTGAAGATGTATATCGATAAAGTTCGAAGATGATCAGACAGATCCTGAACATAGAAAATTTCATGAAAGACAGAATTTTTATGAAAAATGCACATGTATGGACCTTTTTCACAATGCCTGCGTATACTGGCCTGATTTTTGGTGTGTTGCTTGATAATGACCCGTAACAGATCGAGTTGCATTTTGCCTTTGTTGACCTACTTTTGACCATACAACACCTCCTGAACTTAAAAAATTTTACCAAATTTAACAAATGTTTCTAATTAGCCCCAGGCGGGGGCATTTGTGTAGTTCCGACACATCTAGTTTTCTCTATTTTTGAGACATTTAAAAAAATGAACATCTGTTAACAGGGCACAAATCGTAAAGACTGAACCTAGAATCTTCATTCTTGACATTCTAAGAGACTTATGAAAAGTCTCCATGGAAACCAGAAATTAGGTCTCTGTTAACCATATCCTTCGAGCTATGGGGCCCCAAAGTACCCCCCAGAATAGTGAAAAATTTCATACAAAAACTTCAATATCTCATTAACTACATCACTGATGGTCATGATTTTTGGCATACATATTGATCATGAGATGTTTCATCAGTTTCTGCAGACTGGTGGCACCACCTGTATTTTTCGATTTTTTACGAATTTTTTTCTCTATTTTTGAGACCTTAAAAAATGTGAACATCTGTTAACAGGGCACAAATCGTAACGACTGGACCTAGAATCTTCATTCTTGACACACAGGGAGACCCATGAAAAGTCTCCATTGAAACCTGAAATTAGGTCTCTGTTACCCATATCCTGTGAGCTATGGGGCCCCAAAGTACCCCCAAGAATAGTCAAAAATTTCATACAAAAACTTAAATATCTCATTAACTACATCACTGATGGTCATGATTTTTGGCATACATATTGATCATGAGATGTTTCAACAGTTTCTGCAGACTGGTGGCGCCACCTATATTTTTCGATTTTTTACGAATTTATAAATGTGAACAGCTGTTAACAGGGCACAAATCATAAAGACTGGACCTAGAATCTTCATTCTTGACACACTGAGAGGTCCATAAAAAGTCTGCATGGAAACCTGAAATAAGGTCTCTGTTACCCATATCCTTTGAGCTATGGGGGGCTCCCAATAACCCCCCAGAATAATGGAAAATTTGATAAAAACAAACTGCAACATCTCAATAACTACAACACTGATGGTCATGATTTTTGGCATACATATTGATCAAGAGGTGTTTCATCAGTACCTGCAGACTGGTGGTGCCACCTGTATTTTTTTCAAATTTTCACAATTTTTTTTTCTCTATTTTCGAGACATTTCAGGATGTAGTTATCTGTCAACAGGGTACAAATCGTAAGGACTGGACCTAGAATCTTCATTGTTGACACACAGGGAGACCCATGATAAGTCTCCATGGACACCTGAAATTAGGTCTCTGTTACCCATATCCTTTGAGCTATGGCACTCCAAAGTACAGCTCAGAATAATGGAAAATTTGATACAAAAGCTGAAGTATCTGAACAACTAATGCAGAGATCACCATAATTGTTTTCATGGATATTGATCATGGAGTGTTTCATCAGTTTCTGCAGACTGGTGGCACCACCTGTATTTGTTCGGGTTTTTTTACGAATTTTTTCTCTATTTTTGAGACCTTTAAAGTTATGAACATCTGTTAACAGGGCACAAATCATTAAAACTGGACCTAGAATCTTCATTCTTGACACACAGGGAGACCCATGAAAAGTCTCCATGGAAACCTGAAATTAGGTCTCTGTTACCCATATTCTTTAAGCTGTATGGCTCCAAACTACCCCCTAGAATAATGGAAAATTTGATACAAAAACTGCAGTATCGCAATAACTACAACACTGATGGTCATGATTTTCGGCATACATATTGATCATGACCTGTTCCATCAGTTTCTGCAGACTGGGTGCGCCACCTCTATTTTTTTCAAATTTTTACGATTTTTTTTTCTCTTTTTTTGATACCTTTAAAGATGTGGTTATCTGTCAACAGGGTACAAATCGCAACAACTGAACCTAGAATCTTCATTCTTGTCATGCAAGAAGGCCCATGAAAAGTGCCTGTGGAAACTTAAAATTAGGTCTCTGTTACCCATATCCTTCAAGCTATAGGACTCCGAAGTATCCCTCAGAATAATGGACAATTTGATACAAAAGCTGAAGTATCTGAACAACTAATGGGGAGATCACCATGATTCTTTGCATGGATATTGATGTTTGTAAGTGTTTTTATAAGTTTCTGCAGACTGGTGGAGCCACCTGTATTTTTGTACCCGCCAAAACGAAGTTTTGTGGATACTATGTTTTTGACGGGGTTCCTCCGCCGTTGCCGCGTTCGTTTCCAGAGAGCTCCTCTGGGACTTGATTTTATCAGCTTTCCAAGCTCATATCTCAGGAACCGTTTGACTGATCAGGAAATAAAATTTATACTAATGTAGCCCTTGGATAGCTCTATAACATACACAAAAAATGGTGGCGCCACCTGTAACCATGTTTGCACGGTGTCCATCTGTTCATCTGCCTTTGGTTAAAATCACTCATATCTCTGCAGTGAATGGACTAATTCACCTGAAATTCGGCATGCGTATACATCCTGGATAGCTTTCTTGATTTTATGACAGGTGGCGCCACCTACATTCTCATTCACGCTGATGACATCCAAGCTCATATTTCGGGAACCGTTTGACCGATCGGGCACAAATTTTTCATGTATATAGATCTAACATAGCTCTTTATCATATGCTAAACTGGTGGCACCACCTGTAACCATTTTTGCACAGCGTCTGTTTGTCTGCCGTGCAATAATGACACTCATATCTCGGCAGTGGTTTGACATATCTGCCTAAAATTTTGCAGTTTTATACATCCTGGATAGCTTTCTTGATTTTATGACAGGTGGCACCACCTACATTCACGTTCACGCTGATGACATCCAAGCTCATATCTCGGGAACCGTTTGACTGATCGGGCCAGAATTTTGCATGTGTATAGATCTAACATAACTCTTTATCATACACAAAACTGGTGGCACCACCTGCAACCAATTTTGCACAGCGTCTGTCTGTTTGTCTGCCGTGCAATAAAGTCACTCACATCTTGGCAGTGGTTTGACATATCTGCCTAAAATTTTGCAGTTTTATACATCCTGGATAGCTTTCTTGATTTTATGACAGGTGGCGCCACCTTTATTCTAGTTTATGCTGCAGACATCCAAGCTCATATCTCGGGAACTGTTTGAAAGATTGGGCCAAAATTTTGCATGTGTATAGATCTCACATAGGTCTTTATCATACACAAAACTGGAGGGGCCACCTGCAACCATTTTTGCACATTTTGCACAGCGGCTGTCTGTTGGTCTGCCGTGGGCTAAAATCACTCATTTCTCTGTAGTGGTTTGACATAACTGCCTAAAATTTTGCAGGTTTATACATCCTGGATAGCTTTCTTGATTTTATGACAGGTGGCGCCACCTACATTCTAGTTAACGCTGCACACATCCAAGCTAATATCTCATGAACCATTTGACCGATTGGGCCAAAATTGTGCTTGTGTTTAGATCTCACATAGGTCTTTATCATACACAAAACTGCAACCATTTTTGCACAGCGTCTGTCTGTTTGTCTGCCGTGGGCTAAAATCACTCATATCCATGTAGTGGTTTGACTTTTCTGCCTAAAATTTTGCATATGTATACAACTTGGACAGCTTTCTGGATTTGTGGTAGGTTGCACAACCTACATACACATTTAGGCTGCAGATATCCATGCTAATATGCAACATACCTCACTCTGTTTCCCCTTGCCACTAAGTCCATGCCTCACTTCACTCTGATTTTGGCAGATACACGTAGTCACTTGTCGGCTACCCGTATTCTAGTTTTTAAAGTTTACACATTTTTTCTCTATTTTTCAGATATATAAATACAGCCTAAATCTTGGCCTGTTGGTTAATCTGTTTGATGCTTCAGTTGAATGGGTATCTACCATTCTGATGATAAAATTTCCTTTTGTGAATCTCTTCCCAGTCAGCTGAGCGCCGTGACCCATGGGTCACTTGTTTTTTAAATTTGTTCTCTATTTTTTAGATATATTAATACAGACACAATCTCAGCGTGTTGGTTAATCTGTTTGATGCTTCAGCTGAATGGGTATATACTACCATTCAGATGATAAAATTTCCTTTTTGCGAATCTCTTCCCATTCAGCTGAGCGTCATGACCCATGGGTCACTTGTTGTGTCATGTTTTGTATTACTTATCCAACTACTATCAAGGTGAAAAGGTGTTATTTCGACCTCTGACCCTGGTCAAGCGTCACTGAACACAACAACAGGATATACCACACCTTGACAAAATGATACAGAACAAAACTACGCGTTTTTTACGCTATTTTTGTGATTTTTGATAGCATTTTAAAATTGTGAAGGATTGTAATGAGCTAATCAATGTTTCTAGCGAAGCATGGTTATATTTCAGTTAATGGTATTTATGCCCTGAATTGATGATATCCAGGTATCACATCACTGTTTCTACTAATTGTATTTTATGATATATATGATTTCTATTTCAGTGGACCTGCCCACCTACCTGACAAGATTCCAGTGGGATATGGCTAAATACCCAATCAAGCAGTCCCTCCGTAACATTGCAGATATAATCTCCAAGGTCAGAAATGTTGCATTGAATAAAACTCACAGTACAAAATTCATAGTTTTTATGAGGTTTTAGTTATTTCCTGTGACTTGAATTGATGTTTATACAGTGTATTATGTGCTAAATGCAATTGTTACTAATTTAAAATATGTTCTGAACTTTTCTGCACATGCCTTACTTACTATCTCCAGAGTCAAATCTTTATATCAATATTACTATGAGAAATCTTTATATCATTGTTACTGTGAGAATAGACCCAGCATTGATGTTCATGCAGCATATTACTTAAGATATACATGTTTTGCTGTATGTTATTATTCCATGGTTCAGATTTCTTGAGTGTATTGTTTTGCTGCAGTTTCTCCAAATATGAAATTGACAGAAAACCACTACACAGTGACAACAGTCCATGGTTATTTAATGACAGTGGTGCATTTTATTGTTAGTGTGCTTTATTTCTCATTGTGTGATTGTGTTTTCAGCAAATGTCCCAAATCGACAATGATCTCAAAACCAAATCACAGGCTTACAACAACTTGAAAGGAAACCTGCAGTCTTTAGAGAGGAGACAAACGTGAGTTTAACCAAGTTAATGTTCTGGTATGATGTAACTTATTGATATGGGCTGTTGCCCTTGGAAGTATGGATTATTTAGAGCTAAAGTTGCACTCCTCATGCAGTGGTTATACGCTGCAGTCAGTCAAGATCTCCTTTCTTTTTAACTGCTGTTTGTTTTTGGAGGTCTCAGCCCAATGACTGGCACAGGGCCAAGAATCAGACCAGCAAGAGTTGGGTTTAGCAAAATTGAAACTGGGAGTTGGATGCACAATGTGATACCGCACTCTCATTGGTCTGATTACAATTGTTTGCTCTGTGCTACTGGTAGCGGTAGCGGTGAAACAAAGAATTTTGCTATACTGAGTAGTGGTAAGGATGAAGGAGATCTGAAAGACTGCAAGATAAAGTGCTGTGTGACGAGTGTAAACTAAAGTTAGAACGTTTACTTTGACAAAGAAACTGGTTATACATTTAAAACAACTCTAAAGATAAAGGCACAATAAAGACACATCAATGCATGATAACAGTCATATCTAAAAAGAAAGGTATATCACAAATAACTTTTTTTCATGTATTTCTTGATAATATATGTGTTCCAGTTGTGATATATAATTATTTATCACAAAGACAGCCAATGAACATGCAAAACCTTCTTAATTAGCTCCATTTCACAAGTAATATACCTGCATTTGGATCACCCAAAGTCATTACCAGAATATCTCTTTAAGTAATTTAACAGCATGCAACTCGGTTAAAATAATGATCAGCGTGACCTTTGCTAAGGACATGTCAGTAATTAGAGAGCCATGCTAACATTTTAGGATAAGATATACTCTCACTGTCCATTGCTTAATACAGTGTATATCACTCCCAGTGTTTGTCATCAACTAATTAATTAAATTTTTATCAGTTAATATTTGGAGTGCTAGGCATCTGCAGGATCTGAGCCTATACAGTTTCAAAGTTCACTTATGAATTGAGCAAGTTTCATCAGATTGAACTATCATGGTTGAAATTGTCATTATTAATTTTTCAGGGGGAGCTTGCTGACGAGACACCTTGGTGACCTGGTAAAGAAGGAGGACTTTGTGCTGGACTCTGAATACCTTACCACTCTGATCGTGGTCATACCAAAGTAAGTGGTCATGTTTTACATAGGTGGTCATACATATCATATACATAAGACAATCATGTCAAATACAGTAGGTGGTCATACATATCATTTACAGTAGGTGGTCATGTCATATACAGTAGGTGTTCACCTCATATACAGTAAGTGGTCACATTTTATAATGCACAGAGTATAGACATGGCCATGTCTGTTTGTTTGCAAACTGTTAATAAACAGTTAATAAATTTTTAGCTCAGATGACTGAAAGGAAAAAGATTACAAATGGCGCCACCAGTCTTGAGTACAAGATGAGCACAATTTCAGCCCAATACAAAGTACCAATCACTAAGACGAACAGGATGTAAATGTATGGATGGCCGCAGTGCAAAAATAATTGTAGGTGATGCCACCAATCTGGAGTACGAGATGGAGGTATCCAAGATCTATGGACATGCACAATTTCAGCCCAATACATTGAACCTCTCCTGAGATACGGGCTGTTATAACTAAGACACCCATATTCACATTGCATAAAAAGGATTGCAGGTGGCACCCATCAGTTTTTGTTAGGCACCAGTTCACATGTGACCCAATAACTATGCCAGGTTTCAGAAAGATAGGTCCAAGTTCTCCAAAAACAAACACTGTCGTGGCATGAAAACATAGTATCCATAAAAAACCGTTTTGGCAGATACAGTAATTAAATATCTATTGCTGTCAGTTTGAAACTAGCAGGGTATTTGATTTCAGTGATTTTAACACAAATTGTTTACAGAGAAAATGGGTACTATATTTGCCAATTGTATAGACATAATTATAATATTTGCTTAAATGAAAGTGTACAGATCTTGATACTTTCTTGTATGTGTATGTGTTTGCACAAACAAAAATTAAGTTTTTAATATTGCAGACTATAGGTGTTGTTTTTAGTACCATCATGAAAGCTGCGTTGGTAATTTTACATAGTAAATGTTAAGCGTAGGTTACGATCTTGATGTTTTATTTCACAGGGCCAATCAGCATGACTGGTTCGCCAAGTATGAGAAACTGACTGATATGGTGGTTCCAAGGTCATCAAGGTGAGAGTCATATTATATAGGGTGGCTGGCCCAGATTAACACCATGATAATAGGACCCTTGAGAAATAGCTATCAAAATGCTGAATCAGCCCTCCCTGACTTATAAATCAGTGTGTCATAATAAATAAGACTGGAGTCAAATAAAAAAACACAACTGACATTTATGTTAGTTGTTAGTCCTGTATGTGGAAGTTGAAAAAAACATAAATGGGTTTATTTTTCACAGTTAAACATCACCTATCAAGCACATCATTGTAGCAACTACCACAAAATAACCACTTTTTTCACAGTTTTAATTCTTCTTTGCTTTTTATAATCAGACCTTGCTTCAATGCCACCTGGAAAATGCGACAACTTGAGGTCGTAAAATTTATGTTTCACTGTATTATACCAAAATATTTTGTTCTTGTAAAATGTAAAAGAATTATTCACTGCTTGACTGCCCTGGATGCCAAATATAGTTGTTGATAGAAGGGTGGAGAAGTGTTAATTTTAAAGCCTCCTGAAAAGAAATGTTAATTTATTTTGTAGGGTGATTCATGAGGATAATGAGCACGCTCTGGTCACTGTGACACTGTTTAAGAAGGTCGCTGATGAATATAAACACCACTGTCGAGAAAACAGGTAAGGCATGGAAGAGAGTCTGTGAGGTGAAAAATTTTGAATGTGACAGTTTCTTTATCACAATCACTGGTAGCTATATTTTCAGTCATATTTAACTTTAAAAAAGTTAACAATAACTGATACAGTTGTAGACAGTCAATACTTTGAATGCTTCTGGACAAGTTCAGTCTTTACATTAAAAATTAGGTCATCATGAGTTCATGACACAATTTACTGTAAATGTGGTAGACTTTATATTGTGCTGTAAGTAATTAAGCAAATATAACATCTCCAAATTGTTCCTTTGATAAGATGATGGGTCATATTGTTTATGATAGGATCAAACTTCATACTAAAATGCTGATCATATTGAATCTTCATATTTCAAAGATGGTCAAGTGTTTAAGGTGCAGTTGTTATCAAAGGTTATTAAGGTTAATATATACTAACGTTATTCTTGTCAGGTTTGTTGTGAGAGACTTTGTTTACAATGAGGAGCAGTTGATGGCGGGTAAAAATGAGATCACCAAACTGGCTGCAGACAAGAAGAAACAATTTGTGAGTCACTTAACATGACAAATTTACCTCAGACTAAACTATCAGAATAAGATATAAGTGTTTGCTTTACCTGCAACATTACACTGTTGCTCACACATGGATTGAACTGTTTAATAGATTTTGAAGAGAAGCATGAAAATTTATAGAATTTTTTCAAGAATGAACCCTCTCTGGTGCTAATGAATATAATCAATAAAATGCAGCATTTTATCCTAAAAGATATGCAAAAGGCAAAAAAATTGAATATGAAGCTTTCTGAAAATTATTAGAAAATTTCTCAAATTGCTGTTTATCCATGCAGGGTCCTCTTGTGCGCTGGCTGAAAGTCAACTTTAGTGAGGCATTCTCGGCATGGCTGCATGTTAAAGCTCTTCGGGTATTTGTTGAATCCGTATTAAGGTGAGTGTGATCTGATTTAAATTAGAGAGCTTTCAGGAGTTTAAATGTACTTTACTGTATAATTAAGACATTTGAATTAATATTTTAGAGCTGATGATACCCAGCTATTCCTGAAAAACACTGAAAAGCCAAAAAAAGGTGATATCCCAACAAAAAGACTTTCTAGTATGTCTGAAATAACGATGTATTAATTTTTATACACCCATCATATGACGGGAGTACTGGTATTATGGTATACCCACCATCTATCTGTCTGTCTGTCTGTTAACTTTTAGTGTCAACCAATAACTTACAAGGGCTTTGATGGATTTTCACCAAACTCACAGTAACTAATTACCAACAGCTTATCTTGCCCGAGTTAATTTAATGAGCATATTTAATGAGGTCAGAGGTCACCTCACTTTTGATGCAACATAATGACTTAGCAAAAATCCTATGGCTTTTCAATAAACTCATTATACATATTTACCAATAGAGTTTTTCTCACCTCAGTTAAATTCTCAGCATAATAATGATGTCAGAGGTCACAATACATACCACGGGTGTATTATGCACGTTTGTGGTGCTCTTGTTATTAAACCTGATATTTCAGGTTTTCTAGGGATGTCAGGTTTTATATGATGTGCTTTGTAATAAATCAGGCTTTTCCACACAAAACATGGAGCAATTCAGTATTTGAATTATCCATAGCAGAAGGACAACTATGTAAAAGAAATTAATGAATATGAAATATGCTATGCATGGGATGGGGCCTTCTGTTCAGGCACTGGATTCTTATCTTGCCATATCAAAATGGCAAATTCCAACCAAGCCTTAAAAATTCATTTGTTATATTCCTTTAGATACAAAACCTGGAAGCCTTAAAGAGGTTGGGAAAGGAGTGCAGACTCTCTTGTAATTACAGCATCAGACTATTTGGCTTAATTTCCTACATTGCTACTAATTTAAAATTTTTCTGATTTCAGGTATGGGCTTCCAGTTAATTTCCAGGCCATGCTGCTGAAGCCTCATAAAAAGTCTTCAAAACGTCTGAGAGAAGTCCTGAACCAACTCTACAGCCACCTAGATAACTCCTCCTTTGCTGGAGCCACCACTGATGTAAGTAAAATATAAATTTGGCTACCTACTTCAGTAATTCCTCGTACCCGTGTTGTAAAGTGATAGATCTCTGTGGACAGATGATATAAATAAAATGATAAAGATCAAAATACAGATTCATTTTAATATAAATATTTCTTTTAGTGTACGGATGAATAAATTTTAAAGTTGAAGGGGAAACAAATGAACAGCTAAAATCCTTAAATGCCCCCTGGTGGCTTGAAGGTTAACTAAACCCATGCAGTACTTGGAGGACCTTGGCCAAATCTGGTGGTTTCTAGCTGCAGATGTATTTTGGGAGCAGCCATGGGAACTAGCAATGCCTTGGCAAGGCTGCATCAGTGGACTAAAGTTGTGCGCTGGGTAACAGTAAATTAATGTATTTTTTTGTGTGCCAAGTTCTCGCAGATTCTACCTTTTAAAGGGAAAGAGAATACTGATTAAAGAAATAGAAAGAAAATCATCCAAGATAAAATGGTTTCCCGCACGAGGATAAAGTGCTGGTCAGCCTCTATTGGGTGATATAAAGCACCTTTGAGAAACTGAGCTTTCAAGTTATATCTGCTGTCAGAACTTTGCCATATTTCATGTCCAGCATTGAACATATCAAGCACCTATTATATACCTTATTATTGGTTATCAATATAAAATTTGTGAAAACTTTGAAAATTCAATCTGCTTCTTTTACAAGTCTGTAGAAACAGTAACCTGGTGGATTTTCATGGAATACCATATATTTTGATTTATTATTAGGTTTATACATACAGATGCAGATACTGATATTAAAGTCCAGAATACATAAAGCTTCAGTAACTGAATCATTTGCAAGACATGTTCTGATTATCTGAATTAACTTGTTCCTTTGGGAGCAGTATTGCATATAACTGTTAAGCCCACATTACAGGGTAATGACTAAGTATAATTTTACACACACAAACATTGCTCTGCAAATCAACTAGGCTTTACCAATCACTCTTCATACATAAATATCCATACAACTGTAGTTGCAACTGTAGGAACCTTGAGGCAAGTTCTCTTTCCTGACAAGAAATATGTCACCATGACCTAGTTTATTTAGAGACTGATGATATGTTGATATAATTGCAGGTTGGTCTGGATATCCCAGGATTAAACATGGGCCAGTCGGAGTACTTTCCTTACGTATTCTACAAAATCACTGTGGATTTAATTGGGTCCTAAGACACATAGCAAGATTACAGCCATTATTTATGATGTAAATATTAATTCATTCTGTGAAATACCGAGAGTAGTTCATTTACATAATCATGCAGGGATATAGAAGATGTTATTGGTGCATTATTTAATAAATCTGCCAAACTGTGTGTGCAAGATCATATTAGATGATAAATGTTATCATTATTTGTACACCTCTAGTCCTGTGTTTGCCATGTAAGGTCAAAAATACGTTTAGCATGTTGTCCAGCAATTATTTCTAGTGTTATAACAATTTCATTGAAACACTACCACTAAATATATTTCATTTTATGTTGGCATCAATGTGCACAGATATATGCTTAGTTTTCTTATGAACTGATAATTTACAATTTTATAATCCAAGGAGAGTTTACAAATAATGTTGTAACTTAGCAACAGTGGAGATTTTTCAGGTAATCTAGTAACAGTTAATGCGTGTCTAAATATTGTAAAATCTTGAAACAAAAAAAAACTTTATAACAAAAAACACAGGATCTCTTAAATCTGTGAAATTAAGTATCATTTGACAGTATAACTGCTAGAAAGGTGATTCTCTGATTACGGCAATGTTGATATATACAATGCTTTAATAAGGTGACCAATATATTTTGAATTTGTTCCACCTGAAACTGATCATCTTACACGATCTTGTTTAGATAATATTTAGATAATCCTTTGGGTTTTCAGTCAGTTTAATAATACTTAAACCAGCCATATACCACCAAGATAGCCTCATCATGAAAGAAATGTGACATTATCCTATTTGAATATTCACCATATAGGAATGAGTTGGTGGATATTGTTGTGGGCTGAAGTAAGAAATTTTAACCAGAATATTACATTGATTATGATCACATTATAGTAAGCACTGAGGTATAATAACTTATTTTGCGACCATTTCAATAATTGTCACAACCATTTTGGCATTTAAATAGTCACTGAGAGAGATTTTGACTTGGTGAATGCAATAATATTACAGAAATGGACCTGAATTCATGCAGTTCAAATAATCTTTGAATTACTTCTGTGATGGAATGGTATTTATCTTAGCAAAACATTATATCATGCGAGTCATGCATTCCAGAATATTTCAACCTGTCATTAAAGTGTACATATCCCATCCATGACATTAAAAATAAAAATAAAAAAAATGTTATATACAGGCCAAACAGGAGTGTTTATCATAGACTGTTTTATCGTAGACTTTGCCAGGTTGAAGAGACACTTAACAATACCAAAGACATAGTGTGTCTGTTAGAGAAGGTTTAGTGTATAGTGGCTCGACTTTGAAGAAGGTTGTACTTTAAATGTGTCTGTCATAACTGGACATATTAGAAAAATCATTAAATAGTTGTTCCACTAAGTTCATGTTTTTACCAGGAGACAGTGTATGAAGTATCTATTTGAAAAATCATGGTACAAAGTTCATTATGTAACTTGGCTTCTGAGCTGGGGTTAAATATATAATTGTATACATAACATTAGCCAGGAACTGGAGTCCAGTTGCATTTGCTGTGTTCAAGTTGATCAGTCCAGCTATATAATATGGGCATGGAGGTTGACTTGGTGTCCAACTTATGGCATAGAATTATTCTTTGAATAATTTTATGTCTTGAGCATAACATCAAGATCCAGTCCAAGCTGTTTGCATAATTTTGCCCAGATATGATTGTAAAATGTAAACACAATCTCACTAGGCTTGTGAAATTATAGATATAAAACAGGGGTCATTTTTTTAAGCTGTGGGTAGAAGATCAGTTGTGTGTTTAAGATGCAAGCATAAGATGTGTGTGGTAGGTTTAATATCAGTCATGCTGTAACATACATTATGGTGATATGACCAGCCATGGATAAAGTAATAATTTTAACACCTGATATGTGAGATAAGCTATAAGGTACTGATGTTTGCATAATGTGAGCTTTAATACATCAGCCATGTGAGAACTATGTGATGAAAGGTCAAGCCATGTATACAAGTTGTCAGTATACCAGCAGTTGTGATCAAAAGTATTAGGCAGAATGTCACCTTGCCTTCAGTGCAATATGTACATAGAGAATAAAGAGTGATATTGATCTAATATTACAGTTGTTCAGTTTTGTCTGTTATTTATGTAAAAAAAAAGTTAAAGAAAGTTGCAGGTTTCAAGTCCACTTCCAAATAATAGGTCCAGAAGACTACAATTTACTTCATGGTCATAACTCCCTGGGCCTGTCGTACACAGCTCTTGATCTGGTACCAATTTGTAATGCTGGGTAGACATAAGCACACTTATGGCCTTGCTTAAGGACTTGGCAAAGAAGTAAGAGAAAAGGAGATTTGAACCTATGACCGCTTGAACAAAATTCAGGCACCTTTGCCATAGCACTACCACGCCCCAAAGTGTAAATTCTATATATTGGAAGTTCACCAAAACAGGACTGAAAAGCGTCATTTAAGAGCCTGTAGCCCTAAGGAACAAATATAAAACAAATGGGGATTGACTGTAACTGCTCCAAGTAAAGGATAGTTCAATGATTATGATGTGGCAGTGTGGTTTCAGTAATTTCATTACGTTGACTAATGTTGGTCACTACTGATGGGAGGTATAACCAGAGACAATCCAGAATAATGAAGTGCCCAAGGAAGCTCAAAACTTGAACTTTTTAGAGGAGATGAGGCAAGTTGCAACTTGACAGTTCTAATTTGCGTCCCCAGGGAGGTGCCCCCTAGTGGCACAGTCATAATGGGACAGCTCCATTTTTCGGTATGTGTCAGCTAGGCTGGAAGTGAAAGGGTTATATGGCCTACTTCTATCCACTACCAAATGTGCAGTTTTCAAGGAATGGGCAATTTTAGTTACAAACCATAAAACTGTGCAGCCTTGTAGAGTTTATAAGTTAGCATGATCCTTTTTCAGGGAGGGTGTACATTTTCTGTGTCATACAATATCTAAGTCCACCTATCTTCTCGGGCATGTATTGCTAAAAGTGCCATATATTAACAGGCTTGAGGAACGCCTGCTTATACAGCTCCATGACTGACATGTTGGCCTATAGCTCTTCACATTATAATATTTATGACATAATACAAAGAAATGGTCCAGGGTAACTTCCCAAGTTCCTGATGTATTAAGTGTCCATAATAACCCTTAAGATGGAATACAGGATGAAAGCATTTTAACTGAAGAAAAACAAATACACTTGTAACAAAATTGTGTGATAGCACTGCCACACAGACCGACTGACATCCTCTCATCTCTTCAATTTATTCATGCAGACTTAATCTGACTATAGTTAAAGACTAGAAAGTTGCATGCAGTGTGCAAGTTAAGTTAATAATCAATTAAAAAAAGTGCCAATACAGGGACACAAACCCTGCTTTGAAGACCGTGTTCAAAGTTGGTGCCATGGAATGTTAATTAAACCTGTTATTCTTGGTTTTAACTTTTAACTGTAAATATTTTGAAAACAGCCTTGACATAGTGGTATTGCTTTCCTTGACTATAAACATGACAAAAAAAAAAAACTTGCCCCACCCCCCTTGATGCTCATTGGTTTACTGACACCTTTCAGGGAAATAGCAGGGTGACTGACGTCATTGTCCTCTGTGATGTCATGACTCAGACTCCAAAGAAGGCCATATTGTCACATGCTACGTCCCAACGTAAATGTTCTATAAATCCCATAAAACACTCATTCTGGGGTTATTTACACTTGGATTAACATCAAAATTGAACTTCATGAACACTTTCACAGTACCAAGCTAGATAATTAATTTCAACAACATCTGTTATACAGTCTCCAGATATTGCATGGACATACATACACACAAGCAAACATACAAAACAATAACCCTCCCTTTTACACAGGGTTAATTAACACATCACGGGGTTCAAACATATATTGTGTATATAAAACAGTGGCCTCAAACTACCACTGACAAACATTAATGAACATGATATACAAAATAGTACAAATAGTTACTCACAAACAACTTTTTATAAAGTAAAAACTCCCATAAACAGCACTACCAATTGTGGTCATGTTACAGTGGTGATCCTTTCGGCTGGGCAGCATACTGATGAGTCAATTTATGAAGATGACTGACAAGAACAGGAACACTGCGCTGCAGGCACACCATGTAATAAACTGATAAGCATCTGAGTCAAGCCAAAGGTGTATTACGTGTTCTCGCATATGAAGATAATATTAATAAACCACAAAACTTCTAATTTTTTCATTCTTTTTTCCAAGAAATCAAAGACCCCACAATGTGCACTTTGCACAAAATTTTAAGCCTGCGATATTATCTATATCTACAGTATTATCAATGGCTTGAGTGACACAATTATCCATGGTTCTGGTAAGAATTGATATAAAAACTGATACAAAATTACAAACTTCATAAAAAGGTTATCATTATAAATTATTAATGGCACTTGTCAGGTCAGAGTTGATTCAATTATTGAAGAATAAAAATAGAAGTGATAAATGAAAACTTGGCTGGTTTTGCAGACAGAACAAGATTTTAGATTATGTGTGATCTGTATCACATGGAAACTGCTGCTATTAACTGTTGGAGTCTATCAAAATAAATTTTGGCATATTTTGCCAGTAAATAATTTATTCCTTTTGTGAAATTGGATTTTTGATAAACTCTTTGAAAAGTGTTTAAACAGTAATTTATTTTTATTCAGAGTTAAACCTGATGTCTAATTGTGAAGAAATCTGAGGACCTCGTCAAAGAACCCTTTAAAAGGGCCTCTCGGTGCAAAGCTTTCTTGTCAATGGGTATCCAGCAAGATTATCCAACAGATTAGCAAAAGGACTGAACCAAAACTGATCAATAAATATGACCACCCTAGTTTAGTGACCACCTCAAAATAACAACTACTTTTCACTGTCGCAATTCGTTTTTTCTCTTTATATCAGACCTCCTTTTTGCCGACCACCTAAAAAATGTGACCACTTTATTGAGGTTCCATTGGTGATTGTAATTTCAAGGTTTCACTCTACTTGTATCAAAGGGTTTCCTGGAAACTGCATTCATTCCTAATACAATCAGGAGGATGGATGTCAG
This sequence comes from Sipunculus nudus, assembly GCA_026874595.1. Lineage (NCBI taxonomy): Eukaryota > Metazoa > Annelida > Sipuncula > Golfingiida > Sipunculidae > Sipunculus > Sipunculus nudus. The sequence continues at coordinate 15,497,029 of CM049319.1, forward strand.
GCAGGTTTTACTGTGTACTATGTAACAATCATACACACATGTAGACAAATGTATCCACAGCTCAGTCTAAAGATTCTAGGTCCTCATCAATGGGAGGTCTATCCTTTGTAGACCCAATAGTTTGTGCAAGCTGTTCAATTTTCTGTTCCTTAGACAGTTTTTGCCATTCTTTTTCTTGCTCCTTTATTTCATCAATCTGTGAACTAGCATGGAAACTTTTTTGTTTAGTGATATTTTCAACTTCCGATATTAATTTCTGGTCCTGTGTCTGAGTAAAGTTTGTGTTTTCTGGCTCTCCTGCACCTATTTCCTGTATCAAAGATTTATGGGATTGTTGGCTTGGTGGCTCAGAAAACATATTGGAGTCTGTAGCACCATGGTGTTTAATTAATCCACTGTCATCATAAGCTTCATTATCATCATCATCTTCATCATCATCAATTATTTCTATTTTTGGCTTGAAGACCTCCTAAAGGAAAAAGAAGGCCTTATATTTTCTGAATAAAATATTCATTCATTCATTCACAGGAAAAACAAAGCCAAAATGAAAATCACTGTAACAATTCCTAACTGTCATGCTGAAAAGAGCTGCAGAATTTAAAATAATAAATCTTGCAGTGAGTTATTACATATATAAATCAGAATTATAATTTTAGTAAATTAACATTCACAAGAGAATTTCAAATAGAGACATTTGAAAATACAAATATTTTTATTTAGATTAAATAAAAACTTTATCCAATACTTAATACACACCTGCTTTTCTCTGGGTGTCACATCCACAGATAAATCAATCTCACTGACATCAACATCCTCCAGATCTGGAAGATCCTGTATAAAGAACAAAACATGAACTTGATGCAGGTAAACTTAAAATTCCATTCAGGACAATAAATACCTCTTCTGAGGCAAAACGATATAAGACCATTTCCCTCCATTCTTCAATGTTTCATGGAACTTAGTTCAGTAGCTTTTGTGTATTGTTCTAAAAAGACAAACAAATCAACAAACAAGCAAACTTAAGTAAAAACATAACCTCCTTGTACAATAGCTATCATGCATATGCTTGCTTCAGTTGCATCTCCCGATGGAAACTCAAGAGAAGCTAAAAAAGACAATGCTCTAGTACTGCTATGAACTGGATAAAATATGCTTAATTAATTTCAAACTAATTAACAATTAGCAAAACCAATTTTAAACTATATCAACATTTTAATTTGACAATTAGGAAACTAAATTTGATACTTACACTGAGATCATTAGGTGATATATTCAGTGTTTCTATGGACGATTCACCTGTAAAGGATACAAGAATACATTTTAATTTGTAATTTAAACATTCCATACTAGTAAGTGATCCAAGAATATTTCTGATGAATAAATTAAATTTAATTATCCTGATAAGAAAATAAATAATTTTCTAGTGGTATACTTACATAATTACTGTTATTTTATAGAATTAAGATATTGAGGGGTCACAATTTTATCATTAAGCACATAAAGTATGCACTGACAAAAAAAATGTATTCTTACTAGATTCTTACTGAGATTAAGTTATAATTCATAATATGATATTAATTTTTAAACTTATTATTTCAGTCCTGTGAATATAGTTATCACTCCACTTAACAACACACTTAATACATGATCCTTACTTGGCATTTCTGTAACAAATGTTTTCTGTGAATTCCTCACTGGATGTTGAGATTCTGAAAATAACAAACCGCACATTCAAAAGCATGATCAGATAATAAAAAAAAAATACACTAATGAAAAAAAAAGTGATAATATATCATTCTTTTGACAAAATGACATGACTTAATAAATATATATAAAATCATAACCAAATATGCTGATTATTTAATATTATGAACTGCCACTGGTCAGTGAAGTTTAAAAAGGCAATGACTGCAATTGTACTCTTTACAAGTATTGTTCTTATTTCTACAATTTAACAAGCCTTTTTCCACACGCTTTTTCCAGCATTCAGAATTTTCAATACTTTTTCCTCTGATTCATCATCTCAAACAAGGTGATCTTAGGCTGTTTACGTATTTACTTGATGAGACCACAAATTTTGCTTTACACGATAGTGGTATTTCATTGCACAAGGTTTTGCCATGATTTTACAAAATTTCGACAAACTACTGGAAATATGCTAAACTGAGCTACCATTATCACTAGTGACATGGGGATTCTAAGGGAGCCCACTTGTGATACAGGGGTGGGGGGGGGGGTGAGTCCACTAGCGATAAAGGGTTACATGTTTTCCAATAGTGGAATATCCTACAATACAAGCAGCTCCATCAGAGTTTAAATCAAATTAAAAATTTAACAACCCACCCTAAATTGTAAATAATATTACAGGACCAAGAAATACAGAATCTCTTTATGCTTACCTTCCAAGAGGAATATGTCAGAAGATGTAGTTTTGTTTTTAGCAGGTTTGGATGAAAAGATACCCTGGTCTCCATCCTCTGAGTTACCAGCTGTAACCATGGGAACCTCTTCTGGTGGCACCTGTTTGCAATATAGCATATATTAATACACACTGGTTATGATAGATTATAAATATCAATATTTTCATGAACTTGAATGGATTATGAATAGGATAATCTGTCTTCTCTGTCTGTCCTTCATTTTCTCTCTGTGCCTTTGTCTCTTTCTCCCTAAGCCTCTGTATGTGTATTTGTATAATTTTGCACACACGCACATGAATAAATCTCAAAATAATCATTGAAGAATTAACCATTCATCTATGAAAAGAGTTTTGTTCCATGTCCTTACTGCAATTACACAAAGGAACATTCCTTATAGTTCCACATAAAAGATATAGTTCTAACTTAATATTGATTTAGAACACTCTTTTGTCACTACATACCTGTTGACTGGTACCCTGATTATCATTTTGATCTGCAGGCTCATCAGACTCAGCTTTAGGAGGATTAGCACCATACAGCCAGTCTACAGTCTCTGGGTCTACATGCACATTAGAGTCATCTTTCCCCTCAGCTCTGAGCTGAGCTTTGATTTTCTCCTCTTGTCGTTTGGCTTCAGCATTCTGACGAACACGCAGTAGGGCTGTTTTAAAAAAAAAATAGAATTGTAAAAATATAGACATACTGTATAGATATAGTCTATAATAAATACCAAAATGATAAGAATAATAGAAAAACATTACATTTTCCTCATGGAATTTTTCATTAATTAGGGTTAAAATGAATGATCAAAATAATATGAACATATGAAATTTACTTTAGAAATGTTAATGCTTCAAGAGCCATGTACACCTGACACTGATGAAGGTTTTGCCAAAGTCTCTTTAGTTTATTCATTTTATTTTATTACTTTAATTAATTTAATTTAGGAAGATCATTCCTTGTAGCTGAGAGGTTTAAATGAATAAATATGAAGTTAAATAAGACATGTCTTATTGCTGAGTCTGTGATTCTAAAGGAAACACTCATGAAATGTAACACAAGAAAGTTATGGTGTCTTGCCAAATCGTGAAATCCACTGTACAATGTTTTCACTAGTTGTGATAACACATAGACATCTTTATATAAATAACTAGAAAGAGGATTATAAAACACAAAAAAAATGGATGCTTCCCCTCCTGATTGCTTTCTACAGTTTTCTAAGTTTTATCCAAATGTGACCTTGAAGATTAAGGTCAAGAGTCACAGATTTACAAAAATTCTAGCATGAAATTGGTTGAAGCATTTTGTGTATCAAATATCAAAGGGAAATACAGAGCATTCAGAAGCATCAGATTCACCATAAAATGCACATTAAATGACCACAGATGACAGAACAACACTTTGTCAAACCCAATCCCCTGAGAAAAATCAACAGTTACAATGAAGCATATCCTGTGTGTTGTCAAAAAGTCAGTCTGGCTTTCATTTCTGGAACCTTTAGTTCCACACTGCCAACAATTCATTCAATATGAATAAAATTTAGTCAGGCCACCATTGACTTACAAGATCAACACCATAAGGTGAGATTTTGCTTCCCAACAAAAGACCACTTCTCCTCAAAGTATACCCAAAATAATGATGCTGCAATGTGCGATATGTATGCAGTGCATTAAGGAACACAGGGGTAAGCTTCTGTGATGACCCTAATTCTCACTTGGACACTCTGTTGTTGTGGGTACAGGCATCTGGCCGGACACACACATTTTCTGGCTGTTAAACTGATTGGATCAGACCATTGCCGACTACCTAAAAAGCTGGTTCATTGTGTAAACACTGTGCTGTCAACTGACCCTTAGATTTTACTCTTTAGAATAAAGTAGGCAAAATGATGTAATGACACAATATCTAATCATATAACGATACAAAAAAGAGTGTATAATGAAAAGGATACAATTTTACACGATAAATTCAAATTATGAAAATCAGAACCTCCCCCTGGGGTGCTCTAAATTCCCATCTGCTCCCACAAAATTTCAGCCAGAGCATCTGGGACTCTTCATTTTTTTCTTCCTATTGAAAGCCCTGGTATATATTTAAGTAAAGTGTATGGACAGATGGACCACAGCAGACTCACCATCCACACTGTCCTGTATCCTCTTCCTCTCCTTCGTCACCCATCTCTCTCGTTCCGCTTTCTCTGCTTCCTTTCCACCCTCAGCCCTAATGGATATGAATACTGTTTACTAATTTTATGGGATGATAAATATTAAAACATGCCAAATCTCCTTGAAGGCGATGACAATAAATGAACAGAGAAACAAGACAATAATATACAATAATGTACATAGTGAGTTCATCCAGCTAAAAATCAGTTATATAATGTATAGCGGAACTCAGCAGACCATTTTAAAATGGCCTTGTTAGAGGAATGGCCTGAAAGCTGGGTCAACTTATTGGAAAAACCCTGGGTTCAATTCAGATTTTTCTAACTGAACCAAATTCAAAATTAAATTCAATGTATTAGGAAAAATATAAATTCAAATAAGTTTTATTCAATTCAAAAGAAGTGCTAGTCACTGAAAATTGTGTGCATGCAAAATGATTAAAATAAAGATCTAATTTAACCAGTATAAATTTTCTTTTGTGTGGACTATATTTCATAACAATAATTAACTACTCACCAGGCTTCAGCACAAGCCCTATCCTTTGGGAACACAGGTCTGTCATCAAGATATGTCAGGTTTTTCTGTAAAGCAGGCAATGTGCATATATATGTAATCTAGAAAATAGTTTAACGAAATATCTGTAAAAAATCCACAAATGGCTGAGAAACCCTAAATGTATCTTCCAGTGTAAAAGTTGAATACAGTAAGACATGATCCTGTCAAATTTTCTTATGCAGAATTCCCCTTTGTGTCAAATTTATGAGCTACATTTTATGCAAAATTTAATTCAATTAGATTTTAACAAAGTACACCCACAGTGTCACACCTATGATGTGATGGTCCAAAGTTTCTGAAAAGGCCTTTCATTCTAGCTTAATAAGCAGAACTGTAAGTTAGTAAAAGTTCCAATTCAAAACATTATAGGCTAAAAAAAAACATAAATCAAATTAAGATAAAGTTAAAGGTTGATTGAACAATCATCAACTCATATAAATTTATATGACTATAAACAATGCAGACAACTGATACATTTAATACACATTCAAATCACTATATGAATATAACTGCACCTGGTAATCACATTCTGCCTTGGTCTTCTTCTGTAATAGTGTAAGAATGGCCATAGGCTAATGGTCCATTAATACAGAATCATTAATTGTACCAATCTGTTATTTGGTAAGAAATCAAAGACAGTACTTTTTGGCTTAAACTGGATAATAACAAATCATTTTTGTGAGCCACTTACCAAAACAACAATAACTGTCTTCCTGTAGTTTGAGATCTTCTTGATCAGAGTGTTACCCATCAAGTTTAACACCCTCTAAAATATACCAAATAGAAAAGTGAATTTCATTTCTCCAGTTGATACTGTTAAAATAACAATACACATGTGAAATAAAAATTCAAGGAAAATATTCCAAAGACACTTAAACACAATAGTTGAAAATCATGCTAACGAAATTTAATGGGTGGTTTGGTAGAAATTTTGTATTATGTTTCTGATTACATATAAGCCAAAAGAACTCTCCAAATTTAGGATAACTGTTATTATAAAGCCAAAACTTACTATACTGCCAGTTGTTGATTAAATGTGGTAGTGGTTGTTATTTAAAAGTTTTGCCCTCGTTGACACAGGGCTGCACCCTTACAGCACTTGGGTAAAAGGAAGAGTCAGCTACTTAGAAACACTACCTTCTTAGACCAGGAAAAACAGAAGGCATCCAACAATTAAATACTAATGGGCGCCTACTGTTCTCAAGACAGTATAAAAAAAATTAAGAAAGAGAATGGTTGTGACTTGCAAACTGTACACAGAATCCTGCAAACAGGCAGGCATAAACAGGACTCTGTAAAAGGGGTCAGAACAGAGATTCCAGTTATATTTGTATACCTGATTTAGTTCTTCAATAAAGTAACCTTCTTACCAAGTTTTTCATGCGAGCAAATACTTCAATAGCATCAGGATCTGATATCTGATTATGTGAGAGATCAATCACGCTGAGTTCCTCACACTCTGCCAGGTGTTCTAAATCTTCAGCAGACTCCAGCTTGTTGTGGCTCATCTGTAGGGTATGAAGTACTGGTAAGCATGCTGTAAAAACAAATAAACAGAATTATAAACACTGAATAAAATACCAAAACAATAAACAGCTTCAATATTATAACTGTCAAAAGGAATGTGAAGTGAAATGTGAAGTATATGAATTTCTAATGTTGGCAGTCATCTAATACTGAAAGAATACAGAAATTTGCACAAAGGCTAGGTAATAAAAATATTTTACATATAACTTTTTCATACTTTTTTTAACAGGTGTGAACAATTGTTATCAGCCTACATACTGAAAACTACAAAAAATATGAATTAAAGAAAAAGTGACTGTTTAGCAGGTTTCAAGTCAGACATATCTTGTTTCCTACCCATCAAATTTTAGTTTCTCTTGTTGAATCTTGGATGTAAAATTCCACACATCACACACTTATTTTAACTTCAGAAAAAATGAATGGCTCATTGCAAACTGATTCAGAAAAATTACATGGAAACACAAGACCTGGGTTTCCACAACCCCAAATTTAGGCAGTTAAATGTTAAAATCCTCCCCCCCCCCCCCCCCCCACCTGAAGGCGAGAGCTGAGTATTTTTCCAAGAAATGCACATGACTTACACAAATTTTCAATTTTGTGGATGAGGTTGTTGCTGAGGTTGAGTGTGTCCAACTTCTGAAGGGGCTCCAGGTTTTTAATTTCCCGAATTAGATTCTGGTGGAGGTATAGACACCTCAACTCCCCCTGGTGGTCTAGATTCTCAATCTCTTTGATGGCATTACATTCCAACCACAGGCACCGTAAGCCAGTGTACTCATCCAGGTTCTCAATTTTAAATATGCCTGAAAATACAGAAAATATTGAATTAATGACCAGACAGAGATTAAGTTAAAGAGAGAATGAGAGAGAGAGCAAAGAAGAGAAATTGCTGTATGAATCACAAATTAGCCTTACAAGTTCAATTTCTCTGAAAAACTCTTATTTAAAATTAACTTCAAAAGATTATCTGATTTTTTATGATTTTTGACAATATTTGTCAAGACTGTGAAAATCATACTTTATGATTTCCATTTTTTGTTAAGAAATATAATCTCATGCATATTTAATTATATCTCTAAATTCTTTATGACAGACAATTGCACATTTTTTATTTATTTCAAAATTTGTAATGGCTAAAATTTGTAATGAAAAATATAAAGTTTTCTTCATATTTGGTTTTCTTGGTCTGATGTGTTACTTCTGAAACAATGAATGAGAAATATATGACAACAAATGAGTATGATGCCAGTCTAAGGGAGCTGCACACTTCGGGTATAAAACAAGTGATTGCAGTGCTTGTCACATAAATATGGAAGAGGGTACCAGTCTACATGAGATAATATCAATCGAAATTGACAATAACCAAAGCAGCCTAAGCAGAAGCAAAACACAACAGCGCTGTAATCCACTGAAGCATCAATGATGCACCACCCTTATTTATAGAATATATAAAAATATGGGATCATGGAATTTTACAACCTTCCTTACCTTTGTAATGTAAGTATAGAACATCATTCAGGTTTGGTGTGACGTATAACTTCATGTCCTTACAGTGCTGCTTCAGAAAGGATTTGGTCAATCTGTGAAGTATAACGAAAGGTGTTTGAATAGTTACAAATCCTTCATGCTGTGACCCTGCTGAACTGAATCAAATGCATACATACTGCAAATTTTGGGAGTTTTGCCCCTCTAGACTTGAGAGTTTGTCAAACTGTCAAAGTGGATGAAATTGTCATATGATATTACACTGAAAATCTTGATGAGGGAGCAGTTTCACAGCCTGTAAGCTATTGTCACTTGAAATAAACCAGAAACACTGTAAAATATGGATGTGTGTACTTTATCGCAACCCACCATGAGCAGAAAAGATGCTGTAACAACTCAACATTATGGTTTAATCTCCCTGTATGTTTGTGGAATTTCTTTTCCTCAATCCAGATAACCAGAAAATAAAAATTGGGAGAAATATATCAAAACATTAAAAACTCTGTTCAAGAATGTTTATTTCACAAACAGGTTTAGCTCCACTTAATATACATGATTTGAGCAACATTTACACTTACAAACTGTGCTAAATAGATAACTAACTTGAACCAGTTATCTTCTTTCTCTTTCTTGCCATTTTTCTCCTTCTTTTCATCCTCATTTGGCTGATCACCTCCACCACCATCACTGCCCCCTCCAGACTGATCAGGCAGACTGCTGTCAGTGTCTGTGTAAACAGATATAATATACTGATGTACAGTCATAAATATATATATTAAGGTACTCTCAGCAGGCTTTAGCATCAGGCAATTAAATTTATAGGAAGAAGTATTCCATTTAAATGGACAATGAAAGGCACGGTGAAAACTGAATTTATTCATGTTTTTAATTTGAAGTATAAGAGGAAATTTTGTTATCTTTCTGTCAGCATAGAAGAACACTGGCTTGGAATCTGATTAGGAATGAAAATGATCAGTTAATTGGCATGCCAAAAATAAATGAATTTTTATAAATATCTGCATGCATAATGTTTGTGAACAATGCCTCATGATGTGCAGCACATTACAAGATGATTCACCTGTACAGTCCTAATTGTCTCATAAATCTTTTTTCATTCAATTAAAATTCCCTAAACCATAAAAATTATATCTAAACAGTACACAGCTGTAAACATTAAAAAAAAATACACATATATCTAAAGAATACACACCAGTAACATTCTATAGCATTTACCAAGCTTGAGCATAATAAGGGATGTCTTGCTTTGCTTTAATAGGGCTATATTTTATTCATACCAGTATATTGTCTAACCACCGTGACAGGGTATACATCTTTGTAAATTGTTTCAAATTGAAAGAGAATAATTTGCAGGATTCTTATGTTTGAAAGGTTCACAAAGGCATCAACTATATTTAGGATCATACCAAGTATTAATATATGTTCAGTTTAATCAGATGTTGACTCCTTAGTACCTTCTGGCTGAGGTGGTTCATCCTGTGAGCTCTGGTCATGGGTGCCATTGACTGATGTAGAACCATTCTGCGTCCCTGCTGTGGTTATGGTTACACCGTTTGCTGTGTTAAGAGCAGTCTCTTTATCACCCAGCTCCTTTGCAGGGACAGAACCAGACTCAACTTCTTCAATATTAACAATCTTCATTTTGCTTGCAGGGGCAGGTTTAGTGTTTGTGTCACTTTCATCAATAATTTCTTCTATCAGAGGCATTGTGAAAGTCTACACAAGAAAACAAAATGAAATTACCACTTGAATGTCTAACAGTTCAATTGTATGATGCTCATATCAAATAAATACAAAATGTTTTCTAAGCTCTTATTTTATACATGTTTGTGATATAATCTGAAAAATGTTATTAATCATATACAACAGTTCCTGAAGGATATTGCCAAAGTGTCCCTACATTGCAGGTATCCCTTTGTTCATGACAGGTAGGGGCATATCTGGGGGGGGGGGGGGGGGATAATGATCATTGTATGGAGATACATTCAACAATTAAAACAAAAGAATCATATATTATATATAAGTATATAAAATCAAATGTTTTTATTTCAGAATATATGAAAAAAATATTTATATTGACATCTAACACAAGAAAGCAAATTAATTGATGTCATGATTAAAATTCTTTAAAGAGCTGGTTCATTTATAAATACAAAATTAAATAAATGGTGGATCATGAGTATCATTTGTTACGAAGGCAAACTGCCCAGGGGAAAACTTTGGGCCGATCCCGGTTTCGATCCCATGTCGGTGGAGCACAAGTCCTGCGTACAAACCGCTTCGCTAGAAAAAGCAAGCTTCACTAGCGAGACAGTTCAGTCCACTTTAATGTCACCCCGTAACACATTTCATAGAAATAGTTACAATTTACAAATTTTTATGCAGTAAAATATAATATATTTATAATATTTCCTAATTATATATTGTTTCTCAATAAATATGAATAAAATTCATCCCACAAACCTCTGGTTTAGCCAAACTAACATGATAGGAGAATGTTTAGAACAAAAGATAAGGGCATCATTAAGATATTTTTAATGAACAATTAAATTTTGCTACACCCTTTCCACAGCGCATTATTTAGAATTCCCCTGCCACTGAAGAGTAAATTTGTCAGCCAAAAGAGTTGGGTCTTTGAATGTTCCTTATGTATGGTCCACAGGAAATCATTCAAATCCATACACCTCAAACTCAATATTGGATCAAAATCAATTTTCAACATGAGAATTTTATCCAAAGATTGAAATTATGACTGAATGTCTCAAATTCAGCAATGATTTTGTCAGATTGACATTGCCCTGAATAGCAGGTTTCCTATCAGGTGGACATTCAATATGGCCGGGGGTGATCAGGAGCATTTGGTGGCCTTCGACAGCTGTCATCAGCTGGTGCTACTCGCAAATAAAATTTGAACTATGTACAGTGATTCAGTCCACTGATATTGATTCAAATACATCAACTTCAAACTCAATATTGGAACAGAAATAATTTTCAACATGAGAATTTCATCCTTACATTGAGATTATGATCAGATATTTCAAATTCAGCAATGAATTGGTCAGATTTACATTGCCATATATGGGCCTCAAATCTGGCGGACATTCAATATGGCAGAAACCTTGAGTATTAGGAAGCGTTTGGCAGCTGTCACTTGCAGGTGCGCCTGCAATCATATTTGGACAATTGGGAGGCCCAATTGTTCTTGTTATTCAACATTTTGACGTCTTTTGCAACAGTTGGAGTAATAATTATCAAATGCAATCGTTATTTTTTCAGCATTGAAACAGTGACCAAAGATTGCCTGCGCAAGCCTCTCGTCCGCCATGTTAATACAACAGGAAAAGACTTGGTTGAACCAATGTTGATGCACATTGGTTGAATCAGTCATGTGATACTGAATTCCCGCAGTTTAGACAAAATCTATGAATGAATCTAAATACATGCTGTTCTGATCACAGCGAGCATGAAGCGTCCGCAGAGCTGCTCAACTGGTACACTCACACAGTGTGACTGGTGCCCTCTGACATACTGAACTTGGGTGGATATTCATGAAAGAATTTTGGCCAAACATGACCGTCCCATTTTATAGGCGTTTGCTCTAACAGGTCAATTTCAATAGGAAATGGGTCGGGAGAATGGGACTGTGTCCATAAAATGGTGTCCTCTCATCCTGATGTCCCCTCACAGAAGGTCCTACTGTATTATGATTAAAAATATTATAATCCAATTCTGTTTCACCAAGAAGTGTCCATCAGTTTTTGAGTCAGTTTTGCAGAGAGTAAATTAATACTGAAGTATTACCTGTTATTTCATTACCAGGTACTCTTAAAAATATTTCTAAGAAATATTACATGTCATTCCATGCTAACTGTAGTTAAAGGGTAAAGGACATTTGTGAAAGATGTTAATTGGATGTTGTTACCATAAATTTTCAAATTACATCATCAGCTAAAGGATACTAAACACTTGGAAAGCATCCCAAAAGCCATAAAAAGTCCTGCTGTCATCTGCTAAATCAAAGGTATGAATGCAGGGGTTTTCATCCCACCAAAAGGTGAACATCAATCTTAAAAGTACAAAGTCAGATTATGCAGAAAAATTTCCACTCAGTAACTCAACTAGATCCTGTGGCTACTATTTATAGCATAAAAAACCACCATACCTTGCAAAGAATTTGGGCAAAACAAAAATGTAACATCTGAGAAAACATTTTAGACTTACAGAAAAACATGTGGACAGGGGTAGTGGAACACACTTTAGTAGAATGGGGTTTTGTATTGTCCATTCAACTACCCCAACCATCTGTTTTTTTTTATTTTTCTTTTAAAGATAAACTGACCAAATTTGCATCAATAGCAGAAAAAAATGTGAAACTTCTACTGGTATCATACCTGCCTATGATAAAAATTTTATGTACTTTATGGCCTGGTTTACTTGTCTGTCATTTATCTGTAATTCATGGCATTACTGGCAAGTGATCATTGTTTATAACTCTAGGGAAAAAGTTTTAATCAATTATTAAAAAGGTATATATGTGTCTATATTGCTTTATATTGAACTTGAACTTGAATTTTCTCCCTTTATTAGGAAAAATATTAGGCAGCAATCAACTTGAAACTTACAGAAATGCTGGAAAACTTAAGTCCTGAGAGCCTATTGCTTTTGGACAGAACATGTCAAAGGTCAAGGTAAAAAAAAATGAAATCTTATTTTCGTCATAACTTTGTCAATAATAGACCTAATATGACCTATCTTCAAAAACTTTGGCTCAATTTATTTCTCTGGGTCTTTTCCATAATCTGGACTTATTGACTGGTTTCAATCTTGTGTCAACAGTATGACTGTCAGTTGTCCACAATGTCGTGAGATTGCTGGGTCTTGTGTCTTACAACAAGGGCACTGCAAAGCGGAGCATCACCTCCCACACGAGCATAATCATAATGTGGGGTGTATTACACAAGTCATTCTCACCGTCCGGGACATAGCCTTGACCTTTCACCCAGTGCCCTCAAAATCGATAGGGTTCATGTGCTGGTGGGCCATATGTAAAAGATGAAAGGTTTAGGTGAAAAGATTTGGCTTAAAATCGATCCACAAGGCAATCCTGGACGGAATAGCGGAAAGACGGACGGACGCACAAACAGAGGGGTTACTATATCCCCTCCTGCAATTTTGTTATGAGGGGATAATTAGTGATATACAAGCCACAGTTTTGCAGGAATCTTTTTGAAACATCTTATGCCTTACAATAATATCTCAAAAGTGATTGTTCATTTTTTGGAAAATAGCCGCTAGGGGGGCTGCACTTCAACATATTGCTTGGCCATATCTCCAAACCTATAAACCTTAACTACATACACTATAGCCCTTTTTGTTTCTCTCCATTTTCCCCATAAGCTTATTTAGTCATCTGTTAGGAACGATTAATGTTTATTATTTATATTGGTCAAAGTCCAAGAAAAGCTCCATCTATCACATAAATGGGGAACAAATTTGTAATTTGAACAGCTCAATTAAACGTAAAGTGGGGGCTGCTGCCCCAAATCCCCGCTCAGGGGGAACCTGGATCCCTCCTCCAGTAATATAATAAACTCCTGGTTTATGGGAAATCTGAGAAAAATCATATTGGAATTTCTCAGGAATTTGATCAATCTTTGTAAAGAAACAACAATTTATTTGACACCCATTCTGACCAAGTGGACAAGTAGGCCTAATTTTGAACAAGTGCCAAAATGGTTTTTGCAAAGACAACATCAAAATTGATTTGAGTTTTGCCAGTTTGTGTCAGTTCACATACCAACCACTTTTACCCATCAGATTTTGGAAGATACATTTTTTTAGATAAACATCAGGATTGAGCTAAATTCTGATACTCATTTTCATATGCCAGAAACAGGAAAAGTGAAATATAAAGTGAGAAAATGCCGCAGTGACACTCGCCGTGTCACTTACTGACTTAGCTCTCATTATCGTTATATCCCTCTTGTGAAGTTGCGACCAAGTTCACAACACGGGCATTTTCCAAAACCTACCTGCGTGAACCAAAGCTTCCAACCAGTATATTTGAATGTAGGAAATCGTTCAGATTATTCCAGAAGGTAGGGGGACTGGAAAGTTCTCGGTGTTCTCTGTGACAGGACTAAGCACGCGGCCGGGGGTCCCAAACAAAACAACCAATATGGCGCCCTAGCAACGCACTGTTTACCGTAAACACTCCTGTCAGGTGCGCGGAGCAGATGCACGGGTTCATGGGGCTCGCTGATTAAAAGGGCACATGAGAGTTAATGGTTCATAAACCGCTTTTTCACAGAGCTAATCATTAATCTTTCATCAGTATCTTCTATGTCTGGCACATTTCATGCTATAAAGGTAAACGAAACTGCTTTCTAAAACATGTTTTTTTTTTTTTGGGGGGGGGGGGGGGGGGGGTGACAACCGTAAAGATCCAAATTGTCTTGATATGTTTTATAAGAATGATATTTATTAAAATAAATATATAATATTTTACTGCTCATTGTTGCTCCTTGTATATTTATTCTTTAGATTAATACTAATTTTAAATTTATCAATCAGTATACAATTGTGGAAAGGTGACTAAAATCTTGTGATTATATCAAATTTGTTGATATAATTTTTATATTTATTCCAAATCCTTCAAATTCTCCAAAAACACTTCACTTAAATTTTATATATTCATAATATAACTTTAATTTAGGGGAAGAGTTTCATTTAACTGCACTCCCCACAACATTTGCACCAGTTTCTGAAAACCAAATAGATTCAAACACAGATGTAATCCTGTTATATATAAACTTTATTGATTGTTTCATTTTTACCTAGATCAAGTGGTAGCAAGTTGCAACATAATATACAAGTACATAATTTATTCCCTTCAGATTAGTACTAAAATAACATAAATATATATATAATGTAATTATATATAGTTTAATATACACACAGCAATGGAAAATGAGTGTGACTTCTTGCATGTTGTAGATATGCTATATCAACTCTAGACCTTTTTCTCCCCGTTCGTCACACCCCTACTCAAGAGCACAGTTAGCCATCATTTTATGTTTCAGCACATGATTTCACAACATATACTCGCTGCAGAGATACAGTAAACTGATATAAATGACATGCTCCTCACTTTCTACTTTACAAATTGGGTAAAAACTCGTATTAAACGATGCACACTACTGCCCCACCTTCAGTGTGGAAATTTCAGCTGAAAGGTCATATGCATTACTCCTTGACCTTGAGTTTATTACCAAATGATAATAAATTAGGAAACAGTATAATTTCATAATTTTTACCCACTAAAACAGATATCTGAGATATTCTACCAGGGGTATGCTAGCTTATTTTGCACCAACCTAAAGTCAATATTTGGCAAAACCTTTTTTACATTACTATTGGAGACTCTGTTATCCTGTTCTCTATGCATGCTGGTCCAAACTTTTTAAGTAAATAAACCAAAAAATAAGTGATAGGATCTTCACTGACACCGTTCTCTATATAATGACCAAGCTAAGTTTTTTCTAGTCTTTAGGGTATCACTACACCTTGAATTTTATGACAATTCACAACATTCTGTAGACTGTTTCTATTCTCCTTTAACGTCCCTCCGGCATTACATAAATACAGGCAGCGCCCCTCCCCATAAAGCTAATACTACTTAGTCCGTAAAGGTCAAAGTTTTGATAAAATGAGTCTGTACCCACATCACACCAGTAAAACTATTGAAAGAGCATGGAACCAGTCTATCAGATGTTGTACTTTTGTAAAAAATAATATTATGAAATGGCATACATTTCCCCATCATTATGATAGGCATGTGTGCATATAGGTGTATATGCATGAAACATCACTTGTATGATTTTGCAACTGTTTAAAAACCATCAGAATACATGTGTATGCATAAGCGTTCATATGTGTGAGAATTGCCACAGGCCTGGTTTTCACACACAATCTGTGTTAAATATGTGATTCCAGGCAATATGACATCTTTCCAGGGATTTCTCTGGGAAAGCCCAAATGATCTATAAGCTTACATTCACACACATATGCACACATGGGTTTTAAAGCATTTTTTCATGCACATATGTATATATGTATATACACTCACATGGTTAAATGCAAGTATAAACTGCAGATTTCTTGAGTTTGGTGGGTTTTCATGAACAAGTAGATCTATCCATACCTGTTCAAGACATTTGAATAATGTATGATATATACCAAAAAAATACATTTCACAAATGTGCATATTAAAATATGTCAATTTTCACATGGTAAATTAATCTTTATGGATAACAAGGTTGTACAATTAATCGCCTAAGGGGAAAAAAGTGTTCTTGGTTCAGTGACTGACAGATCACAACATACGTTTTTTACTCATGGCAATACCAGTTCAGCTTTCTCAATTATTATCCCCTCATCCTTAAAAGCCTTGCCTAACAGAAATGTAACATTATCTGATAGATATTCACAAATATATTTCCTTTTTCATCCACAAGAGGGCAACTATTGTAATGATCTTACAGATGGGCAAAGTCTAACTGCTTCCTTACTTGCCACTAGAGGGCAGTTAATGTTCAGGAGCCATGATGCTGACAAATATATGGCTTCTTCTGTGTATCATACAATACAAATATCTTCCAACTGTTTTGGTTACTGGGTACAGACTATAACAGCTTAGAACTACACAAGATACTTCTACATTTGAAAACAATAATAATTTTATCAAGAATTTTAAAACACCCTCCAATGACACCTGGTAATAGGTCTATTCTTGACATCCAAAGTCCTTCAAGACCATTAAAATCAGCCAACCAGTAATAGGTTTTGTGTGCTTGGTGTTGGCTGATAATTCTGAAATGAGGACTACAGTTACATATTTTGAACAAAGGGGGTTTGCTCAGGGCACCTGCTATGCAGGATGAAATTATTAAATTAAATTAAATAGGATTTAAAATCATTTTCAATGCCCAAAATTTAGTTTTAGGAATGTTTGAGGCGTGTTCCAGCTTGTTTTCAAAATAATTAAACTATGGAAATTGGAATTTCTTAAATATTTATCTGAAATGAAGAACATTTAATCAAGTATCTCATTACCTGTCTGTACTCTCCACTAGCAATTTTCAGCATAGTACTTTTAACAAACTACTTTTTAAAGACAGGAAATCAGTGTCATTTTGGCTGGGTAAACATAGAACTCAACTCATGAATATTAAAAAATATGGAGGGCACATAAATATTTATAAATTTAAGATGGAGAAGATCCAGTTATATTTATCTAACATAACTCACCAGAAGATCTTAAAAATATCGGTATGGGACAATTTTTGTTGGGTTTAAATCTCATATTGTTATTTTTAGCATCTCAATTACAGCAACTGGCAATGGGATCATGAAACAGGAAACACTTTGAAGAGGAGGATCTGTTTATCAGACTGTGATCAGCCAGAATACAAACTCGGAATTACACTTAATTCCAAAACCATGATTAGAGCATTACTATACATCCATCCAGGATGCACTCCACACCCCAGAAGGGTTCCACGTTAACAGTTAACTGCTTGCCTAGGGCAAGTGAAAGCTCCAGAAAATAGTGAAAGGGCAACTTGAAGTCTCCTCCTACTTGCCCTGTCCCCAACATAAACCTTTACCCAAGGCTTGAAAAGGGATCTTTGTGTTCTTGAATACAATCAATTATATTTGTTGGGCAAGTAAAAATTCATGAAGGGCAAGTAAAAATTCATGATGGGCAAGTAAAAGCTATATGTTACTTGCCCCGGTAAGGCAAGTACTTCCAAAAGTCAATGTCAAGCCCTGCCAAGTATAACTGAATAATGTCAGTCAAGATTTCATTGCTGCTAGTTACTTTGTAGGTTCTATATTCAAATTTTTGTGAACATATGTGTGCATCTCTCTCTCTCTTTCTCTCTAACAACAATGTCAGTCAAGATTTCAATGCTGCCGGTTATTTTGTAGGTTCTATTTTCAAAATTTTGTTAACATATGTATGCATCTCTCTCTCTATCTCTCTAACAGTAAGAAAGTGAAACCGGCATGCAGACTGACAGAAATGGAATACAGTGAAACCTATGTTATGAGACCACCCATGGGACTGGCCAAAAGTGGTCTTAATTCACAGGTGGTCTTATTCTATAGACAGGTCAGTTTTAACTAATGTGAGTGCTTTGGTTCATTCAAGGGTGGTCTTAAGTAGACAGGTGTCTTATTAGACAGGTTCCACTGCGCACGATACTGTACTATAAATATCCCCTGGCTCTCCAGTACTATTATGCATGGATAGATGTACCAGTTCTGCCCCAAGCAAAATTTCTCATGTAAAATGATTACAAATCTCTATCCATCTGGCAATACAAATACGATTAACCACAACCGTGCCAACTGATATTGGACAGCCAATGTTACATGGGGCAGTTCCAGGATTTGGGAAGGGTGCGGGTTACTGTTCACACTGGTTTTAATACCCTTAAAAGAGCACAACTCTAGAAGGGGAGTGGTGTTGGTTTTCCCCTAAACATGAGAAGAAACCACTGCAAAAAAGGGTATTTTCTTCCAAGAAGGGTGAGCATTTAAACCCACAGCTTCCTAGATCTATGCCTCATGTTTATATATTTGAACTAGCAAGTTAGATACTTCCTGCTCGAGTACAGGAAATTTGCTCGTTTTAACACTATTTTATATTCACCTATTTTACTGCTATTACACCTGGGGGTCTGAACCTACCCAGCTGTGAGGATATATGTATTGTGTACACTTAATCAGCTGATTGACTTTATAAACAGTAGATTCGACAATGCTCATGTGCTCTTTTATTAAATTAAAACAAACAACTGCAGGGAGAACCTAGCCTTGTATAGTGATGTTTGATGTCAAGCAGTACTTAACAAATATTTTGGTTATATAAAATTTAATGAAATTTCTAAAAGTTTGAAAATATAAAATATTGTGAAATAATTTGCAACCTGCACAAAAATATCAAAATCACTTTATCTGTATGGAAACAATATATTGAATAAATATTTTTTTTAAGAACAGTACCTTTGACGATCTAGAGTTTATGTTTACAAATGAACTACATTTCTCCCCTCAAGAGAACAGTTGATTCTCATATAACTGTCCCTCTTGGGAGGAAAAACTATTCATTTAATATCTACCTGCAACTGTTTGCCACCACACTACTGGCCGCTGGTAATCTATGTACACTCGTACCATAAACAATTTTTCAAACTCATTATCATAAACATTTTTATCGACTTGTTTTGCATACACATATAGCACAGGCACTAGCACGGGCAATTATTTTTTCTAGTAATGCCTTTATTACTGCATGAAAAACCAGCAACCTCATCATATATGTTCAGATACAAATTTACAAACGACCCACCACATGTGGGCTTTGGTCTATATACAAATCAAATATACAGAATATACAAAGCAAAATCAGTGCACTTAAAATATGATACATAACATCTTAACCTCCATATTTAGAAGCAGATGCTAAAGATACATAGTTTGCAGAACGTAATAATAGTGAAAACCTAAAACAGGAAGGGACAAGTCCTGGTAATACAGTATCTCCTACACATACCAAAGAAACTTTATAAATCTTCCAAAAATTAATATTCCATTATTTCAAAGCCTGTGTGGTGTTACCACATACATAAAACACTGCAGTCTGCTAACACAATGTTAATTACAGTACATCCTCACAATTATCACTTTTCTAATGAGTTCCTGTCAATTACAGCACTATTGACAGTAAGGCCTAAATTGTTCATCAACGCCATCTGGTGAACAGGCCTGAAATCATTTTTAACACACCTTTGAACTGATTCATATGTCAACTTCTATCCGCTTATAATGTACCTCCATACATTATTATGAGTTTATGAAATTCCTTATATGAACATCAAGTTACTTTTTTTCACTGAATGACCACCAGATGATGCTGATAAGTAACTGAGGTATGACTGAAATGCAGTTCCAAGTATCCCACCCGAGCTAGCCAAACATTTCCACAAACGGGTCCTTTTTTTAGTTAGGTGGATATGAAATTGCAAAATTACATCTTTTAGCCATTCAAATCATTCTTGTTGGAGAAATTTCAGTCACATCAGGTTATTATGATAATGAGGACCAGCTAATGAATCTTGGTGACACGCATGTTAATTACTCATATCCACACCTTAGTAACCCTGAGTGGCCAATCAGCTTATCCTTTGTACCCGAAACCATGGGAATCTGCATGGGCCAATCCAATTTAAGATAGCATGCATATAATGTACCATTACAAAAACAAAAACAAGCATGAGCCAATCAGCTTCAACTTAACAAGCACATGGCATGTCATTTTACCTGATACATAGAAACTTGCATGGAGCGATCAAGTTTAACAAAGAAATATGTCTCACTGAAGGCATAATTCTCTTGAAAATGAGACCGTTTTATAAATGACAGGAAATACTACATTTAGCGGAATACAATAACAAGGGACCTATGGGTCACGGCGCTCAGCTGATATATATGATAAAAAAATATGATTTAGAAATGAGGCACATGCTGGTTTTATATGGTAATAAAAATAAGCTGTATTATGAGTTGTTGTTGTTTAGCTTATGTATGATTTTGATAGTACCTTTGGAGACAGGAAAGAGGATTAATTTCATTTATTTCATTAACAAATGGAGTGGGATTGTCACACAGATTTTGACTTGGCCATATAACTAATATAAGCAGAACATATAATATAAGAGTTTAACTATTTATTAGAAAAATTACAAATATTGTCCTAAATATAATTTTTTATTAAAAATAATAAGAGAATAGTATGATTTTTTCAAATAAAATATGACTGAAATGATTATTAAAATAATATTAAAGAATATATTCATGAATGCATTCATTAATACATTTTGAAAATATTTGCACTGGTATTCATATACTTTTATTTTTACCTGAATTCCCATTCTTATGAAAGAAATTTTATAATGGAGTAAATATTCATATTCGTGTTAAAATACAATTGCAAAGTATTCGCACCATGTCTGGTATTTATTCAGTTTTCACCAAACAATGATGTTGAGAATCCAGAATATACAAAATTCACACATTTAAATAATGATCATAAGTACCTGGTTTTATGGCTTTTATTTATATTAAAAAAAATGTAATATATTTATTTTGGACTAATTTCACATCAATGTACACACTAGACACAGTAGGAATCTAGATTAATATTATCAACTGCATCTTTGTCTATCATTAATTTCCTTCATATGATCCCTAATGATTAGTAATGAATAATATGATTACTTTTTTATCATTAAAATTGAACTGAAAAATACCATAGGTGACTGCATGGTGTTATTTGGAATACATGACATTCTATCCATCGATACAAGATTCTTATATCATCGGTAGCTGCAAGTTAATTTCCTGTTATTATCAACTAACAAATTCCTTTTCTATTTTTCTTTAATTTGTTATTAAAAACCAATAAAAATTTATTAATTTATTGTTTATTGTTATGTAGTTGGTTAAAACTACTAGATGAGTTGGGTTGGACACCTAGATCAACTGTGGCTGGCCATTATATAATAAGCTGCCTGGACGCCCCAGTTTATGTCTCGCCTCAAGCATGCATAATTTGCTGAAAGTTCAACCAGGTCAACATACAGGTGACTCAAGAGGTGCTACAGAGAGCCAAGGTCTGACATGGTCTCATAAAAACATTAATAAAAGCTACAATTTTTGGCCAATATCTTTCAGCTTTTCAAACTAAAAAGCTGAAATCTTTATGTGTGCATGATATGAAAATTATATCAACAGTACTCACAGGAAACAAACATGCCATGGTCAAAGTTGGGCAAAATTTAAGGTACTAATTTTATATTTATACTAATAACTTATACAATTTGAAAAATTCAGAACTAATTTTGGGTATTCAATTGAATCCTGATTAAATAATGTTACATCCCTGACAAAAAATCTCTAGCTTCAGCAATCCTCTTGTTAAAGGAGTAAATATATTTCTTGATTTTTTACAAAGTGCATTATGTTTTGGCCCATAACTTAAAACAATTACGCAATACTGACATCATTTCTGGCATGTGCATAGAGAATATATAGCAAAATATGTATATTACATATGATTAAAGTCAGATCAGTGGTTTTGATATTAGGCTGTCTTGAAGTGTAACAATGGGTTTTTAATGGAAAAATGAAGTTTTTCATTAATATCTCGAAGGTATTAAGTCCTAGTGATCAAATTCTTGGCATGGTAGGGGATTTTTGAGACATCTAATTGTATGCCAAATTTTAGGAACTGAGAGCTGAAGTTGGGGAGCTGAGCACTTGCAAACTGCATGACACTAGTTTGATGTAAACAATATGTTACATGGTGCTTGAAAGCTTGAATAAAATCTACAGTTTTTGATCAACCGGTTTCAAATTTTTGGTGTTTACAGACAAAATGCTATAAAAAACATGCTGTGAAAATTAAATCCACAGTACTTACAGGAAAAAAACGTGCCATGGTCAAAGTTGGGCAAAATTTAAGGTACCAATTTTTTATTTTTGTTAATATTTTAAAAAATTTAAAAGATTTTGATCTAATTTTGGGTATACAATTTAATTTTGATTAATTAAAGTTATATTACTGGAAAAAAAGTTTATAGCTTTAACATATTTTGTGTTAAGTGATCAAATATCTTTCCTGATTTTTTACACAATGCATTATGTTTGGGCCCATAACTTTTTAAATTTTTATAATACAGACATAATTTCTGGCATGTACATAGGAACTATATAGAGGAATAAGTATGGTAAATATGAGGAAAAACTGATGAGTGGTTTTGATATTAGGCAGTCCTGAAATGTAAAAATAGGTTTTTAATAAAAAATTGAGGTTTTTCTTTAATTTCTCAAAGGAACAAAGTCACAAAGACCCAGTTTTCGGCTTGGTAGGAGATCTTGGGGACATCTAACATTATGCCGAATTTTGGATTCCTAGGTCTTACGGTTTCAAAACGTGCCACATCTACGGACGGACGGACGGACGGACGGACGGACGGACGGACGGACGGACTGACGGACGGACGGACAGACGGACGGACGACGGACAATGGACCACGACTATAGCTCAGATGACTTATAGTCAGCTGAGCTAAAAAATGACACAGGAATCATAGAGTGTTTGGCCTCATCAGCTCAGTTATATAATACAGGACTGTGTTCATCATCAAAAAATCCTGGGCAGTTTCATAAAAGCACTATTTAAATGAAATTAAAATTGGTTGATAAACTAGTAAACAGTCTTATTATTATAACATAACTATTTTCCACCATTGATAATACACATCATAATATTAAATACCAGTGGATAAATGGTAAATACCAATGGATACATAACATCATGATATTTAATATACAGTGATAGCACATATCATATTTAACAATTTAGATCAAACAAAATGTGTATGTTTACAACAACCATGTATTAAAGCCATACAATAATGTATTAGTTTAAATGAAACATATAGTATTTAAAGAAGTGTCCCTTTGCTGACTACTGTTGACCATTTAACTTAACATCAGAAAAAATCAAGTTTTGACATCAAAGTACTAATGAAAAGAGAGGGAACTTATGATTACTTTTATATTATTGTGACATTCATGGAATAGAGTTTAAACCATGAAATATAAATTTGCACAGTTTTAAGTATGCATTTCATAATATTTAGGACTGTACTGTAAAACAGTGCTTTTATGAAACATGGCCCAGTAATTATATTTGGAAGAATAATACTTGCAGGCATTGTTTCTGGAACAGAAAGGTACACTTACGGCAGTGACCAATAGTCTGGGCACCAAGCGTGTGTGTCATATCAGTGTGTGTCAATATATATATATATATATGTATATATATATATATATATATATATATATATATATATATATATATATAAAATATCTGTGTGTATAAACAATGTTTTTATATCATGGAAATATATAATTATCATGGCACAATACATGTTCATACTTTTACAAAGCAGAATATATTATATCATATGGTGTTATGACACTTTAAATTGATCCTATGTTATTAATTTATTGAAATTACTTGTTCTTGGCTAAATCAAACACCATAGACTAGGTTATGCAGCTGAGCTAGGAATATTCAAGGCTTGCATAAAATAAACCATTATAAAACCATGTGGTAATATGACATTTTAAAATCAAGCCATCCAGTACACAAAATATAAATTGTTTTATATGTTATTTTGTCACCAATTGTGCAATAAATTGTTAAAGTATAGATCTGTGTAAAAGTGTTATTTATAACAAATGTGGCATTAACACCAATGTTATGTTTAATACATAGTGGTTGCCATGCTCTTCTGTTTGAAAAACTTTCTTGTATGAATTTTCTTGTTATATATATATTTCAGTTAAGGGATATGGCATTTAATCTGACACAGCTGATCTGCCTGTCAATCACACCATACTAATGTAATACATTAGCCTTACACAATTAAGTGCACTGGGTAAAATAAGTACCTATAAATGATGTTATTTATTAATATAACTATCCATATCTCACTCAAAAATGTCTGGTTTCCTCTAACAACACATATTATATCATGTTCAACCCTGAACTCTGGAAAAAGTGGGCACTTTATACACACCTAAAGCAATGGTCACACAAGCCTAATCTGAAACCTGTAATACTCCATTCTCATTGGTAGGAACCTTCTACGTCCTTTCTCCCTGCAACTGCAAGCAGTGGTTAAGTGGGAGGAATTATAGAACCAATGTAGTGTGACCACTTTGTAAGGAGTGTAGGCATATAAATTATATTCACACATCTCCCGCAACACATACATTGTGCATTATCCAGCTTAGAACGTTCAAGTTTACAGCTGACCCTCCATTTTCCTGCTGACATGATTATATTCTGTTCTTTCTGTGTTTCTGTCTGCATTTGATTTTTCTTCAAACTTATGCCAGGTTAATAGTGTAGTGAACTATGTTAGCACGTCCTACATATAAGCAACAACCCATTGGCAAAAAGGCTTCCCACCTAGTATGGTTATGGTGTTTGACAGAGTGTATAATGGTTGGCAGGAAATGTTCAACAGATGACCACATCATAAATGGCAGATGATGGAAAAAGGGAAAGCCAACTTTAACACTGTACTATGACTTACATGCTATGTCTTATGTCCACTCACTATTCCCAACTTTTGATATCAAAGTTGTAAGTCATTCTTTACAGTTTGAAAGGCTACCTCCCAATACATAATTTCCTCAAGCAGTAGTCTCATTACATTGCTGCCATTTCACTCAACACACTGCTTGCACAGGCAGCATATACCCTATGCTGCCACCAGGGGAGTTGTGCATTAATGGCACTGTGCCAAGTGTTCAAAATTGCAAACATTCCTAGATACCATATTTGCAAACATGCCTCGCTTCCACTGTTCAAAACCAATGGTCAAAGAATCTTGTGCCAGTATCTGGTGGCAATCTAAGTCAAAGGCTCCCCCTGCAAGCAGTGGTTGAATGTAATGGATTACTGGAAGGAACATAATTAGATCACTGAATAAGGGTGTACCCAATACGAGATGAGCAAAAACCCTTATTTTAATCTGAACAACGATAAATCAGATGTCCAGACTTTAAGCTCTGTGCACTGGACAGTGTGGGTTCAAATCCGACATTGGCAATTTTAATTTCCAAGACCACCAGTAGTCATGTGAAGGCTAATCTTATAATCCATGCACAATGGTATGTAAGGGTTTTAACCTATTTTATTTTCACTAAGACTTTCTCAAGTTATTGGACAAATATGACTGTAGTCATACCTATTGCATCTGAATAGCCCTAAGGTTTATCAAGAATCTCTGTTGTGATGTCATTGGACATCTGGAGAGGACAGTCTGCGTGATGAGCACAGTCCATTTACTTCAGAATGAACCAGGTGATATTCCATCATTTTACAGCTTATCTTTATCTGTACCTGGTCTGGCTAAAAGTAGCATGTCAATGACAAATGCAACAGATTAATATAAAATATAAATTTCTGCATGGTTTAAATTGCCACATTTGCCAGCATACCCCACAAATAACAAAGTGAATTAAGGGTATGACATGTTATTTCTCATCTATATATATATATATATATATATATATATATATATATATATATATATACACTTTAACAGAATACTTCTTTCTACTGATACTGTCTTGTTTGTTAGGCTGTTCTCAGCAGTTTTTTTTCTTCACAGGAATACTGTGTTAACTGTCCTGATACAAATATTTACATTACACTCAAGTGCTTCATGTCCATGTGAAGTATGAACATCTATAATTTAACCATTTAAGCTTGTCACAAGAGGACAAATGAGCAAGCCATATCAGTTTTGTTTCATATCCAGATTCAATACAGACCAGTTCCAGGGATAGCTCAGCAGTACCAAAGGACCCTTTAATCAAATACTGTATTAACACCACCGCTGGGCTATAATTTTAGAAATACACCTATATCCATGGCTTAAGAATTTCAAAATCTTAAATAATGAGTCAAGTTTGAAACTTCAGATTAATCTTCATACTACCAAGACCATGGCTCCTATGCATTCAAAGACCTTGATTCAGTCTGCCGCTCTGGTGTCTATGTTACGAAAAATGAAGAAGCCTGCAAGTGTTCGAGCAAAAATCAAAACTACTGATTATATCTAACTAACAAATTGTAAACAATATTCACACACCGTTTTAACAAGAACACATGTACCAGGCACAGGACAGGTTTATATGGCTTTATTTTGATTGGTCAAATTCTGGATGCCCTCAAAGCAATGCTTAACACCCAGTCTATAAGTAACGCTATGGAAGCTTTGGCACCCTTGTGAAATAAGCTTTCACAAATCATTTGATTGGTTCAACTGCTGAGTTCATTATTCATCATGACAAATGGCCAGAGCTGATCACTGAATCAAGGTCTTTGAAAGCACAGCTGCTGAGGACTTGGTAGTATGATGATGCTTAGATTCTTTTCATCTTTTCATTATAGCCTACTTGAACCATGCATACCATAAGATCAGTGTGGCTTTTCATGTATATGGCTATAATCTGACTGATGCAGCTTGGTAATTATATAAAGATCACTCATCAAAGCAACAGGAAGAACACTGGCTTGGAGGATTTAGTCTAAATGACATTAATCAGGAAATATTGATGAAGGTAAAATAAATCTTTACACCAGTGTGGCTTTATAAAATTAGCATGATTCACTTGCTAGAGTTCATTAAGGAAAGAAGTAAAGATTGAAACAAACATGACAGTCTTCATTTAATTAATAATTATATGTTTCTTTACAGAATTTACTAGATTATGACAGAAAAAGTTCAGAACAAAATAAATATTGCATACCATACATGTGAGAATTCAGTGTACTGAGCTTATGAATATATGCAGATTACCGTGAATTTGAACGATCAGCTGAATTTTCTCATTATTTTTCCTCAAACTAGACCAATATTTTTGAATAAACATATCATAGGCAAGTGTTCTTTTGGTGGATATTTCTGATCCTGAGGCGGGAGACAAACTGAATAGCCCAGACACTTCCAACTGTACGCACTGAGCTCTATACTTAACAAGCCACCTATCTGTGAGTGTATGTGTGTAGGAGATGAACTTATACAAAGCAGTGAGAATGAACTAATATAGAGAAGATCATGATTTACAGTTGGACGTTAACCATGTGAGCCCCTCGTAAAGACCATCGCCCGTTGTGG
Source organism: Sipunculus nudus (assembly GCA_026874595.1). Lineage (NCBI taxonomy): Eukaryota > Metazoa > Annelida > Sipuncula > Golfingiida > Sipunculidae > Sipunculus > Sipunculus nudus. Next base: position 15,525,037 of record CM049319.1, read on the forward strand.
CACACGAGGGCTGAACGTACCAATTCCTATCTCTTATTCGTGTAAGTCCTAGCTTCTCTTGAATTTCATGTGGTTTCATTGCTGTAAAACAAAAATGCAAATCACTGTTAAGTATGCAGTTATTTTACAAATCTGAGTAACTAAATAATCCAAAAACAGACAAGAAAAAACCCACATTTTATTTATGATGTTTTGAGAGAAAAAACAAGGGACCCATGGGTCAACTGAAGTTCACCTTGAAGTTAAAATTCTACAATAATATCAAATGGAGATAAAGTCTGAGAGGAAGAGGTAATATAGGCCATGGATGGTTGATATGATTGTAGATACTGTTGCAAATAATATTTAGTGATCTGACCATGTTTCCTAATGTTGAAACTGAAGCATGTAGGCAGTTTGTGAACGTAAGATCTATCCTATTACCATGCTCATTGGTTGGCTTTTTGATAAGTTTATAAATTTTACTATACATTTACAGTATAACATATATATCTGAATATTTAAATTGAATCACAATTGAGGTGACATGAGAATAATTGTACACCTGTGACAGCAGGGGTGCTGGCCCAGTGTTGCATCACTAATAAGGTTACCCAGGCAGGGCTGTAGTGACCAAAAGTGGGAGGCCTTGAGATGCAAATGGATACAATAGAGCCTCTGAAATAAACTTCAATAACTTGCCTAATTTTTTAGCCTTTTTTTTTTAAATTTCAGAATTTAACAGATCAATAACATATGTGTATCTGCTTTGAAAATTAAATCAAATGTACTAACAAGAAAGAAGAAAAACATGCCATGGTCAAAGTTGGGAAAAATTTAAGATATGGACTTTATATTAATGCTAATTACTTAAAAATTTACAAAATTCAGACCTAATTTTGGGTATACAAATGAATCTTGATAAAATAAATTTATATATACCTGATAAAGTCTCTAGCTTCAACACTTTTCATATTAAGTGAGTAAATATGTTTGCATTATATTTAGGCCCATAACTTTTATAAATTAAGTAATACTGACTTAATTTCTAGCATCTACATAGAATCTATATAGGGAAATATTTATGGTAAATATGAAGAAAAGCAGATGAGTGGTTTTGATATTAGACAGTCCTGAAGTGTGATAATAGGTTTTTAATGGAAAAATTAGGTTTTTCCATAAATTTTGAAAGGAATGAATTCGCAGTGACCCAGTTTTAGGTTTGGTAGGAGATCTAGGGGATATCAAACAATGTGCCAAATTTTGGATTTGTAGGTCCAATGGTTTCAAAACATGCCAGTCTAATGGAAAGACGGACACACGATGGACAATGGTTCACTATTTTGACTCAGATGACTTATAGTCAGCTGAGCTTATAAAAATTTGTAAAACCATTTTAACATCTATATTATTATTGACTTTTGACCATACATATATTATCCTTGTCACTGTCCAAGTAACTAATGAAGCAAAAAAAAATAAAAAAAAATAAAGTAAAGAAGCCTGCATAAAAAGCATGGGTAAATAATTTCATAAATATATTTTTGGCTAAGGGTATCATACACAGCTTTTGAAAGAATAGAATACAGTACCAAAAATACACCATGGAAAGCTAGACCAGTTTACCATAAGAAAACAATGAAAAAGTAAATTGACCATTACCATAAATACTCCATGAAAAGCTGGGTTGACTATTACCATAAATATAGTAGGAATACCTCAGTTTGCCATTACCAAATATACACTGAGAAACCCTTAGCTGACAATATGTGGTATTAAAGTTGGTGTAAACAGAAGTGATGTTGAACATAGCTTGAACCTCACAGATAACTGACTACAGAACAAAAGACCTTCCATTAATCATTAATTAGAACATGATTTACAACTAATCCATGCCCCCATTCACTGTGTCACTCCAGAAGAATCAATTTAAGGATACCTAAAATCTCATGGTTAAGATATGAACTGCCAGCAGCTTAAGGCTTGGTGGACAACAGGATATTAAATATTTACAATCTTGGTGCCACTTGTGATATAAAAGTCACTCTCATATAAATCAATATGCCATGTTTGAGTGATCTTCATGAATATTACTTGCTACAGGGATGTAGTGTGAGTTAACAATGAAGGAATGTCCATCGCTTAATACAGTGGTACCAATTTGTAAGAATTGTTACCCATATTTATTTCCCAGGACAATAGTAAATAACACTAACTTATATTTTACTTTAAAATAGTTTATAATACAGTAAAACCTGTGTAATACGGACAACCCCTGAGACTTGCTAAAAGTGGTCTTAATTCATTGTCTTATTTGACAGATCAGTGTGAATGGACAGAAAAATATACATCTTGCTGTGCTGGTACATGTGAAATCTCTCAACATGCACAGTATAAGGCATGCAGAATCTTAGCTTTAAACCTCAAAGGAAGTCCCAAGCCCTTGGTCCACTTACCATCTGGTAAATCTTGTTTGTTAGCGAATATTAAGATGATAGCGTCTCTCATCTCTCGATCATTAATGATGCGATGTAGCTCTTGCCTTGCTTCGTCTATTCTGTCGCGGTCTGCACAGTCAATCACAAAGATGAGTCCCTGCGTGCCTGTGTAGTAGTGTCGCCACAACGGCCTGATCTTGTCTTGACCTCCTACATCCTATGTAAAAATTAAACGTGACTTTAGTATACTTGTTAGAGATTTAAATCCTGTGGACAGAAATGGTTTCATAAGGATAATGTAATTTTTTATCAATGAGACTCAATACACTGGAAGAGGGGATATTGAGTAAAATGTGTGGACAACCTGGTTAGTTATATAATATTACACATATGAAAACATATTTTGGTTTGCAAGTAAGACAAAATTAGAATATGAAAACAGATGTTGCTATGCACAAGAATGTCCAATTATATGACTGAAAAGACACAATATGCTACCTTCTAACAAAATGAGCATACAGTATGCTGTGTGTATACTTGTATGTATATGTGTGCATTGATCTTACAGCACAAAAGGCACTTTAAATTTGCAAACTGCAGAAAATGAAATGATGAAATGGGTCACCCAGAGTCATATTTAACTTTGAAAATGGAGCTGGTTACATTAATTTTTATTTTGTGGGGGATTCAAATACAATACTTTCATAATTTAATGAAAAGTGTGAAACAGAAAATCATCCAAAGTGTACATGGATGAGCATACCTTATGTGCAAGGGGACAATATTAAAATTCACCATAGTGGAAACTGATTAAAACAACAATTTACATCCAGAACATGAGATTTACTGACACATTTATGGAATCAATAACCTGACTTATACTTTGTTCAGCTAAGCAATGATTTCACATTCAATTACGTCAGTCTATCACCATTAAAGGCTGGTTATCTACATCAATGTATGATGGATGTACCAAGTGTTGGTTCCCTAATCAAGGATCAATATTGATAAACCTATGTTTTTTTTATAGGAATCAATGATCATGACAACAAACATGATAGTAAAGAACCATTTTTATAAAATATTGTCAGTTTTTCCGGTCTTTTATTTATACACAGCAATGGAAAATGAGTTGACCAGCTATCATAGAGCTTGCATCTCAAGTCAATCCATTTATACCCAGAAAATCCCTCAAGATGATTCAATCTTTAAGGCACTTTAGGACCAGACAGTAAATCCTAAGGCTAACCAATATTTGTCCTAGGTCTATATGTAATGTAATGATATACAGCTGCTGGAAAAATAAATCAAGTAGGTAAATAAGTATGTATGACTTGATTTGTACAATGATGATATAACAAATGGATAAAATGACTCTGGGTTCAAACTGTAGAGCCAAACAGATCTAATATAGGACAGCTCTTATATAACACAGGTGACCCATACAAAACTTCGCTTTTATGGATGCCACAAATTTCAAGGCCAGAGTGAAGATAAAGATGATAACGGGGTACTTAAATATTATGGCAATTATTATTTACAGTAACACTTTGGCAACCTTAGAGGGCATCCTTGCATCTTTCTTTAAAATGCTTCTTTGTAACATAAAACTGCTACCTGAGTTACAGTTGTGTTCCTGGTAGTACTCATCAACCATTTACAATACATATTTGCAACTCATACCCCCCCCCCCCCCCCCCAGTATATACAAAGGAATTTAGCAGTTTAACCCTTTACTGTTTACAAGCCACTAAAGAGCACTCAAAATGGGCATCTAGAATGCCATGATATGTATAGATTCTTTCTGGACAAAAATATTGCATATTATTTCTAAGTTTCAATGATTTTAAATAATATTCAGCAAACCCTCTTAGTGGGAACTTTTGAAAATTTGATAAAGATACAAAAAAAGCTTGAAAAGTTATGGCTGTTAGTGTAAATATAAATAGTGTCAGAAATTGTTGGAAATCTAAAATAAATGTAAACAGTAAAGGGTTAATAACTTCCCTGGGAGTTGCTTTTACCAGATAAACACAATGGTTGGGATAAGTAATTGGGATACATTACTGTAAATAATAACAACTATCCCCAAAGTGCAACCTGTGGCAGTGCTGCCATTCTGTGTTTCACAAGAAAGTATAGAATCTTGAGATAATAAAAAAAAATATTATTATTAATGAATGAACAGTATAAAACAATGTCACAAGGCCAAATGATTCATAATATGAATGTTACTGTATGTGATGCTTTTAAAAAAGCCTGAGGAAGAGACCACCACTATAAATATTGATATAAATTGAAATGTTGCTTTTTTTTGCACAACTTTTCCACCATGAGCCATTCTCTATAGACATAAGCAATGTGGCATCTAATTTTAAATGAAAACATGATCTACTAAATGATATCAGGAATGAAATCTGACATAAACGTATGCCACAATAAAAACTGGCAAAATACAGGAAGAAATATGGGGCTGAATGGAGAGCTGGTACCTGTCCAAGAGGTTATGACCTTTGACATATCAAAGGTCATGACCTTTTAACCAGGTACCACAAAATCAATGAGATTACCAGTACCTGGCCTGTATTAGGGAAGTGATTTTATTGTACTTACCCATACGTTGAATTTGACATTTTTATAGGTGACTGTTTCCACGTTGAACCCAACTGTAGGTATTGTTGTGACAGATTGGCCTAGTTTCAACTTGTAAAGTATAGCTGGTGTGGGGTCAAGGAGTACAATCAATGATACAATAAAATAAATGATAATTACCACATTCTATAGAGGTTATACAACAATATCTAAATATATACAAACATACTTACTGCTGTACTACCCATACAAACAAAACACAGTAGTCAACTTTCTGGTACAAACCTTAAAATACAGTGCTCTGTTTTATATGTGTGTGAAGGCTGATTTTTTACATAGATTTAAGTTCTAGGCCAGTTCTAGTTTCTAAGCGATTCCCTTGCATCTAAATCAAATTACACTAAACCAACTTTCATTATGAAGTAGTATACTTTGTGTCCACAATGTAGTTTGCCCTACAAAAGCCTTAACTGGTTTATTCAATAAAACTTGAGTTTCCTGTCTGCACTTGGTTGTTAATCCAATTTACCATACTGCAACAGTTATTTAGCAGGAAGGATCAGGTCAAATGGTAGAAAAATTGGTCTTACACAAACCAGAAACAGATTTTCCTGTATGGACTATGAACTGGTTTACTGTGAACAGGTAATAAGTAAACCTAACTAGGGAGGACCACCTTTCAAGAGGACTACAGTAAACCAAACTTATGCAGATAAGGGACCTAGTGTGAACATACAGGGCGTACCACTTCACGGTCTGGAATATTTGCTGGTATGGATACAGCCTTATGAGTCCATCTAGCCACAGGCAAAGAGGATCTGTATGAGACAAAATTCATAAATTTAAAAGTTACCAAAAATGTAAGGCCACAAATGTATGTTTCTAACCCAATGCAAGAAGATTATTAAGAATTAATATTTTCTGCAAGTTTAATTTAGCTAAACTATATAAATTGGTGGTCACATTTAATGAAATAGGGGTTAGTTAAATCTGGTTACTTCTGTCAAACTAAAAATGTGGGTTGAAATACAGATCAGTTTGAAAGAACTGTGACAAATTTACAGTAAAGGTGGGGGGGGGGGGGGTTCCTTGTTGTCAATGCCAACATAATTTGTTTTTAAACAACTGATGTAAGCATAGTAATGTCTTCAAAATTATATCAGTGCACTTTGTTCATTCCAAGGACAAGAAATAAATTCAAATTCCATCACAATTCACAAAGAAATAGTTTAACACTGGTTCAATGAATAGCAAAACCGGGGATATAATAAAGTGCTGCAGAGGAATACCCTATCACAGATGTGAAAGTGTGGAATACTGTGGTTGCCTTTTTATTTGCAAGGGTTTTAATTTCGCAATATTCGGGAATGTGAAATAATTGCAAATATGAAACCCTCCTGAATAAGATGCCCCATCAACTAAGATGACATCTGAAAACAACCTTATCAGCAACCTTATCTCAACTGTTTTTTTAAACTGGCCCATGCCATGCTCACAGGCTGTGATACATATCGACTGTGATACAGGTCATAATTTATTAACTGAACCAGTAATTAGTAAGGTTTTGTCAGATTTTGTTTTCTAAATTTTACAACAATACAGACCCCGCTGTACTTAGATTTCACAGGATTTGGTGCAATCGCAAAAAAAGAAACCCTTGTTAAACATTCAAAATGATGAAATGGCAAAATGTCAGCCTCAAGAATATAATGCCAACCAGAGTATCCCCATCTGTTACCGTAGTGAGCGATCCAAACATTCTGTATATGCAAAGATACACACGCATAATATTGTACATGCATGTATAAGGAATCCCTCCCAAAAGAATATAATCGGTACAATTCCCAGCTGCAAACACATACCTACTGCATACATACTGCATATATGCAAATATGGAATTCCACCTTAAAAGAGGTAACACTGCCTGAAACCACTTGTCTCCCCTGGAAAAGACCTTTGTTATTAAATAAAATAGATTTCAACAGGACCACATAACTGAGGTCAATTAGATAAGGAGGCAGTGAAAACAGACTAGACCAAGGACCCTGAACTCCTTTCTGTACTTAGGTGCTTAAAAATAGGTCAAGATCCCGACAAGTGTATTTGTCTGAGCTTATCACTTAAATACAGAACCCTGTAAGCTAAGTAGTATGCCTTGTATAAATAACATTTTTTATATGCTATCACACAGTAAGTTGGGTACTGTAAAAGTTATGTTTTGTTTAGTCCATCCTGATTAATGGTCACCCCACTGCTCACTGGACTTTACCAATTTCAGGGCTCTTTACTATTTATCACAGTTAAGCACTAAATGAAATCTTAAATAAGGAATAACTAGAAAATTAATGCATAAAGCAGGAATCATAATAAGAAATATAATGTGTTTGGCCTCATATTAGCCAGGTTTTGCGATTTTCACCATTTTGTTGTTTAACTATGTTCAATTTTCTCGATTTCACCATACAATAATCTACACAAGAGTATAATACAATATCCATCATTTTTATGATTTAATTATACAAAGTAATAAGGGCGTGGCAATAGGGACCAAAATAAATACTAAATGAGTAGAAATCATTTTTCTTTGCTGGCAGATAATTTGAAAATCTGATTGTGTATAATAGTATTAATGCCAGTCTTAGATTAATGGTAAATCAATCTTTTGCTTTTCCACTTGCCTGAGACAAAATGGCCATTCATACATGAAGGCTTCATTTTCGCAGTATTTTTTCTTTCGGCTCACATCCCTAATCCAAAACCCTCATGAACAAATAGGTAAATAAAGTCACAGTAAATGTTGAACTTAAAGCAAACCACCTGAATTTATATTTCCCATACTTCTCATTCTTGGGAATTTTTAACATCTCTTAACTGGTTGTAATTTTTATAACATTGTTGACACCATTATATGATTTCAAATTTTACACTTATTTCTTGTTAGTGATCAAAATTCCACAAAATTTAAATCACACAATAGACAACTTGTCTGATGGGTGAATTTTTCTTCAGCTCTGGTTTGCTACAATGATATACAAATTTCATGCTTATAATTACAAATGCATCATAGCCTCAGAGATTTAGTCGTGTGAATAAACATAATCGTTGTGACACATGGCATGAACTTGATGAGTCGTGCACATTTATTAATGCTTAATTATGCCCTCTTAGGGCACCATAGCTGAATGGTCCAGTTTTGGGTCTGAGTATTTCCCATGCAAGGTCAGACCACTAGGGTACTTCTCTTCACTGGTCTGTGTAATTGGGCCCAGATACAATGCAATCTGTGCAGGTCAGGCCCTCACATCATTAACTATGAATGAATCTCCTAGAGTGTCCTAAACCAGCAACTGACATAGGGTTTTGGATAAGCTTTAAGGAACCAGAACTTGCATCATGCAGTTTTCCACTTTCCGACTTGTTCCTTAAAGCTAGTGATGGGCAATAAAAAAAAAAAAAAAAAATATATATATATATATATATATATAAAACTAAGTCATTATTTTACCGTCTTACCACGTACCAATTACTGCCAGTTGAACCACTGACAATTGCTAATATAAAGTATATTATAATATATGAATAAAATATGAGGCATTCAAAATGTGTGACTAACATGCATCAAACAGGACCTTTAGACCTTAACACATTCCTTTGCTTCATTTTTTTTTCAGATATCTATTAGTATAACACAACCCTTTATATTTATGTGTGATCTGAGGAAAATTAATTATGCTGAATGTGTTTTTAAAATGCTCTTGTTCAACAAATTTCCAGCCTTGAAAACTAAAACCTGGAGGATCCCATTCCACAAAATTTCCAGCGCAGGAAAATAAAAACTTGGTTAATCCCTTCTTTTTCCTAATTTCTTTTTCCAGATGTAAAATGTTAACGTGCAATAATATTTGTTACACCTGTATGTAATGTTCATGATACATTCTTTATATACCTGATTCCACATAACCACAGCTTGCTAATATTATAGCAGGGTTTGTAAAGTGTTGCCACCAGGGGAGCTGGCACAGGGCCAAATTTGTTTCAACCAATAAGAGCTTTGTACTGTGGGTCTAGCCAAGTTTTAAATCTGCAATACTCTACTCTCATGGCTAGAACGTTCATAGCCCCTGCTAACAACCTGGTGGCAGTGCTTTTCAAAACCCAGAAGTAGAAAGCAGTGTTTAAGTGGAATGAGTTATACAACAAATGTAGCACAACCACAACTGAGTAGGAGGATTTTTTTTCAAGGAACTAATGACAACCAGTAATGATGATAAGTGATGGCCCTTCATATCCTCAGTAATATCCTCAACTCCTGAGTTCAACTCATTTTTAACAAACAGAACATAAACTGTTTTATTTCCCTCTGCCGAACTGGTCTTTGGAATTTAAATGTAGTAGATGTATCCCTTTATTTAGCTGCTGTTTATCAAATTTTAAACAAATCACCTCAATTTTCATTGGTGTGAGATCTAAAGACAACTGGGTATGCTGTAGCAAATGGCTTCAAACCCTGAGATGTCTCTTTAACTTTAAACATATCTGATGGTCAAACCATATCCTATTTCTTGAAATATATGTATGAAAAATATGTATGAAAAGCTTCTTTGAAAATCCTCAATACACAGCCATATCAGATAAGCATAACAGTTGGATCATGAATGATTAATATATACAACAGACGCAAGTGTGTGCTGACATCATATAACTTATAAGGCCCTTGTGGTAAACCTGTGACATCTGTGTGCTCTGATGACGACTGGTGCTTTGCTGTTGACACAACATAACTTCCTCTTTGAGTGCAACTGGACTTAAAGCAATGCTCGTTTCAAATCAATGGCAGTGAGCACATCACATTCGGTTACTCTGATGCTGACAAATACACCAGGAACTGAGCAATAGGGGGACAATAGGGGGAAATAATTGAGCCGTTATGATGTCAACCTTTGAAGATGCCTTTCCTATGACTCCTTGGCTACTGATCTCTGGGAAGTTTTCTACTGAACTTTCTTCCACAGGACACAACTTGTCTTTAAAGAAACGTGTCACAGCACAAAAGAAGACTAAGTTACAAACAAATCAGTCAAACTGTGTCTATTTAAATAATAAATTCCAATGGTCTGATGGTTCACTAAATAAATATACATGTTTTATTCAGCGTCAGTTGTACATGAAAAAGTTCAACTTTATTTCTGTTTGGGCTCAATACTTAAACAGATCCTGAAACACAATTACAATTGTTTGCCATAAGCCATCCCTTGTCCCGGAGAATTTTGCGATACAGAGCAGCGATCAAGTTGAATTATATATATGATGACTTTAGTGAATAACAGCTGAATGAGGAGTATAGCCAGGGAAGTTCAAGACCCCATCAATTTTTAGTGTGGATCCAGGAGAAGCCGCAAACTATGTACCCTTGGCTGGGGTTTCTTTCTGCTATATGAGCTTACAATTACCCAATGGAATAGAACATGTGCGACCAAGTTGAAATTTTAAACATATGCTGAGGTTTTCATAATTTGTGTCATTGACAGGGTTTGAATCTAGGTACCTTCAGTTTAAGCCCAATACCTTAATGACTGGGTTGTGAGCAATCTCTTTTAATTTATTTAATAACCATTCATATTTTTGGTGCATCCCTACTATAATATCCAAGATTTGGATTTTAAATACCCTTTCAAACTCGCAAAGTGACACCAGCCTGAACCTTGATCAAATGACAGCAAAAAACCATCCAGTAGGCCACATAAAGAGTGATCTTGTTACTAGAAGGTTGTGTGATGGGAGTCATATTTAATAGTCATATGACAAATGCCTGGAACTTTGGCCAAATTATTGGTCAAGGAAGAATTACAAAAAGTGACTATGCTACTTTTAGTCACGTTGCAGGATACTATTTTATTACATAAAACTTAATAAAGTAAGCAGGATATACTACACAAAGCCTTCCTTGGACACAATACACAAGGCTGTATCAGTGCATCAACAATGGGTGTGATTTAATCACTACATTGTATTCAAATACACCACTGTTGTAACATCACCACAGTGTCAGATAAAGCAGAGCCTGTGGGTTGTTTGACCTGACGGCGACCCCATATCATATAGATACACATCAGATAATCACTTTCTGGAGTCCCACTCCCAAAAACATTCTCTGCACCGGCTCATCTGGTACAGATAGCATCAGAAATATCCTCTGCTAATTACATATAGCTGACATATACTGTACATATAAACAGTGGAGTCTCCCAAATAAGACACCGGCAGGATTAGTTTTACAGATATTGCCCATTACAGAGAGGTCCCCATAAATTAAAGGTACTTAAACAACTTCAATATGTGTATGATATCATACTACAAGTTCATTTTGGCTAAATACAAACATTTCCCAGCAAAACCATCCCAGCACACAGGGACTAACTACTTTACTTCCAATTAACCTGTTTATTCATTGTTATGGTTCTGTGTGTGAGTAACCAGTTCACGTGTGTCTGTTTACCATAACAACAGTGTGACCAAAGAAATGACCTTGTGCATACTTGACAACTCCCATATAAGGAGACACAAAATGAAAGCAGAAACACAGAAGAAACACTGGCTGGAAGCTTGAATAATCTTGATTTGAGAAATTGCATGGTACGGCCACCAGGTGGCATGCACGCTATGTTAATGTCTTGCTCCCTCACTGTGCCCAGTGCAAGATGTATACAGGAGTAAGCAAATTGTCTAAGAATAAAATATGGGCAGACACCATTATATTTTAAGGAGAAAACAATGCACTTCATGTATATAATTTATATACCTGGTATGTGCATAATGAAGCATTGAATATACTGTTCACGGGAAGGCTTCTAGTGTGCATTATTGAGAGGTGAAAGTAACAAAGAGGTGCCTGTAACACTAAAAGAAAGGTGCCCGTAGCTGACAGGTGCCCATTAGCATAGGTTTCCCCGTTTTATGTCACAATAGAGACAGAAATCCAGGCTATAATACCTAATGAGGGAATACAGATTCATGTAAATTCAAACCTACCACACAAAAAAGGAATAGAAAATGAATGAATACAGACTTATTAACATTATGTCCTGACACTTCTTATAATAACTGATCACAATCAGGCTATGAATACAGGACAGGTGAGAAGACTACGCCCAACTCTTATATCAGGGGTCTATCATTATACATGAGTCAGTTTCCTAGGTTTTTTGCCTATAACTGAGAGTTAACCATGTTACTGACCTCCTAGCCTGTTTTTACCTCTGGACAACATCAATTACCACTTATCTGTAACAGAGGTATCCATAAAAATAAAGTAGGGCAAATAAGGAGTTCTCTAGGTTTTCCTATACTTGTTGCTAGTACTTGTATACAAAATGTACAATTATCATTATGAGGTGTAGCAATTTGATAGAACAGGTGGTCTTATTGCAATGGTTGTCTACTGTACAGGTTCAACAATAACCACAGAAGGTCACTTTGATAAAGTGTATGAAATCTGACATTGCATTGTTATACCACAGAACTCAGTCACCCGAAAAAAAATTGAGTACGCTACATCACATACAGAAGGACAACTATGCCAAAGATATGAAACCTTGGCTGGAGCGTTCTACCTTGTTTCATAAAAATGATAACAAAGGTGGCCAATTCATGGATAAAATACACAACATTTATCACACGCTTACTCATGGAATTCATGCATGTGTGACTAACTATTATCAAGCACTAGTTGTTTCTTGATACACAAATATGGTGTCACATTGGTTTGCTGTGTAGTTTCATAAGGAACTTATCCAAGTTTTTTACAGAAACAAATACCTAAATTCCCTTTCATCCTACTAACAAGCAGTTTTGTCAAGACAGCCAGCCCTAGAACATATACTCAACATTTTGTACGAATTACCTTTTGCCCTACTATCCAACAGTTTTATCAGGACAGCCAACCCTATATAAATACACAGTCTGGTGTGATCATTTAATGAGTAGAGCAACAAACATTTTACTTTTAAATTTTACAATTTACTCATAATCCAACAACCAAATATATCTAAGCAAATTACAAAGCAGCTGCAAAGAAAATGGTCAGCCAATGATAAGAGATTATGGGTGAAAGCCTCATATCACCTCAAAATCTGTGAAGCCCATCTGCAAGGATATGTTACATGAGACCCGGTGTTAAAGGATACTAGTTTTTCCTGCCGCATCCAGCCCCAACATGAGAATTCTCATCTCTTTGTTCCCGAATATCTTTGATAGCCACTTGCCCATCTTGGCTGGTCTGACTATCACCTGCTGTCTATCTGAAAGTAAGTCAACACAAGACATATATAACAATACAGAAATACCATGCTGAGGATATGTTTATTACATGGAAAGATGGAAGGGAAGACTGGGAATTTGTAATGATACAGTATCTTCTTAGCCAAGTTCGAGTTCCCTGGGCAAAAATAAATTTTATTTAAAAAGATATGTGAAATAATTACTGTTTCTCCAAGGTAAAATCAGATTTGGCTGGTTGTTTTAAGGGAGGTCCTGTGGCAAAATTTAATTACCACATAACCAACTTGGCCCACCGATATTTTTTGCAGGGTCTGATTCAGGTCATATCTAAGCAGAAATAATGCTAATATTTAATTTTCTTGGCAACAATTTAATGCCTGCATCATCAGGTCAAGTTAATTCCCATGTAAGTGACCCTCAGTGAATTTCAACATAAAACCATAGTAAAATGTGTACAAAGCTTTGTCACACTTAACTCCTTTCAGACATATGGAAACATGGTAATAACAAGATGTGGGGTTCGTTCAAATCCTTTTAGATTCTGCTAATGTCGCTTGTCAAACTCCCATCTCATGGAAAACTTTGCAAATTCTGAGCAAATTTAAATACTGCAGCAACACAGGATGATGAAAAATCAAGCAATAATTCTCCTTTTGCGAAAAATCAGAAAACTTGACAATCAGCTTTAATGTTAACGACGATTATTGGCTGAACTTTGGGTCCTGGAAAAGCTGATAGGCCATGGGGTCCTGGGTTGATAATTAATAGTATTATTTTTATTATTATTTTTATTAAACATTGTAAAGCAATTTATAACTGGTTCATATACAATGAAAACTAGAGCGTTACTGAGACCATTAAGGGTCTCAATTAGAACCATGCAATGTGGCATGAACTTCAAAGTGGATTTTGAAATGCTTATACCTTTCTTGAGAGGATAAAAGGAATTCTTCAATCATTCCTTAGAAGCAATACTGGATTTCGGATTGGTCTAGATCAAGTAGAGTCTAATCGCAAGAGTATCCTTTTACAGGTATCAATCTTAAAAAAGTTTGTGCAGCAATTACTGATAGCTTAATGCTTGAGATAATCCACATTAAAAAAGAGCACTATGCATAGAAGGAATTGAAAACCTGATTACTATGGGGTGCCCCCTGTGCTACAGCAAAAACCTACCAGGACAAGCTAGAAACGTTTATACTATTATAGTATTATACTGCGCTCATCTTCTCTTTGGTTTAAGTCAATAATGAATGTCCCTTCTCTTGCACTGTTTGTGTATAATGTTTGTGTTTTTGGTCACAATGTGAGCTACACTTACCTGATACAGCTGGTTAATTGTTCAGGACATAACCCGATTATAACTATGAGTAATTATACCCACATGTTTTCCCATGCTGATTGGCCGAGTGACACATATCAATGATAGCATACAAATATGTACACACAAAATATGCCATGAGGTTCCAGGAATTCAAACACATCACAGCATATCCTCCTACCTAATAATGCAGTACATTTTTTGTGCACATGTGAAACACACCTCTGCAAGGAAGGTTATGTTATCACCCACGTCTGTTGGTTTGTGTGTTAGCAGTATTAAATTGTAACTTCTTAACCAAGTTTTATAAAACAGGGAGGGGCATGGGCCCAGGAAAACCACATTATTTTTTTTTTATGTGAACCTAGATAAAGGGGTAGATGGCCTTAAAATAATGCTTTTGTAGTGTTTACATCATTATCTAGATGGAGAGATTAGTAGGTTTTAAAATATTTTATAATTTGTTATTTTGTAAGTGCTTGTGGCAATACGCCTCATGCAATATTGGTTAATATGATAGTCATACTTTATTTATACTGTTTGGAAAATGTCTTTCTGGGAATTTACATTTTCAGTGCATCAATATTATTTGCAAAATACTGTTTAGTTTATATTATTGACTAAAACTAAAAGGTGTTCTTGTTCTGTGTTTACCTTTTTTTTATTTAATATACTGATTAATTTGAATAAACTTGCGGTATTATAATGAGCAAATGTCACAATAATTGTTACATTAATGCATGACTATATAATTGGATCATACTAATTCATGAGTGCCATTGTACTTTCCAAATGGTAGTAGGAAGCAGTCAGTGACTACACATACACCTCCACCAACATTCTGGATCACCAGATCTGGAACATCACAACGATCCTTATCAAACTCTGCTGTGTGCTAGTAAAGCACAGGAAATATATGAAATTATGAATCAAAGCAACAGGCATGTACATTTCATCAAACTTGGTTGCATAACAAGTCAGCTCTGCCCACTGGAATAAAAGCAGACCATAACATCAGTGTATGAATTATGATCATGCTCTACGAATCAGTCAGGATAAATAAATATCTTCTTCTTGCAATGGTATGAAATTTCCCCATCTGGGCTGTGGCAGTGTTGAAGGATCCTTTAAACAAATGTATATACAGTGATGCAGATTACTGGCAAATTTTAATGGAATGTGTCCGTTGATGTTACCTTAACCCTCCATAAAATTTCTTCAAAGTCCCAAAATCTACTATTCTATAACTTTTTGAGTACAGCAGCTATCAGAAAAAGTTGCCTAATTAATCAACCAATCAAACAACCAAAAAAAAACATAATACCTCATGGAAGAGGAAATAAAATATTAGATGTCTAGTGTACACCAACCAGGTTTGAATCCTAACCCTCTGCACAGAGCAGTGTCTTAACCACTTTGCAGCATCTCTCCCTAGATCTATAAGAGCCGTGGGCTTAATTAACTCCAGACAAAATGGTCAGGGCTCTGCGGGGAGTTGCTTGGACATATGGACACATTCCTACAGCTGAGCTGAACTCTCCGGGACCACCAGGTGAATCCACAGGATCACTTCCCAGTGAATAAATACTGAATCTCTGTTTGTTGAGGGTGTTAGTAACCCCCTGCTGAGTGTTGTCACACACTCCTGCTCAAGTTCTGCTGACGAATGCTACTGTCATAAAGAAAAGTTTACATATTCTCAAGTTTACCATAATCCTGAGATTTATCTTCACATGATGATGACATAAATGTCTTATAATCAAATGTACATGCGATCAACATTAGGTCCGGGTTTCATGGACTGTTTTTTTCCAAATATGGCCACAGTTTAGCTTACAGTGTTGAACATTGTGATAACGCTGCTGACAAAAATGACATTATGACACAGACTAGCTGTTGTGATGTATTTTCTTTTCTTAATATCATTTATTTATAATTTTTTGGATGAGGGTTTCATTTTCCTTTTTACACTGAATCCAATTACACTGACAGCTCTGTGGTCTGATCCATAGAGCATTACTATCATTATTATGAAACCACTCTGTGCGTGCAATCAAAACATCATGATAGGTCACAGCTCTGATTGAAATAAATGAAACTGGAGCAGGGATGTTTCTACAAACTGGTTAATCATTTACGCTCTCTGCAGCTTCCAATATTTCTTCCAGCAACAGTTTAGATCCCATATCCCTTACAATATCATACTAATGAGTTTCAGTGAAATAGCTTCCTATGCGACCAAAAAGCTTGAATGAAGTATTTTTACTGACAAATTACTAATTAGCCGCGGCATTATATTATATGTTTAGTGAAATTTTGCCAGACGACCACCCTGCTAAGACTACTACTTTTTTTAGCCCGAGAGTAGTACAAGTACAAGTAATATAAATCATCATAAAACATCCCACCAACACAACCACTTTGACTGGTCATGCAGGTGGTCTCGTTATGGAGATTTTTTTATTGTACAGTGGAGCCTATCTGAAAGACCAACTATCGAAAAAGACCACCTGTCTATATTGACAAGAAATGAGTAATCAAAAGCCAGCCATTCATACTTGTTAACTGACCTGTCTAATAAGACCACCTGAGAATTAAGACCACTTTTGGCCAGTCCCATGGGTGGTCTCATAACACAGGTTTCACTGTATATATAATTAATTAATCTAATATAAGGAAACTAAAAGAGTCCAGATACATATCCCTACATTAAGGTCTCTTGCTCTAACAAGATAGAGACCTTGCTTCACCAAGCCAGCTAGCAAGCCTGCTACATGTGTCACAAATTTGGAACAAGCTGAAATCATAAAGGTCAATCAAATCTAACATAAAAGAAGTAAACAGTACACAGCATTCAAAATTATTCACAAGCAGTATCAACCAGAAAACCAATTTTTTTTAACTTACCTAAAACTTATTTCTCTCACTCATAAATGATTTTTCTCTCTTCCTCACTCCCCCTTGTTCTACAAAGAAATTAATACTATCAATTCAACAACCATGTTCATTAAATACTTCAGCTGCAAACACTAAATAAGTGAACAAATAACAGCCTGGAAAGACACCTTTAAATTGTGGTGCAGATTTGAAGGGAGGGGTCAATCAAGTTGGCATGTTTTGTCTTGGGCATGGTATGTGTTCTACCAAGTGTAAATTTCGTATTTTGTGATATTATCATAAAAGTCAAGCAAGGTTTATTTTCCTCATGATTAAGTCACCCAAAAGGCTTTATACTTAATAGGGACTGACCAGTGTGTTGCTATATTCATATTTGCGTACATTGTTTTTGTGGGTGGACCTACAGTGACAAAACCATTGATATTGTTTTTTCCATCTGTTTTCTCTCTTCCACCATTTTCTGTTTGCACCAGATCTCTAAAATGACTCATTTTCATAAGCTGACTTTGGGCACAGTATTAGTCCTATGTCACAGATTTGCACCTGATATCTATTTTTGACCTTATTCCCAAGTTCATACACTCCATAGCCAATACCCAATCATCCCCGATTTCTAGTGATCCCTTGGTGATTGTATATGTCGAGGCCCAGATTAGAATCTGGCCCAATTTAAAACTGGGCCAGCCCAGATCAAAATTTTGATTTGGACCGGCCCAGATCAAAATTCTAATCTGGGCCTCGACATATACATCTAGTTTACTTTATAATTGAAGAAAAGTAAGTTTTAGGCTCCTAGAAAACAGTGCTGTCTGTAGAAGATATTAAGTGACTTACATCATTAGACTCCAGGTTGCGATTTAAAGATATATGTCAATCAAATCATATATGAACATTTATACATCATTGTTTTATTTCATATTTATTTTATTCATCTATTTGTTCAAACACACATATTATTTATGTAATGTTATACTACCATAATTTGGAGGGCACAAAACAAAAAGAAAGATACTGAGGTGAGTGGAGGTGTCTTTCACCAGAGTCTACAGGCCCTGAGTAAGTGAATGCAAATCACAGACCTATTTTTTTTAGCACCACCATCGTGTACATCAAGCTATGCTAGTACTTAGACAAAGAGAGCTGTCCTTATTTCAGGAATACATCTGCTAACAGCACCCATAGCATCCTCCTGAAGGGCAGATAATCACATGTGAAACTTTAAAGTTCCTGCATCAGAGGATATTGATATTATGCAGTTGACATTCCTAAACTGCCAAGGCAGCTGATATATTCACGTGTCGAACCAAAATACAGAAGCAATACACACAATATGTCTATAGATGCTGATGGTTTCACACCTGTCCTGTCATATATTTACTAAAAAAAAATGACAATGTTACCATGATTGACAGATGCTGTCTCCAGAACAGGTGTGCATATCTATTATATTCATGTTCAATAGTCTTTTTTTTTACAGAGTAAATCTAAGATTTGATAAGCCAAGAATGCAGATATGGCATGTGGAATGCTAAATGGGGGTAAAAATCAATACTGACAAAATTAATTAGGTGGGACAATAAGTGTGGATCTTACAAGCAGAATACCTACATGGTAATACAAATTTCTGCTGGTTCCCCATATTATACGAGTTGCAACATTCAGAAAGTACAGCACGCTGCCATACTGGTAGGTCCAGCACATGTATATGAAATCTCTCAACAAGCATTCTGCGTACCAAATTCAATGCATGTGAATTGAAATTTAAGCTTTAGTCCATGGCCTGGTGGCAGCACTTTACTTAATGTTAATGAAGTAACCATAAAATAGGAATATGTAAGTTGTTATTACTGCTGTGTTTCAGGTTTCATACAAAGAGACAACAAACAATCCAGAAGTCACAACCCGTCAACTGCCATCATTCAGACATAAGCAAGAATCATTTCAACTTTCACTTGTGATGCACTGGTGGGTATAGATCCAGGAACCTTGAACTCTAAAGTCCAGTTCATTAACCAACAGGTTATACCCTAACCATACCTAGGCTGTGTCCAACAGATTCTATCCACTATCAGACTGATAAGCTTGCATAAACAATACCACATATCAAAGTGATATCATAAACCAATAAAACACAAAATATCAAAGAATAACATCCTTAGTTTTTATTTATCATTTAACTCTTTCCTACCTAATATACCAGATTGAATGTCTCCTACAAGTACTGTCAACACCCATATTAACTATGTTTTATTTTGCAAAGTGTTGATTGGGCAGTAAATAATTTTTCAAAGACAGCAACTGCCGTATAAGACAAGTATACAAAGTCCTGGATGGGTGGTGAAACTGGTAAGTATATGATGTGGCATTTAGAGTCAAAGCCAAAAAAAGAATATCAAGAAAAGACCAGACACGCATCACTGATCCAGGATGACACTGTGACACCACTGTCATTCCATTGACAATCCCAACATGGTAAAACATTCTGTGCTGCATATTTTTAAAGAACTCATGTACAATACAGTCCAGGGCTTTCCAATGGTTTAAACAATAGTTTCACTGTTTTTAAAGGCATATTATAAGCAAGTTCTAAGAATGAATGAACAAATAAGGAACAAGTATTAAAAGGTTACTGTAGAGTACAGAGTTTCAACAGTACCATTTACTAAACAATGGAAAGGTATTAATTCTGAAAAGGATAACTATGGGTGTGAATTTGTCCTTAAATGAATCAGCTGATTTTTCACATCCCTTCTGAATAAAGCTGTTACCCAGCCTTAAATACTGGTGCCAGCAGACAAATTTAAGAAACCTATTTGCATTAATATTAACATGGCTGTAATGATGATGCAGGTATCTGACACCATTTATTTAGTTTGGGTGTAACATTTATATTTCTCTTATTTCATTAGTATTTGATGTATTTCATCAATGGCATATAATAATGGCATATAATTAACTAAACACTGATTCACAACTAATGATTCATTGTTCATTATTTCAATTTTTCAAAGGGGAAAAGGGAAGGCTGTTTGCCAAAAAAGGGCCATGTCTTGAGAGCCAAAGGGTGTTGTTAATAGTGTAATTTTTTTCTACCAAAAATTATTTTATTGCTCCAAGCATTGCTATATTAAGTATATTTGATTGTATTATGCATAGCTCCAGTATTTCAACACTGTGTTGCTAATTTGAACTTTAAAGCTTCAATAATCAAACTTAAAAATATTATATAATGAAAGTAAACACAGCTGTTGAACACTGGAAGTGATACTGTGATAGTGTTATCAGATGAGGAAAATCTGAGTGCTCAGCCATGCCTGCTTAATACTGGGATCCTGATGTTTTAAATACTTGTAAATTAAAACTTGATCTACAGAAAGGAACTATCAGATCTGTTTATATCAGGGATGGTACCCTAATCACACTCTAATTCATATTTTAACAGAAGAAAAAATCATTTCACCTGATAAAATTCCACATCAGGCGTAGGACATATTCTAGTGGTTAAAGGGTTTCACTACGGAGCTGAAAATTTGGGGTTCTGAAACACCAAGTGCTTAAAAGACAAAATGGTAAAATTTCATTAGAACCAAAGAGATGAGCTTGAATAATGAACAACAGGTTATGACTTTTTGGTTATTTCTGGCTCTCTGCACAAAAAACCTGAAATCGGAAATGTTTAAATAACAAAGCCTATAATCATGAATATGATATCAAATAATCAGGGAAACTTTTCCTGCATCAATACAAAATACAGTGTCTGTCCATGGGAGTTGCACTGTGCCCTGTGAATATGTGACTCGGTCTAAGAAATAGGACTGAGATTGTGCCAAAAGATATTAAACTAACATATTGCTGTGGGTTCTCCTATCTTTTATTAATAAAAAGGTCTCATAATTGAATATGAGCAGCCAGAGTGGAGAGTTTTCAGTGTAGTGTCCTTGTAACATAACTTACAGCTAGTATACTAAGCTGGTACAAGATAGGAAGTACATGACTAACAACTTAGGCAATCCTTAAAAAGTTCTGTGTTGGGGCTAACCCGGCCGGTCGTGATTTTTGGCTGCGGCTGGAATTTTTTTTTTTACATATCTGCAAATTAATATTTTTATATGATCTGCCGCAAGCACCTTGGCCCGTAAAAATCTGCCTTCATGTGCTAGAAAAATAGTCCTTCTATTACATTTTTAGATGCACTTAATTGCCATAATGAAAGGTATTACCCAACGTCGCCGATCGTTTAATTTGAGCCCTATCAAATTTGTCAGGTTGTGCCTATATATATACACGTGGAACGATCGCTACACTTGTGCGCGAGAGTAGAACAAGTGACCCATGGGTCATGACGCTCAGCTGCCAAGCATGACCTGTGACATCATGGACTGAGATTCACAACTTCCAGTCAAATTTTGAAGAACCAATTTGCCAATTTGTTGAAAATTTTCTATGACAACAGAAATATATATCACCTATGTCTGGTTAAAACACAGTGAATTGATGGTCTGAGGAAAATGCATGATTGTTAAGCTATCAGGAACTATTCCAACAGCTTGCTTGAAACCTGTCAGTCTCAAAAGGAACACCACAAAGGGCAAATATAAGATCAAAATATATAGCAAAAATCAAGGAAACACATGCAAGAATTATTGAGAAACAGGTGCTTCTGTGTGAATTTTTATTCAATACAAGCCAACTGTACTGCACTTTTATAAATGATGGTAATATTTATTCAGAAATATTTGACCCAATCCTTTACAAGATTACATAAATCTACATCCAACTGCATTCACTTTAACTGTTCTTGAGATAAAATGATCAAAAGGAATTAAAAAAATTAAAATTAAAAAGTTGCCTGGTGTCCATATTGGACTTCTGACAAGTCTGGAATCAGACAACAAACATTCTCTAAATCGGACCAAACATTAAAGAAAAATTACTGAAACTGCACTGAAGAAAGAATTTCTAAGGTGGCTAACTGGCAGACATAATGGATTTCTGACAAGTATGACATTTGATATCCCACATTCTCCAATAAGAGACCAAATTTGGGGCAAATTATCCAGTAATGGATGCCCAAAATAATTCAAAAGGCATGTCCAGGCCCTCATATCAGATTTATAGATATGCAATTGTAAAAAGTGTAAGTCCAATATTTTTTATTATCACTCTGCTTTTCAATGGGGTCAGCAGGGTAGGTAAACTGCCAAACCTGAAAGAAAAGAAATGCAGAAAGCATGACTAAGAGTCTTGAAATAAAACAAAAAGCCATCCTAAATCAAGGTACACATCCACATATTATGAGAACAAACACTTGCTTTTATATGTGGTGATATATATTAAAATATTCAGATATCTAGGAAACTAAGTTTATTGCTAGGATTCCATAAAATAAACTGCAAAATGTTCCCATCATCTTATAAATCAGTAGCTAAACCTTAATACTATACTCTCAGTCTTAATGCCTGGCTGAAGCATTCTGACAACAGTGTTTTTGTTATGAAGTAACGAGGTACTTATCACTGAGCCTTATCACTTAATAGGCTGATACAAAAGGGAGTCATATGTCACCAGTGTCACTCACAATTACAGCCACACAGGGAGATGTACCAGCTGGAGTGGGATGGTTATATATACAAGAAAAATAGAGATGGTCTATAAAATAAGTAATTGTGAACATCCCTGACCTATGACCTTGGCCTTTTGCCCATATATCAACTGGATTCTTTCTAAATGATGGGTAACTACTAACCACTTAAATCTGGTGTAATTACTTTGCAACCAAATTGAACCAATGGGTGAATAACTTTGACCTGCAACCTTTAAACTGCTGACCAGCTGACCTCAAAATCAATAAGTTATTTATTCAAGCAAAAAGACCCATAAATATGAAGTTTGAGTCAAACTGAGTGATGCATAGATGTGGCATATGTGAAAGACTGAAGGTTTGGGTTGAACAGTTACACTTGAAATATGCTCACAAGCATTTAGAACAATTAAATATTGTGACCTTGACCTTTGACTTTTTGACCTCAACATCAATAGGCTTCTTCCCTTATTGGTAGGTAAGCCATATATGACAGATTGAAGGTACAGATTTGAAAGTTTGCCTGAAAAAGACTCCAAGCAAGAAGTGGGTGCTGTGAACTTGACCTTTGACCTCAAAATCAACAGGTCTTTTCCCCTGTTGGCAGAGAAGCGATATCAGTGCTAAAAGGTTTGGAATGAAAAGTCTAGCTTGAAATGTGTCCACAACCTTTTCAAAGAAGTGGATCCTGTGACCCTGACCTTTGACCTTGTGACCTCAAAATCTATAGGATTCTTCTCCAACTTAGTAGGTGAGCTATATGTGAAAGATCAAAGAATTGGGATGAAAGGGTTGGCTTAAAATGCATCCACAGGCTTTTCAAAGAAGAGGCCCCTGACCTTGACCTTTAACCTTTTGACCTAAAAAAAATTATGGTTCTTCCCCTGTTGGTAGGTGAGCTGTATGTGAAAGATGGAAGGTTTGGGATGAAAATTTTGTCTCAAAGAGTTATTTCTGGGGGGTGCAAACACCCCCCATAACTTCGAAAATATAAGTCGCAGTGACCTAATTTCAGGTTTGCAAGGAGATCTTTTTATAACCTCTAAGACTGCATAGGGTTCATGGCCCTAGCCCCTATGGTTACGATTTGTGCCCTGCTAACGGACGGCCGGCCGGCCGGCCGGACGGACAGACGGAAGGACGCCGGACAAAGACCCATCGCTATAGCCCAGCATGACTGAAAGTCAGCTGAGCTAAAAACTGCCGGGAAACCGCCATCAAATTTTGTTGTTCTGGCGAAACAGGCTGTAAAAAAATATTGAGCAATTAGAAATGGTTCTTATTTGATTTCAAATAAAGTGGAAGCTTACCGCTGTCGCATTAACTGATTAAATGAAAGTTCTCTCGACATTCATACTGTCAACTGACCAATGTTGGCATTTAAACCATGTGACACGTTGATATGCATTAACACGTGCCTGGCCCATGCAAACGTTCTTGTGATTGGCGGAGCGGTCACGCGTCATAGCCAGAGAGCCAATAAGAGGTCAGTCATTAATTACAGAAAAATACTAGAATATCAGCAAAAGCTGACAAAAGCCCTCAGCCAAAAGAGCAGTATTTATGGGTGGTAACAGTAACAAGTATTCATGTAATATTTGTTCTCACATGGATGTATATCTGTACATATGTCTTTTGTTCAAGTTGTGAATTGGAACTAGAGAGGTATGAACTTTGTAAGTCTGGCCCCAGTCTTTGTGAGTCATGCAGCACTTACGAGATCATCAAGGCCAATGACCATTCCATATTCCAAAACAATCCACCCAGTGGTTCCTGAGAAATTAGCTCCTAAGTTTTGTTCTATTATAAGCTCTGTGACCTTGGGTCATCCATCTTGGAACTTGACCGAGATTTTGTTGATATGTATCAGCACCAAAAAATGAATTTTGTGTGTTGAATACTTTTGGAGATATCCTCCTCATATGGTAAATGTTAACACACGCCGGTTATTTTCTATAATTCGCTCTAAAACATCAAGAAACAAGTCAAGGTCACCCATCTTCGAACTTGACCAAGATTTTGTTTGTATATACATGAACACCGAAGAAATAAAATTCCTAATCAGGGTACCGACATCCAATATATGGTTTCATCTTTCAAAAAGTACAGTTTTACATATATTTATATAAACATTTTATATATTCTACTACCTTATTAGGCATTGACCATTACTAAAGAGTTCATTTATTACCGTCCTTCTTAATTATACCTCTTCACTTGCAAAGGAAATCTCAAACTGCACTAATTCCTAAAATTCTGGCACTCGCATACAACACAAAATAAAATTGTCTGCAAATCTAGTGAGATCCACAACAAGGCTTACAGGCCTAATGCGAACCTGTGCAATGGGATATATATAAGTTATAATGCTTCCATGATAACATGCTTGACCATTCTTGGAAAAGTACTTGATAACTTTTCAAATATGTGAATGTTTGACATGTACATGTTTAAAACATGTACTAAAACATTTTAAACCCTAGTACAGGATTTTAAGCCTGCAATAAATCACAAAATCTGTTCAGAGATACCTTGTTGTGCATGTTTCAATGGTATCGAGGCAAGGAATGAATGGAGTACGGGTATGTAATTTGACATAAACCTCGCATATGCTAATATCCGGTAAAGAAAGGTGTAGTAAACTCATGATCCTCCTTTAAAAAAAATATTTTTTTCCTCCCTACCTGATGACTTTTTTTGGACCAATGTTAGCCCCAACACAGAAATTTTTAAGGATGGCCTTTATTGATCAACATTAAAGAATACTTATTATAAAATATGCACCAGACTGATGTGTTTGGTGAACTAGATCAGTTAATTGCTACATCAGTCTTTCATTTATTCTTATTGTATGTAAAATAACAAACAGGAAATCCTTTATTATCTATGTGTACATGAAGGTTTTTTTTAGCCATCCATTCACTCCTAATTCAAACATGAAAATTTGTGGAATTGATGTCCCCCGCTTTTTCCTCTTGTTATTTTAGCTTGCCATCTCAATACGTTTTAGTGTTTATTTTCCCCTGAAGATGTCTACACATGTCATAGTGGCTGTTTTTTTTTCATTGTCCCCTGAAGATGTCTAAACATGTCATAATTTTTGGTGTGAATTGGGAACAAAAGGGAAATTTTTTGGAGCTGGTGATAACAGATTTTCAGACAGACCAAAACCAATCCCTACCAA
The DNA here is from genome assembly GCA_026874595.1 of Sipunculus nudus. Classification (NCBI taxonomy): domain Eukaryota; kingdom Metazoa; phylum Annelida; class Sipuncula; order Golfingiida; family Sipunculidae; genus Sipunculus; species Sipunculus nudus. The sequence continues at coordinate 15,551,307 of CM049319.1, forward strand.
GGTATGCATGAGAGCAATCACCGACTCAAATTTGAATGAAATCAGACAATATTTAAAGTTATTGCATGGAAACGAAAAACCTGATAGACAGACAGACAGACTGACAAACCTAAATCAATGTCCCCCTTTCCGAGGAAGCAGGGGACAATAATGTAGTTACCTCTGAAAAATCTACCCTAGAAAATAACAAGATTGACTGAAGTAAGGATTTATTCAGTTTAGAAGTCTTTATCCTTATACTATAGTTTGCTGATGAGGGTACGCTCATCCCTAGAGCATTCCTTCATCTTCTTCTAACTGCTAACTCTTTGCAGACAGATGACGGAGACCCACCTTAGGACTGTCCTTGTCTTTCCTATCATATTTCCATGCCCTTAAAAACCCTGCCCTAACAAAAATTTCGAAACCATTCATGGGGGCTGCCTTTCTGCATATAGACTATGTTGAATTCAGCATTTATGGTATACTGCTCAGGGACTCAATGGGAATACAGTGCTAAATGAAGTACTTGCCAATTAGTGTAGCTACTTAACTGTTCATGTTATAGTTATAAGAGTAAAAATAATAGCCTGAGGTATAATATTAATTAATATATTAATAACAATGAATATTATTAAGTACCAATACTGGGCGAAGTAGGTAAATATTTATACCGAAGAAAAGTGCAAGTCAGTAGCATTACTGATAAGGCCCAGCTGATGTTTACCTACCTTGTTGTGGCCTGGACTGTCAAATAAACAAAGTCACAGGGTGCCTCCCCCTAGAGGTACTTAGAATAACTATAGCCACAATTCTTCACACACAGTTTTGATAAGTCAATACTTCTTATCTTAGGAATTAGAACAGAAAAGTCTGATATTTAAGCACATAGAAACTGCTGCCAGGAGTACCAGGGAGGTTCCCAGTCCACATTAATATTTTTTTAATTGATTAAATAAGATATAAGCCGTATTAATTGCAACTAGCCTGAAACTTGATTTAAGCATGGGTAGATCAACACGGATGGTCTGCAGGTCAACTAAAGCTGTCTTTTGATTGAAGCCAGCTCAATGTTACTGTCAGGTGTTATGAGCATCCTGGGCACTTGGAGTATGCAATATATATGATTTCTAATGCCCCCCCCCCCCCCCAACTATGCCTGACTATGTAAGATGTTGTGCATCCGAGGTCCAAAGTTTTACCTGACACCTAGGTAAAACATAGGCGAAACCTCGGCTGGGTAAAGAAGTGACCGACAAAAAAGACACTTAACCTGACTCCTGCTTGATACAAGCAAACAAACATATGAAAAAGCTTGGGTAATATGCTGGGCATATTGAAATACCCCTCGGTAAAATATGAACCTTGTTGTACATGATAAGTCATCCAAATATGTCCAGTTTTGTAATGGTGTATACGATTATGTGATCATTGTCACTGAATGAAATGAAAACGTTGGATTGCTAGTCACTGTTAGCCACAGAATCATAAGGGAGCAGCTCATTTGGTCAAATAAGTTATGAATGAGCAGTGATAATAATATGGTTCCGTACTGAAAGACCCCATGATATTCATTATCCAATGCACTGGTCATCTGACCGTGATCAACACAAAAATTTCATCCCTAACAGACATAGCCATATGAAAATTTTGCATATTATTTCATCTTATCAATAGCTTATAATGTAAAAAGGAAGATATATTGAATTGTCACTGTAAAAAGTAAATTCAGTGTATTGCACTTGAATGAAGAGAACCATGTGAGAAGTTACACAGCTGTCTGGATTTTATTTGGCTTTCCTTCTAATGACTGAGGAATGGGGGGGGGGGGGGGGGGGGAGGGGTTTGGAATAATGCTTGGCCACTCTGACAGTAGACATGCCCAGTCCATGGAATAGTTATGACTTAACTGTTGCTTCTGACAGATATATCAAATGTTCAGCGTTGTATCGCACTTAGTATCGGTACAGCCATCTTGCGGCACATCATATAACTTTTTTCCCCACTATCTGACCCTCTTATTTCATGGACTGGTAATCTTGGCCGGTTCCCAGACGGTCAGCGCCATATATCACCGCCTCGCAGAACTAAGGTCTTTTCCAGTGACGTCAGCAGTGGTCTTTCCAGAATCTTTTTAAACCAACATGGTTCATTCTGTCATCGCCTCTTCCGGTCTTCCAATTGGCTACTAATATTCCAATTTAATTTGTCTTAATATTTTTAGGCCATGACTTTTGTTGCGTTGCGCGAGACTTTAAAACAATATAACCCTCAGCCTCAGTATTAAAATTTATCGGACCACCACTCTTGAAAGTAGGCCTAACAAACTCTGGCTCAGCTATCAGTGAGAGATATTCAGAAGCACACTCGAGGAGCGCAGTCAAAATGTACCAGCTGACAGAAATGGTCACAATTTGCAGGTTGCAATTTGACAGTTAATACACGGGTTCAGACAAATGCTGCCAGCTGCTCTTGTCATCTCGGCAGAGGGAATTTACTGGACCTGTCGGTACAAAATTTTTGCGATAGTGCCTACAACATGCACTTACATTTGGCCCATGGACTGTAATATTTGTTCAATAGTTATATCATAGGACACAAAGGTCCATGTGTTGATTACCTGAATACATGTTTTCAGTGCAAATGTTACCAAGCGGGTCGAGCTGTTGGACCGCTGTTGGCATTCTCATAGCAACAATGCCACTCACAAGAGGTGTGATGGCCTGATATGCAAATACGGGGGAATCGTCAGGTCCTCAAAGAGCCTTGTGACGCCTTAATATGCAAATATCAGGGATTAACCATACAGACTTTACAGGGCTTTAGTAATAAGAGCTGGCACTGAGTGGGGGAATCGTCAGGTCCTCAAAGAGCCTTGTGACGCCTTAATATGCAAATATCAGGGATTCACCATGCAGACTTTACAGGGCTTTAGTAATAAGAGCTGGCACTGAGTTACGTCTATCGGAACATGGAATCTTGTTTTATTTTAAGCATTTTATTAGTAAACGCAAATACTAAAGCCCAGACAGGGCTACTCTGACAGCCTCTGTTTGCAGTAGCATACAGCATGCAGGTTAAAAAAGCTACCCTCGAGGTCAAGCCCACCTCGCACAAAGTAGTTTTTTTTTAATATGCTACAATGGAAGCCAGACCCCTGTCCATCAAACACTCCAATTAATTATGAATAATATTTATCAAGCAGTTGATATCTACAGAAAAGACCTTAAGAGTAAAGTTCATACTTCACCTGTCTTTTGTATCTAAAAGTCCACCTTTGACAGTTGAGACGCTAGTGAGATTCAAACTAAGAACTTTTGATTTTCATATCAAATGCCCTGAATACTGATAATTGCTGAGATGCCTGGTAAACTTGTATAATTCTATTTGTGTATACAGCTGAATGCATGCTTAACAACACGAAGTAGTACTTGAATAATACAGTTCAAATGAATGTTTTAAAATGCTGAAAAAAGTATGAGACCTGGTTGATATATTGCCAGGGCATCTCAGAATTCGAGGTGCATGAATATGGGGTTGTGTATCAGGGTTGTCTAGTATTTCATCAAACTGGCATATGATATAAGAGTAAAAGGAGTACTAGCTTACCCCTACGCTCCCGAGGCAGCGGAAATGTTGCGCTTCTAAAGAAGCAACTGATTTTCACGCTGCCAGCTTTGACCGTTTATGATATATTTAGACACCAGATGGCGGTTTATTGTCCACTGAAATAAACATGCGTACGATGTGACAAGCAGCCAATCAGATGCCAATAAACAAACACTCGACCATTGCCGCGCTTCAAGCGCCGTTTGATGAGTTTCCGGCCGAATTTAAATTGCTCCATCTGCATACTTGCATCATCGACCGATTCGATTATGACATTATGACTGTGTTAGCGTAGCCATGTATCTGTTGTCTGCAGAACTGAAACCAGCCGGCGAGGTGTGCACGCAGCCTTTGTTGTTACGTTTCGTTTGAATTACAGCTCACCGGCCGAGCATCCTATGTGCCCAAGGCCCTAAGCAAACCACGTCAGGGGCAATTCTCTCTGAGCCTGTGGCCTGTTTAGACGGTTACGCTGGGGGATGAGCTGTCACTCAAAAAGAAATGAATATGATTGGCTCCGTGTATTCCTCGCTTGGCTTTGTCTTCCAGCACAAAGTTTCATCTGATTGGACAAAAATACAGTGCTCCCCTCTGGTGTTGCAAAGCAGGGTACGAGGTCATAACAAACAGCGCCTTACGATATAGGAAGTAGCCCTATAGGTAAAGCGCTGTGTAAAGAGCGTAGCTTACCCCTACAGGATTGGGGCGACCACACCGAACTCCCTGCTGTGTCGCACTGCAAAAAATGTCGAGTACATGCATATACACTGGGGTGTCCCCACCAAATGCAGCGCTGTGCAGCGCTGCAAAGCAAAATTGAAGAAAGTTAAAATCTCTCTGCTTTGCAGTGCCACAAAAATGTCCAGCCATTTATTAAGTAAAGTATTAGCAGTGGTGTGCAGTGCTGCGCCCCACAGCATTCCATGTTGCTGGGCCTTAATCCTTTACTGTTTGCAGGCCCACTAAAGCCAGGATTGGGGCCAGGTAGGTACTTGTACCTGAACCTAGGTACACAGTTCATAGTACCTGTACCTGGCCAGAGAAGTACCTTGTTCCTGTAAATGTACCTGGAACTAAAATACCTGTCCCTGGTATAAGGTACTTCAGTTTCATGATACTGTATAATATTGGAAGTGGGTTGGGTCAACTGCATGTATGAAGCTGTCAGCCCTGTCAGGGCAGTTACTTACTGTGGTTGGCTTTATATTTGTGAGGCTGAAATTTTGCGATTTCTTCATTTTGAGCGTTTCGCGAGGCTTTCATTTTCGCGATTGTAGCAGAACATATACCATCTAAGCACAGCAGTATACATATACATTGAATTTGTATTTATTTTAGTTTAGAACAAATCCTACAATAGCTCACTCATTTCAGGTTCAGTCATTCACTTATGACTTGTGTAACAGTTTATATATATCATGTGATTACCGCGTGTTTCAATACTGATTAGTTTTCCGATTATATTGTTTCCATAGGTGGGATAATTCTTCCCCTCTTGTTCATCTTTGTTGATCAGGCTTTTTATTCCCGAGGGTTTAATATTCGCGATTATTTAATATTTTCGAATAACGCGAAATTAAAACCCTCGCGATTAAAAAGGCAACCACAGTATCTCAGGCAGCCAAGCCTCTTAAACGGGAAGATCATTGTAGCATAATCAGCACAAGTAAGTGCAGCCAACAAAGGATATGAACAGGGTTGCTGCATGCTCATGTAGATAGTTTAACAATTCGGTTTAGGGACATATCGGACTATGGCCGCAAACCGACCATGTCAGGCGTCAGTGTCCAGTTGCAGGCGATTTTGGCCGCCAGCTCAAGTGAGCCACAGACTGGCACTGACTCTGCCTGGTCAACTGTACTGGCAGCAGTGTGAACCAGAGAACACCATTTTTGGCTGCAGGGACCAAGTTGATATAAGCATGTCAGTAAAAACTGAGTATTTCTTTTGGCTCCTATTGCCTTCATCTGCGTATCACAGAACTGAGGGGAACTTTCATTATAATTTCAAGAAACTTCATCTTACTTGGAATTTTCAGTGCTGCCAGTATTTATCTTCTGTTTCTGCCATTTCTATAAAAAACTAATTTTTTTTCACAGACAGACACAGGTATCACTTTTTAATATTATGCTTATATATAAGTTATAACTTACACATGTATTTAAAATGGCTGATATGTCCCTATACTGCCTAATATATACACAGAACCCTGGTGAAGGGTAAAAAGTGAAGAAAACATATTATACCCCTGAACTCTAAACTCAACTTTGTATATCTATCATTTTACCAAAGGCAGTCTGGCATATTTGTAAGGCCTTTTTTTTATCATGAAGACATGGGGAGTAATTATTCATTACTTAATAATATTTCATATTCTGCCATTATTTATACAATAATTCATTATCACAAAACTAGATCAAATTCATGCATTTATGATAAGTTCAATTGGCTTTGAATGTGCCTGTACCTAGGTACTCTACAAAATTGCTCTACCTGTACCTGATCATTTCCCCAGTACATGTACCTAGGTATTTTCACATGTTTCCTGAATAAAGCCCCCTTGGTAAGATTCTCTGACGTTACACATACTGCATATTTATTTTCAGATCTAAAGATTCCCTTCAACCTAAAGCAAACCCTCTCTGTAGGAAATATTGAAAAATTTGGTAAAGATACAAAAGATGAGTAAAATATTTTTCTGTGATGTAAATGTAAAGAGTGCCCGAATATTTCCGAAATCTAATTTAAATGTAAACTGGAAAGGGTTAATCATAACATTGCAAATTTTCTTGAAAATCTGTACATTTTGAAAATTCAAACTGTTACCAGTCAAATTTAAAAGTATCATAAATTGGTAATCCAATATAGTTTGAATGTGCTGGATGTCACATTAAAAGAAGTACTGTGCTTTAACAGTTTAATTCCTTACCATAACATAAATATACAAAAACCCTTCTATCACTGTATGATGACATGATTACAAATTTCTTGATCCTGTCTGAAGCCTGTCAATACATCAAAGGTTGACAGGTTTAACTTTTGACAGAATACATTGAAAAGAAATAAATTGAGACACATTTTGATTCATATTATAAAGACATTAAGATAATGACTGTCAAGTGATAACTCCCTCTTGTTGAACTGAACTTGGTCCAGTATTTATCAAGTTCTTTTTTTTTCAAACAATGGTCAATGCCATGGTGACCCCTCTGGTATCAGACTAGTTTTGCACTGATATAGTTCTAAGCATCCTCTTGCAAAACCCAGACTTGTAAAAAAATGAATAATTTCTTCTTTATTCATTCAAATACTCAACTCGAGTACAACACGCAACATGTGACAGACATCAAAACAGTGACAGGCAAGTGACAGGCCTTTCATTTCCAAACAGGGCATGACCACAGCCTCCTGGGCGATGACCTGTTTCTGGAGTACTCGGTCCCAATTAGACATTTAAAATGTAAAGGCTGGAGATCATAATGGTTCGGTTATTTGATCATTCTTGTTTTAATGATCAGTATGTATGACAGTTCTATCTCCCAATCACTGTCAACTGTGATCTGCCGATTTAACCCGGCTGTTCTTAACGGGAGACCGGGTCGGGTGATTTTGACATTTTTCAATGAGTTACTATGCGTCACTGTGGTCAATTATAATAATTCATGGTTAATACCTACCGCATATAGCACCTCTTCCCCGTAAGTCACGTTTTATAGAATAACTTGTAATTATTATAGCTGCCACAACGTTCAAAACAACATAATCCAAGTTCAGAATTGCTTCTTCCTTCTGCCAATGGCGGTTGGTCCATTAACACATTTACTGGTGGTCCGCGAAGAAAAATAAACCCAGAAATTACAGTGTTTTCGAATAAAACCAATTGAAATTATTTTTCTCTGCCCATCTAAAAGACAAGCAAATATATCTTTTAATGTTAAGAGTATTTCAAAGCGACTTAAGTAGACTTTTGGAAATAGGGTTTAAAAAATAGCCCCGATGTGACCGGAAGTACCGGTGGATGAATATGCGGAAGTCGAACCCATTACCAGAAAGATGCCACATAAAGCATTATGCTGGAAGTGGGAGGGGCTGATGACTAACATCGCCTTATCATATTGACAACTGATCTAAGGATGACACCCGCTGTCAACGTGTTGTGACATCTTCTGATTATTTCCACGAGAAAACTGCCACGTTTCTTTGCGCACGCCAAGCATTAATTGGAAAAGCCGGCAATTTTTGCATTTAACCGTATCGGAGAACCATACATTGTACATCAGATTACAGCTGGGCTCTGGTCGGATCCGTCTGATCTGATATATGATCCAGCAGGGGGCGTTCTGTGAGGTGTCAAATCACGTTATTAACACAGATTTAATCAATAATACAGTCACCCAAATAACCAGTCTCTGATTTATGCTTGAAAATACAGAGCTACATACATGGGAGTAATTAATTAAAATTCACTCAATAATTAAAATTCATAGATTAATAGTTCCTACTATAAAATTTAAATTCTTATTAATTTATTTATTTATTATTAAATTTCAAATATATTCTATTTTTTATTGATAAGAGCCCATTTGCATGACTTTTAAAGCACACAGAGGTCCAGCGGGGTTTAAAATTGTAATCGACCGCTTAGTACGGCTTAATTTTATTGGAGAATCATGAACATGTTATCCACACCGGAAAAGCTGTGCATGTGGATGTAAGTAGTTGTCAGAGGCACAGACAGTATATTTGATATTAAACTAAAATACAAATAAAAATCCAGTAAGAAAGAGGTAGGAATAAAAAATCTATATTTAAGATTTAATAATATGCAAGTTAATTATTTATGGTAAATTAAAACAGTGCTTCCAGATTTCATTTAAACTGTAGTGAAGCATACTGATCGAGTTATAGTTGGAGTGGGCCTGACAGTAAAGCATAGACATGTGATCTGTTATAAATAAACTTGGTATGCGATTCTAAAAGCAATTGATTTATTAAAACTGCATGACCCTCCAAAACCTACTGTTGTTCAAATGTCTGCCACTAGGGTCATAAGTTTCTCTAGAGACTGTTTCTGTGGTTGACCTTACGTAAACAATGCATTTATAACGTAAGCGGAATGAGGAAATATACAGGGAAGAAAACACACGTTGCTATAACGGTCACGCACTTAGAAAGGTTAATGAGTACAGATGATCAGTGTAAGCCACACCAAAGGCGATTGAATCCCTATTTATAATAAAATCTTCATATCTCCAATGTTCTTAGAAATACTACGACGGAATCAGGTCAAACGACCCAATAATTAAACGGTTATACCGAGTTATCACTTGTTATATGTACTTGTCACAATACAAGTAATAGCACGGTATGACCGTTTCCGTTATTACAATTTTTGCCCTGTACAAGCATCCCGAAAATTGTCCTGTATAAAGCAGTGGTTGAAGCGAAGGAGATAAGAACGTCTGAAGTGTATAAATGCTGCGTCAAGAGTGTACAGGGAATTTAGCAGGATAAAACAAATGCAGGACATTACTAATATTTTATAGTAAACTTGTATATGAAACACTTTGATGCTATGCTGTTGATGTTTATGACAATTTAATTACCGATTCAGCATACCAGGAAATAATAAGAACATGATTAAATTCACGTACATGAGTCATGGCATTTTAAAATATTTAAACAAGGTAAGATATTCGTGCTTAATTTGAATCATGGCGATTATTTATGGTTCAGATTTTTAACGTTAGCCGTCATAAAACCTTTGTTTTATAATTAAAATAAAATAAATTCGTCAAAAGATAAATTTTATCCCCTGAGCCCTTTATTTTTTCGATAATATATTTACATTATATGGTTGAACAGAGTGTTGGTCGTTATATATCTTTATTGTTCTTACACGCCATACCTGATCGCTTTAAAGTTACAGATCGTGCACAATTCACTTCCAGCTTACATAAACGCTCAAGAATGTTCGCGCTATTTAGTATTTTCGTCATTCAAATGAATAAATAGGACATTCCGAGAGGCTCCACCGGCAGAGTAAATTCAGAATCCAGATTGAGTCTCATGTTTAGATTGGAGTCCAAAATTATTCATTATTTTGTGCTTTTTGCATTTCTAGATATATTTCGGCAGCTAAAATATGTTTCAGGATTAAAACCTGTGTTTTTTTATCGCCTGCAAACACAATAGTCTATAGTGATTATGACTCACTCCTATACCTTATATATATGTTCTTGCATAGCTATTCCCTATGTATACTACTTTCAGTCTACCATTTACCACTGAAAGCGCTCACGGAGCTTTTATCCGATGCTACGCGCCACTGGATTTACTACATGGTAAGTGTGGACAGTGTCTTAAAACCTAGCGCCATTTTGGCCCTCTGTCATGACAACAGACAGTTCCCAAAGAGCGTCAGAGTGCCTTAATATATTATTTGGAGGGCCATTGTGTAAGGTTCTATGATGATGCAAATATTTTTGTCACTTAAAATAAACCAGACCAATCGTCAGCTGTTTTAGTATACTTTCGGACAACATCTACCATGTGTGAGAAAACATCGTTTTGACTAGTTGGGTTTGGTTAATACCCCTGCATGCTTGTTGCATTTCTTACCGCATGAACCCCAGCGTGTTCAACACGGGTTACTGGACGATGGCCAACGTGTACGCCACACAGCAATAGGCTTGTTACTAAAGAGATGGAAATACACTTTGGTGTGTGAGCTCACATGTACTCTTTTGTGTTAATCAATCACTCGCAGCATAAATTTAAGATTACCAACTGTTTACCATGGTTGTCTGATGCAACAGGATGGATGGCTGTCAGAGTGCGTTCTAGTCTATGTCTCGTATCACGACTCAAGTAAGGCTAACCAGTCTACTGAGTTGTGTATTCACTGCTACGCATAGGCTATGAATGTTGGAAAAATTTGAACCGAGGAATTTAGACCGACTGTTGCGAAACACTATTCTCTTCATGTATACGGTGATCCTTTCCTTAAAGTTACTGCATGGACCCTTTGATGAAAATAGTATTTTATCAAATCAGTCTACAAAACCCATAATAAGGTAAAGTAAACTTATTACCACCTCCGCCAAGTGGCGAAGCACCATATTTTCCCTTGGTTGGCTGGTTTGTATGTCACCAAACTTATTCAAATTGGTTATTAATGGATTTGGAGAAATTTTGTGGAGAGTTACATTTTTTATTCCAAACAGGTTCGAATGCAGGATTTGAGAATAAGAGGGATATATGATTTCCTCACATATTGTAGAAACATTTAGCTGCAGTGGCGCAATCTGAGTTAGTGTACATTATTATCCAAAATTGGCATCTGATTATCTAAGGGCTTATTCTTCTATAACCTAATAACCTGGCAAATTAACTCTCTGCCAATGATAACAAGTTCATTCATTTGTTTTAAAGGGCGCCTTTCTTATGAAGCTTACTTTATGTACCATGTTGGTGAACCACGTGACACCGGAAATATCAGGCGTCCTGCCTGGGATATACACGTAGGCTGAGACTACATATCTGGTTTTGGACTGATATACATTAGTAGTCCGTTGCTTACCCAAATGTAAAAAAACATCTGAAGCACAATAAGTCACCGTGAATTTTAGAAAACGTGATTAATATGATGATTAACGTTTTTGGAGTATTTTTTTTTCTCTCGCAAAACGAGAGGTCACTGGGTGCAGAATAAGGGTGACTTTTAAGAATGCTATGTACAGCTTTACTGTCACCAGACACCAGCATCCGCCGTCGTCCCGGAAACCGCAAGGTCACTGTCTGGTAGTCACAGTAACAAGCTGACTCAAAAAGACCCAGAGATTAAATGTATCTAGGAAAATATGACAGGCTTAAAAATGTATTATAATTGACAGTGAAAATTACAAAGTAATGCCTTTGTTTCTACTAAATAAAAGTTTGGCGTGTGTTCTTCTTAACCATAAACGAAAGTGTTTTTTTAATGGGTTTCTTAAATAAAATGCTTTTTAATTAATTTAAAAAATACTGCTTATTTCTCTAAAGGCAAATGTCGAACACTGTTTCTTGAACTTACAATACCTATATATTTTGATATTATTATGACTGATAACTTCTACATATAATTTCATCCAATGCATTTAAATAACCAATAACCTTGAAAACAAATGATTTATGAACACGGAAAGACTCTGATGATGCCCTTATCTTTTGGTAATAATCCTAGATGGGCGTGGTTGCGCACATATGTATTATAATCGGTTATCGTCCCTTTCTTCATTCTTTAAAATTGGAAAGCCAACAGTATAATTCGTGGTGTCAGAAAAAATAAATTTACCAAATAATACAATCACCGACTCCCAGATGGCGCCGCTGGAGTCCTGGCGCAGATGTGCCTATTACACATGGTGCATCATTCACACACAGGCAAGTTATCCAGTTAATGCCAGGGATAAACCTCTGCCAGCAATCATGAGCACTTTTAGGCCTACATCGAGCTACTTTGAATTGTAAATTAAACTAATTAAGTTCATGTAAATACAGTAAATGGAGCACATAAAGAGCATGTATCGACAAAATTCATGCCAAATATAACCAAAATGAATGTATTTTATCGTTTAATAAATATAATTTAAATTTTGCCAAACCTTAGGATAGATAGTTTGTGGTGTATTGTCCATGATGCGGCACGGTAAACGTAAACAGAAATGTATGCATTTGCTGGCTAGCTGATAATGCGTAATTGACCTATTTCCAGAAATATTCATTAGGCCTATGTAAGTGAAATATAATGCAGTGATGACTGTTGCGGATGATTTAGGGGTTTGACCGTTAAAGTATGCCAATGTTACAAGTGATCAGGGATCGATGGAAGACTACATGTTTTTTTGAGAACTCTCAATGCAAGTGGATAAAAAACCAGCAAAAACGGTCAGGACAACCTTTTATTGTCTCCGTCACACATTTCAAATATATTACAATTAGGTATAAGGTTTAAGAAATAGGGTATTTTGTTTCTATTATATGTTAAATCTAAACCAGATTGAGATATATAATACTTTATAGTGATCTCAGAAATGGAACCAAAGTCTATAATTCTCACTATTATTATAATTCATTTCCGATATATAAATATTATTTTCTGGATATCAGGGGGGGTTGATATATTTACCTCTCCCCCCCCCCCCCTTTAGGGGGGGGGGGGTATTTATCTCCATACCCCTCATAATGACGCCCCAGTAATGAGTTATCATTCCCGATATGCATTAAACTTTGCTGAACCGTTTATTCTCATTAACAGCACCTTAAATATGCGTGCACACGCTGAGTCACGCTTCAAGCTGATAGTGTAGAACAAACCTTTCATTGACAGCCCATAAGGGGTCACGATTACGAGAACCCAACAATAGTGTGTTATATAGCTACAAGATGGCGCATGAGAAGTGACGGCACAACGAGTTAATAAGACACCGGGTATGTTGTTGTTCATCGATTGCATTGTCCATTAACCGAATGTGAGCTTGCTGCATTAAATTCTGAGGTATTTTTTTTGGTAGAATGTGTGTGTGTGTGTGTGCGCTCGCACGCGCGTCTGTGAATTTTTGCCTGAGCCTGTGTGAATGTAGCTCTATAATGCTGTGTTTTCATGTGCTCGTATTTGCGCACATGCATGAATACCCACTATTCACGATTTTGTAACTGTGGTATTTCAATAAGTCCACCAGTGTATATGCGTATGTGCGTGAAAATCGCTGCATAAGCGATTTTTATGTATAGGGGCTGTGTGAACTCAAAGTTGAAGGGGAAAATGGCGTTTTTTTTAAAGACTGGATAGATCCAAAATACGACTTTACACCTCTGCTAGTTCATGCACATACGCACACATGTTAACAAATCTTTAGGCGTTTTGTCTCGTGTTCTTTGACACAGGTCACAATACACAGCCGTTGACTTTTTTGTAAATACTTCCGAATTTCAAGATGAGTCTTGCTTTATACAGATATATCATTAAGTGTTCTGTTTTTGCATCTGCCTTTTTTTCCTAGTGTTTGAATATCTCGATGACTGTAAGACGGTGATGAAGAAGCACAATCGCCACACACACACACAAACACGCTCATCGACACATACAGGCATTGTTTTATATATTTACAGAGAAAGTTCATTTTTTTTTATTTTCTATAATGAAAATGATTGTACGAAGCAATCCTTATATCAAGAGACACAATTCAACATCAAGGTTACCTTGCAAAGGGAAGCCAATGTAATCTATATGGTCAATATCAGACAGTGGTCGGTGGGAACTTTTGTCACGGAACTCCTCTGTGGCCAAGCCCAGGATGTGCACGTTTTCGTCTTCAATTGTTGGGAACTGTCATTTTCCTTAATTCTCTAATTAATCTAGAGGTATTCCCAATAATTTTCGAAGGGGCTATCGAAGCGCCATCTGTCGGCAACTACGATCGTGTATCAAGACAGAGAAGTTTGTTATTCTACGCCCTTTGTTCCGACCATTAGCTGACAGGACTATTTTGTTCCGCCACAAGCAGTGCAAAATCAGGACACGCAGTTTCAGATGAGTTTCCCCAATCTGTCGATTTTTTGTGTGATATGTTTACATTTTCTGAGACCCTTAGAATCAAATATTAAAAAAATGTTAGTGTTTCTAAAGGGAAAACATACACGATTTGATTATAATATATTAATAAAATATGTGATCAGCAGGGTTTGAAATGAGATTTTGTATTATCTAATGCTTATTGATTTACAAATTATCTTTAAGCATTATATTCCTATGGCCTGTGCAATAACATGTTAACCTGTCACGGGTATGTTGTTACGTTATCTATTAAATGCAAGATACTTTAACCAATCTTCATTTTAATAAACTGCAATCTGCTGAATTTTGGATGAAACTACACTGGTCTTCAAGTGAAATACATGTATAATGAACAGGTCGGCTAAGCTAGTGATTATTACAAATGAAAATACAGATTGTTGCGGATTAATGAGTCATGGATATAAGAATTATTTCAAATTTTTAATTTCCAAGTAAACAAATGGGTGGGGAGCTGTAGAGGACTGCTGTGGGCACCAAATCGGATCAAATTCCTCAGCATTAAAAGAAAAACAATGGAGTAATTGTAAAATATATATAATTTTATAAAGAGTCGCCCTTTGTCGCGCATGCGTCAAATACGAGTTCCTGTATTCATATCATATCCGTGTCTACATATCATTCCATCCATCAAGGTAAAGCTATCGTCCTCCAGAGGGCGCTAAAGCATCCACAAGAACCAAAGCACGTTGATTTAAACCTCAGATACAAGCATGTAAAGCTAGTTCCATGCATTTATCGCCGTATAAAGAATGAAAAATTTGGTTCAATAACCCAATTACCGGAAAGAGAGGTAAGTTCAGTTGTACTGGAGTACCGAAAGAGGGAACAAGGTGTCCAAGAAATAATGTGCAGGGGTTCCTTTGCACTCTGAAATATCTTCGAGTCCATATTCCAAGAGATAGGTTTCGATGCACCGATCTTCACCAAACTTCAGTAAGAAATCTTATCTGGACCTATGGAGAAAATTGCGCATAATCCAGTTTTCCATGAATAGACGTTTCCACTTAATTTGCGACACCTGTTGGTGAAGACTAACATATCGATTGTTCGGGTCTGGTTCATTGACAAAAAGCGGTCAGTTATATAGTCATATATATGAAATTACTAAAGAAAGAAGCCACTTTTAAGTGGTTCCTGTGAAAGTCCTGGGTTGTATCTGAGACCGCTGGACAAAAATCTGTGATGGTGGTTCAAATAAGGTCCAGCAGACGACCATGAAGCGTAGTGCGCATGTGCGCGGAAAGGTGAATTGCGAATTTCTCCATAAATAACTTCATGCAATGACGTCATTGACTGATATTTGAGGTATAATATAAAAATCCACCGTTTCTGTTCATGTATTCATTATGTTATATCTGCCTAGGCCGTTGTCACTAAATTCCCCTCCATGGCGCGGGAATATCTTCCTGTGCTTGGCATCACGTCTAAGTTGTTTACGGTAATCCTCGCTTGTCATATCGCCGATCGTTTCTGGGTCTTCCGCCCTCTGTTTGCTAGAGCTGCAGCCCATGGTTTGTGTCTGGAAATAAATAAAATTATAATTTACTAAATATGTACACAGAAGCGGAACCGAAAGGGGGGGGGGGGGGGGGGTCGCGTCCGCCCCGCCCCGCCCCCTTCAAACGCCGCAACCTTTTTTTAGGGTTTCAGACCAATTTTTGAGGCCTGAATCCCCCCTCCCTCCCCCTCTTTCGGACCTGGGGACCTCTTTTAGGGCTTTATCATTAGTTCTCCCGGGTTGGACCCCTCCCCCATTCCTTAATCCTGGATCCACCCCTGCTATATTAAGGACTTGTATTAGGAACATTTATATATGTATATATGTACTGATGTATATGACAAAACAATCCATCAAACGTGATCAAAATCTTATATTAGGATTCTCAACTTATAAATTAATTTGCATATTTTTCATAAATAACAGCATATATATATATAATATATATATATATATATATACAATTAATATAAATATATATATATATATATATATATATATATATATATATATATATATATATATATATATATATATGACAATAAGCTTAAAAGTAGTACTACAGTACTTAGTACACAACATTATATAGTGATAATGTGTCTTTACACCAGTAGACGGACTTGTTGGTGGTGACGTTCTAGTGTAAATACCAAATATTTAGTCCAATCATCTATATATAGATACATAGAGTGATAGCACTATTGTTACTTTTTATCACATAAAAATAATAAATCAGTCTTATAAGCTCGGTTAAAGCTGCAACAAAAAGAGACAGTGCAACAGCTGTGCTAAAATAACCCGAGTTGTTTATATATATCATGTATCAGGCAGCTCGGACGAGTACAGGATTGTCCAAGTGTTTGTACGCCTGGTGCTTGGTGTTGTGGGGACTTGAACGGATTGGATGTCAGAGAATTTAGGACACAGGGGTACGTGATTAGAATACATTAGCCTGAGGTCATATTTGTTTGGGATAATGCACAATTGCATCTTGAAGAATGCTTACATTGACACCCTTTCGGAACATATGCTATTTTAATAGAAGGTACCAGTCTATTGATGGCTGCGGTCGTTCATCAGTTACGTGTGAGGGGAATATATAATGAGTAAAAAACCTCTAATTATTTATTCATTAAACTATATATTAAGCCCCGTGTATAAGCTGACATCTACTGGACCATAAAATGGGGGAATGTAGCCCACCCATTACGAGCATGCGCACTGCGAGTGACTGTCGTCTGGTGAGTTCGCGTCTAATGAGCCAGCGGGCTTGTTAGCCTACATCAAGGCGTTTATTATAATCTATATATCAGCTAATTTAGCTTCAAGATTACATTAAACAGAGACATACCATAAACTCCGAAAGAACCCTCGTTGTAATAGAAAAAAGGAGTTTTATCATTATTTTAATCATCTGAGATTTAATAAATACTTTCTTGTTTTCGATTCGATGGACCCGAACACATTGTTTCAGTCGTTACCGATAGCTGTCGCTTGTGTTTATGGGAACCGCCTATTACTATATGGTCTGTGCATCAGCTTCTGTACGCTTCCAAATTCCTGGACTTGGAACGGTTTTCGTCAGGACATAAAAATGTTACTGAAATGTTAGGACTGCACCGGTTTGGTGATATATCCATGTGCAAAGACGCCTCCAGCGGTCTATGTGCTAGCATTCCTTATGTAACACCCATAGAAAGAAATTACATCTAAAGCAGTATTGACTTTGTTTAAAAGATATCTAATCTACTCAATCCAGTTACTATTATCAAATAAACAACAAAATGAAAGAAAAACTATAGGGTTTGCATCTGTGAATAAAGTAATGTGAAGGCTTGAAGGAACGGCCCATTATCAAACCGCAGCTATATATTTACATGAGTCACAGACTCATTCAAAGCAGGGATATTAATGAATGATCTAAGTGGCTATATTATCCTTTGCACATGGCCAAAAAAGACAAGATACAATAAGACCCGTGTCGCTTATTCAAATGTGTTGAAAATGATGCTCCTTAATTAACTTTAATGGACAACTTTATACAACCTTTATTTTGATAAAACGAAACATGCACGTATATCTGGGAAAAAAACATGAGAGGTGTCACGTGACCTGATGACAGTTGGCACGGCAACACACAGGTGCCGAAGGCTTTAAACTTTTTGTCAATGTGATAGTGACCAGCCCATTATTGTCCGAAACAGGCGCTGACTAGCTCCATAGTGCTTGTCCGTCAACGCCATGTATGTATTTTGAGATTTTCAAATTTGTATTTACTTTCTGGTATATCATACTATAGAACGGCATTCTTATGTTATCATTAACGCCAGAGAGAGAGAGAGAGAGAGAGGGGGGGGGGGGGGGAGGGGATCTATGGGATTTGGGATATAGCTAGATTTAGGTAAAATGCCACTTGGTCTTTAAAATTATAATTTTATATTTGAACTTTCATTTTTTTCCTTAAAGGGGCCCAATCACCTATCTGACCTTTATGAACTAAAGGTAATCCCTTGGAGGTTTTATAAAAATAGGCTAGAAAAAGTGGATATAACTGCACACAGGCTGCTTGTTTTGTTTATATCAATGTGTTTATAATATGTTAGGGCCCACCAAAATAATCAAAACAAATTCAACAAGAGCATCCGGCGGGAAGTCAGATAAGCATGAGCACTGCAAATGGCGTTTTGCAACAAGTAAGCTCTCTACCTCCGCATATATGCAACCTACCATCTTAGGTTACACGTTTTTCCCGTTTGTCAACATTGCTATGTTTACAAACATTTTGTTGATAAACAAGTTCATACATCCTTAATGGAGGCCTTTTAAGAAATTTTCATTACCAGAATTACCCTTAGATCATTACTATATACACAGAGGAAGCCAGAACTCACAAATTCTTTTTCAGAAGGTAGGTGAATGGGCACCTTTAAAATATTTTATCAAGAGCCCAAGTATATACATTTATATACACTGTATATGGATGCTGATAAAATTACAAACTGAAGTTTTCAGACTTATCACACATCGCTAAGTTAACATTCAAGGCCAATGGCTAGACTTGTATCTTGCGCATCTAAATCCTTTACTGTTGCCATAGTATTCAGAAATGTCATAATAATTACTTTTTTGTGTTATACTGCTATAATTTCCCTGATTGAAGGTCATATACCATGAAAGCACAGAAACGTCTTTATTATCTTTTTAATATTATATTATATTATTGTTTAACTTCCCAAGCGGTTACTAGAATTTGCACAGTCCGAGTGGGTCAAACCAAGAAGGCTTAAGGGAAAGAGTGAGCACTCGGACATCAAAGATCGTTGGCCAAACTGACCTCCGAACTTTATTGCTATATCGTAATGTCCTGGCCGTGATCGACTATTGTACTTGACTATACATTGTACTCCCAAGGAGTTTATATAACAACAGCAACATATAACGTCAGCAACATTCGACATGGCCAGACTCGCAGTTATAACTCCATTTGTTATAAACTCCTTGCTTAAATCTTTTTGGTCAAATGATAAACTGGGCTGAGAGAACAAAATGCGTTCAGTACGGATCATATATACTTAGCGCGAGATTTGCAATGGAGATTCTAAAAAATCACAACGTTTTTATACTATATAGTTATAAATTGAGTAAAGTTATCGTTTACATCGATACTAAATTTATGCGGCATAATATTTTCACATAATACGCTTGTACAATACAAATAAGTATGACCTATAGCTTTTTCAAAACATCTGTAATATTACATATAACTGACAATATGATGTTATACTGCACAGGGACTTTATATATAGCTTCTGAGCTACAGGTACAGTTACATAGCTTTCCGGAGGAGAGGGGTGGCGTATGTTGTTGTTTTGGGGAGTAATTTTAGAAAACTGGGTGCATATGGGTGGGGAGGTATATAGCAGTACCTTGTCCTTGATCATGAAGTGCATGTATTGCGCAATGACATTTCAAGGGGATACACAGTGGCGTCAATGTATCTTTAGGGTTGCGGGTGTGACTTGCATATATATATATATATATATATATATATATATATATATATATATATATGCCCCTGTGGATAAATAGGATCTTAATAAAAGAAACGGTTCGGGGGGGGGGGGGGGGTGTCAATATTCTTGCACAGATAAACATACATGTGCGATTTATATACCTGACTCTGGTCTGCAGAAGAAAATGGTGCAGTCGCAAAAACCAGCCCTGCTGTTCGGTATTAAGCATACAGTGATGAATAGGACTCGAGTCCGGACTTGGACTCGAAGGTCCTGGATCCGGACTAGTATACGCGGAGTTGGAGGTATAAGTACTCGAGAAATCAGGTCGAGTCCATTTAGAGTCCAGTAGAAAAAGCTCTGTGACATGCTATACATATTAAGACATATATGCGCAAACTTTCATCAGAATATTAGCCATGAAAATTAGACTATATAGTAACCAAACTTTAGTTCAGCATCGGAAGCTAAAGGTAATTTAACATTCAAATTAAGACCACGTATTAACTATTTTTAACTTTACACATACATGGTAATCTTAAATATCAATTTAAAATTTCTAATCAAGGAGATTTGAATTGGATTCGGACTTGTACTCGGCTTCCAAGTGACTCGGAAGACGGTGGACTTGCACTAGAACCTCAAGGACACGGTTTTGCACTAGCTCGGACTCGGGTGTTGTGGACTCGACTACATCACTGCAAGCTTAATTTAAATCTATTTCCCACACTTTTTACATCGAATAAGACGCCCCGCTAAATCTGCCGATGCTTCTTTGTTTCTTGTAGTAGTGCTGATATGCGTAGCAAATTTCGTACTCGAGTCATCTATTGGTTTTCCCCGATTCCGACTCGAGTACTCGTTACCATGGCTACCTATATAGGAGAAACATTTATAGTGAGGGGGAAAAAAATACTCAAAATGGGAATTTTAATGTATTTTAGTATATTTCACCCCTGAGTTTAAAGCATATATGGAGGTATAGTGCATGGTTTTATATTTAACTCGTGTAAAGGGTGTGCAATGTAATGTACACATACACTCTTTTTGTATTTATTAACTCGGTTTGAAATACATTTACTCGGTCTACATTGACTCAGTTTTATCTAATTTTATAAGTATAAGTACACATGACTTATAGTGACAATTCTTTACGTCCTCCTTTCTTCCTAACATGCATATACATAATAATTAAGAATTAAAAAGTTGATCAATGATCTTATATTAAGGAGTTCTATTATAAAAGCATGTGTATACTTGTACTCCCCTCGCAGTCTGTATATATGCATGGTCAACTGTCCCGTCTGTATTTTACCCACAGGTCAATGCACACGCACATACACAGAAATGTACATAAGTATACGGTTTTCCCTTCTCTCTCCTTGGTGATACAGTAAATGATGTATAAAAAGACATTCCATGTGAAATGGGACTTAATTGAGCATCCGATCATATAGTATATACTTACCTTTTTGTATCCAACGAAATAGGGGTTTGATCCCAAAGTAACTGACTCCAGTACGAAACGGGCCCCTCTACCTCCCTCCCACGCGGAGCCTTGGTGAACGTCTGTACGGCCGTAATACGACCGCTTGTACAGATACAGCTAATGCTGAGCGAGAAGATAATTGATATCAAATGGTGTACAATATGATGTCTTTACATACGCGCTGAGAGAGCAGCCGGCGGAAGAAAGAATGCGTGGCACTCACTGCCAATTGCTCCCTGCCTCGCGTCCCAAGATAACTCCCAACCCATATTATACGGTAACAACAGAAATGTTCACACGGGTTCACACGCTAGGCCTGCATGACAGGCAGGCTCTAACATGTACACTGGATTGGTTTTGTTTATCGAGGGCTTTATCATAACCATTTGTTACAGGTATAATTAAATAGATGAATAATTAAGCCTGTTAACCAAGCCTATTAAGATTTGAATAGGAGTTTTCATACGCAGAGATCACATAATCGCTTGCTTTAACAAAGTTCCCCCAGTCTCTTTGAAACGACGAGGGTGTAAATACATATTGAAGTGTTAATTTTTCATTTGCCTTAATTTAATGTAACCTATTTTGTTCAAACACACGCGCGCGCATTCACATGCTCGATCGCGTCTAACCCAAATAAATCAATACATTCCAAAAATACCATATATTGTTATACATTGTTCCTGAACGTATATATATTTTTCTTTTCTGCCTGTCACACCCTTACACACACACACACACACACACACACACACATATATATATATAAATATATATATATATTCGCCCTGTGTCATCCCAGTGTACTAAATCGCTGCATCACTGTACAAATAACATTATTTTAGGCGCAGTCTATGTGTTGTAAGCAGGATATTAGGTCAGATGTATCAGGTTCATCGGCTGACATTTGTATAT
The DNA here is from genome assembly GCA_026874595.1 of Sipunculus nudus. Lineage (NCBI taxonomy): Eukaryota > Metazoa > Annelida > Sipuncula > Golfingiida > Sipunculidae > Sipunculus > Sipunculus nudus. The sequence goes on from CM049319.1 coordinate 15,573,428, forward strand.
GCTATGTCTACGAGTAGCTTCACTGTAAATTAAACGGAAATACTTTATAGTCATGATGCCGCGAGCATGCATGAGAAGACAAACTAAAATAAACTCGATACTAGCCTATAAATTGAGTCATATACAGTGTATACAGACAGATACGTCGTAACTTATCTCCCACTGTAATCTGAGTGTTGGGCGTGATCAAAGTGTTATTCCACTCTAACTTTGCTATACACATCTCCTTGCCACCATGCAGCCTCCCTCCGCGCATACATTCTAGCCTGGACGCTGTCTCTGGAGTACTCTCGTGTCGCTTCCCCGTACCCTTATCGTACCCTGAGGGTTCATATCTCCCATGCAGTTTCTCGAAACCGGTCATGGGGGCTGCCATTTGGATACACACTGAAGCCTGGATGTCACCGGTCACAATTATAGGTATGCCGTTAGCAGGTTATAGTTTGTCGTATTGCACCAGTATACCATATACAAAATGTGACTTTTATTCATATATGTAGGAGCAATAGCCCATGAATCTTTCACATTTAAATTTCAACTTCTTAATTTTGCAGTGATGATAATATTACAACTGAAACATGGTATTAACAGATCGGAATCTCAATTTAAAGACATTCAGGGAGTCGTGTAAAAATGATTATCTTCATTTGTCACTTGATAATTAGAGAAATCTGGGTTCTTATATTCATTATATTCTTATATTCAAAAAAGTAAAAAAAAAAGGTTTTTTAATGGTGTAAAATCATGATTTCAAGTGACTTTTCCAAATCGTAAAAAAGTCAACATATAGATTCGAATGCTTTCAACAGCTCCATAATTACAGAATCTTTAGCCTATACGTTAACAAACGCAATTCACAGTTTTTGAATATATAGCCATTTGAACAAGTTTTTTTCCACGAAAGTGTCAAAATTATGCCTGTATGAGAAAGTTTTGGCCTGTATTGGTTCAAGTGACACGAGAGCTTATATATATATATGTATTTAACTGTGCAATACCTAATCCTTTGCGACCATGCAAGTACAGACAGACGACGCTAAATGAAATGTATTTTTAAACTGCAGAAGATGATGCATGCATTCCTTAAAGTGATGTATCACCTATATGCATTAATCATACTGGATGGTGATAAATGGTGGTGTAATGTGAACTAGCATAACAACAGCGCGACTAATTGATTTCTCGCTTGTTTCCTCCTCGTATGACATTCTCACCTGTCTCCGTGTCTAACAATCGTGATAAATTTAGTTGAAATAGGGATGACTAAGTTCTTAAGCACCAGTAATTGTATCCGCCAAAATAGAGTTTTGCGAATACTATGTTTTCAGTTGGACGCCGCCGCCGCCGCATAGGTTTCCGGAGAACTCCTCCGTAAGCACTGGGCAGAATTTTTTAAAATTCGAAATTTTGATGGGGTCACATGTGAACTGCTGCGCCCTCATTTTTGGTTGACCTCTGACCTTTCCTCTCTGCCAAGCGCCCATTTGTGCGTCTGTTTCCACACATAAACCTACTTATCTCGGTAACCGTTTGACCGATCAGGCTAAAAATTTTGCACAAATGTAGCCCTTGGATAGCTTTATAAAATACACTAAAATGGTGGCGCGATCTGCAACCATTTTTGCACAGCGTCCGTATGTTCATCTGCCTTGTGATAAAATTACTCATATCTCTGCATTGGTTGGACTTATCCACCAGAAATTTTGCATGTGTATACATCCTGGATATCTTTCTTGATTTTATGAGAGGTGGCGCCACCTACATTCACGTTCAGGCTGAAGACATCCAGGCTTATATCTCAAGACGTGTTTGACATATCATATTGAAATTTTGCATGTCTATAGATCTCACATAGCTCTTTATCATACGCAAAACTGGTGGCGCCACCTGCATTGATTTTTGCACAGCGTTCGTTTGTTTGTCTGCCGTTGGATAAAATCACTCATATCGCGGCAGTGATTTGACTTATCTGCATAAATTGTTTTAGGTTTATACACCTTGGATAGCTTTCTGGATTTTGTGGCAGGTGGCGTCACCTACATACACATTTCGGCTGCAGACATCCATGCTAATATGCAACACACCTCACTCTATTTCCCCCTGCCACTCAATCCATGCCTCACTTCACCCGTCCCATTCAGATTTCGGCGGATACACGTAGTCGCTTGTCGACTACCCGTATTCTAGTTAACCTATAAAATTGGAGGATTTGGGCATGGTAAAAAGGCGCCATTCCACTCTTAACTTTGTCGATACACGTCCTCCTGTCACTGAACACAGATATTTCTCGCCTGCACCTTGTCCTTGGAGTAATAATGTGTAGCATCCCTTGCCCATGTCGGACCCTGGGAGGTAAATCATTCCAGTTTCTTTAAACTACATACTTTAACCCGGAAGTCACAAGTCGCATGTTGAAATTATGGGTATACATAAACTAGTTGTAGTAGTAGTAGTAGTTAGTAGTAGCAGTAGTAGTAGTAATAGAAATAGTAGTAATAACAACAAGAATACAAAAATAATAATAATACACAACGTAACTATAGTATATGATAAATGATATCATATACTGGTTATAGCTCGAGTACCTAATTATTACAGTAATTAAGGTAAGTATATGCAAGATTTTACATGTATACTGCTGTATTGCTGCTTAAAACTAAAAGAGACGTGGAGTAAGCAAACGGTTTCAAGGCAATATATTGGCAGATACAGATTTATTTTAAAGAGAAAAAACTATTTTTCGTGTTACCTCAACAAGCTTTATAGGTGATTGGGCCCCTTTAAATGCCCTTTACATGCAAGTCTGTATTATAATTTAATTTAAAGCAGTGGTGACAGTGATACTTTACTTGCAATACCTGTGTTATAAGAAAAGAGAGTTTTATATATATATATATATATATATATATATATATATATATATATATATATATATACTTACTAAGCTACAGGAAACGTAAAGTAAGGAGTAAATAAATTGTGTTTGAGAGCAAGGTGAATATTTGGCCTACGTTCATTGAAGCATGTTGGCCTAGACACGTTCACGCTGTAACCTACCTCATATAAATGTCAGCGTGTATAACCAATATTTCACCGGCCGTAAAAGTAATTCACGTAACAAGGTTTTCTGTAAATACTTAATAAGGAACATTGCGTGTCACATCGCTAAGGCATGGCAAAAAAGCAAGCCTGCTTGTATGTAGCTCCCAAGAGAGCGATCCGCATTGATTAACCGAAAAAATCCCTGTAATTAATCTTGTCGATGACAGGAATAAGTCAAAAGATGACAGGAATAAGTCAAAAGATTCTCAGAAAAGCTATACAATGACCGGATTTTTCGAGAGAACCATGCACTGATTGCTTCGCTTCATTGTCATGCATGCATGGACACGAATGGGCCGTTATATATTGTTATAAACACTGATTCCTTAATTTATGTTGATGGCGTCGTATTTTGGCAGTTAATAAAGTTACAAGCTCATCTATGCACTCCGTTTGGATGTCATGGAGCCAGTCGTGTATAATTACCGTAAAGATCAATCAACTGAGACCTTCACTGCCATGGATTCATCGTGCTTTATAAAATACAGCTGTAAAATAAAAAAAAAACGCACCAATATGAAAGTTACGCGAAATCTATCAGGTTACAGTTATTTTTTTTTTCATTCTCAAATCGCTCATAAAAGTAATGCACAAATGGCGGGAAAAATATAGGTGGCACCACTACTTCCTTATGGGGAATATAACTATTGCTTGAAAAAATCTAAATATCCCCAGTCGTCGTTGTGATAATGTATTATTTATTATGTATCGTATATTATAAATCTCCGATTTTGGTTCTATTATATCTTTATTTCTGTCTGCTTTTATTACTCAAACGACCAGGTTCTGTTTTCTGAGGGGCCATGTTTTGGCCAACACATATGTTACATGATGTTCACATCCGAAATACCCCGGCCAAAATCAACTGCTATTTTATGTCAAATGATCGAGCCATGCACCGTCGTTTAAATGTTCACACTATCAAGCCTCTGGGACCCACGCTTTCACATACCTTGATTCAGTGAGCCGTTCTAAATAATGAACAAGGCAATTTAACCAATCAAATGACTGCGTGCACTTGCTCTACACTGCTGGCGAAGCACGTCTTGTCCTATTTTGAGACCAAATACAGTATTTTGCATTTCCGGGAGGGCATCGAGAATCTGACCAATCACATGAAGCCATCTAAACCTGTCCCGTTCAGCTGAGCAAAGGGAGCAGGCTGCATGGACCGAAGCAAGTTACATAATAGCTGGCTAGGTGAGGGTTCCGGCACTCACTGCAGACCACTGTGCTGCGCTGGAATAATGTAAACAATACTTGACATGGTGTTTAAAAAACTTTGATAAAATCTACACTTTTTTATCAACTTCTTTTAAATTTGGTTTCTTTTTGGTTCGTTGGATCCGTTTGGCAGCTTTGATTTCGGCCTGAACACTTGCAGGTTTGTTTATTATCCATCTGCTACGCTGTCAGAGAACTTTATTCAGCGAGTCGCTCCAGGGTAGACCCTGGAGCGACTAGCTGAATAAAGTTCTGTAGACCCTGGATCGACTCGCTGAATAAAGTTCTCTGACAGCGTAGCAGATAGAGGCTTGATAGTATGAAGACGATCGTATGTTTTGTTAAGTAATGCTATATACAAACAAAAGGACCCGACAGGAACCTTGCCATAACCGACAAGATAATAGTATCTCATTACTTAAATAATCTGCGGTCTGACCAAGCGTGATTATATATGACACCGATATTTAGGTTTCCCTAGTTTGGTGGGGAAATGTCCATTAACGGGTGACGCTATGACAAATCATGACAGGTAAAAAATCAAGCATTTGTCAGTAAAATATAGTACGTTTAGTTATAGATGAACTGCGGGATGTCTTGCTTACAAGAAACATTCTCAATAGCACTTAACGAGTAGGCGAGTGACAGAGCCGGTGAACTGTATCGGTACAATGAATAGAACATTTCCACCACACTTACGCCATATTTTGGCGATAACTGACACTATTTGTTCGGGTACGTTTCATCGACAGTGAAGATCATATTTGGTATATCTTAAAAGTAAAAACTTACTAAAATCCTTTAAAGGTAGCCTGTTGTCGGAGTCAGTGATATAGATCTTATTTCGTTAAAAAAAACCACAGTGCTGGTACATTTCACCCAAACACAGCAGACGACCGTTACGCACAGTGCGCATGCTCGCTGGAAAGGCCTCGAATAGAAATCCGTTTGGTATAGGTATGATGAATATTGGAAAGATATGTTAAATTCGCGAGACGATAAGCTGTAAGACACAGTACACTGGTTACACGCAAATGTCGCGAAGTTAGCATCCTCTCACCCTTTGCGGATCCGCCCCTGGTGTTACCAAGAGCCAGTGATCTTTTCTGTTTACCGGTCCGTCCAGTGAACTGGCTCGTGCAGAGCGATGCGTCCGTTCCGACCCATACATCAAGGACGGGCAAATACATAAACAGCAGCTTAGCAGAGATCAGAACACAGCTGTACAGAAAGTGTTATACCTATACAGGGGCGGATCCGTGAATGGATGGTTTAGAGGATTAAACCCTCAGTCGTACGAGAAAAAAATACCTTTTTGCACTGTTTTCTCCATAGTTTTTTTAAGGCGGCCCCCTCCCCCAACCCCGGCAGTTGTGAACCTTTTTATAAGGTATTAGTTTCTCATTGTAAATAATACCCTTTCCCCAAAATTCTAAATCCGCCCCTGCTACACCTATATCCGTGGAATAGCATTCCGACGTATATTTACAGCTTGCTATAAACTGCTCCGTTAAACTTTGTAAAAACAGAAGACTGACACTTTAATACTTACGGTCTGACGCTTCAGCTTGGCTTCTCCTGGAACGACAAAGAAAAATGCGTTTAGTTTTTTAAAGTGTGAATACCTGCCGACGTATGTATGTGTTTTTATGACATTTGGCGGAGCGAGTGTGATAATTCTAACGTCTGCTTATGTTATTACCGTCACTGTGCAACGGTTGTGCCCTTCATGCTTACATCTCGTCAACTGTATGTTACTGTACACAATATACATATAGGCAATATATAACACATAGTTTCTAAATTGTGTACTAGTATACATGTCAAATGCAAGATAACGTACACGTAATATATTACTGTACCATGCACACGATGCCCGTCTTAATTACGTACTTACTCAAATGTATGTTACTGAATACATAAACATCAATCTAAAAGTGCGCAAAGCTCATTTCGCAGACTTTCATATTATATATAGTATTTTTACACAAAATACAAAACGGTTGTGTATACGGTACAAGGTGTTCTATGTGTATGTGACCTGAATACATGATTATACCTCATCGAGAATCCACAATGCTCATCTTTCAAACTTTGTCAAATAAATGCGAATTATACGTACAGTACATTAATGCACAATGAATGCACAATATTCAGCATATCATTTTTACAATGTCATGTATGTGTGTGACCTTTAACACACAGTATGTCACTGTATAATAAATGGTGTCCATCTGGCATAAGTTATAACATATATGTGACCTGTACACGTAGTACACCACTTTAAAATACGCGATGTTCTGGGAAGATACTTGTTGACATTGTATATTAATTTTATTCATGGCAGTTTTACATATATGCATGCATGGTGCCAATTGGTATATTATACATGTGTGTGGAAGGAGGATTGGGATACATTCGATGTCATTACGTCACCCAAGATCATTGTTCCAATGTGCAGCTGGTTTTGGTTTTATGTTTGCAGGGTGTTTGCAGTATATTTTATTTTACTTGGGACCCATGAGTCTCGACGCTCACCTGAATTTGTTTGTGAGGATTTTTATGAGTTTTTTCAAAATGTGGTTCCGGTGACCTAACCAATGACCTTGTGACCAAAAATTTGAGAAATTAACTAATTATGATCAATAATTGCAATCACTAGATAACATCACATCTAAATACTGACATTGCTGTGATTTGATCGGAGAAAAATATTCAGGTGGCACCACCAGTCTTCTGCAACTATAGGAACTAGTTATGTTCATAAAACATACCTGGTTTCAGGACACCAGGTGAAACCACAGCTGAGAAACTGGCATGATGCTGTCATTTGACGGTCTCAAAATTAGCATAAAATCTTAAAAAAAAACCCAGAAAAAATGCAGGTGGCGCCACCATTTTTCCGGAACTGACAAAATAAGTCATGGTCAATATTCAAGGCAATATTTATGGGAATCCATGCATTAATTATCAAGATACTGGAGGTTTTGTATCAAATTTTTAATTATTTTGGGGGGTACTTACAAGCCCCATAGCTGCGAGAATATAGGGCGCACTGATTTTATTTAAGGTTTCCAAAGAGATTTTTTATTGACCTCCGTGGATATTCACTAAGAAATTTCTAGGTCCAGGGGTTAGGATTTGTTACCTGCTAACGTACGCCCGGACGTCACGACGCCCGGACGGCCGGACGCCTCGGCGGTCGACGGACAAAGCGCCATTCCTATACCTCAGTTGACCTTCAGTCAGCTGAGCTAAATATTCAAGTAGATGTGCAACTGGATAAGTTAAGTTTCTGTCATGAATAAAGTATGAACCCAATAGCAGCGCTAAAGCTTCCGGGGTTCAGGCTATCAGTATACACTTTATTGAGTTGATATACTGCATGTGGATAATACTGTATACGGTTGAGGTGCTCTATAAAGGGATCTATTCATATACGACTAACGAGGTATGTAGAATATACAAGAACTATAGCATTTTCTCCTAAAATATTATGGTATCTGACAATATTTCGTTCTAAAACCGTTTGCTCCCTTCTGTACAAAAGTGGAAAAAAGCGTGCTATGTTTGTTTTGCACCACTGAGCCGTAACGCAGACCATCTCAATTCAAGATTTTTCAAGCTTCCCTCCGGTGATTCTTCTGAACAGACATGCACGCGTGTGGACTGTGTTTACTCACACACAGAACCATAACAACTTATAAAACAGGTGAATTAGCGGTAGTAAGTGCATAATATATTATTGATTATTTAAAAGTACGTTTATTAGCACTTTTGTGCTACTTGTACAATTCAATAGAAATAAATATGTTTAAACCAAGTGCCGGGATGGATTTGCTGGAAAATGTTTGTATTCAGCCATGATGAACTAATGGCATGATTATAGCACATATTATTGCAATTGATCATGTACCCTTAAAGACAAGGCCGTTTTATCCAAGAGGCAAATTAAATGAGGCACAAGCCCCTGCAAAAAAAAAAAAAAAAACAAATGTTCTTAACTTCCCCCTCCCCCCCCCCCTCCCAGAAAAAATAATAATAATATAAATGAAACCAAAATAATTAAAAAAAAATAGAATATATAATTTTACTTTAAGACTGCAATGCTTTCATTGGTTAATATCATGCAATATAAAAATACTGCATGTAAGAGATCACGCCAGTGTTCTTTCAGTTTACTTGATTATGCTGTGTATTATGATGTTACTTGCTGCCATGTTTTCCTTCTATATCATGATGTTTATGCGGAATATCCGTATATCTAATAAAAGATAGACATAACATGAAATAATACGGTTGCTGACTTCAGACACAGGAACTTTGTAATTTATCTAGACCAAATTAGGTGTTTGTTTATTCGACACAACAATTAACAGTTTATCTGGATCTGTCTGCATAATAATAAGATCTATCCCGGATTTTAAGATTTTGTGTCTCGATCAACCGGTTATGTTTACCCTGACAGACGATGGCTATAGCCATGATTACTTTTGGTCAACTAATCTAAATCCTAAATGATTTGAAACAATGAATAAATGATTACACTTATCTCGATCACGGTTCATTGTGATTTTCTTTCTGTAAACCACTCTATTTAGTTATAACTGTCTCTTGCTTTTCGCCAGTGAAGCATCAAATGGTTGTTACAGTCTCCACGGGGTCAATATTATTGAGAGAATACGAGGTAATTATCTCGAGATTTCGGAATAATTATCTCGAAATCTAACCAAAAAAAATCTAGAGATATCTAGATAGCTTCTCGAGATCTCGAAATAATAACTTGAGATCTCGAAATAATATCTCTAGACCTCGAGATGCATAATATATATAAAGTATAATATACATATTTTTCTGTGTCCTATATCAGCTACCGAAACAGCTGGTGAAATCTAGTCATAATGTAAGTGACTGGACAAAGATAAATGTGTAAATATCACGTTCGGAATTAAGGAAAATGATATAACGCTCGAGGGCAACATTTGGAGGAGGCTGATATACTAGTTTGTACTTCGTAAATTAGACAAAATTGCTTATGCTGACGAGTGTATGAGGTTATGGGAGAAGGTCTGACCTTGCCCTATAGGTTTCATAAACATAGAAAAAATAAAAATATATAAGCTAGAAAAATCTTCGCCCTGACTGGCCGCAGGTCCCGTGCGTTTGGGCTAAATACATGCGAGGAGTTGTTATATTAAAGATTTGTATTATGACGTGCGGTTTCTGTTACGGTGCACAATCTATATAAATGTCTGTATATGTTTAACAAAGGTATACAGCTGCTCTACTTGGCTAATAATGACTAAATATATTGAAGGAGACCACTAAATACTCATAGAGGTGGGCGATCGATGAATTGGGAATTCCGTTGTGACCAGTCACAATGTACCTATAAATATATACCGTATGTAAACGGAGGTAAACAAAAATTGGGGTCAACCCGTTAACCTACCATGAACCGGCATTTTCCCCCTCTAACATCAGGGAGTCTGTTTAGATGTCAGAGTGACAGATCTTGCAATATCGAATATCGAACTAAAAGTCTTGATGAGGAAACAAATATTTTCGTTATCTCTGAAACGACTAACGGCCTACAGGTATACGTTGTCACAAGCTTAGAAATAAAACAAACCAACCATAAAATATGTTTGTGTTCTTTCTAGCAATATATCCCTGAGTGAAAAAAATAGTCCATTAAAAACCAGCATATCGGTAAATAACCCTCCATGTCTATTGAATTCCTGACTGCTAACAAGTATGTTGTGCAAGTAAGAGCGAAGTCGTGCCAGGAACTGGAAATGACGGGGGTTACCACACAGACGGGATTTAAACCTTTCATTGTACATTCACAAATATCTCTTCCTTCACTCTCTTCCAAACATTAACCGACTGTGTATGTCATTGACGCTGTGATGTCATTGCACTAGGATCGATGGCCATGCATATATCGGTGCACTTTTTTGTGTGATGTAAATATATCTTTTATATAAAAATATTTATTTTATTTGGATTATACAAGTAGTAATTATAATTAATGGAGGCACTCTCCATGGCTCAGGTTGTGAGGTTCGGTTGTGTCTGGCGGTGGAGGGAACCGGGGAACACGGAGAAAACCACAAGACTTGGACAAGCCACACAACCCAGGCACTAGCTCTCATAAAGCCACACCGAGGATCGAACTCGGGTCGCCAGCGGAGAGAGCCGAGCGTTTTACTCCTCGACTATCCAGGCCTCGAAACAACTCGAAGTAGGCTCTATATAGAAGTCCACATGTATATAAATAATATGTATATATATGTATATATGTATATATGTATTATGTATAGGCATATATATATATATATATATATATATATATATATATATATATATATATATGGCTCTGTGGTAGAAACGGCCGGCGACGTCACATTGGTGTCAACAGCGGACAGGAATATTGACAATATATATGTGTTTTCTGTACAACGCATTATACAGACCTTTTTATAGAGGGAATAATGTATAAGAGCTTTACTATATATAGCTGGAACTAATACGGTACAGCTTATATGTTCCTGGTATAAATGGGTAATCTCTGTTATAGGACCATGCAGGGATTAGCTTAATGCCGTATGATCCCCGGACCCTTTTGTCCACTATGACCCGAAATGAACCATTCTCTATATCAAATGATATTGATGAAGCGACAATGGTCACCTTACCCAGTGTGCCCTTGTTGAAATATTCATGCAGGCGAATTCTTTGTGTTTCGAGTCTTTAGGAGTGTTTATCAATACAGATTCTCTTCGATTGGCGCTCTCAAAGTACTTGAAAACACAGGTACCGGTGGTTCACGGGCAAACAGCGGAAACAGTTTGTGACTGAGATTAGCAGGATTTGATGATAGAGTCGTTTATAGCAAAGAAATCAGTCCGCTGGCTACGGTGCTGCCCCGGGCGATTTATAGGTCGATATATACATCTATAGGAACATGGCGCAGACATCGATAATCGCTGTTACATGGAGATACGCTTGGATATAAAAAGTTTATACATACTCATTGTAGGCCAACACACAAAAATATGGTGTTCAAATTCATGTGTGTATGTATATATATATGAGTGAAAGGGGGTACATTTATTAAACTATATACAGTGACGTAAATTTCAACAGATATATCTAACAAATGCAAGTAAATCTATTCGGAAACTCGAATTTACGGGAGCAACCATGCATGACGTGCATATTTACCTGAATTAGATATATGGACTTTGGCATAAATTTAAGTGACACGCAGTTTTACACCATACAATAATTGCACACAACATACTAATGTTTTAATTCCAATTAGAAATATCAGTTGTGCAAGAAGAATAAATAAAAATAAGTATAAGTAAAATATCATATCTGCAGGATCAAACCAACTTAAATGTATAGAAATAAGTCCCAAATCTGCGAATATCCGTGACAAGAATTTCATGATTGTGGTCTAGAAAATTTAATCATAATTAGACTAATATAGACTATAAGTGAAGTTCCGGGAGGACTAGGAGAACTTGATGCGATCTAGGGGGGGGAGGGGGGCGGCCACCAGTGCAAATCCCCTCCCCCCCCCCCCCCGGCTACGCCTCTGTTATTTATACACCTGACTTTAAGTCGGACACATCCTCTGCTTTGACAATACAAAGATTGGAATAGAGACGGAACGAAGCAACTGAGACCTGTAATCTCTTTAGTGCATGCTTTGCTATAGCTATAATAAAGAGAGACAAATGAAAGAAGAGTAGTTAATTATTTTAAAATATTATCTTACATATCGTTTTTTATTTACAAGAGAGAGAGAGAGAGAGAGAGAGAGAGAGAGAGAGAGAGAGAAGAAGAAGAAGAGGAAGAAGAGAGAGAATTTCATATGTGTAATTTATTAAATTTAATAAACTTATCATATTCGTATTTCAGTTTTCAGAATTTACATGTATAATGCTATATACTATTATATGTAGTATACATGTATATGTTTTTCTCCGTGCGTGTGCGTGACTGCATGTTTGTATAAATTTATCACATGTAATGGCTGTAATTGATGAAACTCTGACACCTGTGGTTACATGTAAATATAATTATGTAAAATACTGCGGACTCTTATCACAAATAAACACCACATGTAATGTATCACATAGAAAAAGAATTAAGTATGTCATTTAATAACGATCAGTACATGCGCCTCACCATGCAGCGCCTGATATTTAACAGATATGTTGAACATTAATTGAGCTTACGTGATAAAGATAATTACACATAAATATATAAATATATATTTATGTATTTCTTATTTTTATCCAATTAAAATAATAATAATAAAAACTAACCTGACATGTCCTGTGCTTGAGACAGTATAGCCTAAATCTTTAACTGTGATTTCCATGCAGGCGCCGTGCCGTGGCACGTATATATATATCACCTTTATTCGGGAAATCCAAGCTTGACCAATAAACAAACAGCGGAGGCGCACCTTACGATCACAAAAGGTTTCCCAGTTGAGGTTACAGCACGCAGGAAGATTCACTGCAAAGCGGTCACGCAAAGTCCTCTTCGGTATATTAATAAGATGTCATTGTAACCGAGCGATATGATTTATGATTCAGATTGACATGACCATTCATATACAAAAAAAATTAGGAAAAGATTTAAATGAATGAGGGTTGGTTTTTACGGATCGTTGTGAATGTTTTGTTTCTAGTGCCTGTTGTCATGGCGCGTGTGTATTAACGGAAAAGGAAACATGCCAGTCTGAATCGTTCTATTGATTGTTGCTTGTAGATGTCAAGGCACAATTAGAACTTACAACTGTCATGGCGGAAATTGAAGCCTTAACCAATTCCCTGAGGAATTTTCTTATGAACTCCTATTAAAAAACAACTTTGTCCCACCACACACACGACATCTGATGGCGACTAATGACACTGAGTGTTCGGGTCCATTCTTTTGACAAAGAAAGCAGAAGAATTTGGATTAAAGGGACCTATTAACGCTCCAGGGGTGTGTTGCAATAAGGTGACTTAAGTCATGTAGGTGACTTAAGCCCAGGGGCATCTGTGTGTCACCATGGTAACCATTATGACGTCACAATTGTAATCATGGTATTTAGGCCCCCAACTGGGCTTAAGTCCAGTAAAATGTTATTGCAACAGGCCCCAGGTATATTAAATATACGCACGATTTTGCGCACTATATTCGCATACCAATCACCTTGTCAATTTCGGGTTTAGCATAGATTTTTCCCTTCCCTATATTTTAAACTGGTATTAATGGCATTTATAACATTAGTCTTTCGGACGCTAAACATATTGGTATTTGGCTAAATTCTGGACTGTAGGCTTCTTTTCGAAAATGAATTATATTAAAATTACTGATTTAAGCCAACTTCTGTTGCTAATACATGTATATATAGAAATGTACAATAGATATATGGTGAAATGACTTGCAAAAAAAAATAATAAATCTGCAGTTACCGAGCACCTGTCGATACGGCGTACGGACTACGCATACGTATACTGATGGATAATGAGCTTTGCGGATATGGGCTACACATGCATACACAAGATATGGACTATGTGGATGCGGAATACGCACTTATTGAAAACCACATTAATGCTGGCTCCACTTGTTTCATGCAACGAATAATATACTGTCAAAGATAAATATGTTTATTTCAAGGCAATCCTTGAGTTAACATAAATTATGATTTGATGGTTGCATCACAAGTCAGCTCATGCACCCCTTTAGAAAACTGACAATTTAATTTTTCCTAATACCATTGAATGACGACGGACTAGTTTGCTCAATTTCACAGAAATAAAGAATCCTTTCAATAAGATATTATTTTGATCAAAAGAAGCGGATCCAGCTAGAGAGCGGGGGTCCAGGTAGCCTTGACAACCTGATTCAGATTAGGCAATCGGATAATTTGGCTTGTAAGCCTGCTCGAGTCCTGATACTAGTAATATCGAGGAATGTATCGCAGTGGTCTTGCGTCAGGTTGCATTCATATTGTGGTAAACGGCCCATAATCTCAATATTATGCTAAGAATGATGAATTTACACAATAATATACATGTTAGCTCACAACTGAAACTGAAACACAGTCTGCATGGACACGGGTCATTTCCTGTGTCGCCTGCAAGCTGCTGCGTCCTGCCTTGCTTGTGTTCATGCGGTCAAAAATTCAACAAACATGCCGAGGAGTTTAACCCATGGCTGGGTTAAAACGGAACTTTTCTCGCTAATATTTGGTATTATTAGAAAGTTTACAATAAATGCAAACGATTGGTCTGGTTTATGTTGATTGACAGTGTACCTAGCTGTAGGCCATGTAGCGTTGTCAGAAATGACGAAAATATTTGCACCTTCATAAGGCCTTATAATGCGTTCCTCAGACTTAGATGTAACGACACTCTGGCGCCAGTATTCTGGTTGTAATGCCAGAGGGTCGATATGACGCTTGGGTCCAGGGGGTCTGGACAACTCCTCCCCCCCCCCCCCCCCCCGGTTTTCATCCGCCGCAACCTTTTTTTTAGAGTTTCAGACCAAAGTTTGTGACCTAGACCCCCCTCCCAGTTTTCGGACCTGGGGACTTTTTTAGGTGTTTCTTTGGTCCTCCTAGGTTGGACCCCCCCCCCACGCCCTTTTCCAAAATCCTTGATCCGCCCCTGGTCTAGGTGTTTAGAGAGTTCTTTCGGAGCCTCCATAAATTTTTAGCAATATTTATCATGATTTATTTATTTTTTTTTAATTATACAAATAAACATATACAAAACTATGACAAAATACATATACAGAGAACAAATGACAAACATAACACAGTGTTACACATACACAAGTTAGAGCATGTTCATGTTCATGTGTATGAACTTATGATGAGCATGTAAATATACTTCATTAAAGTTGATTAGTTTTAAATCAAATCAAAGTTACAATATTTCCAGGTTTCTTGAAATTCTGTCAAACATCCATTTTTTTCTGCAATTTTTCTCTCAATATCATAGTACTTTTCAATCTGTGAATAAAGCTGTGAATAGTTGGATTAACATTACTAAATCTACAATCATACAGGTATTTTTTCCCTATTAATAATACAATGTTTTCCAGTTTTCTTAAATTATTTTCTTCTGTTATTCCCAATATAACATTGTTCATACATTCTGCCCATCTTATATTAAAAGAAAATATTTGACATGTTTAACTTCATGCCAAAATGTTTTGCTAATTCCACACTTAAATAAGAAATGTTCTAAATTTTCCTCTTGAAGTTTTTTTATCACTTGTGAGTTTCCTTGGCAATTCACATATATTTTTCCACTGTTCATCTGTAATGTTATACATTTTGCTATGTATCTTGACTCCAGCGCTCTTTTCTATTGGTATTTCCCTCAGCAGGTTTGAGTAAATAAATTTAGCATTTATTTCTGAAAGTTGTTTACTGGAGAATTTAACAAAATAATTTAAGTTTTCCAAATTTTCAGTATTTGTGCGAGTGTCAAACTGGCTTATCATAGTTTTGGTCTGAGAGATAATGCTTCTCCAGAGTATATACCATTTAGTATTACAGCCTCTTTTTATCCACTCAGAAAAGGGAATGATTTTCTTATCTTGATCCACCAAATCTGTAATATACCTCAAACCTGGTTTCAAAAAATTTTGATTATATACAGTCTTAATTTACCATTATATTTCTATTATTCCACACTATTTCACTACCTGTTCTAAGACGCATAACCTCCCATACTTTCAATAAATCCAAATAAAAGGTTTGCAAATTTTGTAATCTGGTTACTGAATAATTACAATGGAGAAGAAATGACAGTCCACCATACCTTTTAAAAATCAAATCTACCACTTCTTTCCATTGTTTACACCCACCGTACACATACCGTTTTATCCACATAACTTTCTGTGCATCTATCATACATTGTACATTTATCATCTTCTGACCTCCATTGTCATAATATTCCATCAAAGTTCTTCGTTTTATCCACCCCTTTCTTTACCCTTTCCATATAAATTTGAATAACTCTCTTTCTATTTCTCTTATGTAATTTTTTGGTATGTCGATGACTGAAGCAATATATTGAAATTTTGAATAGCCAAGTGACTTTGATAATAAAATTCGTCCACTCAAAGTCAAATCTCTGAGCCTCCTCATGATTTATTGATAAAGTAGCCAACAGACAAATCAATCAACAGCGGCAAGGACAACAAAGTTCAAAATAGATTCCAGTCTGACGATTTCATATAAATAGCCCCCAATCCGAGTCCGAACTTCATGTTATTTATGACGAAGCAATGGGGTTTCGATACTTACTCCTGCAGTCATAATAAGCAAAGACCATGCATATTTTATTTGAAAGAAAATATTATTTGAAGTGAAAAAGAATAAATATTTTTTCGAATATATGGCGAGTTGACTTAAAGCTCGTTTTCAAATTAAATATTTATGCACAAGCAAAATGTCAAAGTCATTCCGAACCATTCCACGTTAATTGTGGGAGGGATGGTAATAAATCATGTCGACAGAAAAATGTTAGGGCCCTCTACCAATATGGAAAAATATCCGATTTCTTCTTTCAATAATCAAGAAAAACATGAACAGGATATCGGTCTGCTCACTTCTCCCCCGGTTTCTTGGACCCTGGTTTTTCCTGGCCCTTGATCAAGTTAGTTTTATGTGACGGGGCTGTCATAACTGAAACCAATGCAAATACGGTAAGAGTTAAACGCTTAGAATATGTATTTCTCTGATAAATAAATGATGATTGTGGTTTCAGACACAAAGACACCCCCCCCCCCACTGTCTGGATCCGCCCCTACTGTGGCCGCATTGGATGCCTCATAGGTCTGAAAGTTATGAATGCATTGTTCTAAAATGGACTGATCTTAACAAAATCACTGCAATGTCTCACAAGGCTATTGAGATTTTAAAATATTTGCCTGCAGCTTTATTGTATTTCCGATGTGTTTTATATTTAATAGCGCACTGTGACTGGAGAGGGAATTTATAGAAGAACCATCACAGAGTTGAATTTGGTCACCAAATTTATTCAAAAAGAAATGCAATAAATGCAAGGAGTATACAAATGCACGTCATCATATACTGACTAGACTAAAACACCTCTACCCTCTCAAACAAATGCAAACATAAAGGTTCAAAACCTAATCTAACTGATCTCTTGGTCGGTCAGTCATCAACCTCTGGCTCCGGCTTTTCCCAATGGCCCACTTTTGTTTAGGCTTAAACGTGTAACAAATCTTCCACTTGTCATGGCAAGGATTTAGGTCATTAAGGACAGTAAGATGATAAAGCTGCTAATTTTTCAAGTGTGTTTATCTGCAAATTGTAGTTCTTCAGATATAGATTACTTATCTAATATCTCGGTAGTGAGGTTGACTTATCAATTAATATCAGAGTTTTATTCAACAAATCCTTCAGGTCATAAATATGCCATCACAAACTCATGTCGCCTTACAAACAAAAGCGCCATCTATTGATTCAACTTTGCAATAGTCAGACCTAGTCTCTCCAACAGACGCCAAGAGCGGTAGCGGCACCTGGCGTCTGTTGGAGAGACTATAGTCAGACCCTTTTCGAACAGCAAACTGGCGCCATCTTGTGAAATATATTTACACTAGAATGACAGTTGAATCTGGAGATGTTGTACATGTGGACATCCACGAATACGTGTTTTCATATGATGACTGTAAACTGTCATAACAAGCTCCTTTTTATTATGCTCTCAATGAAAACCATAAAAGGCTAAAGCACACACTCATCAGAAATTAAATGCAAAAAGATTAAAACTTGTTTGGCAGTGTGATCTGAGACAATTATCATAAAATGCAGAAGCATAAAGTATTAGAACAAAACACATTAATAATAAAAATTAAGTTTTTAAAAGTTCTGAGACAAAGCTGTTTATCTATAAAAAAAACTTTAAATTTTAAATAACATACAGATATAAGGTTTTAAGCTGACTGCAGTGAACAATCCTTAATTTAATTAGTTTTAATAAATAACAGTGTGTAAGGATAAGTATTAAATAATAATCATAATTTCACTAACCATACATCAGCAATTAATTGTCCAAGAAAAACTCTAAAGTTATCAAAAAATCTGAAGCATACACAAACCTCAGAGAGAATTATATTTTATAATGATCATAATCCACCATCTACACCAAATACCAAACTATAATTTCATTAGACTGACAATTCCAAGCCCATGGATAAACCATCAACCAGTTATTGTTATTCTTTCATCCTCTACTGGTCTTTAATACAACTGGTCATTCATGTGCCAAACTGGCTTCTAATTAGCTTGAAAATAGACCTAGTTTAAATTTTTTGTGCAAGTGGTCATAAATGTGAAGCCATCAAAATGTTGGCATAAAATGATGTTCATAATTAAACATATCAGAAAACCACTACCTTGCACATTATTATAGTGGTACTCTAATTGTAATGGTGATATTTTTAAGTACCAATCAACACTAGCAATTCACTTATACCAGATTCTGAAATATTATGCTTCAAGGATACAGTTACAGACATAGCAACAGCAAATAGAATGTAATTCCAGGTGAGGTATCTTCCCATGTCATTAACAAATTCTGATGTTAAAAGCAGTTTATAAGGACCATTTTAGCATCCACAAAACATCATCATGATGTTGATAATGATTAGAGAGAATCAATTCATCATGATCATCACACTCATAAGCTGTTCATGAACTCCTGATCATTAAATGGCCATCTTATCCTTTGTGACCATGTCGGTTCTAACTATAATTGTGGAAAACCCTCCCCCTGTACAGTACTTATCCTGAAAACAGTCATTAATACTGATAAAGATCTCAATCCTGCTTCCAAATTGCCTCTGTTGTACATTCCATGCTACAATTACTTTCACAGTTCTGGTTGGATGGCAGTATCTGAGCTTGTTTATAGAATTATATTATATAATCATTACTGCTGATGTCGTGAAACTGGCTTTTCTGGCACCTTTCACTTCTGATAGGAAGCTGCTATTTGCTACACTTTTGATTTTGGAAAGAACTGTCATATAACTCATCACTAGTTCTAATGGTATAAATATAAGACAGCAACTGAAAGGCTAAACCAAGATTCTATATATGAATATATATCTAGATATAAAGTAAATCTTAGACAGAAAGTTTAATACTTTATGACTGATTATATGATCAGAGTCAATCATCTGACCTTACAAATCCAATAGATGAGAATACAACTATGAAACCAAAACTGTTTCGTACTAAATATTCTAGTTCATATGTGCTCATTATATGGAGAAAGCAGCCTTCCCTGTCAAGCATAAGATTTAATGAAAGTACATATCATAATCTGCAAATGTGTAAAAACGGTCCTGTGCTGAGTATATATATGATACTACATATCAGACACATACATAAGTATGTCTGTTAAGGTAAAGCTAAATTATTAAGAATCAATATAGCTTTAACTGAATAAAAATAATATATATTCCACAAAGCTCACCAAAATCTAGTTTTCTCACCCTGAAGTTTCTCAAGACTTGGGTTGGCCTAGCTCTCTTCCATTGGCTACTTTGGACCACAAATATTGTTATTTATGGTTAAGACCACTTTTGCTTCTCTGAGCCATCTAGTATCCAAACTTTGATGGATTTAGATTTTTTAAAAATTATCTCTCAATTTAATTTACCTTGAAACTGAATCATATTTAAGCTCACAGTGATAATGGTTTGACTAATTCACAATCCACAAAAATGTATAGTAAGGAATTATTCAGGATTAATGTCAGACTCGCAAGTAATGTGTTTCACTGAGTGAACATAAGATGGCGCTGTGATGCAAAAGCAGTTTAATTAATAATGATTTACTGTAATTAATAATGATGACAAAGTTTGAGGTGCCCCACAACCATGTTTTAACCATCATTTTCAACCGATAGGCCAGACCATTATCCAGCATCTCAAATTAAGGATCATTAGGACATAAGGACATTCTGCACTTTGACTTGGTGTGTGACACACAAGCACACACACACACACACACACAGACAAACATATGTAAAGGAAAAGTGCTGAAGAAATGTGTTTGCATATTGCACCCTCTAACCAATGAGACAAAGGAACAAAAGTAGCCAAGTACAAAGTTACAAGGAAAGCCACTGGTGTATAAATTAAAATAAAACACTATCACATGGCTGATTAAAATAAGACCGCATCAATTAATTGAATATCCAGTCAACAAATTTATTTTTAAGATCAAGTGATTAAGGCTAAATAATTATGTTGATGATTTTAAAGTGAGCTGACAATAAATAATGTGCAGAGAGAATAGTGACGAATGACCCAAGAAACTGTTTGAAGATTTAGAAGACTTTAAACTGTTTTTATAATAAGCAATGAAAAAGGTTCATAAAGTAATCTTGAAGAACGACATTTATGATTTAACCATCTTAACAAGTATTTAATAAAATATGTAGTAATTCCAATAGGAAATATCACATGCTAACAAAATTCATTTCAGACTGCAACTTACAATAAAATCTAATGTATTTCATCACTAACAAATAGTGTTTTTGTAAATTATCCTATTATATCAAAAGACATGTCACTATATCAATCTATTTAATTTGAATAAATAAATGTTATAAATTTGCAAACTGTTTTGCTATATGCTTTTATCTTAGAGCAGATATTATTATATTTAAAAGGACACCTTTATATTATTTATGAGGGTTTAGTTCAACCTTTACATGATTAATCACCATGCTGACCATTATGAACCCAAGTTTTCCATGGTGACCAAGTTATGATGTCATAAGGGTTCCCAGGGTACCTTGCTTAAGGTGGCCAAAGTCATCTTCATGTAGCACATTACAGTGTCTAATGAACACCAATGACAGCTCAGGAATATACCCCTTGTTTGTTTTACACCTAACAGGTATGTAAATACCTTTGGTAAACAAAACCAAGTGAGTCTCTGTTTTCATTTCTGCAGTCTGGATCCAGATAAAAGTCATGGAGATTAAACAATATGACTTTTCTCCTTTGTAATTCTGAGTTATTAGTTTTTCTCTAGATCAAACCTACTATATTTGCAATACCATCACATTAGAACTATTTCTTGCAATACCATTATATTAACAGATTCCGCATCCATATTTCTGTACCTTCTGAAAATCTGAACTGTTCTGTTAAGCTAAATCTTCAGATGTACTGCACTTTTTATCTGACTTGTATACATTTCATTCTGGTGAAATGACTCTGCAAGCTTAAAGCATGTGGTCAGGAAATCTGAAAATTTAACAGTGGGTCAACATCAAAATTACTATATTTGGTGCTGCAGTCTACCTAAATTACTATATATGGTGCTGCAGTCTGTCTAAACCACCATATACAGTGCAGAATTATACAGATCAGTTCCAATATAACCCTATATGATACTGCATTCTATCAATATCGAAATCACCATATATGGTGCAGAATTCAACAAATCTGTATTGAAATCACCACATATGGTGCAAAATTATACAGATTTGTACCAAAATCACCATATATGGTGCTGCATTCTTTATCAATGCAGATAACAGCAGAAACAATCACATTTCATACAAGATCCATCAGTATCTGTATCTATATTAATATCTGTTTACAAGTGCTAGCACAACTTACAATGTACGATAAAGTCAGTCAGCTTGGCCTATATTACACATGTACATACTTAACATATCTCCATCTATACCCCAGGTGACAATTCATTATGAATTTCCTATATGTCACATAGAATGAGTGAGCACAAACAATAATTGCTGCATAGTGATTATCTTTCATGATATAGAACAATGATTGACAGTTAACATATAATTGATCCTAAAGCCTCAGGGAAGCTACTGTGGTCTTGAATGGGTGACCATGAAATATTAGTAATAGATATTGGCGATGAGGATTACTGGATACACAGCAATAAATATAGACAAATGCAGATATTTTGTTCCCTAGGAGTTAACTGTCTTTGTGTCTTCGTGTTTCTCAGTATTTCAATGGAGCTTGTAAAATCATCCTAATTCATCCTGAAATAAAGAAATTTGTACATCAGGTAAACTGTTTTATCATCATGATAAGTTTCAGGTGGCATTACAGCTTAAATATTGATAAAATTGGGGTTGGCAAAACAAATATGAGGACTCATTATACTTTCACTTAATTATTCATATATAGTATATTATATTATTTACTATGTCATTAACAAACAGCAAAAATACAGCATACATGAAGTTTTTAAATTAAATTATGGTCATAATCATGAACAAGAAAGCATTCTGATTCAATTTTAAAAAGAACACATCAAACTTCCACAAGACATAAACACTGACAAAATACATTAAATGAATTATTCAAAAAAATTGTTTGGAAATGGCAGTTGAATTTAAAGGAAATTTCAAGGTCTTGCAGGTGTTGGGCACTGTCCACTACAACATGAATCGACACTTAGAATATTGTTGGGCACTGTCTGATAACAACACAGGTGACATAGTGATTTTGGGCACCTGTCTTGGCTACCATATAGGCAACACTTACAGTGGTGTTGGGCACCTGTCTGACTACAACATAGGTAACAGAGAGGTAGCCCCCCCCCCCCCCATCTGATTTCAACAGAAGGTGACATTCACAGTGGTGTTGGACACCTGTCTTGATTATAACATGTAGGGACACTCACAGTGGTGTTGGACACCTGTCTTGATTATAACATGTGGGGACACTCGCAGTGGTGTTGGACACCTGTCTTGATTATAACATGTAGGGACACTCACAGTGGTGTTGGACACCTGTCTTGATTATAACATGTGGGGACATTCACAGTGGTGTTGGACACCTGTCTTGATTATAACATGTAGGGACACTCAGTGGTGTTGGACACCTGTCTTGACTAAAAGATGAGGTGACACTCACAATGGTGTTGGACACCTGTCTTGATTATAACATGTGGGGACACTTACAGTGGTGTTGGACACCTGTCTTGATTATAACATATGGGGACACTTACAGTGGTGTTGGACACCTGTCTTGATTATAACATGTAGGGACACTTACAGTGGTGTTGGGCACTTGCCTTAACTAAAAGACGAGGTGACACTTACAGTGGTGTTTGGCACTTGCCTCAACTAAAAGATGAGGTGACACTTACAGTGGTGTTGGGCACTTGTCTGACTACAACATGTGGTGACACTTAAAGTGGTGTTGGGCACTTGTCTGATTACATCACATGCTGACACTTACAGGGGTGATGGGCATTTGTCTGACTACATCACATGGTGACACTTACAGTGGTATTGGGCACTTGTCTGACTACAAGATGGTGCAGCTCTTCTGGTCCCTGAAGGGGTTGTCAGACTGGATCAGTCCAACTACCAGGTAGTCACTTGCAGCATTCTCATTCATGTAGCTCACAAGACTGAATAAAATAAGAAATGTAATTGTACTTCCCCTTTTCAACTAGGATATATCATAGTTAATTTACTTTATGTTTTTATCATAAAGAGATACCACTTGAAATCACATTTGATGTATAATAACACTAGTTAAGATGACCAATACAGTTTTACACATTTTCTACTATATACCACCATATAACCATTTTCATAAATGTATTAAAGTACCTATATAAGTAGGTTAACTGAAAGCAACTGGTTATAACATAACCACTGAAATCTATACTAAAAAAAAACAAAATGTTTTAATATTATTAATGTCAATAATGATTTAAAAATACAGAAGAACTAAGATCTAAAACTAAACTGAAACATTTTAATAAAATTAAATAAAAACATAATAAAACCAATTTAATATATTCCCCTCTAGCCCCCTCACCCCACCCCCTAGATCAACACCTGAACCATTGCTTACTCCACTCTTATCAGGAGTTGTGACTCAGCTTCCAGGAATGTTTACAACATTGTCCAAAGAGCGATATATGTTGTATATTAAAAATAAAAAGAATTAATGCGGACAAAAATACTTAAATACATAGATGGTTGACAACACTGCAGGTCACATGGCGTATAATTTTGTATGGCCATCGTGCTGGTATCTATAACCAGGTCTCTGACATACATACAATACGATGTAAGCTAGCAGATATAGGTCTGAGTGATAAACTATTAATGGGGCATCATCAACATAGAAAACCACATACTCATCCACGGCCTGAGAGACTGTGATTCGCTTGATGTTTGCCTCCTGTCGCAGCTGCTCGACGTGTTTCTGTAAGGCTTGTGTTTGGCTAGACATATTGAGGAATATTGTGACAGACAAACCAAGAAAATTCTCCTCAACAAGACGGCAGATCTCTCTGTTAATTGATACTTCCCAGCAGCCCAGAAAACTCACAACGAGGCTGGGCCGCACCTGCAAAAACAGAAATTTAATTCTGCAAGCGGAAATCGTTTCCGGACAACTATTATAACCCTGCCTAACCGTAATTAATTTCCATATCTTTAAAAAGCCTTAAATATATCTTCCAACTTATTTAGAGAAAGGATGTATTAGTCCTGTAAACATCATGGATTTACATAAATTAATTATCCACATAATATTTATTATGATCTTTACGGTAATAATCAAAGATGTCAGCCCCCATAAGTTTGACAGCTGTCACAAGTGTAAGGAATGGCCAGGAATTGAGGTAACAGTCTTCTTAAAGCAAAATTAAGTGCGCAGTCGATTGAATGCGGTTCTTTCCCACTGCATAAATATCACAATAAAAAAAATCATTTGTTTATCTAGAAATAATATTCAGTTTAAAGGTGTTGGGCGATAATTGAGGTATCACTGTATTGTAATATCACATTCTCCACACGTGAGATCTGTCTATGAAGTTCCAGGACAGATTTCATGCACACCTTTATTCCCACGACATACCTTGAAGCAGACATTGAGCCATTTTACTTTGGAATTGAAAATTCGAATAATTAAAGCAATGGAGTAAATATAGAATATACATTGACAACATAAATTCATATATAACAGTTATAAAGAATTTGTTCTTTAAATTTGGTATTGATTGATTGATATATTTTATTCACAACAACAAACACATACAGATCACAATAAAATGGATAAATATAAAATATACATATATCTATCAAAATTATATTCATAGAATCTGCAAGTGTTAAAAGCCATGAAAAAGGAGCACTAAAAAGTAACCTTACGTTTGTGAGGTATACTTATTTCCATAGTGGACCTTGAAACACATTTAACAAGATGGCAAACCATGCATACAATTTAGATAATTTATCATATTAGTTGATTTCAAAGTGCTGACTAAGACTATCAGACATGGAACACTTATACATATACATATGTCAGTCAGTTACATATATGTAAAAACTATTGACTACAAAATTTTAAAAATTACAGTGATAATAAAAGTTACATGTATAGTTTAAAACAACTGAGTGTTCATAATTAAAAAAAAAAATAATAACAGAATAACTAAAAAAAAAACTAAGAGTGACAAAGACATTCATGTAACTGTGAGTTACATCTATTAAATAGTGTGACTAAGAGATTCAAAGATAAAAATGACCATGATTAATAATTATGTAATAAAAATTCCATTTTCCAGTTCCTTCATTTTCCTAAATAAGTAGTCTTTGCAGTTCTTCATAAATAATCTCTTACTGTTTGAAGTTTTAATACTAGATGGCAATTCATTCCATAATTTTATTCCATTAAATTTAAAACTATATTTACCCTGAGTTTTGAGTTGAGGTACAACATAAGCTTGATTACTTCTTCGTGTGTTATAACAATGTCTAACAGGTTCCATATCACTAAGGTATGCCGGAGCATAATGAACATGAGTATTATACATTAGACCCAGTGTTAAATATTCAACCCTATGTGAAACATCCAACCATTTCAGCTTTTTAAAGTCACTTACTCTTAGGCTTTGTCTATTTGAAGAATTTCTGACAAAACGTACCATTTTATTTTGAGCAGTCTGAAGCCTAGTCTTCAGTTTTTTATGAAGTCCCCGGTACCAAGTGTTACAAGCACAATAAAAAATTCCCTGTAGTAGTGAAGAGCATAACAATTTTCTTTCCCTGAAATTCAAATTTGCATGTTGCCTGTACAGAAATTTTATTCTAGTATTTATTTTACTTATGACTGTGTTGCCCATGATGTTTCCAGAGAGGGTCTGATCTAGTACTACCCCTAAATATTTAACATGTTCTTTAGAAATAATGTCCACAGAGTTACATTTAATGGATAACATGTTTCTTTTTCTTAATCTTCGGCTGGATGCAAATAAAATACTTTCAGTTTTACCCAGATGAATGGAAAGCCTATTTTCCTCCAACCATACACACAATGACTCTAATTCAAGTGAAAGTTTACATTCTATCTCCTTAGGATCTCTCCCACTCACTATTAAAGCAGAATCGTCTGCATATAAGACTAAATCACATCCTACTGAACATTTCATATCATTTACATATATAGTAAATAACAAAGGTCCTAAAATGGAACCTTGTGGTACCCCACATGTAACATTCCCATAATTAGACCTTACATTATTGATTTCCACAAATTGTCTTCTGTCATTTAGATAAGACTCGAACCATGAAACAGCTGGAGTATTCAATCCAATTGCCTGTAATTTGGTAGTTAAAATATTGTGATCTACAGTATCAAAGGCCTTCTGCTGATCTATAAGTACCATGCCATTGTAAATTCCACTATCCATATTAAATCTTATTTTATCTGTAAGATGTGTTAGAGCAGTGTTAGTGGAAAAACCAGGCCTAAATCCTGATTGATACTGATAGAACAAATTTTTGGTTCCAAGATAAGAATACAATTGGTCATATGCTACCCTTTCTAAAATTTTGGATATGACTGGTAAGATTGAGACAGCCATCGCTGTAACAGAGACCTGGCTTGACAGTTCAGTCACTGATGGCGAGGCAAGTGTACCAGGAAATTGCATTGAAAGACAGGACAGAAACCGTGAGGGTGGTGGAGTGTGTCTGTTTATCAAGAACAATATTGCATACAACCGCAGAGAGGATTTGTGTAAAACAGAGTTTGAATTTTTGGCTGTGGACATTCTACTCCCAAAGACTAAACCTATACTATTTTGGGTGGGTTATAGACCCCCTAAGGACTTGGATTTTTATAATAAACTAGAGGACAATTTGATAAATTCCCCTGCCATGATACAGCAGGAATGTTACATATTAGGAGACTTCAATACTTATGTTCTAAATAAAAGGAGAAATAAACTTGTAAATGATTTAAATAACTTTCTTAGGATATTTGATATGAAACAGATCATAGAAGAACCTACTAGAATAACTGATACATCAGAAACATGCATTGATCTAATCTTAGTGTCAGACTCGGAAAAAATAAAACATTATGGGGGGACTATATTGTGGCGCAATATCAGTGACATGGGGGTGTTAATGTATATAAACAAATACTACTTGCCACCAGGTTTAAACAGGTGTTTTGTAAATGGGAATGATTCGGGGTGACGTTAGGATCCAACTCAGGACACCTTGCCTCATCTTCAGGTGGTCTTGGGAGAATATGATTTCAGCGGAGGAGTTCTGAGTGGTTGCCTCCAAGCTGCTGAAGTGGGGTCTCATATGAACAGCAATTGCAGCATCTTATCATGGTCTCAATAGAGCTTGACCCTGTGTGGAGGATGGTAATATCCCTGTACTGTAAATACCTAGTTCCCCAACATCTGTGGACCAAGATCCAACAATATTTTTTATATCCATTAGGTTTGGAAACCAAAATTCACGTAGGTTCTCCATGATAGTTCTTTCAACTACAATCAGTTAAAAAAGAAATATATGCAGAAAATAAAAAAATAAAAATGTGTATTTATTCTTTGTTAACTTTGTTTCATTAAGAAGATTATCAAAGCCATATAAGTATTGAAGCTTTCTCATATTTATTTTAATTGCTTTACAGGGGAGGTGGCCTTATAAAACAGGTTATCAATCTCAATGAGTATATTTTAGGTTAAATGACCAATTCAAGTGTTCCTAGTGGAAAGGTGTCCCTTAAAGATAGGTGACCACAAGGAGAGTTTCTCCTATATATGTTTATATATATATATATATATATATATATATATATATATATATATATATATATATATATATATATATATATATATATATATATATATATATATATATATATATATATATATATAAATGCATGTGTAAAAGCTACAGCTACATATATCAATGTCCTAATTTCAGGCAGCTGCTACAGAAGTTAAGTTTATGGGACAGCACCAGAAGACTTCAGAGGGATGGACAGGGCAGTATATATATCCCACTGCATTATGAAGCAATGGATAAACTAGAAGTTTACAGAGCAGAGGAGACAAACATCAAAGAATACCAAATCAGAGATATCAAATTTACAGTGGTGAATAAACAACTCCCCCTGTCCAAGAAGGCCAAGATGAAAACTCCTGCTCAGGTCCTGAAAGAGATGGCTGTGAGTGTAGTGAAGTCACTGGGTCACGTTGAGCTGAATGAGGACTCGGACTTGGAAGCAGACGTACCTACATCATGGGAGGTTCATGCTGATTTAGTCTTGTTCTCTGCTGGTGCATTTAGCAGCAGCATCTGGAGGGAATGTGGTGGGTATCACAGTCTTAATTTGTAATATGAAAATGAACTAGATGCTAATGATTGAGCATTAATAGTTTGAATTTCTGGTTATGTATGAACTCTAGAGAGGGAAGTTGATTTAGCCCTAACAGTCAGCATTCCAGGTTTGATGTGGAGTAGAGAGAACATGACTGTGCTCTTTATAGTTAGTCTGTCTTGTGTTACTTTTATTTCTTGATTAATAAGACATAAATATATTAAAAAAAGCATAACAATAATGTTGCAGCATGTCAAAATAAAGACAAGTGGCTCATGGGCCATGAGCTCAGCTTATTTTGACTGGGTACTCATGTGTTTTTTAGTGAACCTGTGAGCTTATGCGATGGTGTGGCGTCGTCCGGTGTCCGTTGTCCGTCGTCCGGCGTCTGTACGTTAACCTATACTATCTTAAAAATGGCAAGAGTTAGCATCACGAAATTTTATGCAAAAAATTAGTCATCTAAAAAACTCTATCAGATTTTTGCTTATTTTTTGGCTAAGTGCATTTTCTTAGATTTTAAAGGGAAAAAGCTAAAAAAGCTTTAAAAATCTTCTTCTCCGAAACTGATCAGCCAAATTGTCCAATATTTCACAGAAATGATCCCTGGAACAATCTCTCTCAAGTTTGTTCGAATGGTTAAAGTTTGGTGATTTTTGGCCAAGTTACAGATAGTTGAACTTAGTCATCTGTCCAAAAAAAGCATACTAAAATTACAATCTTAGAAACGGCTGGAGCTATCATCACCAAATATTATGCTAATGTTGGTCACATGAGTCATATATGAAATTGAGGTATTGGTGGCACCACCTGCATCGGCCTTTTTTTGTACGGGGGTCATCAGTGCCAATATCACACTGACAGCTACAAAAAACTTCTTCTCTGAAACCATATGGCCAAATTGTTTAATATCGCACAGAAATGATCCTAGGGTAGTGCTTTCTGAAGTTTGTTCAAATGGTCTCAGTTCAGTGACTTTTGGCTGAGTTATGGGAAGCTGAATTTAGTCATATGCCATAACAGCCTATTTTAGGTCAGTGGCTACAAAGATCTTCTTCTCAAAAACCACTGGGCCAAATTCTTAAATCTCACAGATTAATTATCCTTAGATGTTGATAATTCAAGTTTGTTCAAATGGTTTTGGTTCAGTGATTTTTGGCTGAGTTATGGGAAGCTCAACTTAGCCATTTTGCTTTATTTTCCTATATGAGTTATAAACCTGCAAAACGGTTTTAGCTCAGCTGACTATCAGTCATCTGAGCTATAGTCGTGGTCCATTGTCCGTTGTCCGTCTGTCTGTCCGTCCGTCCGTCCGTCGAGCCGTCCGTCTGTCCGTCTGGATGTCCGTCTGTAAGACTGGCACGTTTCGACACCATTCGACCGACGAACCTGAAATTCGGCATACAGTTAGATGTCCCTAAAATCTCCTACCATGCCAAAAATTGGGTCAATATGACTTCGTTCCTTCGAGATATTAAGGAAAAACCTCAATTTTTTATTAGAAATCTATTTTCACACTTCAGGACTGCCTAATATCAAAACCACTCATCTGGTTTTCTTCATTTTTACCATAAATATTCCTCTATATGGTTCCTATGTACATGCCGGAAATTAAGTCAGTATTATTTAATTTAAAAAAGTTATGGGCCCAAATATAATGGACTTTGTAAAAAAATGAGGAAAGATATTTTGTCACTTAAGACCAAAAGTGTTAAAGGTAGGAATTTTTTTTTTCAGTAATACTACTTTAAATAATCAAAATTGAATTGTATACCAAAAATTAGATCAAAATCTGTTAAATTTTTTTAATATTGGCAAAAATATAAAATTGGTACCTTAAATTTACCCAAGTTTGACCATGGCACGTTTTTTTCCTGTAACTGCTGTGGATTTAATTTTCAAAGCATGTTTTTGTCTACGCTCTTTACACAGCGCTTTACCTTTAGGGCTACTTCCTATATCGTAAGGCGCTGTTTGTTATGACCTCTTATCCTGCTTTGCAACACCAGAGGGGAGCACTGTATTTTTGTCCAATCAGATGAAACTTTGTGCTGGAAGACAAAGCCATGCGAGGAATAAACGGAGCCAATCATATTCATTTCTTATTGAGTGACAGCTCATCCCCCAGCGTAACCGTCTTAACAGGCCACAGGCTCTGAGAGAATTTCCCCTGACGTGGTTTTCTTAGGGCCTTGGGCACATAGGATGCTCGGCCGGTGAGCTGTAATTCAAACGAAGTGTAACAACAAAGGCTGAGTGCACACCTCGCTGGCTGGTTTCAGTTCTGCAGACAACAGATACATGGCTACGCTAACACAGTCAAAATGTCAAAATCGAATCGGTCGATGATGCGAAAAATGGAGAGGGAGCAATTTAAATTCGACCGGAAACTCATCAAACAGCGCTTGAAGTGCGGCAATGGGCGGAGCCAGGATGCCTGTCGAGTGATTGTTTATTGGCATCTGATTGGCTGCTTGTCACATCGTACGCACGTTTATTTCAGTGGACAACAAACCGCCATCTGGTGTCAAAATATATCATAAACGGTCAAAGCTGGCAGCGTGAAAATCAGTTGCTTCTTTTGAAGCGCAAGATTTCCGCTGCCTCGGGAGCGTAGTTTTTGTCACCATTTCAACTGTTAAAACAAAAAATTTGAAACCAGTTGATCAAAAACTGTAGATTTTATTCAAGTTTTAAAGCACCATGTCATTTATTGTTTACACCAAGCTAGTGTTATGCAGTTTACTAGAGCTCAGCTCCCCAGCTTCAGCTCTAAGTTCCTTAAATTTTGCATACAGTTAGATGTCCCCCAAATCCTCTACCATACTAAAAGTTTGGTCACTAGGACTGCATTCCTTCGAGATATTAAGGAAAAACTTCATTTTTCCATTAAAACCCCATTGTTACACTTAAAGATTGCCTTATATCAAAAGCACTGATCTGACTTTGATAATATATAATATACATATTTTTCTATACATTCGCTATGCATATGCCAGAAATGATGTCAGTATCATGTAATTGTTTTAAGTTCTAGGCCCAAACATAATGCACTTTGTAAAAAATCAAGAAATATATTTACTCTCTTAACATGAAAATTGCTGAAGGTAGACATTTTTTGCCAGGGATATAACATTATTTAATCAAGATTCAATTGTATTCCCAAAATTAGTTCTGAATTTTTCAAATTTTATAAGTTATTAGCATAAATATAAAATCAGTACCTTAAATTTTGCCCAACTTTGGCCATGGCATGTTTTTTCCCTGTAAGCACTGTTGATTTAATTTTCATATCTTGGACTGGTAAGGATTTAAGCTTCTAAATTCTGAAGTTATAATAGGAATTGGTCAAAAACTAGCTTTTATGAAAGTTTTTATGGGACCATATCACACCTTGACTGTACTGAAGCCCCTCTTTTATGTCCCCACATTGACCTTTCAGGCCAATTATGCATGCTTGAAGCGAGGCACTCTGCAGCCAGCCAGCTCTTGGGTGGCTTCAACTGGATCTAACTGTCCAACCCCCTCCACTAGTATTTGTTTAGGCCATAAACATAACAATAAACTTTTTTTTAATATTTGGTTTATGATTAGAACTTAAAAAAATAAATGGAAAAGGAATTTATAGTTAATGAGTAACAGGGGATTACCTTGCAATTACTGATCATTTATGGATCTTCCATGGATGGCCAAAATTGTATTTCAAATAACACCATGCAGTCACCATTGGGTATTTTTTCATTTCAACCATAAAAATGAAAAATAAATAATTAAAATAAATTGTTGTTTACTATTAGGGATTATATGAAGCAAGATAATGATAGACAAGGATGCAGTTGATTATATTAAATTAATCTAAATTTCCAGGTCTTTTCCAGGTCTTTAACTTGTTGGTTTAGGTTTACAAAATTAAAATAATAAATAAATATGTCAAAAATTTAAAATATTACTCAGCCAAGTGTTCATTAAAGATTTTAATTTGTTTGACTTATAACTCATGGTTGTATCAGTTGTTACATGAGACTGGCTAAATAATCAAAATATATATTGCTGGTCCTTTATTTCAGTTCATAAAATTAAACATTCCCAACTCCAGTTTGCTCCTGGTATGATATATTGGGTGTTTTGATCTGTGGATTAATTTTAACACATGTATTAGTTTTATAGCTGAGAATACTTTTCTTTTTTTTCCTGATACCATTTAAAAAAATATAAATATTCAAAGTTTTCCTGTTAGTGATGTGGATGTAATTTTCACAGCATGTACACATTAACATTTCATCTGTTAAAATCTGAAATTTGAAACCAATTGATCAAAAACTGTAGATTTTATTCAAGTTTCCAGGTACCATGTCTTCATTGTTTGCATCAGATCAGTATAAATGCAGTGTACTGGGCAGTTACATAACACCTTCAGGTCTGATCTACTGCCACTGTGAGTGTCTGGGTCAGGCTGGGTCAGGCAGTAATTACCAGAGAGCCTCTCTTTCTCTGTCTCTGACAGTCTAGGTCTCTCTTTCTCTCTCTTTCTCTCCTCTGCTTTTTCTCTTCTTTCTCTCTCCCTATCTCTCTCTCTCTCTCTCTCTCTCTCTCCCTCTCTCTCCCTCTCCCTAATTGCCTCCCTTGCTCCCTCCATCCCATTCTGTTGACAGGTACTATAAACTAGATACATTAGCTATAAATGTTGATGCAATTTAGAAATGTGAATCAACTGAAATATTCACAATCACATGTATGTTATACTGTAAATTTATAGTAACATTCGGAAACTTGGATTAAAATTATGTAATGAAAAAAAGGAATAAATGCAAATATTGTTAATTTTTTCTTGGCTCAGTAGAATGGGGAAAAAAATTATTTGCTTTGTTTCTCCATCCTTCTTTCTGTTTTAAATATTTAATGTTCATGAATAAACTTTTTTTTATAAGCACTGGTGAATTAAATTTCATATCCTGTATGTATATGCAAGGGTGTTGTAACTCTCACCATCCCCTTCTTCATCCCACTGAGGCTTTGCTCCTTGCCACTGTGAACAATAGTTCTATGGCTAAAGCATAAAATTTAATAATTAAAGAAAATATCTACAGAGAGACAGAGGCATTATAACTCTGATCATAACACAACACCCCTCCCCCCCCCTATCAAGTCATTGCACCTGTGGAATGAGGACATTATGGCAACTGTATACATATCATAAAATTGATAAAAAAGGTTTACCAAATAAATTGGATCTCATCAGACAAATGTGTAAACTGTTGAACTGTCAACAGCTTATCAAAAAGGTAACCAATGGAAAGGCATGGTCAGATCTCAAATATTATTTGCAACATTTTCTTCAATCATATAAACCAACCATGGCCCAGATTACCTCTTCCTCTCAAACATTATCTACATTTCATCATATTTTTAAGATTTTAACCTTCCAGGTGGTTCAGTACTGTTGACCATTTGCCCATAGGTACCTATTTACATGCCAGAAATTATGTCAATATTGTGTAATATGTAGACGTCAGGGGCATCAAAATAATGCACCTTGTCAAGACCGATCTTGTCAAGATATTGTGTCATACAGTCACAAATTCATAAATCCCATCATCAGTATAGTTAATCATAACCTTTTATCTGTCAAATTGAACTCTTGCAGTTTTCCATACACTATAGATCCTTCAACAAATAGCCTTATCATCATTATACCACTGTATACCATTATATAAATAAAAAATAAACCACTATATTTTACTCCATATTAATCCATCAGTCAGGTTATTTCATATATCATTTATTCACATATAACATTATATTCCTTTATAAAACCCAACATGACCATGATTTTCTAAGCTTTATCTACTCAATATAGTATCACAATGGTGATACATTTATAGTCCAATCAGGATCAGCTGAGCGCCGTGACCCATGGGTCCCTTGTTTGACTGATGCCACTGAGGCCAATTTGTTTAATATTTTACAAGAATAATCCCCTGAATAATTCTTATAATAATTAATTGTCTTTTATGGTTCCAAAGAATGAATTTTGGCTGAATAATAAAGATTGAATTGAGTCATTATACCATATATGTTAGCTGTGTGAAGCAGCTACATCTAGCCTTGAACCAGTTTATCAGCATCCGTTACATCATGCCTCCAAACATTTAGATTTCAGGTTATCTTTGGTTAATATTGACAAGAATGTTTTTTAAAAACTTAACAAAAATGTAGATTTATGATTTTAGATATTCCTCATGCCAGGCACTGTTTACAATCACAGGTATACGTTAACTCATATTATTGGATTGACTGGAGCTAGCATCATGAAATTTAATGCAAAAAATTAGCCATCTAAAAAAATCTGCATTTTCTCATATTTTATAGAGAAAAAGCTAAAAAACCTTAAAAAATCTTCTTCTACAAAACGGTCAGGCCAATTTGTTCAGTATTTCACAGAAATAATCTTTCATATCATCTCTCTCAATTTTGTTCAAATGGTTCAAGTTCAGTGAATTTTTGCCGAATTACAGGAAGTTGAACCTAGTCATCTGTCCGAAAAAGCATACTAAAATGACAATCTCAGAAACGGCCGGAGCTATCATCACCAAATTTTCTGCCAGTGTTGGTCACATGAGCCATATATGAAATTCAGGTATTGGTGGTCACCTGCATTGACTTTTTTTTGTACAGGGGTCATTGGTCATCTGTACATTAACCCATAATTTCTCAGAATAGCAGGAAGTACCATCCCCAGATTTTATGCAATAATCGGTCATATATCAAATGTTGTGGGATTCAGCTTATTTATGAAAAAACTGCATCTTTTATTATTCTAGATATTTTGATAAAAAGTTTATGAATATGTCAGCTTGAAGAAATGCATTTTAGCCAAAGTCTTTCAGTATGTCTATGCGTCTTTGATGGGTTTCTCATTCACAAGACAGGTGTCACCTCCTACACTGACTTTTACACAGTGTGTGACTTTTGTGCCTGCTTATTTCTATAGAGTAATTTGATATATCATCCTGAAATTGGGCATATTTATACCTATCGAATAGCTTTGTCATATACAAGACTGGTGGTGCCACCTACAATAATTTTTGCACAGTGTGTGTCCCTGCTTATTTATCAGGAGGGGTTCAATATATGAGTGTGAACTTGGGAATATAAATATATCTCTGATAGCTTCGTTGTATACAAGACTGGTGGTGCCAGCTACAATCATTTTTAGCTCAGCTGACTGTAGGTCAACTGAGGTGTAGGAATGGCGCTTTGTCCGTCGTCCATATGGATATCCGGCCAGCTGTTAGCAGGGCACAAATCGTAACAGCTGGTCCTAGAAACTTCTAAGTGATAAGGTCAGTAAAAAATTTCCTTGGAAACCTGAAATTAGGTCACTGCGACCTATATCCTTTGAGCTACGGGGCTTGAAAGTACCCCCCAGAATAGTAAGAAATTTGATACAAAACCTCCAATATCTTTATAATTAATGCATGCATTAATTGTCATGAATCTTGCCTTGAATATTGACCATGACCAGTTTTGTCAGTTCCTGAAATGTGGTGGCGCCACCTGTATTTTTTCTATTTTAACAAATATTTTTCTATTTATTTACTAAAAATAAACTGGCTTCAAACTTGATTTAATAATGACCAACCACATAAGTAAATTCATTTTGATTCTCAGGGTCCAGCGATCTAAGTTGAAGGTCACAGGAGCCACATCTTTAAAAAGATTGTGGATGCACTGTAAATCAAACTTTTCATCCTGAACTTTCCAACGTTCACACATGGCTTACTTGCCTAAAGAGAGGAAACCTGTAGAATTTGAGGTTATCTGGTCAGAGGTCAAGGTCACTTTTTCAAAGATTGTTACAATAATCATAATGCTGCAAGTTCAAGGATATTAAGTTCTAAGATTTTTTAGTCACAAGGTTAATGGTTAAGGTCACAGGACTGTCATTCTGAAAAATTTCTTTAAAAATATCCTTATAGACAAATTCAGCTGAGCGTTGAGACCCATGGGTCCCTAGTTGTGTTGTGTGCACCCATGCCAGAATTTCAACAGTGATGTTTGTGTAATTGTTTCTTATTCAAAATGTTTAGTACCTGCATTGTTCATATACATGAGAAGTAATGGTCCAGCATTGAAGCATTATACCTGGTGTATTTCCCAATGCACAGGTTCGCATTAGGCCTGTAGGCCTTGTTTTAATGTTATATATTGTCTGTGAGAATAGCCTATGGCTAAAGTTACAGTGTTGAAAAAATGGACAGAAAATAAAAATTTCAGGATTCACAGGAGACCTGCCCAGGACCCCACAATAGAGGGTTCCAAGGAAATTGGATACAATTTGTACCCTGTCTGTCTAGGTGCACACAATCATGTTTCTGGTCCATAGCTGGCAGAATATAGGTCACCATGATCCAATTTCAGGTTTCCAAGGAGAATTGCCAAGGATTTCCTTGAATGTCATGTAAGAAGAGTCTGGGGCTAATGGATATAATTGGTGCTTTGTCTGTCTAAGTGCGCAAAACCATTTTTCAGCCCATAGGTCACACAGTATAGGTCACCCTGACCTAATTTCTGGTTTCCAAGGATACTTGACAAGGACCTTCCTGAATTTTATGTTAAAAGATTCTATTCCTAATGGATACAATTTGTGCCCTGTCTGACTGTCTGGGTGGTAATATGAAATCTTTTCTGACAGGTTGCGCCATCTGTTATTCAGGGTGTTCATACATCTTTTTCCTATAGGTCACAGAATATAGGTCACAGTGACCTAATTTCAGGTTTCCAAGGACATTTGCCTAAATGTCATGTTGGAGGATTCTAGGCCTAATGGATACTATTTGTGCCCAAACTGACTGTCCGGGTGCTCAAAATCATGTTTTGGCCCATAGGTCATATAATATAGGTCACCATGGCCTTATTTCAGGTTTCCAAGGAGTTTTTGCCTGGGACCTCCCTGTCACATTGGAGGATTCAAAGCCTTATCTATTCAATTTGTGCCCCATCTGACTGTCTGGATGCTAAAAACTCTTGTTTTCAGCCCGTAGGTGATAAAATATAGGTCACCATGGTCTAATTTCAGGTTTCCAAGGAGATTTGTATAGAAACTCCCAGGATATTGTGTTAGTAGATTCTAGGCCTCACACATATGATTTGTCCCTATTTGACATTCAGGGTGCTCATATGACATCTTATCCCTATAGGTAGCAGAATATAGGTCACAGTGACCTAGTTTCAGGTTTCCAGGGAGAAGCCTGGGGTCTCCCAAAATGTCAGGTTAGAGGTTTCTAGGCCTAATGGATACAATTTGTGCCCCGTCTGACTGTCTGGGTGCTCAAAATAATGTATTCGGCCCTTAGGTCACAAAATATAGGTCACCATGACCTAATTTCAGGTTTCCAGGGAGATTTGCCCAGAACCTCCTTGGATGTACAGTTAGAAGTTTCTAGGTTACAATTTGTGCCTTGTTAATGGCGGAACAGATGCCAGACAAAGGGTGATCGCTATAGCTCAGATGACTTACATTCAGCTGAGCTAAAAAAAAAAACACATTTGTCCACATAAACACTGTAATATAAATCACACAAAGTTAAATTTCTGGGATCTTTTCATATTTGTATTATGCAAGGTGTAATCTGACAGAGAATACAGGTCCCAGTAGCCCTCATATGATACAGAAATGCAGATGTGTGGACAAAAGGAGATACTTCAGTGGAACTTCTTTGGAAAGATTAGATATTGATAAAATACTTACACAGCATTTCGAGAGTGACCATTGCTTCTTTTATTCATCTGATATTACTTTCTGCCAACTGTACAACTAAATTCTAGCATAAAACCATCTACCCCATGAGTGATTTAACAATTATACAAAATATGAAACAGGGGATTGTATATCTCATCAGAACTCTGGTCTGGGTGAATGGGACCAGAAAATCCCTTCCCAGCTGAAGTCTTGACTTCTTGATCTCTTGACAGGCTGCCCATTTTTTTTTAGAATATGCTAAAAAATGTATAAAACCAAACAGTTGATGTGTATTTCATGTCAGCTGAGATTATGACCCACAGCCAGCCAAACCATTGATTGTTTCTTTCAGATGTTCTGGGTTTGTCGATCTTAATGCTGCTAATGGATATTCAGAGGAAGCTTTGAACTGGTTCCCTTAAATACATCAGGCCTGAAAAGAGAGTCTTTTTTGAGGATTTACTGAAAATGATATTAATACTCTTTTTCCACTCTTTGTAAGCAGCGCTTTTTTCCATTTTTTCTATTATGAGACTGTCAAAATATACTATTTCTTGGAACAAAAATCTCACAATTAACAATGTTTGTGTATTCAAATGTCCAGCATGTGTCAAAACATGTAGAAATTGCCCTTCATGCAACTTGATGTGCACCATGCACTTTCCTGATGTTTGGAGCTACATATTTAGATTTACAAAACTTAACATAATATTGTATATTTAGCATATCTTTGTTCTGTCTGTGATAAAAAAATTGGTAATGGTAACTAATTTACTCTTTTTTCACTACTTTTTATTGCAAGGCAACTCTCTTTTCCAAAGCGTCAATCACAGGCCTGTACATGTAATGAAACTACATGTATATATTTGTACTTCAAGGTCCATCCTTTTGGGAGGAAGTAGCGGCAGCATTGAAATGTAAGAGACTGGCCAGGAAGTCACACATACAGAGGGACGGGCACCGGACACCGAACGTTGAATTACTGCTCGGACATGATGGCTGGGTAGAACATGTTGACAATGGTATCAGGTAAAATATATATCTAGAAAATATAGTTTATAAGAGAATGTTATTAGGGTAAACCTTGATGTCACAACCACACAACTTTATAGCTATACACTCCTCAAGTACATTCTTAATTTCACTTAAAATACAGGCTATACCAACTCAGAGACAGAACAAATACTTGTGCCAAGGTTAAAGTAAAATTAAGGGCAGACATTCTAAAATTAAATGAAGGGGGAATGTTCTAAGGTAATATTTTAAAGAAAAATAATGAGAAATACATGCATTTTTAGCAGGGATTTACAGTTTGGTTGCAGTGTTAGTGAGCTGTTACAAAAGAATGAACTTTGCAAATAATTTAAGAGGTCTTATATCATGAAAACTTTTTTTGAGAATACAGATACAACATAGATTTTCAGACAGAAATTGCTACTTCCAGTCATTTAGTAATTAAAATATAGGAAATAAGTGATGTTTAGTATATTGATACATATTTTGTTTCAGCACTGTTGCCATGAATTTGGTGTAAAATAAATAGATATGTAAGTGTGGTATTATACGTTTTCTTTTTCTTTCTTACAGATACAGGTATGATGTCACAAAGTGTATGTTCAGCATTGGGAATATCACAGAAAAGCTGAGAGTGGCCAAGTTTAAATGTAAAAGTGAAGTAGTTGTTGATTTATATGCAGGTAAGTTCAAATATGTGAAGGTATAGCATATATCTGAAACATAGTGCATTTTTCTGGTAAATATTCATGTTAACATTTTTCATTTTCAAAATTATATTTTTATATGTTACATAATATATCATGCTATATAATTGTACATCATATCTTATTTTATTATCCTATGTATATTTATATATATATATATATATATATATATATATATATATATATGTATAATTATATTTATGTCTCCCCCCCCCCTCCCTCCAGGGGAGACTTTGTTTTCAGTGCCCTCGTCTGTTGTTGTTAGTCGTCGTAGTCTCTAGGATGAATGCAATAACCTTTGTAGGTCTCCATATTTTCCTCCAAAATTTGAAACAGTCATCGTTGATCTCAAAATCTCAGACAAGTTTGAAACCCGGTGACCTTGACCTTCATCTTCAAGGTCAAATTTGCCAAAATGTGAAATTTTTTTAACCTCATAACTTTTGAAGTATTTATCATTTTGGCCTCAAATTTGGTACACATATTGTTCCTACCAAGTTGTCAGATGAGTTCGAAACCCAGTGACCTTGGCCAGGATCTTCATGGTCAAATCAGCTGAATTGTCTTGTTAACACGATAACTTTTGAAGGGCTGCATATTTTTCTCCAAAATTTTAAACACTCATTGTTCCTACCAAAATCTAAAAGGAGTTCGAAATCCAGTGACCTTGACCTTGATCTTCAGTGTCAAATTTATGCAATTCTAGGATTATTGTGATCCCCATAACTATTGAAGTTCTGAAGATTTTTTCTTCAAATTTGACACACCATTTTTTTTGCCAAAATCTCATTGGAGTTTGAAAAGTGGTGACCTTTACCTTCAAAGTCAAATCTGCTTAAATGTAGAATCACTGTTTAAACACCCCTAGTGTTTTTGGATGGCAAATAAAGGGGAGACATATATCTGTTTTTGTGCTGCAGAAACAAAGCTATTCTATTTATCTTATGTTTTTGGCTTCATGTTTTACTCTTTTGTTGTTTTTATATCATCAATATTATAAGCATTGGGCATTTTTTTCTTGAGGTGTTTTAATGTAATGTAAATTTTATGCATTGTGCTCTTTACATTTCTTTTGTTTAATGTAACATTTTTTTTGCATTGGGTATTTTTCTCTTCTTGTTATGGTGTTTATATTTTCTAACGTGTTAGTATTTTCATGTTTTGTTTGTGTGTCATGTATTTTTTAGGCATCGGGTACTTTACTCTGCCATACTTAGTACATGCTGGAGCCAGCTACGTTCACGCTTGTGAATGGAATCCTGATGCTGCTGAGGCTCTCCGTCAGAACCTGCAGATAAACGGAGTGATTGACAGGTGTACAGTGTACCAGGGAGATAACAGACAGGTGAGTATATAAAATCACCTGGCTGAATTTAGACTGGCCCAGATGGTATGGACTGATTGAACAGTTCTCACCCAGTGAATTAGTTACAAATTTTCTTTAAGATAGTAACACTTAATGTTATTTGGGATATAGACAGATTAAAATTTAAGGTCTTTAAAAAGAATGAACTTTTGACCAATTTTAATAAAATTTAGTTTGTAATAAAATAAAAAAAACTGTAAATTAAATTCTAATGTAAAATATTTTTCCTTGAAGGTTTGACATATTCAGAAAGGTCTCAAGGCCTATGAAATAGGGCCTAATGTATCTCCTTTTCTCACAATTATGGCCTGCGGGAAGTGAAGTCACAAGGACCCCTTCTATTCTGTCTCTAAAAATTCATTTCCTCACATTGTTTTGATTAGCCTTAGATTAAAATATAGTTGAGTTAACATTGTCTTTTCATTATGTCAAATTTAAACAAAAATCGAAGAATATAGAATATTTTAATCCCACTGCAGATTTTGACCCACAACAAATCCAGAGCTAGCTAAAAATGATTATTCTCAATTATCTGCAAAATTTCATGATCTTCACATGAATATTTTTTGTGACCATGTACTAATGACAGATGAAATAATGAGGCATCCAGAAAATCTATCCACAGGAACATGATTAATGGTCTTCATCAGATTTAGTGGGACAAAAAACCCATCATAATTCAAAATATCTTCATTATACAGTGACCACTCATACCATAACATTTTCATTAATTCTACATGTAATTTACTTTTGAATAAGTAATCCTGCTAACGTCTTAACAAATTAACAAATCTTGATGAAAACTTTGCTTCCCTATCTGCATTCCCCTACATATGTGTAAAAGACCAAGTCACAAAAATAAAATAAACACTTCAGAACTGTCTTAATTTAAAGGGGTCCAATCACCAATAAAGCATGTTGAATTAACACTAAAATACCTTCTTTCCTTTAAAATAAATCTGTTCCTGCCATATTATTGCCTTGAAACTGTTTGCTTACTCCTGTAAACGAGTGTTAAAACAGAAGACCAGCGCAATCACAGGTGTCAACATAAACACAGCATGTTGGGCCTCATGCATCGAGGAGCAACAACACATGTCAGTCAGGAGAATCCCTGACTGACTTGGCCCAGAAAAATGTAATTCATGTTCCCGTCGGCTGAAACACCAGGTGTTTTGGCTCACAATTGGACCTCCCATCACATGGCCTTTGTTGTGGTAATCAGACACACATGGACTGTGTTTACCTACATGCAGAGCAATAACAAGTTTTTAAACAGCCATATGTAAGGTACTGAGACTGTTTGCTGGGATGGTTTTGTTTAGAAACTTTTGTATAAAGCAAAACTGAAAATAGGTTTAATATTGCCTCTGCTTATGTCCCTTTCATGTGATGTGCAGTCAGCAGGAGGCAGCAGCACATGCACAGTAATTAGTTAAATAAATGACTAATTGGTGGCACCACTGGAGCAGAAACAAAGGCTGTAACATGAAATAACAGCACATTAACCTGAATTTGTTGTTTATCATGTCTTCTACATGACTGGTATCATTATATACTGGATAACATACACATTGGCAGCAAAAGCCACATATTTATATTGGTGGGGGGGGGCATTATTAGACCAGTATATGTATGCAATTGTATGTATATGATACTTCAAGAACAGAGGGTATGGAGTTTAGTGTGTGAGGTGAGGAGGAGTATATGGGGTTGATCAGGGGCTAAAAATTGTATAATCACACAAATAGGCTATTACAGGCCTGTCCAGGAGAAAATAGTCACTGTATACTGGAAAATACTAGTACTTATTATTATTTTCCATTGGGTAATTAGATGTCCTACCACTAAAAAGATATCCTTTATATCCTAGAAATCACAACACTGAGTTTCACTCTTACTGATACAATTATATGTACACTGTAACGGTTCATGTTATAATGTGAATGAGACCTATATTATACTTATTGGTTTCCTTTTTTAATCATTTCAGGTGTGTCCACATGGTGTTGCTGACAGGGTTAACTTAGGTCTGATCCCTAGCTCTGAGCCAGGATGGCGCACTGCATGTCAGGCTCTCAAACCAGGTGGAGGAATCCTGCATATCCATGGAAATGTCAACTCAAGGCCAGCATACAAACAGAAGCAGAATTTAAACAACAGATGTGAAATAAAAGGAGTGTCAGTACAAGAAACCTTTAATATGAATGTCTCCTTTCCACATCAGTGTGAGAATGGTACCAGTCAAAATTTACAATATGAGGTTGACACCAGTCTAGTTTTATCTGATATGGAGAAAAGTGATGATACTAATGTCAAAGCTCATTCAGGTGTCTCTAATAACTATAATATAAGTAAGGGTGAGAATACCAAAGGAGAAGATATGAGGATTTCACTAGAGACCCCAAGCATACAGAGAAATAATGACAGACAAACTGATGGATACAGTCATAGTAAAGATGCTGAATGCTTGGACAGAAAAAATAATAAACATCAACTAACAGACTCATTAGACAGTGAAGTTAAACTAAACATTGGGAATTCTTGTGAAAAAGGTGACAAATTGCAGGAAAATTTCTTAAAAGAGCACAAAACTACAGAAGCCAAGTCTCAGAATGAGGCTTGGCAAAT
The DNA here is from genome assembly GCA_026874595.1 of Sipunculus nudus. NCBI lineage: Eukaryota > Metazoa > Annelida > Sipuncula > Golfingiida > Sipunculidae > Sipunculus > Sipunculus nudus. Next base: position 15,617,934 of record CM049319.1, read on the forward strand.
GTGGGCTGAATATGTGTCAAGGACAATTCAAGGTCATCTCACAGAGGTCAAAGGTGGCATATGGAGGACACATTTACTGCATATTGAGCATGTCAAATCCTATGCTCCGTTTGTCGATCATTTGGTTTTAGATTTACAGTGTACACCTGATCAGTAATGTATTCCTGATAATTCATGATTTTTTAAGGCTGAATGAAGAAGGAAAATTCTTATTTTTATATAACAGGCTCATCATTTCCTATGAATCTTGAGTGGCAGATTTACCTTGACTCATCTTAAAATATATTCATTTTGTAAAATAATAAAATTCATTTGACAAACTAGTTCTGTTCTTTTCTTTCTAATGTTCTTTATTTTTTTAGACTGTAAAAGCATGAGTGTGTTATCCTATTGCATAGGGCTTCTTTGTATAATAATGACTGAAAATAAAAAAAAATGGATCTTAGATGAAAGTTGGTGCTTAGATGATCAATATAACTACATAATTAATTCAGACAATGAAATGGACCCATCAGTATTTATTGTTACTTACTTCGACACCAGAGGGCGCTATTTTTCCTGGTTGCTGCGCCTCCGTTGGGCCCTGCCCCTCTCTCATTTTGCCAGTTGTCAACTGGTCCGGCCTCACAAATTAATTAACACTTTATGAAGTTCTTGCATATAGTTTTAATGTAAACAATTACCGTTTTTATCTGAAAGGCAAATTATTGATAACTATACATCATCTGAATCACGTAAAATATACGTGAACACAAATTTTCCGCGACCGTGTTTGGCAAAGAGGCGAAATTGAAGTCGGGTTTCCCATAAGTGATAGTGTGACTCGGACCATCACCATTAAGCTACCCTATTATAAATTACAGAAATAGATAAATGTGAACGCAATTTTCGTCGTATTTCTAGAATGAAACGTGGCAAATGGAGCAATGACAACACCCAAACTAACACTAATCAACTTAATTATGACATAAAAAGCAGTGCCATATAATAAAATTTAAGATATTAAAACATGAAACTTGGGGGGAAAAGTCAATGTGTATGAATCCCGGTCAAAATAACAAAAAAGCAAACAATACTCTTTTCATAAGGAAAAGAAAAGGGTCTACATAAAAAATGTATTTGTTACTGGGATCCCTTGGTTGTAGGGCAAAAACGCAAATAAAATAATAAATGTACGAAAATAGAATGACTCTGAATGAAGATGATTTTTGCTTTATCGAGCAGCTACAGGTTGCTGTAGTCTTCGACTTCAGACCTGCACGCTCCTTAAGCGTAATTTTGATTGAGCCGACAGACGAGACGCCACGCAAGCCAAACAGGAAACCGCGAGAGGCTGCCACCGTTTTGTCCGTACCGGTGACCGGAAGAAGCTACAGCATCCATAACCCCAAGGCAGGATACACAAAAATATAATGTAGTTTCTAATTTTACACAAGGAGTAACACGGGAATCAGTTGATAGAAGTCCGGCTCTGGCCATCTACTCTTCTTACTTATTAAGGACGTAAAACGTGTGAGGTTATAAGTTTGGGATATACATGTACTTCTAAAGTCAGACTTCAAAAAGTTTAATACTCTTTTGAATCGTAGAATATTTTGGTTATACATGTATCAGTGAGGCTACCTTGGAAAAAAGGTTTTTTTCTCCACTTTTTCGTATCAGATAACATCAGTTTTTAACATTTTACTAGCATCAGGTATCACAGTTTTTTCGGGTAATAAAATCTCCAGACATTTGTTTTCAGTAGATTTGTTATGAAGCATTTTAAACTCAACTGTCAGCGTACGCCATTCTGCGGGGTCCATCGTGGTCTGTCGTCTCCATGTCGTCTGTCTGTTAACAGATTCTCGCAAGCAACATTCGCTTAACAGAATCTCACACAATGTGGTACATTCACTTGTTTAGGACGGACCAATTGAGCAGCAAAACAAAATTGTTGGAGCCATTGGTATATAATATATATGTGTTCGCTTACATATGTTTGTGGGGTTTTTTTTCGCATCAACAAAATTGTACTTTTCTATCATTGTGATTCATGAAGTCATGGTGTGACCAACAAAAGAATAAAAGAATATAAAATTTAAATTAAAAAAATCAGCCAAACCAATTTAATCAGAACTGAAGCGGATATGCTTAAATGTATTGAACTTGTGTTTATACAGGTAAAAGTGTTTTCTTTATTTAATTTAGTGGGGCCATCATTAGTTTGATGTCCGTTCTTGTTCATTTTTTTTTCACTTTGAAAATTACCCCTTTCCTTACATTTTGGTCTATTAAATGATAATGGTAGAACTTAAGCTCCAAAATGGGGGAATGTGCATTATCCCCATGCACACAAAAATGCCCCTGAAAATAATCGGCCCTGCTAATTAAAAAACAATCTCGAATACTTTGCTTAAATGAACTGGATTTTTACTCATATCTTTAAAATACAGACACAATTGATAGCTATCCTCTGCAATCACTTTCTAGGTTTTCACTATAAATGTGCAATAAACAGACACACTTTCACACAAACACAGGTATATGTTATTGGTTCAGTATGGTGGCGCCATCTTTATTCTTGACGATTTTATGTGCATTTGTGTGTTTTTAGCTTTTGAAATTTTCACCTTTATGAGTACTATGGTCAGCTATGAGATCGTCGTCTACCTGGCGCATAAATAAAAGAATATACATCATTGCCACATATTAGCCTGTCATCACGCAAAACTGGAAGTAAATTTGTTTTACCATTCGTTAACAAAGAACTGCCGTGGACACTTCAGTTCAACAGCACATTACAGCTTTCCTCTTCCTCTGCAATGGCCTAATTCAAGTTTACATATTTTGGCATTATATACATATAACTTGTAGTAGTTTTGGTTCATTTGGTGGTCCGTAGACGTACACACTGTTTAAATTTTTTAGGTGGTTTATTTATTTTTATTTTTAGCACTTTAAAGGTCAGAATTGAAAGTGTATGTTGTGTATTCCTGCATGTCATAAAGCATATTGTAAGGAAACTGGTTCTGCCAATTTTTTAAAATATTTGCAAATTGTTGCATTTATGAAATTTCTCGATTTTTTTTAAATTGTTTAAGTCTTGGGCAAATCAAAATTTATCAGGATCGATCTGTTAATGTGGTAAAATATTATGCATTCTTGGCGTTAGGACGCACGTGACATCGGCTGGGTTCGTTCGGGCGGGTTTTTCATAGGCCTCATTCACCTGGTAGTTGGTGCTACGATAGGACCTTTGCGAAATATTCCAAATAAAGTCATATCATCCGGATTTATGGGGAAATGTGGAAGATGACCATCTTAGGACACATTAGGCATCGTTCCCGACGGTTCAACCCAAAAGCATTTCCGAGGCTTGACCACAGAGGAGTTTCGTGACGTTTTTGCGCAACCTTCAGTTATGACATAGATGATATATATATATATATATATATATATATATATATATATATATATATATATATATATATAAAAGCAGTATACATAAGATTTGTATATTTGGTAAATCTTCTTTAGTGCTCTTGAACCAAAAATTATGACTTTAGGTTCCTCAAACTTTACCAATGCAGTCCTAATCGTACCCATGCACCTATATCTCTGTCACCATGAAAAGTTTGACGAAAGTCAGTCAGCTTTTTGTTAGTCTTATGAGCTGTCATCGATGAACTTAATTGATACATCTCAACATAACAATCTTAAAAGAATTAAGAATTCTTAAAAATAATAGATTTATTTATGAAGATTTTATTTTTTAAAGATGGATTTTCCGCAAGTATTTCAGTTATAAGAATAATTAAATTACGTGAAATGCTTTATTTTAAATAGAATACATGGAATTCTCGCTATGTTTTGAAAATATTGTCATATGCATGGCATAGGCGCATGCATGAGCAATAGATATTCGGGTTTTGTTAATTAATTCTTCGTTTTTTTAAACGTTTAAAGCTTAATTTTAAAATTTGTTCGAAACGTTGCAATATCTCAGTCGAAATCGTGCCAATAACCAAAATATTTTTTTTTTAAAAGAGGGAAATAAATGTAGAAAACAAGCTAGAAACAGTTGGTCTGAAGAGTTAACAATTTATTATTTGGACTAGAAGGTGTATACACTTCATACTTCGACATATATGCGCTTAAGTTAATGAATTAAGTACATGCACCTGCAGTCTATAGCGTGAAGACCTAACTTTACCCGCAGGTCACTCTGTGACGTAACATGTGTGATTAAAGGCACAGGCATAAGATTTCCCAAACAGAGCGAGTGTTTATCTGTCAAATGTATACTCACTCGCCGAACTGCAAGTGCCAGAGTAACAGCCGCGTTGTTATTTTTACCATTAGCTCCGTCCCTCATCAAAGGTTTAAGTAAACATTTGAGAACAGGAGTAGTTTTTGATCCTCACTTCGTACGACTGATATATAGAAGCACGCTTCACACCCCAACGTTTTCAAGGAGTCACTGTTATTCAGTTTAAAGAAACGATATGTTATGCCAAAATTGGTTTCAAAGGCTTTTGAGCACGCAGTCACACAGACACACACGCACGCACCATCACACAAATGTCACAGTCATGAATTTGAGTATATCGATGTGAAAGTAGTAGATATGCATGTAATAATAATAATAATAATAATAATAATAATAATAATAATAATAATAATAACAACAACAACAACAACAATAATAATAATAATAATAATAATAATAATAATAATAATAATAATAATTATTATTATTATTATTATTATTATTATTATTATTATTATTATTATTATTATTATTTTATTTATTATTATTATTGTAACTATTATTATTATTATTATTATTATTATTATTATATTTATTATTATTATTATTATTATTATTATTATTATTATTATTATTATTATAGTAATAATAATAATTATAATGATAATAAAAATAATTATAATAATAATAAGAAGAATATAAATAATAATTATAAGAAGAAGAATCTTATTATTTAGATTAAAATTATAGTATTATTGTTGTAGCATGTTGCTATTATTGCCATTATTATCATTATTATTATTATTATCATTATTTTTATCATTATTATTACTATATTATTATTACTATAATTATAATTATAAGTTAGTCAGCTAGCTAGGTACAGAGAAGAATGATGGTGTCATGCACTAGGTCTTGACAAACGAGAATCGTAGTCCCATGCATGTTAACATCACATTAAATCATCTAGCTCTCCTCACTATGATTTACATATATGAAACTTGCAAAAAATTTGTGTGCACATGGGTGCGTGTGTTTAATTTGTGTGTGGGGCATGCAGGGGGCAGAAGATATGTGTCCCCAGCGGTACTGAAGATTTTATAAATATGAACATACATGGGGCAAAATCGGCGCACGTTTACTAGGAATTTTAATACAATTACATTTTAATGGCGAATGATGCCTTAAGATACAGAACAACGTGAGGAAATATATTTCTCTGTATGGTATAAACAAACCTGTGCAATATATAAACAAAATGCATGTGGCTGATACATGTATCAGTGTGACCAGTGACAGAACAGGAAATTTTTTACGATCCCTCAGAAACTATACGCAGCATATATATATATATATATATATATATATATATATATATATATATATATATATATATATATATATTTATATATTTATATATTTATATATATATATATATATATATATATATATATATATATACGCTTCACTGCAGCTGTCTAAACTAACTTCTAGAGAAAATGGGCATTTTTTTCCAGCACAGGGATTAACGCCATCTCTGTTTGAAGTACATTTCTGTATATGAAACTACAACTATAGCGTATATCTTTATGAACACCCAACATTTGTAAGATAAGCATGCTTTTAAGGTATAATTATTGTAAAAAAATAACTACACCTGATATCAATCAGGTTGATATCAATCAAAGTTGTTTGAATTCATATTAGATCCCATAAAGTATATATACATTATTTTAAACTTGGTACAATGATCTGTCTGATGGTATACAGCTTTTTGACCTTTTTGAAATTAAAAAAAAAATAAATAAATAAAAGGTACACTATTTTAAGCACCAAGTAACAGTAAACAATTTTTAGACTAATATCGAAATATGTGACAATATCTTAAAATTGTTTTTTTTTTTTCCAATACTGTGTGTCTTTCTTATTGAAAAAGGAAATTTCAAATTTTTATTGAATCAAAATTAAAAATTTTAATTTCAGGGTAGATAAATACATGATAGAGGAAAAGAAATTAGTTAGTGTCAGGTAGTTTAATATTAGTCCACAAAAATAATTTTAATTGCATATAAAATAATTGAATTCAGTTAAAATTTACTTTTCCTCAACACATTGAGTTGAAATGAATTAGAACTGAAGTTTCGTTAAGAATATTAATTGGAACTAAATTGTTATAAAGAGATCTGAATTGAAACCAGCAAGGCCTGGCTACTATAGTGTATAGCACTTTATCAAATGGCGTAACATATATATCATGCTTAGGAGGAGAGAAGGATGAAGGAGAGATATCATACTTTTCTTATCAGTTGCATGAGCATCTCAAAATATGTCATGACGATATACATACCTGTGGTGACAGGTTTATTATATCATCTGTCAGGTCCTTCCAGGTTTTATGGGGCAATATCTGTATGACGTAACCCGTCGTAAGAGCTGACCTTGGCGTGGAGGCATGTTAGAAATGTTTCTATATACACGTGTGCGCATGTTTATGCTATGTGCATGCATATTTATGGAAAATATATACATATAGCGCGCTGCAAAGGAAATATTTGTTTGAATATCCCTTTATGGTGTATATAGCCTCCCAGGGTAAAATCAATCGGAATAATATTGTTTAAGGTTCATATAAGAGCCCATGATATGTTATTTTAAACCCGCTCCAGTGTGTTTTTATTCTGGTTTATCAATTCACAAAATTTCCTTATATATTGTAAAAAAAATAATAATATTCAATTCTTAAACAAGAAAAAAAAAGAGAAAAAAAGTGTCATGCAGTTCAGTATATGAGTCCACCTAAATCTCCTTGTCCTTTGTGCATGTATATTTAATTCAATTTAGGAACAATTTAATTTAATTTCATCATCATTTTCCATTTCATCACCATATATAAGTAATATATAAATATAAGTATATACCGTTATATTGTTTGGGGCTTATTTTATGTAAAACATTTATCATGCAGGCACTGCATCATTAATTAAGTTTCCCTTTTATACATGTATTAATCACGTTCTATTTACACAAAGGGATATAATCAAAGTATGTAACAGAATAATATATATAAATATATATATGTTATGGTACATATAAAACACACCAATAATTTGAAATTTACGCCTTACTTATGTCTAATGAAGTCACGGGCAAGATAATACTACATGCATCCACGTGCTGTGGGTCTTGTTTGGATCAAAGATTACCCCCCCCCCCCCCCCTTGAAAAAAGGTTAAAAATCAACTCCAGCAATTAAAAACCGCTCCACTCCCTAATAACAAAGAGGAATACAGACAAAGAGAATCCCGTTACACGTATATTATGGAGTTTATATTTTTGTCACACAGGAGTCATATATAGTTTTCATGAGTTCATTTTCATAATTTAAATCTTATCCAATTAACCTCACAATTGACCAACATTTATTTTGACACTTTGATCAAGAATGAGGATAATAAAATTTTACAAATGAAGTGATTTCAGTCATGACATAACATGTTTAAAAAACTTTAACAAAATTTAATGAAATCACCAAATGTAAATTTGCTGTGACAAAAATTCATGCTAATCTGAAAAAATGGGACTGAATGAGTATATCTTTAAATGGGGGGGGGGGGGGGGGGGGGGGGGGGTAATAATTTGTACCCCTCCTGTTAAGACTAAGCCCCCCACTCCACCCACTCCACTCGGCTTTGAATAAAAGTTTAAACAGCATTCCTGCTAAAATATCTTTATTCAAATGAGTCAAAAAGTTGTTTTTAATCCATACCAACCCTTATCCCATATGATGTACATAATTTTAAACCTATAGCTGGCACAGTGTTCATTAATATGATATATGAATTGATGGAATGGTCATTCATCTTCGTATAATATTTTATAATAACAGAAATGACTAAATGTATCAAACGCCTGGTAAATGCCAACCACTTTTACATACAATCTGTGTAATCGTAAAATACCTATTATTTTTTTTTTCTCTCCAAAGTTTCTTCTTACTGATATTTGAAATTATGCATTTTGCTGTAACAGATATAAGAGAAAAAATAGTAGATAAAAAACTCTGATGGTGCATGCAGGAATGAGTGTAAGCGCACATACGAACTCATTTTATTAATATAACATTAAAGATAAACCCAGAAATTTCATTAGGATTTAAATTTCTATTTTTTTTCGGGTTTTTGTGATGACTTCTTCTCATTATATCAAAAGTCAAAAGCCTCGCGGGCGTATAGCTTCCTGAGAAATGAGAGGGGACCATCTACGGAAGTGCGGTCAGAACCCCCCCCCCCCCCCCCCCCCCGCTCAAAATATCTTCCTCCCCCTCTTGGTATAGCAAAGAGGACAAAGCTAAGAATATCCTAATTATCTTCATTCCCTTCACTTCTTATGAAAAATATATTTTGGTCATACAAAAATAATTATTGCTAAAATGTTCAACATTATATTTTCTTATTTTAATAAAATTTAAATCATCCCATTCACACATATTAAAGAAAGCACTGTATATAGGCTATAAACATTTATGATGAAATAGAAAACCGACACATGCCATATATTATACTGTATCAATATACGATTGCAAGATGCTTTTTACTTTATTTTTATTAAGAAGTTAATTGAGGAACATAGAAACTATATAAACGGCATCATCTCGAAATTGTACACGTTTTATTCACATTAAAAGTGAAGGAGATGAATGGTGCTTTGTCCACTACTAATAAAAGGTCCCTGTCCCCTCTTGAAATAAGGCCCCTGGCTTTTAAAAAGAAGTAAGAATAAGGAATGAAAATAGGAAACGACTAAGAATTATTATTATAATCAATATAATTTTTACTACTATTATTATTATTATAACGATAATCATATATACGATATAGCTTGAAATATTGCATAGTATTTTTATTTCTTAAAATTTCACACAAACACACACTCAACACACACATGGGGTGTTTTCCTTCTAACTGGAAAATTTTAATTTCAAAACAGTTATCTGACAACATTTAGAAACAAGTGTCAACATGTCATATAATTTGTTGAATATGTTTATTATACACCTTAGGCTTATATTAATAGTCAAGATCGTACAGAATACTTTACAATATAATTTCTGGGCATTTGTGGCGTGTTTGTTTGTACAGTTCAGTGCGCGTAGGTTTTTGCCCGGGTACTTGGAAAATGTGCAACTTTTTATCAACCTGACCCCGTTCTCCTTGCACCCCGGTACCCTACCCTTCACCTCTCGGCACTCGACCTTTGACACTCACGATAACAAAGCCAGGCTTTTCAGCACCCCTGCCATTGTGGGAGGGTAGAAAGGTCCATGCCCAAACATGCCTGGCTAGCACGTGGTACTCTTAATTCCGTTGGCACACAGATTTGCCTCTCGCGTGACGTAATTCGTGACAGCTGAAGCTCTGGGACTGCTGGACACTGACCAGTGTCCATTCTCACCTGATAACTGAGATCGCTATATAGGGAGGTCCCGACCCACTCCTGGACACAGTCACCCCGACCCAGCCGAGATGAACACAACACAAGTGATGGAGTCTGAGGAATTCAACTGTCATCCGGAGTATATACAGTAAGTCATATCATTTTCTGTATATTATTACTTAGCTATTTACTGCACCATAGGCAATACAGGCAAAGTTATTCTCTTGTCACTTAAATATCATATATATATATATATGTATATATATATATATATATATATATATATATACAAGGAATTATATGTATATAATACATGGACACTAAAGATAACTTTGACCACTCAATAAATCTATTATGTAGTTTATTTCTGTTTCAAAAATACAAATTTTATTGCCGAATTCCTAATTATTCACTTTCAGATATTAATAATCGATATGGAATTTGTCAAAATAACGTTTGTACCAATAATATTATTTCTAATGAACGTGCACATGCTGTGACAACACGCACGTGTTTCTTTAGAGCGGGAACAGACTCCTAATGCGGACCTACATGACGTAACATTCACTTGTAACATCGAGTTGGTGTAGTAAAATTTTCATTGTAATTACCCAGGTCCGTATTGGAGTATTATATTATAATCAAGGCCATAGTCTAAATAATGCCTGGATAACACGACACATTATGGTCTGCTTTCAAATCAGTCATATATTTTGATAACGTCCGTTGGTCACTTGAGTGTGCACAGTTGCAGTAATTTAAAACTCTCTTATTTTTCAGCAATGTCTGTATATATTACCAATTCATAACTATTCCTCGTGTATCTTTTAGTCTCAGCCCAAATTAATAAAAAAGATCAGTTAAATTTTTATTTGGAATATGCATATTATACGAATATTCCTATTTGAATATTATTTAGTAATATATTAAATATTGCCTCTGTTGTAATAAATACCAGGAAACGGCTATATTTTACGCCAATTTTAAAAGAAAATTTATACACATAAACATGTTAATTTATGTGATAATATTAAACATTAACTGTAAGGGTAATAAACAAAGTGTAATTTATATTTTAAAAATTGTATACTCTTCACATTTATATATATATATATGTATATATAATTATGCGAACTTTTTGGACAGTAGGGAAAGATTTTGAAACGAGAAAAAGTTTGGAATTATGCCTTTATCTAAAAATACGAGACTAGGTCGAAGTATTGAGACATATAGACATATTGCCGTAAGTAAAGACATTCAGCCTTTAAATCGTTTTTGCATTATTCAAGAAATATACAAGTTTAATTAAAAACCGTTATTTTTTAGTGTTCTGCATACGTGAAAAGTACATAACTTCAGTTTGTAAAGAAACTGAAAAAAATGCAAATTTCAAAAACCTAAACAGGGAGCTCCAGTAAAAGCATCCGTTTAATTAGTTCTGCCAAAATGAGATGGGGTAGTTTTGCAGACAGGGTTTTCTCGATTACCAGACTGGAACAAAAGCTTAGATTTAAGCCTTCAAGGGATCCAAAGGACTATTCATTGGCATGTCAATGTTAGCTTGTATCTAATTTCCTGCTGTTGAAATGATAAATTCCGGGTTAGTTGTTTATTTTCTTAAGTATATGCTTGTACAAACGGCCTGAGTACAATCAAGCTGTTAAACCAACACGTGTTAAAAGAACTCATTCGTCCAACAATAGGGGACCGTAAATGGTTTTGGTATTCTACATATATCACTGACGCTGAATCAATTTGCATATTAACGTCACCCGCCAGACGAATTGGTTTGAATTCTCCCAAGCTGCACTCTTATGTAAGACATATTGAACAGGCATTATACCGTTAAGTGGTTAATTCTATGGGAGACTTAGCAGTGATTTTAATTCATTTCTCTCTAGTATTTCGCGAGTAAGAGGATGTACTCTGTTGGTTTTATTTTGCTGAGATCTTATATATACGATTCACAGATCAGTCATCTCAACTATGATAAAAAAAATGGTTATACTAAACATTAAAGGCATACACAGTGCTAGTCGACGTGGTCGGTGTCTAAATCTTCATTTCATAATTTTTATTTAAAATTAAAATAATCATATATTCATATGTAATCTGATCCGGCTTTAATTTAGAACAGAAATAAAAAAAATAGGGTGCATTACTTGAAACATTCTAAAGTCACCGGTAAAGTCGTCTAGGTTATACAGTTGCGTACAGTTTCGCTATTTTTACAACAAAAAAAAAGTATGTATTCGAATTCTGGACAGGCAATTTTGCAACTACATGTATATCAGAAGGCAGGCATACGCTATTTTATTTAATTTTATGGCGGTAACTGTTGTTCACACCGATGTTTATGCAATTTTATAAACATATTTGGAATAAAAAATATTGACTGGCTCGTTTGTGTTTGCTCAGAGCAAAATTATTTATTTTGTATAAAATACTACGGTAATTCAGTCCACCATGTCTAGTTTCGTGTTAATCAAGAAACACGCCAGATGGTTATTACATAACCGAGTGTGGGTATAAATAGCCCGATCGCATGCCCAACACTTTAGCAGACGACACCCCGACAGTTTATACCCGCTATCACATTGGTGGTCACAGCACGCTGGATATTTAGATAACGTCTGCCACGATGTATCAGGCTCTAATCTCCCAAAGAATTAATGAGTTAAGCGCGTAAGGCCACACACGATGAGTGATGACGTCACGAACATTATCCGGTTACTCAACTAGCGTGGGCTTCTTATGCAATTTTCCCCAGGCCATATTTGCATTAGGTCAAGGGTCCCTCACTTCTATGAAGCAAGTCCTTGAAAACTGACCCAGAGGGTTTTCTTTGTACATACATGGGAGAGGGGCTTTGACAATTTTATTTGAAACATGTGTTACATCTGACCTTTTCAAAAGTAGACATGTTTCAAGTCAGGTTATGAAAAAGTGGGTCATGCTCAACACCCAAAATGTTTATTGATCCAAATATTAACATGTTACACCAGAAAATATTTATATTTAGCGGTAGCATGAAAAAGCACCGTTTCATATTATTCGTAACACAGTTTAAGGCTGGTGACTCTTAATCAGCCAACGCTACCATATTGTAGGTGACAGCACCAGTAAATGTTACGTAGCTGCAGGAAATGAAGAAAATATTGTTTCCACTGTATAATTATTTTTTAGCACTTTCAAAGATTAGTTCATCATATATTGAGGTATAACAGCTTTCAGATGATATCGTCGGCAGGTGGCAGCACCGGTACAGAGACAGACCTCCTCGCATGTCAGCTGTCATGATGCCTTCTTCTGATTATGTAAATGAAGGAGGCATTTTAACGGCTGGGGTGTCAAGGGTCAAAGCAGCACATTCAAAAACCTGCATGTGACTATAAAGATAAGATGATACACCAGAACGTCCATGACAGTTCCCGAGGAGCGCTATAAATATTATTGTATCTCTTCTCTTAGACATTTACGTATTTGGTTTTCAAGCGATGTCTGGTTAATGTAGTTATTATTATCATGATAATTGTCCTTCTAGAATCGCAACATTAATTACTTCTGCTGTGTGTGCATGTGTACATGTGCCGGACAAGAAAGCGCAGCGTCACTGTATTGCTGTATCAATCATAGAGTAAATGTTCGAGTCATTCCTGGTATATTATTTTAAAGGATCGTTTAGGGAGGATTAAAGTGAGAGCTGGTATATGTTAGCAGAGAAAATGAAAGGCTGTCAAGTTGTAGTGGAGTGTATATAAAGCTTTCATGAAAGTAGAATTAGGTTTATTAATTCATTTAATTTTAATTTGTTTTTTCTTTATTGAATATATTGACAGAAGAAAATGGCCGAAGGATTGCAATCAACGGCGAGAAAAATGTTACAAATGTATAAGTAATTTATGACAAGAAATGTAAAATCATTCAAGCTTAAACGATTAAAGGATTTGCTTTAAAATGTATTAATATGCATGTATGTACATTTTTTACAAGGATAAGGCGTTAATCAGAATTAGACTGTGGGCAGGCAAGGGAAAACACATGTAAAGGTATTATTGATATATATATATATATATATATATATATATATATATATATATATATATATATATATATGGTTCAGAATATTATACATGTTAAAATACATGTTAAGAGTAATCATCACTTTACTATAGTAATTATAAAGGACCAGGCGGAAAATTCTATTTTAGTTATTTATTTATTTCGATAATTTTTTTTCAGGGTTACTTGTTTAGAAGTCCACTAGGCCCTTGGCAAAATATACATATAAAATACATTAACATTAAAATACATATGATCATATACATACATATATACACATAAATTTTTCAGGCCTTTAAGAACAATTATTTATAGAATCATGCATATTGTGACCCTTATAAATTATATCTTAAACATTGCACCTACTGCGAATCTTGTGAATGAAGGCAGAGTAGTTACAGAGTGTAGTTAATTCAGTTTTAATAAAACAATATAAAAAAATCAAAGATAACATCTAAAATAGAGTGCAAAGTTAAAAACTCAGAATGAAGGATTTGTTGCTTTTTTAAAAAGTGGCTATAGGACTTTACTGATCTAATATTATTCAGCAACGTATTCCAAAACAATGGACCTTAATTGATAACTTAAGTTTGATCTATAATGCTCCGTTCTCACAATGTGTGTTCATGAAAACTGCAGTGCCCGTTTATAGCACCACTGTGCCAGGTGTATAGCATACATTTGGTCACGGTTCCAAAAATCAAATCATAAAAAACCTCGTTGTATATCTCTTCATTTGAAGTTATTCCCATAACTTATGCCAATGATTACACACACAGGGCTCAGAAAATATCTTCCGGACTGTAGGGTCCCATAGTTAATTAGTCCCATAGGATTTCGTTAGGCTCCACATAAAAAAAAAACTGTTTTCAGGAATGGGATTTGTACAAATTTCAAATTTGTAATGTTTGGATTTACTAAGGATGACTCGCACGAGAATTAAATAGATGAAGCGATCATTTATATGTTAGTACCCTTTATCAATATTAACATATAAATGTCTCAATGGACCTGCTACTCCCATCCTGTTACAGTGTTAAGGATTTTACTTGTATCAGTGATGTTCATCAGTATAAACACTCGTTCAGCAGTAAACTCCCACGTTGTTCTTCCAAAAATGTGCACTTAAAAAAAATCCCATGCAGGAAGTGTTCTGTGGAACAGCCTTCCGGTAGATATAAAACATGTCAGTACACTGTCAAGCGCTTTAAAAGGCTATCGCGCTCTTGTTTTCTTATATATAATACCAGTTTAGTATAATTTCTTTAAATTTTTACTTGTATAATTTATGAATACTAATAACTAGGCGTCATCTCATTTTCCATTACTGTAATTATGCGCGTATTTTTTCCAGACTATTAGCGTATTCAATTACACTTCAGTTTTACCTTTTTGTGTACGCTATCGTACTTTTAGCTAAGCTGACTATAAGTCATCTGAGCTATAGTCGTGGTCCATTGTCCGTCGTCCGTCCGTCCGTACGTCCGTCCGTAGATGTTGCACGTTTTTGAGACCTGGGAATCCAGAATACGGCATACTGTTTGATGTCCCCAAGATATCCTACCAAACCGAAAACTGGGTCTTGCGACTTCATTCCTTTGAGAATTAAAGGAAAAAACTCAATTTTTTTATTAAAAACCTATTTTCACACTTCAGGACTGCCTAATATCAAAATGACTCATCTGTTTTACCTCCTATTCACCATAAATATTCCTCTATATAGTTCCTATGTACATGTCAGAAATTAGGTCTGTATTATATAATTTTATAAATTTATGGGCCAAAACATATTGCACTTTGTAAAAAATCAGGAAAAATATTTGGTCACTTAACACAATAAAATTTTAAAGCTAGGAACTTTTTTCAGTAATATGACTTTAATTAATCAAAATTAATTGTAAACCAAACATTTGATCAAAATCTTTTAATTTTTAGCTCAGATGACTTATAGTCATCTGAGCTATAGTCGTGGTCCATTGTCCGTCGTCCGTCCGTCCGTCCGTAGATGTGGCACGTTTTGAAACCGTAAGACCTAGGAATCCAAAATTCGGCATACTGTTAGATGTCCCCAAGATCTCCTACCAAGCCGAAAACTGGGTCTCTGCGACTTATTTCCTTTGAGAAATTAAGGAAAAACCTCAATTTTTTATTAAAAACCTATTTTCACACTTCAGGACTGCCTAATATCAAAACCACTCATCTGCTTTTCCTCATATTTACCATAAATATTCCTCTTTATAGTTCCTACGTACATGCCAGAAATTATGTCTGTATTATATAATTTAAAAAAGTTATGGGCCCAAACATAATGCATTTTGTAAAAAATCAGGAAAGGTATTTGATCATTTAACACAAAACATGTAAAAGCTAAGGACTTGTTTTTCCAGTAATATAACTTCAATTAAACAAAATTAAATTGTATACCCAAAATTAGATCAAAATCTTTTAAATTTTTTAAAATATTAACAAAAATAAAAAATTGGTACCTTTGACCATGGCACGTTTTTTTTTCCTGTAAGTACTGTGAATTTAATTTTCACAGCATGTATTTTTTAGCATTTTGTCTGTTAACACCAACAATTTGAAACCAGTTGATCAAAAACTGTAGATTTTATCCAAGTTTTCAAGCACCATGTAACATATTGTTTACATCAAGCTAGTGTTATGCAGTTTGCAAGAGCTCAGCTCCCTAGCTTCAGCTCTCAGTTCCAAAAATTTGGCATACAATTAGATGTCTCCAAAATCCCCTAGCATGCCAAGAATTTGGTCACTAGGACTTAATACCTTCGAGATATTAATGAAAAACTTCATTTTTCCATTTAAACCCATTGTTACACTTCAAGACTGCCTAATATCAAAACCACTGATCTGACTTTAATCATATATAATATACATATTTTTTTCTATACATTCTCTATGCACATGCCAGAAATGATGTCAGTTTTGCGTAATTGTTTTAAGTTATGGGCCCAAACATAATGCATTTTGTAAAAAATCAGGAAAGATATTTGATCATTTAACACAAAACATGTAAAAGCTAAGGACTTTTTTTCCAGTAATATAACTTCAATTAATCAAAATTAAATTGTATACACAAAATTAGATCAAATCTTTTAAATTTTTTAAAATATTAACAAAAATAAAAAATTGGTACCTTAAATTTTGCCTAACTTTGACCATGGCACGTTTTTTTCCTGTAAGTACTGTGAATTTAATTTTCACAGCATGTATTTTTTAGCATTTTGTCTGTTAACACCAACAATTTGAAACCAGTTGATCAAAAACTGTTATTTTTAACCAAGTTTTAAAAATACCATGTAACATATTGTTTACATCAAGCTAGTGTTATGCAGTTTGCAAGAGCTCAGCTCCCCAGCTTCAGCTCTCAGTTCCAAAAATTTGGCATACAATTAGATGTCTCCAAAATCCACTACCATGCCAAGAATTTGGTCACTAGGACTTAATACCTTCGAGATATTAAAGAAAAACTTCATTATTCCATTTAAAACCCATTGTTACACTTCAAGACTGCCTAATATCAAAACCACTTATCTGACTTTAATCATATATAATATACATATTTTTTCTATACATTCTCTATGCACATGCCAGAAATGATGTCAGTTTTGCCTAATTGTTTTAAGTTATTGGCCCAAACATAATGCACTTTGTAAAAAATCAAGAAATATATTTACTCCCTTAACTAGGGGATTGCTGAAGCTAGAGATTTTTTAAGGATGTAACATTATTTAATCAAGATTCAATTGAATACCCAAAATTAGTTCTGAATTTTTCAAATGTTATATGTTATAAGTATAAATATAAAATTAGTTCCTTAAATTTTGCCCAACTTTGACCATGGCACGTTTGCTTCCTGTAAGCACTGTTGATATAATTTTCATATCATGCACACATAAGGATTTCAGCTTTTTAGTTTAGAAAGATGAAAGGAATTGGCCAAAAATTGTAGCTTTTATTAATGTTTTTATGAGACCATGTCAGACCTTGGCTCATTCCAGCCCCTCTTGAGCCACCTGTATGTTGACCTTGTTGAACTTTCAGCAAATAATTTCAAAATGTATTCATGAATGCATTCATGAATATATTCTTTAATATTATTTAAATAACTATTCCAGTTATATTTCATTTAAAAAAATCATACGATTATCTTATTATTTTTAATAAAAATTATATTTGGGACAATATTTGTAATTTTATAAAATAAATAGTTAAACTCTTATATTATATGTTCTGCTTATAAGTTATATGGCCAAGTCAAAATCTGTGTGACAATAGTACTCCATTTGTTAATAAAATAAATGAAATCAATCCTCTTCCCTGTCTCCATAGGTACTATCAAAATCATACATAAGCTAAACAACAACAATCATAAAACAGCTTATGTTTATTACCACACAAAACCAGCATGTGCCTCATTTCTAAATCATATTTTTCCACATATATAACAGCTGAGCGCCTTGACCCATAGGTCCCTTGTTTTAAAATATTAGCAAAAATATAAAATTGGTACCTTAAATTTTGCCAAAATTTTACCATGGCACTTTTTTTCTAGTAAGTTAATTTAAGTTATTTTTCACAGCCGGGATACATGTGGATTTTATCTGTTGAATTCTGAAATTTGAAAGTAAAAGCTTAAAAATTAGTTTAATTATTGAAGTTTTTCAGATGCTCTAATGTATTCGCATTTTGTATATCCATGACCCCACTCTTGCTCACTACCGCCTTGCCTAGGTAACCTTATTACTTAGTGATGCAGCACTGGCAGAACACCCTTGCTGTAATAAACATACACTTATTCTCATGGCCCTACCCTAACAGTCCCCCCCCCCCCGCCACCACCACCACCACCAATTATATTGCAATACATGGTTTCTTTTATTGTTAACTGAATTTTTTTTTAATGTAAAGCTGTTTTTGATCCAATGTGTACAACTGTTCTTGAAATATTAATTCAAGAAGTAATCCTAGAGTTGCCATGTTGTTCTGATGTAGCATTTTAAAGAAATTATTTCCTTTTAAATAATTAAACAAAATATAATTCAACCCATCAGTAATCATCAGGCATATTTTGATAATATATGAAACCTAAAAAGGTGCAATTTAACATTGTGAATTCTGGAGTGTTGTTTTCATATATTTATGGCTTTGCCAATTAAAAAAAATATATTTTATAAAAAATATATATCTGTGTGCATAATGTGATGTTACCTGACTAAATTAAGTATAAATGTTGATGCAATTTAGGTTTGTGAATCAATTTAAATATTAAGATATATATGATATACTGTAAATATATAGTAAAATTTATTAACTTAAAAAAATGACTTAACAAAAGAAAAAATAGGATCTAATGCAAATATTTGTTCATTATTTTCCTGTCTCAGTATAATGGAAATTAAAGTTATTTGCTTTGTTTTCCATCTCTCTGCCTGTTTTTAAATATTAAAACAAAATTTTATTTCAATTAAATTTTATCCTTAACGTATATGCAGAGGTGCTGTAACTCCCACCAGACCCTGTTAGCACCATTGGATATAATTCCGTATTCTGTATTTATATCCAAGTATAATATTTTTATTGCAACTTAAAAAAAAATCTATGGTGATGCAGTTGTAACTGTCACAAACAGCTGAGCGCCGTGACCCATGGGTCCCTTGTTTAATCTTTGTTTTAAATTAAACGTCATTCATATAATCAACAACACTGTATAATTAGCACACTGACTACGTAACGCTACTGTATACTTGCATCCCGGTTAATAATTAAGCACCTCTACTTTATATTATATATTTATAACTCTTTCATTAAGATTCGTTTTATATACTTCATGTGTTAACAGAATTCATACTTCAGCATGAAGTGTGGTGTGCTGTTTGCAGGGCCACACGCGCTGTCCGCTGCAATGCACCACAGGTTTGTACATAGTGGGGCGCCGTCTGGCGGAGAATGAATTCGCGCAATATCCACGACAGATGGCGGCACATGCATTGAATAAACTGCGCCCGGATTAGGTCGATCACACTATGGCCGATTTCAATAAAGTAAACATTATTGCGTATTTAAATTCATATCTAAATATTCAAATCGTGAAAGCATGATACCATCTTATGTTGTTGAAATATTCTTTTTTAGAATTATGTCATCCTACTTTCAGAGAATAATTTCTACGGGTTGGTGGTCAACGTGACGAAATTGTCATGACGCAGCAAAAACCAAGCAACGAGTGCCATGCATAAAGAGAAACAACATGTCATTTTTTATTTAATTCAAAATACAAGAGCATTATGTACGGATGATAATATGGAAAGTTATCCTTGAATTGCATGTGTATTTAAAAAATTAAATGTATGCATGGGAACTTAATTTAAATGATACATGCAACTCCGCTTAGCGCTATGTCCCGTGGGCCGTTCACTTGTTATTCAGTTTGGCAAATATAAAAACACAGCCAGGTTCAACCTACTTCCCACTCTTCAGACAAGGCCAGAGCGATATAACACTGAAGAAAAACTACACTGTAAATTCACTACAGACTGTTTCACTGGATGCGACCCGATCATCAGGTGAATGTTGGTAGAAATCTTTCTAAATATGCCAGATACACCTCCTTAAATAAATAAATAATACTGAGGAACAGTTTTCCTTTTTGGTTATGGAAAAAAATACTACAGTTTGCCTGTTATATATTATAAAATAAGCTGACCTTCATGAAGTTAATCTAATTCAGTGAGTGAAAGTCCTTGCAAAACAAACCAGTTGAAGTTTTGGTAACATTAAAACATCTCTCATACCCACAAAATGTTAATGTTTAATAAGCTCATGTAAATTGAAAATGATATGTGGAGTTATTGTTTATAAATATGAAACGGAATATGAATACTCAGTCTTATATGTCTTATATTCACTTCTAGCAATCGAGGCAGATCATCTATAAACATCATTATGATAACAAGAATAATCCCCGCAAAGATGAAAAGGACATATTTTATCTTCTTTATATAGTGCTTATAACAAATACTACACTATTGCGAGTGTTGAAATAGCAGAAAAGCCCAGTAGCTGAGTAATTTGACGATAGGAGAAAGAGTGTGGCAAGCATTCAATTTTTAGACCACGTGCATATAAATTCGCAAATGGTTTGTGTTTTGAAAATACTGAGAAGCCTGATATATGATGGCCTGTGTGCTATAGTTAAAGCTTCTAGTTAAAGCTTCCCAGTTTGTTGATAAAATAATAGATACATGTAAATGTTTAACCTCCACAGACAGCAAAGTACGGGGCGCAGCCTCCAGGTGGCAGTGTGGTCAGTCATGACAATCACGGAAAGATAAGAACTGCCCCCCCCCCCCTCCCCTACAAAAATATGGCAGTCACAGAGTGTAAGAGAATCTATCGAGTACAAAACCCATATTTCTACAATCAGAAATGGTCACGGCTACCAAAAATCTAAATGACGAAAACATGCATATAAATCAGGGGTAATAATCAGGGTAATCAATAACAAATATGTGAATTTGTTTTGATGATGACTGAGCAAAAACCATGTCCTCTGCAGTTGCATAAAATCGACACAAGATGTCAAGTTCCACTATACCTTAAATAAAAAGCAATGACATAAGATGACATGATATGAGTGGAACCTGTAAAGGAGATGAATGTGTATAATTGTAATATAAAGATCAGCCAAACCCATGCTTTGGGGGTCTGGATAGTTTAAATGTCGCGTTAAATGAATTTTAAAGAAGGAATTTCGAAGTTCACCCGTAGCATATCTGAACACATAGTCAAGCCAACCTTTTATACACCTTACACTAAAAAAAAAGAAACGTTATTAAATTATCGATCAATTAAACGTACATAGTCATTTGCTATAGTACGCGTATTGTCTCATGCTGTTTAGTTCAATTTTACTGAATGCAAATGTTTCCATGCAAAACCTTCACCGCAAAAGGACTTACTATTTCCATTCACTTGTTTTATCCTTGGTTATGGCCCTGTGTGTGAGTAAACATAGCCCACTGCGTTTCTAGAGGTCCGATCTAGCGCATGTGAGATAACACCATGCAAATCAAGGATGGAAAACAAGAAAGAAGAAAACTTGATTTGTGACTTTGCGCGGTTCGCGCGGGGTGCAAGCTCTTTGGTACTTGTGTACAGGAGTAAGCAGACGCTTTAAGAGCTAAATATTGGCATATAATATAATTTTTAAGGAGATGACACTATATTTCACGTATGTTTCACATACTTCTTAGTAAATAGGACCCTTTAAGCTTAAAGGGGTCCAATCACCTATAAAGCATGTTGAAAATCATGAAAAATAGCATCTTTCAGGCATTCGTCATGCATGCTGCCTTGTTATGGTAAACAGAGACACGTGGACTGTGTTTACTCACAACACAGGATCACACGAAAATTTGTTAAATAGCCGTATATATGGAAGGTACTGAGGTTGTATGCTGCCTTGTTATGGTAAACAGAGACACGTGGACTGTGTGTACTCACAACTCAGGACCACACGAAAATTTGTTAAACAGCCGTAGATATGGAAGGTACTGAGGTTGTGTGCTGGGATGGTTTTGCTGGGAAACTTTTATAAAACGCAATACTGAAATTATGGTGTGAAAAAATAATCATAATATTTTGTTCCTGATTATGTCCCTTTAAACACATCATGGACATATTAAGAAAAGACTGACGCAGCTTATCACAAACACAGATAAACAAATGTGTGTTGTTTAGATATAATGTCATTTCCAAAAAAGCTTAGGAGAAACGACGGACGGACGTCGCGCCGTCATGACAACGGCTTTCAGGTGAGCTAAAAATAAACATGGACATTTGTGACTATCAGTCCAACATTGCACTTATAAAGTTTGAAATTCTTATATTAAATCAGTTTCATGGATTAAGTACATTCAAGCATGACATAGATCGCAGAAAATATGCAAATGAACATCCATGAACATTTCATTAATTCTTAGAGCTTTTCTAGACATTCGTTATTATTATTATTATTATTATTATTATTATTATTATTATTATTATTGTACACCATATGACCTTCACTGCAGAAATTGGGATTTTAGCAGGAGAAAAATATATTGATTGATCTAAGACCTTTTTTTAAGATAATTGAGTGTTATTTCCTCCGCCTGGAGGGTATACATTCATCCCCGTTCTTGTGTGTGTGTCTTTGGGTGTTTGTTCACAAAATAACTACGCAGCCAATACCTTATTTATGACAACGGGTTCCTGTATACTCCATTAAAGTCTGTCACTTACTTCATGAAGTAAACATTGCATGGGAGATTATTGTGTGGAAGTACTATAGACATAAAAAAATATAATAAAATGAGAACATTTTTTTCATATAAGCTCAGGCCTTTATTTTCCAGCACACCTGACATCAAATTGCTTAATAATTTCATTTTTCATATGGATTACATACCTATTTAAGGTATATATAAAATCAGGTTAATATTCTGAATATATATATATATATATATATATATATATATATATATATATATATATAACAGAAAGGGTTTGATTGCCATTCCAGGATCAAAGTGCTCGATACATAAAGTAGAGCTGCTATAAGTTTATAAAATGCATCAATGCATAAATGTCACTACCCGCAGGTTTCGTGCGCACTGCGTGGCACTCATCAGGTGACTGGATGGGGTCGGTTTGTGTTTGTTCATGTGTGGGTGCGTGTGCGAGATTATTTACGGTTGGCTGGTTTTTGCTGTATGATGCCTGCAAGTGTTAAGTAATTCACTTCGTTTATTAAGGAGTGGCGTTCTTTTGTAAGTTATAATTTGTAGTTTTTCTTGTGCGCATAGGTTACACCTGTTACTTATTGTTGTTGTAGTTGGCTTAGCTATAATAGACCATGTGATACTGTGTGAGGTGCCTTGGCGTTTCAGTTTCCAAATATACTTTGGCGACTGCCTAACAACAAGTGTTGTTTACAAAGCTGATATAACTACAGATAACGGGACCGTCTCATACATAGGAAACACAGGAAATACTTTTAAAAGCCGCTATGCTAACCACAAGAAGTCGTTTAAATACGAGAAGTATGAAACAGAAACAGAACTATCAAAGTATATTTGCATTGATGCATTTTATAAACTTATATATAAACTTATATATATATATATATATATATATATATATATATATATATATATATATATATATATATATATATATATATATAAAACACGGCAGTGTGTTCAAATAAGATGAACAGACTCAAAGAATTTTATTTATAAGTACTACAAGATCTACATACCATCCAGAAAAAAAAGTCATTTTCCGCTTTAACACATTGCACTATGTCTTTAACATGGTACTTTTTTCACCTTCATGGACATGCAAGCGTTTACAATAAAAATGCATCATAAGTCTACAATGATTAAAATCTAGCAATACATGTTGTTTCTATTCTTCCCTGATTATTTCGAACTGCCAGTGTCAGAAATACTTATATGACTGAGATCTTTAATATTTTGCCCGACTTGACAATGCGGAGAGCTTTTTAACCAATCTTACAACCACATGGTTTTTGTTAAAAATAATAGAAAAAAATGTTTTTCTTCCAGGAATTTGGTTCAGTTTATGCAAAATCTATATTAATAATTTGTTAAAGGGCAAGTGATTTTTTATAATAATACAATGAATAAAACGTTTGCTTGACCTGAAGTGGTAGCGGCATCTGACGTCTGTTGGAGAGACTAAACCAGCTTAGCTTACTAAATATTTTATGGAACAGCCCGCAACACAGAGGTTTGTCGCCAGATGGCAGTCTAGTCATAAGACATCATGGCCGCGGTGAGTATCGCACGCTTTCTCGAAATTTCGCTCATAGCAACAAAGAATAAGTTGAATTTTAAGCAAATATTAATGTGATGATTTTAAAATCATAGAAAACGATATAATGTAGTATTATTGACAGTGTTTTACCTGACGTTTCTCGCCCAGTAATGCCGTTAAGAACGCTAAATAGCCGATTTTCGATTGGGCCATAACCGGCTTGGACATGCTGCATGCCATAGGCCTACACTGCATTGCCCATGTATTGATCATGGCCACAGCATGTAGTTCATGTTCTTTACACCCTTGTTTCTCATTAATGAATTTTACAACAAGCAAACCTGATAATATAATTGTGCAAGCTGTGTTGAAACTAGCTTGATTAAGTAAACTTTATTAGGAACTTTGGATGTAAGCACTTGTTGAATGAAACCACAACTTTCTAGTTTTATACCCTGTTCTTGTCTTGTACTATGACTTCTTTCAATTTTGTTTGGAGCCACTATAGAACGCGGGCTACGCTTCTATTGAGGAACATGAAAATATAAATAAAACTGTAACAACTCAATCCCTATTTTAACTCCTACGTACTTTTCCCTGTAGATTTCCTACACTCATTTCAACCATTCTAACATAAACAACTACTAAACATAAGAAGTCGCCTGAATTTGGAATCAAACCTACAAACTCTAGACTAGGAGCCCTACACGCTACTAAGTGAGCCATGAAGACAAGACACCAGCAGGGGCGATTTTTGTTCATTTATATCTGCGATTGAAGCGCCATCCATAGATAAAATGGGGAACCATTTACTATTTGAACAGGAGAATTAAACTTAAGGTGGGGGCTCCGCCTCCACACCCCGTTCAGGCAGGGAACCAAGGTTCCCTGGACCCCTCCTCCTCTAATATAATAGACTCCAGTTATGAGCAAAATTAAATACGGGAATTCTCAGGAAAATAATATGTATTGGCCTTTGTCAGGAAACAATTTATTATGCGACACCCGTTGTGCATAAGGTACCAGCGGTAGGCTGCAGCTCGGTTTCTATAGTTCTGCCATTTGTTTTGTTTTCCACTACCAATTAACTTTTGTCAAGGAGGTAATGTGGCGATTTTTTATGATTCTAATAAACTTGTGAAAATCACTGAAATATACATATTAATGCAGGGACGGCGTTGACCTGTTTAGAAAGAGCTGCAAACAAAAACAGTTTCTAGTGGCCATAATCTGTTTATTCATGTAAGGTAGAAGGGATGTGTTACGCTCCCGAGGCAGCGGAAATCTTGCGCTTCTAAAGAAGCAACTGATTTTCACGCTGCCAGCTTTGACCGTTTATGATATATTTAGACACCAGATGGCGGTACGATGTCCGCTGAAATAAATGAGCGTATGATGTGACAAGCAGCCAATCAGATGGCAATAAACAAACACTCGACAGGCATCCTGGCTCCGCCCATTGCTGCGCTTCAAGCGCCGCTTGATGAGTTTCCGGTCAAATTAAAATTGCTCCCTCTGCATTCTCGCATCATCGACCGATTCGATTATGACATTATGACTGTGTTAGCGTAGCCATGTATCTGTTGTCTTCAGAACTGAAACAAGCCAGCGAGGTGTGCACGCAGCCTATGTTGTTACGTTTCGTTTGAATTACAGCTCACCGGCCGATTATCCTATGTGCCCAAGGCCCTAAGCAAACCACGTCAGGGGCAATTCTCTCAGAGCCTGTGGCCTGTTCAGACGGTTACGCGAGGCGATGAGCTGTCACTCAAAACAAAATAAACATGATTGGCTCCGTGTATTCCACGCTTGGCTTTGTCTTCCAGCACAAGGTCTCATCTGATTGGACAAAAATACAGTGCTCCCCTCTGGTGTAGCAATTCAGGATACGAGGTCATAGCAAACAGCGCCTTACGATATAGGTATAGTAGCCCTATAGGTAAAATGCTGTGTAAAGAGCGTAGGGATGTGTGTGACGTAACAAAAGTGTGACATACAAATACAGATGTGACATCATCTGTTTGAATCATCATTGTCAAATGGCTGTGGTTTAAGATCCTCCCCTCAGGGTCGTCACTAATTTGTCTCAAGACTGTACATTATATTTAGTCACTTTCCATTTTGAATTATTTGTATGGAATCCATACATGGGAGAGTATTATTTTGCTGTTAGATAATCACCACCTTGGTCAGATTTACTTCTAAGGTATTGTTGCCAGATTCACAGGGTCACACTTGTGTAAGTGCTGCATGTGTGATTTCAGCTGATGCCCCTTGAACTATCACACAAAGCCATTGTGTGATATTGTATTACTGTGATTACCTTCATATCTGTGGGGTCAAAATTTTGTGATTTCCAGTTTTCAGTGTTTCGCATGGGTTCCATCTTCATGATGTCACAATATTTAAATCCTGCACAAAGTAAACTACAATACATTTTTGACTTACATCCAATAATATGTGTGCAAAATTGTAATAATTAGACTGCCCAACTGAACATTGAAGGAATTGAAATTGATAATTATTATTGGCAGACAATTTGAAAGATCTGATATCAGTTATAATGGCAATCTTTGTCTTCTTTGATCATACAAGATCTATTATGATTTATATTAAATATCAGTCTTTTACCTGTGGACCTGCCCTCCACAATGGGACCTGTTATTTTGAGGGTTGGATTTTTGTGATATATCCCTTGCACTAATTTGAAACCCTCAACCATCTACAGTATATCAAGGTACATGACTCAGTTGCTGACGTTAATGTCTCGGCATCATGAGGATGCAGGTTTAAAGTCCGAATTAAGCCTCTTTGTGTCTATATGCCTACCCCAGGCAGTTGGACTTAGAACAGCCTTTAACTTCAAGGCTTTTTTTAAAGGTGGTTAACTTCCATTTTGAAATAAGTGTTTGTTTATTCCAGCCATCAGCACAGAAGGTACAAGAGGTTCGGGAGGTCACAAGGATTGAGAGGATTGGTAAGTATTGATGCTAAGAAACTGTGAAGAGTTCCTATACATAAAATGGTCTTAATTCAAATGCAGTTTTCCTGTTCTAAAATGATTTTCATTCCATATGCCAAAAAATTTATATATAAATTGACTGTTTTGTAAAAATGACAGTCTTATCAGCATAGCAAACATTGGATTTTATTTATGATTGTGGCATAAATTTAGAATGCAGGTATGTTGTTGTGCATTGTATCATGAGCCAGTTAACAAAACATCTTCCACATCATGAGAACACACCATGAGAAATGTATTGTTACAAGGTTGTGTATTATGTCACCTGATGTGTTTTGGATTATGAGGTAATGTATCGTTACATTTTCTCTGACAGGTGCTCACTCTCACATCCGTGGTCTTGGACTTGACGATGCACTCGAGGCTCGTAATGTGTCACAAGGCATGGTGGGACAGATGTCCGCCAGACGTGCAGCTGGAATCATCCTTGAGATGATCAAAGTTAGTGAATATATATCCCAAAATACCTATGAAAGCATAAAAGTGTTGGGTTTACAATATGTGGTAAACCCCTGGTGGGTAATATGCAGGATTACCCTTTAGGCCATGAGTATTTATGAAGCTCTTCATAAAGTTTTATTTCACATAACAAAAGAATTGTGTCATATTTTCCATGGTTTTACCTAGGTTAGTCCAAGTTATTGTCAATTACCAGTTAACAATATATTGCCCATTGAGCCTATAAAAACCCAGGTTAACTCAGAAAAAAACACTTGGCTTTGCTTTATGCTTTAAACTTAGGATTTAATGACCCTCTAACATAAATGTAAAATTCAAGGGTTTCTGAGACATATGAGTTAAGACATGTGGCATTTAAAATATAAAATTGAAGGCCTAGAAAGTTAAATTATTTTTCCACATACTTCCTTGAAAGCCTAGGAATATGTGTTTATAATATAATTGATTCTTCATTTTGATAAAAAGTGTATTTTTTCCCACTGGAGGTTTTTTTAATGAGTAGAAAGTGTATATCATGATAAATGCCATGGTTCTGAAAATATTTCATATGTAAAACAAAGAAATCTGATCAAACAAAAGTATGGAATAGATTATTTAAAGAAACTGAAAACTATAAAAATATCAAGTTAATAATATGACCAAGACTGCTGACCTCTGGTATGTTAATCACTTGTATGCTTTCAGTCAGTAATACATTTTATGAAAATATTTTTCAGGAGGGAAAAATTGCTGGCAGAGCAATCCTTATAGCTGGTCATCCAGGAACCGGAAAAACTGCCATTGCCATGGGTGAGTTGCAAAGATTAAAACCGGGAACAGTAGTGCCCCACTACATTTTGTTTCTAGTCCCTAGAGTTAGCGAGGGGAAAATGGGACATTTAAAACTTATTTATACCTTGTAACATTAAGGCCAACCTTTGAGTTTTCTGTGCCCACCTTGATTCCAGCCTTGCAGGCTGTCACAATATTATGAATATTTATGGAAATTAAGTCAAGCGTGGGATTAGCAATCTGTTTTCTCAAAGTGTAGAGAAGCTCTCAGGTGGTTTGTATCACTACCAGGCATTTAAACATTCAAACAGGGGAATCCCTATGGTGTCACACATTTAATCAGTGACTGAAAATATGCTGATTTACAGAGTGGTGGCCATGGGTGGTCACAGGAAATGTGCCAAAATTGGGCCACACTCTAAGTGTCCTGCCACCTGGTGGATTCTGATATAACTAACTTGTAAGATCCATCACCCATTGATGTCATATTTATATCTTGTATTTTTTGTCTTCATTTGTGCAACAATATATGACAATATTCATCATTTATGACTGAAAGGAATGGGGATTTTGGATTGTTAGCAAATGAAAAGTTAGGGACCACAAAATCATAAGGGAGGCACTTACTGGGGCAGGAGTACTTGTTAAGTAAAAAAGGTATGTTTGGGGTAATTTGGGTGTGATATTAAAATATACTCAAGACCAATATTAAAAGCAGATAGTACATTTGTTGGGAACTTAACCTGTTTTGTGGATGCAAGACAGATTTGTACAGAATCAGGATGAATTTTAGATGAAACTGTGATGTCATGATTTAAGTTGCTGTTGCTTTTCGTTTGAATCAGGTATGGCTCAAGCACTAGGACAAGACACACCATTTACAGCGATTGCTGGCAGCGAGATCTTCTCATTAGAGATGAGTAAAACAGAAGCCTTGACCCAGGCCTTCCGCAAGTCCATCGGTGTCAGAATAAAGTAAGTAGATATATGATTAAATATAAAATATCCTGTTACACTTTATTAATATACCCCTCAGATTTTTAGGAGTAAGAATTTCAGTGGTCCAACCCTTTCCTACTTGATTGTTTTCATCATATAAATGTACAGCAGTCTAAAAGTGATGCAAATTTTTATGATTTATGAGCAAAACTGCTTCTTCTCTAGAATTTAATGAATACTTCAGTGAACTATGCACTTTTTTTTATGTAAATGATGTTCCCTTATATTAAACATATTAAAAATAATAAATAGTGATTTTGATATTTAAAACCTTTCCTGTGATTTTTGTCCTGTATAGAGAGGAGACAGAGATTATCGAAGGTGAAGTTGTTGAGATCCAGATTGACAGGCCGGCTACAGGCACAGTAAGTCACAGTCAGATAGCATTCAGATTGTATTGTTTTCACACTGAACAGTTTACACTGAACAAGATCTTGTTTACTATTTGATATAAAGAAAAGGGGCTCAGTGATCAGCCCTAACTTTTTCTTCTATGTGATATCCAAGGCTCATTGACCCACTGTAAACAGTAACACAGTTCAGAAACAGACCACCATAAAAAAAGAACGTTGTGTAGGTTGAATGATCTGAGTTAGATTTTTAAAAAAGCTGGATAAAATAACCTTCTTAATTATGATGGACAGTATCAGTGAATCATTGCAGGTGAAATGGAGCACTCTGTAAATACTGTTGAATTATACAATGGTTGTTTATTATACATGCAAATTCCATTTTAAAACACAAACTGAACAGTATAAATGCATGAAAATATGTCTCTGTGTCTGCAAAACAGCCTGGAAACTTCCATATTTATATCCCCCCCCCCAAGAAAATTAATAAATACCCATAAATCTAATGCATGTCACATCATAGAAAAAAAATCTTGGTGTTTGCATGACTGTAAACAAATATTAGAAGAACTATATCTTTACCCCCCCCCCCAAATAAAAATACATGAAGATATGTCTTTATTTTCATGACAGGGAGCAAAGGTTGGCAAGCTGACCTTGAAGACCACAGAGATGGAAACAGTGTATGACCTTGGTCAGAAAATGATAGAATCACTGACAAAGGAGAAGGTACAAGCTGGGTAAGTGAGATGAGTAGGGATTGAAATTGTTTCATTTATAATGATGGACAGGGGTTTCAATTGCTACATGCATAGAGCAAAGTAGGGGTTGAAATTGTTTCATTAACATTTCAGAGTAGGGGAGTGAAAACTTTCATTTATAAAGCAGGGCAGGGGTTGAAATTTTTTTATTTCTATGGTAGAGCAGGGGGTGAAATTGTTAAATTTCCAGAGCAAAAGGATTCACTATATCAGTTAACAACAACACAGATAGGGCATTCAATAAACTATCACAATTTAAAAAAAAAGAATACAATATTTTTTATCAGTTACTTCATTTCATATAGAATGTGCTTAATAGATCCTGATTTTTAATAATGGTAACATATTCCTATTAAATTATTATTGCAAGTTGTATGCAGAATGAATTTCAAGTTCATTGTTTGTTGTTTCATTACAGAGATATAATCACAATAGACAAAGCCACAGGAAAAATAACAAAACTTGGGCGGTCATTTACACGTGCTCGAGATTACGATGCCATGGGAGCTCAGGTATTTATAACTACCATCAAAATAACTTTTTCTCAGTTTGTTCATTGGTCTTGAAAATGATTTTAATGAATAAGGATGAATATGTACCATGAGAAGAATGTGCTACACCACACAATTGCATTTTGAGTTAACTCACTATTTCTTTCCACAGTGAAGTGATTTGATTGTGCACCACAACAGTAAATGTGCAAGTTCAAATATGTACATCATGTCTAAATATAGTTTTCGAGAATACTCTGCCAAACATGCAACAACAAACATGGCAAGCTTCCATGAAAGCATATACTCTTCATGACAAGTAAAGTTTCTTAACAGACTGGTTCTTGTAGAACACTGTGTCTGGTGATTATTGAGACACACACCCTTCAGGAATTTGTTATATTTTTACAGACCCGGTTCGTGCAGTGTCCCGAGGGTGAGTTACAAAAGAGGAAAGAAGTTGTACACACAGTCAGCCTACACGAGATAGATGTCATCAACAGTCGAACACAAGGCTTCCTGGCTCTGTTCTCAGGTTTGTTGTGTACCAATTAAAACAGTAGTATCTTGGATAAAATAATTTACACATGCAGTAGAAACTACTTTACACAATTCTTAGGATTTAAAAATTGAGCAAATCATTGGTCAGAGTAGCCATGAACTCATGGCTCTGTAGGCTTTGGTATTGGCCTGATATGCCTACTTTGAGTCATGACACAAGTCATGCAGCTAATTGCACTACAACGGCTATCCATCCACTTGCGTAGATATCATTGTAACAGCCAATATGTTTAACATTAGTTTTCACTATGTGGACTAGTGAAGGTCACTACTGATGATATAACCTTCACCAATGGTGTTTCCCTGATACAGACAAAATTTGTGCTTAATCTATCTGTGGGTAGACTTTTGCTGTGATGTAGCTGCAGAGAGCTGGGCAGAATAATATGGTGGTGAGGATGGTAATTGAAAGACTCATTCAGTAGGATTGATAGATAATGAGATATGTGTAATTTTGTTACCTTTCATTGGTTTTCAGGAGACACAGGTGAGATCAAAACAGAAGTCCGTGAACAAATCAATGCCAAAGTAGCCGAATGGCGAGAAGAAGGAAAAGCAGAAATAGTTCCTGGTGTAAGTCTTATACATATCAATATCAACAGCCTTTCACTGTGTAACAGTGTTGACAATGTGCACAGAGTAATAAAACATGGTGGTTCTATATAAATATGTGATAAAAAAATAAGAATATATTTTGGGGTTTCTATAATTGATAACATTAAGGTTCCTGAAGTTTGCATGTTGTGATGTTGCTCATTGAAATAGCAGGATTAATTAAAATGATTTTCTAAATTAAATAATGGATGGTGCTTTGAATATGCATGATGCTAATAGATTTGTTTACAGAAAACATTTAAGTCACATTTTGAATTTGATCTTCTTCAACTCGATTATATCATCCAATATTTTCTTGTAATTCACGGCCACTGTTTCAGTGATGTAGTGGGTTTTACCATTTTGTTGTATGTAATGTGATAATTAACCTCTCAGGTTGTTAGGTATTATGTTTTTTCCCTTGGTTGGTTTGTCTGTTTTTAAATTTACTCACTTTAACAGGTTTTGAAGAAATATTATTTTTTTATTTTTCATCTGCAGGTATTATTTATTGATGAGGTACACATGTTAGACATTGAGAGTTTCTCCTTCCTGAATCGAGCATTAGAATCTGACATGGCTCCCATCCTCATCATGGCTACAAACAGAGGAATCACAAGGTACAAACAAAATAAAAAAGAAAATATTAAAACTTGTAAACATGAAAATGAACTTGTTTCTGAGGTTTTGAATTTATATGGAATGTAAAAAAAGCTTCCATCATAGGAAAACAAACCCTGTGCTGAAGATGGTGTTAAAAGCAAATATCTCAAGATGGGTACCTTAAATGTAGGTTGTTAACCATTATTGTTCCTGGAAATTTTTCTTTTTTTTTTAAATGGAAACGTGTCTTGTCATTTTTAAATGGAAATGTGTCACAAAGCCCCTTTGGCATTGTGATCTTGGTAAGGACTCGTTACCAATTTACCATAGAGACAGATTTTCACTTTGGTTTCTAAGCTTACATGTGTTCTTTTGTTTTAATTCATCACTGGTACCCTAATATTAAGATAATCGGCTGTTTACCACAATAACAGGATGGATGGCCATTGCAGTTCATTCCCCCGTATGGCTTGTGTTATGATTAGGTAATATTAAAAAATTAATATATATTCAATGCAGGATATATATTATGATATGTTATGTTTTATTTGTATTCACAGAATCCGAGGAACCAACTACCAGAGCCCTCATGGCATCCCCATCGATCTGTTAGATCGTCTCCTCATCATCTCAACAAATCCTTATGAAGAGAAGGAAATCAAACAAATCCTCAAAATCAGGTATGTACCAACAGCACTGTTAATGGTAGCCCAACCACTTCATCCAGTTTCTGATAACGACAGGTATTGGAGTGGTATTGGAAAATGTATTTAGAAATGAACTGAAAAGTCCAGTATGAGCAAATCTGTTCTTTAATTTAAAAAAACATTCACTTTCAACTTATAATCTGCCCATACATAAATAATGCTGTTCACTATCTGTATTTGACTAGATTCTTAATAGCATGCTATACATGCTTTTTATCTTAGTTTATTTAACATGTTTAAATTTTTATTTCAATTCTGTTGATAGCCGAAAGTAGAAGTGTTGATGCACATTTTTACTGTGACTTTATGTAAAAGTAATAGAAAATCACAGGTTTTCAAAGTTATAGTAATAGTAATAGTAAAAGACAAGAAATTTTAACCTGTATTAGTTATAGTAGTACAGTAGTAAAAGGACTAAGTAATACAATTATAGCTATTACTTTAACTATTACAATCCTTGATCAAAACAGGTTAGGGATGGAGTGTTTGTTTGATTATATTGAACACAGGAAATAAAAGGGCTCAAGCTGTAGTGTGATTAGTTTATGCTAGATGCTATCATGGTCCAGTGGACATGGCACACTAGGCATTTGCTTGAGATGATAACCTATAAGACAAATCCTGGGCTTGTTTGCAGATCCATTAACTAGGCTTGATCAGTGTACATTGTATTAGTGCTTAGTCAGTATGTACACTATGTTGGGCAAATTATTGTCAGCTGAAGCGAGACAGTGCTGCTGATGTTTGAGTTAGAGGTTATGACTATCAGAGGTTATGACTATCAGACTTTCTACCTCTGAAATTAATCCCCTTTTCTCAAGAGTGATTCACTGTATTGGCCTCCATATTTGGTGAAAAATATTGTTGATAGATGGAAGTTACCATAGTTGCTTGCCAAGTTTCAGTATATGCTGCTGAAGATGGGGGGGCTTATTCTTAAAGGGAGGTGGGGGGGGGATTAATTGTCTGGGGATACTATGGCACCTGCAGTGCCAAGAGATGTCTAGTTCGATATGGACTGGTACCTTTATCTTTATTTCCCATTCTTGAATTTTGGTTATAGTTCTGTATTCTGATATACACAGATGTGAGGAAGAAGATGTAGAAATCTCAGATGACGCGTTACTGATCCTGACGAGGATTGGCTCTGAAACCTCACTACGATATTCCATCCAGCTCATCACAACAGCAAGCCTTGTCTGCAGGAAAAGAAAGGTAGGTTTGATTTACTTGTATTTTATTTCCAAATTTAGCTCTGAAGGCCATTCCTGTGTGTTTATACTGTGGACAGGCACATTATCACATAAATAGAACCTTTGGTACCATCATCAAAGTCAACAGAATGATATTATAATTAATAATAATCTTGTATGTTACCAGTAAATTAAAGATTATTGGTATAAATGATTATACACCTGGGGATTGCAGGTGCAGTATTCACCAGGCCTGGTTAACACTAGGATATGAAATGAGAAGAAGTGTGTATTATTGCCATATTACATTGTCTGAAACCGGAATGGAATTCTACAGATGGAACTACTTAGTTAAGCTAGCATTTAAAAAATGGAGGTGGTTACCTCCAACAAAAAAAAATAATAACGTAGCATTAAGATATCAGAGCAGATCTCAGGTGCTGTCAGATTCTACCTGTATGTTGTACCTGCTGTATATGCTACTTCAGGTCTAATACCTATATTGTGTTTATCAGGGTGCTGAGGTGAGTGTTGATGACATCAAGAGGGTTTACTCACTGTTCCTTGACGAGTCTCGCTCTACACAGTTCTTAAAGGAATACCAGCAAGAGTTCATGTTCAGTGAAATGGGTAAGTCTGCAATCTCAAAGTGAAAACAGCCACCACTCGTACACAAAATAAATGCCTAAAACAGCAGAAAAATCACATTGAGTATGACTCTGCTGGTTAAGGATTGTAGGCTTAGAAATCCTATGCCCACAATGCACTGGGAGTTCTAAATACACCAGCAGGGTAGGTATAAATGTAGTGAAGAGGGTGATGTAGTCCGTTCATATGTGTAGGATAAGAATTGTTTAAAGGTAAATTACATAAACATAAACATGTGAAATATCAACAGATGTGTTTCCTTGAAATGAAACAAATTTAAATTATGGCATTTGACAGTTGAGACAAGTAGTTCTTGTTGTCCCACAGTGCCTGACTGGAATTGGTTCCTTTTGAGTTAAAATGACCTTTGGTGGAAGGGTGCAGCCAGATACAAAGAACAGAGAAAGAAATGTTAATCATCTTGCCATTCAGTTTGATTTTGTATACATCTAAATTTTAGTACCAAATTGGTAAATAGATGTCAGCACAGCAGCCAAGTAAATGGAATCAGATTTTAAATTCTGTGATAGTTAACAGGTGGCAGCACTGTAGTGCAATCTTATGTTTTCTGTGTATTAAAGCTTGATACTATATTATCAGTGTCAGCCTTGATTGGAAAGAAGGAAGAAAATTATGTGCACAGTGTGGAAAGCCTAGCTTTTTTTCTCCAAATTAACACAACTGGTTTTCAAATTAACACAACTGAATTTAAATTAACTTGACTGAAAACAAATCAGCATTATATGTAATATTGATTTATTTTAATATATAATTAGTTGTTAGATGTATAGAGGGTTGAAAAAATCAAATATGTGTTCATATCTTTTTGTTTTCCAACAGGTCCAGGTGACAGCATGGACACAAACTGATTTAGTACCCAAAGTAGCCACCAGATGTCTTTGTGGGATGACCCAGAAAAAGTGGAGCTGCAGCAGCCTGGCAGTACCCATATCCTGTTACATACCTGACTATTTAGCTGGCCTGGAGGCATGTCTAGTATTTGTTGGAGCACCTGCTGGCCCTGAGCATACAGCAGGAGGTGATGAACTGGGGGATGTAGTATTTGTAGATGCTGGGAGCTACATGGACTTATATAGTGGTTGTTTGTTACAGCTTTGGAGCAGGGCTGAACCAGCCCGGCTCTTATGCTGATGATAGGTGTGAGTGTACTGCTGAGGCAGTCCCTTGGTCTTAGCATGCCAGCAGGCTGCTTGGCCTCTTCAGCCCCTGTTTTTTATGTCATTCATACACTTGAAGTTTAATACGCTGTTGTCTGTGGCACTTGTAGAAATATCTCCCTCCCCCATCAGCTGCTACTGGTGTTGAATACTTCATTCTGGGCTGTGTTTTAAGAGGATGTTGCTGTCAGAGAATATGCTCTGTGGTTTTGTCTTGATGCAACTCCAGTCAAGTGTCTGTTATTTTATAGTTTTCTCTCAAACAATCAGTTGTAATTTATCACTCGCGTAATCCAGCCATTGTCACGTAGCAGTGTGGCTATCATAGTGAGCTTATTTAAACAATGATGTTTCCTCTTTTCCTTTCCTGCATCCTGTTAATTATGTTAATTATCTTGCTGCAATTATAATATTACAGTATGCTGAATGGTGGTTTTGTTATTGGTTATTAAAGTACATGTACTGTGCTGCCATCTAGTGGGAGTAAATATACCTGTCAAAAGATAGAATTGTTTTAGTTCCTATTTTCTTGCTTGAAGCCATTAACTCCACAGACAGACATGTCAAATTTAATGAACTAGCAGTATACCCACAATTTCGACATGTGACCTGTGACATCCAGGTTTTAGTGTGTATGCAAAATGGCAGCCCCCATGAGTGGTTTCAAGAAACTGGGAGAAACAAAACCTGCAGGGTTTGATAAGGGCACATGGTACAGCATGAGTAGAATAACACTTTTTTGGGCCATGCCCAAATCCTCAAATTGTAGTAGGATTCATAGGAATGTGATAAGGATGATTTCATATCATGTGGACAGACAGGCAGCTTGGTCCAGTAATAGTGGAAATATACATTGAAAGTATATAATTAAAGATTATTAAAAATAAAAATTCAGCCATTAGTCATGCTTAATTTTGGAATGACTATAAATGGTTTCCCCTTTGTATATTAATCATTGGTTCCTGGACACCCAAGACATTTACTTTATTCATATTCTGAGTTAGAGTTAAGTGAACACACACAAAAACACACTGCTTTTCATTATAATTCCTTGCACTTAATAGACGGTAGCCTAAAGATTTAATCTATTTGGGACATGTTGAGGTGTCTTGTTTTTGAGGTAGCTGTTGATTTTTTGTTAATTATAAATGAAGAAACCAGGAGCATTGAGTGGTAAGTTTTATATTTTTATACAGTTTGCATTTAGAAACTAATTCTGATGGAATATTTCAAATGATGTCATAATCATTCCACATGTACAACTCTACATATTTACAAGTATACATTATATATATATATATATATATAATTGTATGTATATACTGTCAGGTATGTAACATGGTATATCAACAAGTAGGGTTGAAACCCACTACTGTCACTCGATATGCAGTGTAAATGTATGTATACTAGAAGGCACTTGTGTTTGCAAGAGCACCTTTTTCCACCATATGTTGGTATTATGTATAAACTACATTTGTAGAACTTGGCCAAAATCCATGATGTAGCGTGGATTTTACAGGTTCATCCATGTATTCATAATAAAATGTTTATTACATAAGATTGGTTGGTTTTCATTTTATTCTTAAATATTCAGGGGGAAAATATTTTATATGGATGTGTGTTTCTCTGGTCTCCTAGTAACATTTCATTAAATATACTTGTAGTGGAAAGTTCTTAAGAATTTTAAATATTACTGTAGGACTTTAAATAATGCATGTAATACCATTGTGACATATCAGTATGTCAGCCCATAGTTAATTTGCCCTTAATTACCGTGTTATAAAATCCTTTTAATTAAAGCTGCTATTCATCTACCGTTTCTATAGAACCATTGTGATTTCTGGTTTACTGTCCATACACATTAATGACCTGCACGAAATTTCTCATTAAAAAAGTTCTTCTAATGTGTCTGTGACGGATGTCTTCAGGCTGTTGGTAAACAGCAATGTTGACAAACGGAAAACTGTATTCTTAGAAGATGGTTGCTTGCATATGTGGTGAAGCTGAGGGGGTCACTGGCTGTAAAAAGTCCTTTGAAAAACATGTTATAAACACGTGGATATGAACAGAACGAACAGGACGTCGGATCGGTCCAATTAAGGTAAAGCAACACCTGATCACCTGTCAAAGGGTATAATAATTATGTCTGAAATATGTAACGTTAAGACGTAACGCCAAGGGCACCTTTCCGCCATGCACTCCAATATATAATTAATAGGGCCACTGAGTAGGCCTGGTATTATCAGCCTATCAGTTAACTTAATAAGCCTGAATTATTATACACATCACTCGTGTGTTCAATGTGTAGTGTATTCTTATTTTTATTATTATCATCATTGTTATTATTATCATTAATACTGATAATATTTACTCGTTCTAGGCTACATATCTCTGTTTAAAGTGATTTAAATTCGGCATGTAATTCATACGTATATTGATATCTAGCTCTAACCTTCAATTAAAGTTTTATCTGAAAATAAATGATCACAGTTAAGTGGATTCCCCATTCACCACTACTCCTTTGTGGTCATGCTGGTACCTAGGGGGCTTGGGGTAGATGGGTTACCCTAAGAGGTCACGGGGTGAACTGATAAACCTCGTAAAGATCTCTCTCCTGCCTCGCGGCGCCTTTGATCTGTGTGTCTGAGTGAAATGGACATGTCGTTAGGGGTTACCGGCAGGCATAGTTACCATGGAACCACTCGGAGTGCCATGGAAACGTGTTGTCCAGGTCAAAGTTAATAGCTGTCCGATTAACAATCCGATTAAATCGGACTGTATTTTCAGCCTCTACCGATGGAGATATAGATCCCGATGACCTTACGTACCATAAGAATTCCCGGTACATATAGACACTTGTTGGCTGAATATCTCTTGCAATGTAAATACATGATTTTGCGACCTGTTAAAACTAAATGCAAGTTTTATACCCTTTATTTTAACAATAATATGTGGCTCCGATTTAATCAGGCGGTACTACTAGAACTAATACTACTGCTGCTGCTACTGCTACTACTACTACTACTACTACAACTAAATACTACTAATAATAGCGATCTCTGTTTGTATTTGTAATTTTGTAAGTATAAATCGCAAATATGACGCCTTTCAACCGGTTCGCCACATCAGTATGATTTACATTTAATTTATTATAAAAAAATTAATGGTCTTTCATCAAGGCTCGTGTCGCGAATAATATTGTGGAACAGCCCTCAATAAACTTTACAGCCAATAACAATCACTTGTTAAAGTTTGCTATGGCTGTTCCGTTCACCTCCTGCCTGTGACAACTCGCGACAGTTGGACCCGTTAAGGCGTGACCAGCCGCAGTCAGGCAAAACAGACACTATTATTGGTATGTATGAATTTACTTACCAAGCCATATGGCATTCAGCTTGATCTCTCTTTTATCATATACGATATTTCAGGTATTAGCATAGTTTATTTAAAAATATTAACGCTTGATATATTTGAAGAACCCATATTGCAGTCATCGTTGTCTCATCATTTTAACTTCGTTACTCTTACTAGAACCCCGGCCCACGAAACTTACTTTTGTGCATTGACTGTAACAAAATGAATTACAGTTATAATAACATATACACGTTACACACTGCAACTTTGAGCAAAAGCAAAGTGCATTTAGTGCGGGTGCAGGGTCCGGAAAACTTTTAACCTCATTTAAGCAGCTGTTTAGTGATAATTATGATGTTTACATAAAACCATTGGACAGGCAAAACACGGTTCGCTGTGCATCTATTATAGTATTGGCGTCTATGAGGTGAAACTTCTGTCATAAATCATATGCTTATAATTACTGTCAAATGTTAGAATTAAACTTTAGGCCTACATTGCCAAGCTTAATGTGAAGTTGACTTTTGCGTCAGATATAAAATATATTTCCTGTCAAATGATGATAAATCTTAATTTAACTGATGGAATATCAGTTCATTCACAAAAACTTGTATATCTTCACAAAATATATTGCAAACGAGTTGCTGCAAAATAAAAAGAAAGCAGAAAATCACAGATTCTTATAACAAGAGACCACAAACCTTAAATGAATTATCTGTATGTGACAGTTTTCTAAATAGATTTAAAACTTTATCACATTTAAATTATACTTAAAAAAAATGGTCAGTCGTTCAATAATTTTTGTCAATCTCTAGTTTCACATTATTACAGACGTTTGAAAAAAATTTACTAAAAAAAAATTTTTGCCAAATATATTTTAGGTAAGATGATCATTAGAGACCTAGAAATAAAGTGTAATATGCCTCTGCAGGGATTCAAACACAAGCCTTTGTCTTAGTGAGCTGTGCATGTACCCACTGGCCTACCCATACAACTGTATAAAGATTCTCTTAATCTTTTAATTTTTTTAGAAAATTCTGCCAGAAACCCCCATCTTTGAATATGTTTATATTAAGAAATACCTTGTTAATTAATTGTCATGGTAATGATTTCAAGAGTTTGGCTCTGGTATGTAGCAATCAAGCTCATGGGTCTAAAATTGTCCACCTGTTTCAGCTGTAGTATAAAAGTATGAAACTACATGCATTGAAACCTGTGTAATAAGACCACCTGTACGTGGGATTGGCTAAAAGTGGTCCTAATTCACAGGTGTTCTTATTAGATATTTCAGTGGTAACCATTATGAAAATGTTCGATCAGTTTACCCAAGGATGGTCTTAATAGACACAGGTGCTCTTTTACAGAGGTTCCACTGCATCTCTGACAAAACTCAGAAAATGTATGTCAAACCTCTGTGGAACATATGTGTGGAACTTGAGATATTTTAGTGATGTATTCATACATTCCTGGAAAGAGTAACATAACACTAAGGAATTTCTAGGAATAGTTACATTTTCATTATGTCCAGGTGGTGTCTACATGAGCATGTACCTCCGTGCCCAGAAATCATGTGATTCTTGTTTTTTCACGCTGCCATTTGTACATGATTGTATTTTATTGAGCATACCAGAACACAGTGAACATTTTGATAGTGATGTTATCAACAGTCCATGCTGCAGTTCAAACTCTGGTTTAGACTTTGTATGTGTGCTCAGGTGAGTGGGCTGATTGTGATTGACATTGTTGGTTTTGAAGTGAAAATATGGAATCATGAGAGGCAACAATAGGAAAGAATTTAGAAGTGTTTAAGATATTTTATCAAGTAGGAATAATTATCCCACCAAATACCTTTAGATTATTTAAATTTTTTTTCTGACTGATCTTCGGATAGAAGATATTGATTTCCACCTCAACAAGGAGAGTAAAATTTATGCTGCCATTGTGCAAAATAATATGGTGGATGGGTCATTAGGATTTGCACTTATTTCTTTTCATGATAAATCAGTGAGGACTTGCTCCGCAAGAACATTATGTCTTTATTTGATGAAAGTTAAAGTTATCAAAGTTATAAATGGCTTATATTAAATGTATATTGGCTGAGGCTAGTTGTAAATTTGATTAATAAACTAAATGTATGTAGACTTTTGCCCTCCATTCTAATGCTGAACTACCAGTTACACTGGCATTTGTTTATTGTGTGTCTTACACATATTTCAAATCATCAATGGGTCATGTTTCTTCCATTCTGTAATGACCTTTGACCTCTGATCCCAAATATTTTCCTGAGATAAATTGTGAGACAATTTATATATGAAAAGAGATGTTAACATTTTCAACAGAATCAAGTCCTCGGGAGCCTGCTAGAGTACTTTGCACAATCAGAATCTGGTTTCCATATGGGTTGTGCAGTATCGTGTAGGTGGTTCTTTTTTAAGGGGGGGGGGGGTAATGTTAAGTACTACCTCAGGGCAGACAGAGAGAAGAAGCTGTGAACATGAGGATGATATAATGATGAGCTGTATAACACAGCACTTGTACAGAAATGCCCTGGGGACGGTGGAGTCATACCAGCCCAGGATAAGTTATGTCATGTCATGGTGTTATACAAGAAAAACAAGGTGTCACAGTAGACACCAGAGCTGTAGCTTGTTTTTGTATGTGTCACAATGTCTGTGTGTTTGAATGTGTGTGAACCTGTGTATTTGCATGTATTCATATGTGTAATACTTTGCATATGTGATTGTGTGTTATGGTATCACAACTGATAAAAAAAATCTAAAATAGCTGATCATTTACCTACCTTTTGTATGGAATTTATGTAAATTACTTAATTTTACTTTCTGGATTACTCTGCATATATATTAATGAACTGTAGGTAATTCTTGTTAGGGAAAGTTTGTATAATGGTGGTGTGGCGATATTTGGCCTTGTTTAAAAACAACCTTTTTGTAAAAACAACATTGTGGACAGCATGTAACCTAAAGTTGGTTGCATATTTATGTGGAAGTTGACTTTCACAAGTTGCAAAATGCCCTCTGCAATACTTTCATTTGCCTGACTTGCCAACAGATGTTCAGATGATTGGATTATTTTGGTGTGTCCCCCACATGTTATAAACACATGGATATAAACAAAGTGAACAGCCTGTGTATAGCCTATATTTATTAAAGCTTCAAGGGATTTTCTTTA
The DNA here is from genome assembly GCA_026874595.1 of Sipunculus nudus. Lineage (NCBI taxonomy): Eukaryota > Metazoa > Annelida > Sipuncula > Golfingiida > Sipunculidae > Sipunculus > Sipunculus nudus. The sequence continues at coordinate 15,661,403 of CM049319.1, forward strand.
GTTAATATAGTCAGATATTGGAACATGCCCCATAAATGTCAGTTGACCATCATATTATGAAACTGAAGTTGCAGAAAGGAGATATCTGCCATATTATTTTGAGTTGGACCAACTGGACCTTTGCTGTGACTTCATGATGAAAGCAATGATTAATTTCATGAATGTTCTGAAATATAAACCTAAGTAAGTATTAAATATGGTAAAATTACTCAAATAATGTTCACAGCCATTCACAATATATGAGCATTGATATATTTCAGGGCTTGATATTAACGGGTAACCACTTGCCAAGGGCAAGTAAAAGTTAAAGAAAATGGTGGAAGGACAACCAAATGCAGGTTTCTACATGCCTGACTTGGCAAGTGGGTCAAACTTTAACCTTTACACAAAGACCTTAATCTTAACTAATCTTTCATTAGCCATTTTCTTTCTCGGGAAAATTAAATTATATTGAAATACCTATCTTAATTTTTCTAGATGTTTAACTGTTTAAATCCTAAAGAGAAATATTATTATTATTCATAATTGTTGCAAAATAATCATGTGTTTTGTGTTTGTGGCTGCGATCACTGATTTTTATAGGACAAGTAAAAATTCATGTGGGGCAAGTGAAAGCTAGAATTTACTTGCCCTACTAGGCAAGTACTTTCAAAAGTTAATGTTGAGCCATGTATGCTCTAATCCTTTGTTTCATTTTGCTGCTTTTTACTGGCAAGTGCCATCATGGTTAAAAGACCAAATGCTGCATCATATTAGCTTTACCATATGTAACGTCATAACCACAAGATAACATAGTACAATTAAATGGTTATGAAATTATGTAGTATAAGTAATTGAAATACAAATCATCTATTGTAGTACCAAATGAACAATTATATAATGGTGCAAAATTTGAGTTCCCTGTGTGCATGGGTTTTGTATTGAAAGCACATTTTTGATAACCAAGCTACTGATTAGGGGATTGAACATGAGGTGCAAATTACTGGCTTACAAGTCCAATCATTTAAATAAGATTATTTACACATGTAGAAAAATCCAACATAAAGATAGTGGCATGTTGGCAAGGAGGAAGTCAAGCAGGATTCAAATTTTAACCGTTATTAACAGCAAAGAAGGACACAAGTAATATCATACTTGATCTCTGTGCATTCCTATGTACAAGTTCACTCTATCTTTAACAAGTTCATATTTATATCACTAGAATGATGCTCAGTAAATTTGGACAGTGTTCTAGCCATAAACTGAATTGTAATGCTAACACAGCAATCATTATTACACTTTCATAGTTTTTGAAGGGAATAACAGAAAAAGCAAGGATTTTTATTGAAAATTTGATAATCAAAACAACACAGTTTTACCCTTTCAGATATATAAATCCTGAAACATGAAAACGGTAATTACTTTTCCAAATCTTCAAATTAAAAAAAAAATGTTGAAGGATTTACTGTCTGAAACACAGTGCATACATATCTCTTATTTCACTTGTTACTCTTGTAATGCCTCACTTGGTCTAATACTTGCATACATGTGCCTTGTGGTGTATTACACATAAAATATATGCAGTTTTTGAGCTATTCTCCTTTGTATATATAATATCAACTAATTAATTTACTCGTAAACTTGTGGAGACAAGCTGGTATGAAACAGCAGTTTTTAGAAGGTGTATATGAAAAAGCCAATAAATAAATCTTCCAGACCACCCAGAACCATCATAAACATGTCTTTCCTGGTATTTATGAGTCAGCCAATGCTCAGACTCAGTTTTCGTCATTGGATAATGGTTTTCTTTGGATCGGTGCATGATACATATAAATTAAAGAAGGAAAGACAAAACAAGCTTGTGCAGTCTGGTTTCAGTAGCAGCCTAAAATCCTAGAACAGTAAATGTTTTCTGAGCAGTGAAATTTAACTCTGGCTTCTGAATTTATGTGATTTACTCTTCAGACTTATGTCTGTCATGGTGTATTATGATTAGGTATAACATCATGAGTGCAAGAAAAGTTCATCTAGTGTATGGTCTAGCTTAAAAAGGCCCAATCCCCTATCTGACCTTTATAGATTAAAGGTATCCCTTGGAGCTTTCATGAAAAAATAGGCCAGAAAAGTGGATATCACCACACACAGGCTGCTTTTATTGTTTATATCAATGTGTTTATAATATGAGTGGGCCCACCAAAATAACCAAAACAAATTCAACAAGGGCATCTGGCAGCAAGTAAGATAAGCCAGAGCTTTGCAAATGGCATTTTGCAACAAGTGACCCTTCTTACTCAGCATATATGCAACCTACCCCATTAGGTTACATGTTTTCCCTTTTGTCAACATTGCTGTGTTTACAAACATGTTGTTGATAAACAAGTTCATACATCCTTCATGAAGGCCTAATGGGAACTTTTCACAACCAATATTACCCTTAGATCATTAATATAAACACAGAGGAAGCAAAAATCACATAAATTCTTTTTTTAAAAGGTAGGTGAATGGGCACCTTTAAAGTATAGTGGTCTCTGCATTTGACTTTAAGAGGTGAGGGTTGATCTCCAGTAGTGCTTCATAGCCAGAGTGATGAAATATTAGAAATTCCCAAATACTTCTGATTATTGGTGACATTCAAGTGCACATTGAATTAAGTTATGGTTATTAAAAAAGTTATTTTAGACCTTCATTAAAGCATTATTTGCAAGATTTTTCTGTTTTCCTGTCCACATTGTTTGATTTCTGTTATTAAAACAATTATTCAAATTAAGACCTAGAAATTATTTTCCAGATATTGGTGTCATTTCAGTGCACTTTAAATGATTATTATTAAATTGATCCAAGTGTAGACAAACATAAATGTAATTTGTATCACTTTCTAGATATTAGTGTTATATATGTGCACAAATTATCATTATTATCAGACTTAAGTATAGACTCATAACATTATTACTTGCCATTTTTCATATTTTTCCAGAACATTTTGTTTGATATTAGTTATTGAAAGAATTTTAATTAATACCTACCTATTAACAGCAGACTTTGGTATAATATGAAGGGGCATTAGTAAATAAACCATCTCAGATATAGGTTTTCGAAGAGCATTAATATTAAGAATTCTCATGAATATGGATATAATAAGTAGTCACCAAAGCATGGAGGCAGATATTATATTACATGCGACAGTCCTTAATAACAGGGTAGATACTTCCTATTGATCGTGAAAACAACCAGATCAAAGATGGATACCTGGCTTAGGTCCATTTCTTGTATCTCTTTAGAGCTTTAGCTATGAGTTGCAATAATAAAATTATGACCACATAAACGTGTCTCTGATATTTTTATAACTGTGGTTAATGATACAGAAGATGAGTTGGAAGTGTTCTCGATTTAATGTTCCAGTCATGAACTGTGATGGAAAAATAACATTAACACCTGGCTGGTAGATTGTTATAGTTCTGATCACAACATGAACTCAGAGACACCTGTTTAGACTATTTAGAGCACACATATCTAGGTAGTATACATATTGCTGGATGGTTTAATTTCACTCGCAATCTTTTAAGGCACAAGTGAGATGGACAGCCCTCTGAACACATACTAACAACTTTAATTAGGCCACAAAAAAATAAAAGTTGTGGTTCTCAGGCAACAACCGCATCAATTTAAACCCCCTGTATCAAAAAATTTTTATTTTGATTTTCATCTTTCAAAAAGATAAAATAATACAATTTTTATTAGATTTCCTTTGTTATGTAGTGCTTTTGCTTGTTTAGCATAACAATTTTCATGCTTTTCCCTGATCATACAACATTTTTATCAAACCATACAAAAAAAGGTAAATAATATATCACCCGCCTGCATTGATTTCTTAAAAAAAGTGATTGAGAACCATACCTTTTTTTTTGCCTTAGAAGTCCATGATCAAGTAGTGCTGCTGACTTTGACTGAGACCATGCAGGCCCACCTCATTATCAAACTGCAGCAACCCCAGCAGCAAATAAAGTAAGAAGACAGTTGGGATTCCAGCAGTGGTGACCAGATATTGTCCAGCAGAATACAGTAGAAGAAAAAGTGGTAGTAAAATGGTGACCAATTGCTGGGTCATAACACTGAGGAACCCCCAAAAGGAGCACTCGTTTATAAATGAAACATGACCTTTAGGCACAGCCTTCCCATGATAAGGTCTCTAGAGCACTCACCTTTGCCGGGGGGGGGGGGGGGGGGGGGGGGGAGTGTTGACTACAAAAAATCTCACTGCTACTTGGCTGAGATTCAAACTCATGTCTCCCTTTGAGTCTAATGCAGAAACATTAGACCAAAGAAGCTGGTCTCTGTGTGTTCATTTGGTGTGTATATTAAATTATCTGAAGTAAAGTTTTTAGTTCTAATGTCTAAAAAATATTATGGAAAGGTTGGACTTTGATGAGGAGAGTCAATCAAATTATTTAGCTGACAAGATCTAGATACAAAATCGGTTTAATGTTGTTTGATAGTCTCCTGTAAATTTGATATGACCCAGCCGTGATGCTGGCATTTTTAGTAGAATTTGGTGCTCTCAGACAGGTGGGGTTGACATTATGCGACCATGCAGGGTTATGTTAAATTTAGATGTGAGTATTTTGTCGAATGTTGTCAAGTTATCGCCAAGGTGTGAGTGTTATATGTTATATGATAGATGAACACTTCAGTGAGCACAATGTTTATTTATGCAACCAAAAGCTGAAAACTTCACTTATGCCAAAAAGAGTCAGTGACCTGGAACACATTTGGTCTTTTTCCAGGTGCCTCAGGGTGAATTGGTTAGGGAAGAGTTACTTGAACAATAGTTTCTTGATAACTTTGACAGGTTTATATGGCAGGAGGATACAACTATTAATATGATATATGGTATTTCCCTAACATTTAAATTATAACATACCAGCTGGATGATTTACTAAATGATCTCTTCACTCACCTGCAGATGTTTTTCTGATTTTCTCCTATAATGTTGAACTTCAACGGAGAGATCCTGTGGTTTCCTTAGTCAAACTGACATACCAGTGTGGTTTGGTTAGTATAAAAGTTTTACCAGTGAGGTTTGTACAGTACCTGACCAATGTGGTTTGTATAGTGTCTGACCAATTGGCAATTGGCTCCGTGCCTAACAGCATGGTTGGCATAGTAACTAATCGGTGTAGTAGGCTAAGTGCCTAACCAGTTGGCTTTGTGCCTAACCAGTGTGGTTTGCTCAAGGCCTAACCATTGTAGTAGGCTCAGTGCCTAACCAGTGTGTTTGGCTCAGTGCCTAATCAGTGTATTAGGCTAAGTGCCTAACTAGTGTGGTTGGCTCAATACCTAATCAGTGTAGTAGGCTAAGTGCCTTAACAGTGTGATTAGATTAATGCCTTACCAGTGTGGTTAGCTTATTGCATTACCAGTGTGTTTTGCTCAGTGCCTTACCAGTGTGATTGGCTCAGTGCCTAACCAGTGTGGTTGGCTCAGTGCCTAACCAATGTGGTTTGCTGAACGCCTTAACAGTGTAATTGGCTCAGTGCCTAACCAGTGTGGTTGGCTCAGTACCTTATCAGTGTGGTAGGCTCAGTGCCTAACCAATGTGGTTGGCTCAGTGCTTTACTAGTGTGGTTGGCTCAAAACCTAATCAGTGTAGTAGGCTAAGTGCTTAACCAGTGTTGATGGCTCAGTCTCTTACCAGTGTGGTTGGGCAGTGCCTTTCCAGTGTGGTTAGATTAATGCCTAACCAGTGTGGTTAGCTCATTGCCTTACAATTAAGTGTGTTTTGCTCAGTGCCTTACCAGTGTGGTTGGCTCAGTGCCTAACCATTGAGGTTGAGTCAGTGCCAAACCAGTGTGGTTGGCTCAGTGCCTTACCAGTGTGGTTAGCTCATTGCCTAACCAGTGTGGTTGGCTGAGTGCCTAACCATTGAGGTTTGGTCAGTGCCTTACCAGTGTGGTTAGATTAGGTCCTTACAAGTGTAGTTAGCTCATTGCCTTACCAGTGTGATTTGCCCAGTGCCTTACCATTGTGGTAGGCTCAGTGCCTAACCAGCGTGGTAGGGCAGTGCCTTTCTAGTGTGTTTGGGTCAGTGCCTGACCTGTGTGGTTGGCTCAGTGCCTAACCATTGAGGTTGGGTCAGTGCCTTACCAGTGTAGTTAGCTCAGTGCCTACTAAGTGTGGTTGGCTAAATGCCTTACCAGTGTGGTTGGCTTAGTGTCTTACCAGTGTGGTTGGGTCAGTGGCTTACCAGTGTGGTAAGCTCATAACCTAACCAGTTTGGTTGGCTCTGTGCCTAACCAGTGTGGTTGGGTCAGCCCCTAATCAGTGTGGTTGGCTAAAAGCCTTACCAGTGTGGTTGGCTCAGTGCCTAACGAGTGTGGTTGGCTCAGTGCCTAACGAGTCCTGTTTTGCTCAGTGCCTTACCAGTGTGGTGTGGTCAGTGCCTTACCAGTGTGGTTGGGTCAGCCCCTAACCAGTGTGGTTTGCTCAATGCCTTACCAGTGTGGTTGGCTTAGTGTCTAACCAGTGAGGTTGGCTCAATGCCTTAAGAGTGTGGTTTGGTCACTGACTAACAGGGTGGTGTGTTAAGTACCTAACCAGTTTGGTTGGCTCATTGCCTAACCAGTGTGGTTGGCTCAGTGCCTAACCAGTGTGGTTGGCTAAATGCCTTATCAGTGTAGTTTGTTAAGTACCTAACCAGTGTGGTTGGCTAAGTGCCTAACAATTGAGGTTGAGTCAGTGCCTTACCAGTGTGGTTAGATTAGTGCCTTACCAGTGTGGTTAGCTCATTGCCTTACCAGTGTGGTTGGGTCAGTGCCTTACCAGTGTTGTTGGGTCAGTGCCTAACCTGTGTGGTTGGCTCAGTGCTTTATCATGCAGAGGGTTGGGCAGTGCCTTACCTGTCTAGTTGGGCCAGTGCCTAACCTGTGTGGTTGGCTCTGTGCCTAACCAGTGTGGTTGGGTCAGCCCCTAATCAGTGTGGTTGGCTAAAAGCCTTACCAGTGTGGTTGGCTCAGTGCCTAACGAGTGTGGTTGGCTCAGTGCCTAACGAGTCCTGTTTTGCTCAGTGCCTTACCAGTGTGGTGTGGTCAGTGCCTTACCAGTGTGGTTGGGTCAGCCCCTAACCAGTGTGGTTTGCTCAATGCCTTACCAGTGTGGTTTGGTCAGTGCCTTACCAGTGTGGTTTGTTAAGTACCTAACCAGTGTGGTTGGCACCATTCCTAACCAATGTGGTTGGTTCAAAGCCTAACCATGTGGGTTGACTCAAATTCAAATCATATGATTGGCCCAGTACCCAGCTGGTGACATGCTCATAAATAGACAGTCATACACAGGCAGCCTGTGATCTTTTATTACAGTAAGGCTGTGCTTATAATGTGAACCAGTAGGTCCTTTAAAGAGGAAGAAGTCAATTCATTATTCTTGCCTATATATATTTATCAACAGTTGAGTGATTCATCCTTATAGGACATTCATAATTTATAGACACTCTTAGATCATATCTGATAGAGACCAGGTATGCTTGTTTTCACGTATGTCTGTGAGAGTAATGGAACTTGAGGAATTGTTGTTGACTGTTATTTGGTCAGACACAGTCATGCAGTTATTCCAACCATGATATAACATTAGCTTGTGAAGCAATTATTTTTATGTTTGGCCCAAAAGTATGTGCCTCCAAAGGTTTGAGAGGAGCCACTTCTATAATGAAAGAATGAAGATTCGTCAGGGTCCAACTTATTCAAGTCCAGGTCAATTTTAACTCATTGTTTGATTCTCATACAAATCTTCTATTAAAAGAAAATGAAAATGGAAACTTGATATTGCCATACATATTTCTGTGTACTGCAATTTGAGTGTTTTTAGCTCAGCTGACTGTAAGTCATCTGAGCTTAAGCAATCACTCTTTGTCCGTCGTCTGTCCGGCCGTCCGGCCGTCTGGTCTTCTGTCCATTAACAGGGCACAAATCCTAACTGCTGGACCTGGAATCTTCTAACTTTACATCCATAGAGGTCCATGAAAAATCTCCTTGGACACCTGGAAATAAGTCTCTGTTACCCATATTCTTCGAGCTATGGGGCTCCAAAGTACCCCCCCCCCCAGAAAAATGGAAAATTTGATACAAAAGCTCAAGTATCATGGAGGCCCATGAAAAGTTTCCCTGGAAACCAAAAATTAGGTCTCTGTTACTCTAAACCTCAGAGCTATGTGGCTCTGAAGTATCCCCCAAAATAATGGAAATTTGAAACAAAAACTCAAGTATCTGAACAACTTATGCATTGATCACCATGAATCATTGCATGGATTTTGATCATGGAGTGTTTCATCAGTTTCTGCAGACTGGTGGTGCCACCTGAATTTTTTCATTTTTTACGATTTTTTTTCTCTATTTTTGAGACCTTAAAAGATGTGGTCATCTGTTAACAGGGCACAAATTTTAACGATTGGACCTAGAATCTTCTGTCTTGAGGGGAGGCCCATGAAAAGTCTCCTTGGAAACCTGGAATTAGGTCCCTGTTACCCAGATTCTTCACGTTGTGGGGCTCTGAAGTACCCCCCAGAATAATGGAAATTTGATACAAAAACTCAAGTATCTCAACAACTAATGCATTGGTCATCATGATTTTTTGCATGGATATTGGTCATGGAATGTTTCATCAGTTCCTGCAGACTGGTTGCGCCAAGTGTTTTTTTTTATTTTTTGTGAGTTTTTTCTCTGTTTTTGAGACCTTTAAAGATGTGGTCATCCTTTAACAGTGCACAAATTGTAACCATTGGTCCTAGATTCTTCTTACTTGACATCCAAGGAGGTCCATGAAATGTCTTCTTGGAAACATGAAATTAGGTGTCTGTTACCCATATTTTCCAAGCTATGGGGCTTATAAGTACCCCCCAGAATAATTGAAAATTTAATACCAAAGCAGGGCACAAATCATAACCATTAGACCTAGAATCTTCTATTTTGACAACCAGGGAGGTCCATGAAAAAGTCTTTTTGGAAACCTGAAATTAGGTCTTTGTTACCCATATTCTTCAAGCTATGGGGCTTATAAGCACCCCCAGAATAATTGAAAATTTCATACCAAAGCAGGGCACAAATCATAACCATTTGACCTTAATCTTCTTACCTGACATCCTGAGAGTTCCTCAAAAGTCCTCCTCAGAAACTTGAATTGAGGTCACTGTGACCTATATTATCTGAGTTACAGGCCATGTTTGAGTACCCCAGAAATAATGCAAAATACACACAAATTGCCAGATTCCTCAGGAGCAGCTGGATGGATTGTCATCATATTTGATGTGCTTATGGGTGTTGATGAACTTCAGCTAATATGCATGAACTATGATGCCACCTACATTATCTTAATTTGTTGCTGTGCAAGGACATATAGTCAACATGCCAGTCGGCTGAGTGTCATGACCCATGGGTCACTTGTTATAGTTGGGTGATGGAAACGTTGCATTTTTGACTCAGTAATAGTATCAAATTCCTCCAATAGATGTTGCCACCATTAACAGATCCTTATCATATGAGACAAAGGGACAAAATTGTCCTTCCATGTTTTTATCCTGATTCCCTGCAAAATATTATAAACACTTTACAAATTCCTTTACAAATTTGTAATTTTATTTCCAGAATGCAGCAAAACAAGAAACAAAAACAAAAAGGCAGACAAATAAATTTACAAACAGATAAAAGGAAGTATTACCTTGTAAAATATATTGTGTCCGCAGTGAATTTTAGAGGTTTACAAATACGGACCACCCCCCAAGGGATCAGCCAGTGAACAGATTATCACATAGTGAAGGGAAATGGTCACTTGGTTTAATCAGTGGAGTGGTCAGTCTGTGTGACCTTATCAGCAGAGTGACAGCTTCCAGATGGTTATTACCCTGATACATGCCTTGATAAAGTGTATTTAACCTAGAATTTTCCATCAGTGGGCATTCCTGATTCAGTTTCCTAGGACTGTGGATATACTGGCTTCACACTACTGGTATCCTGTGATTAAGTTTCCGTTCTTTTGTGCTTTTCCATTGGATTATATTGGATTATTGAACAGGATTGATTAGTGTTACTGTTTTATTTAGATATTTTTAATTAATTAACTTATGAAAAGGATCTGATGTTGCATGTACTGGATTTGAATTGACATTTAAAGGTAAGATAAAGTTTCATATTTTACACACATAGCTCAGATACATGTATGACTTCACAATTTCAAAAGTATTAGGAATAGACTTAACATTTGGAACTATTTATGATGAAAACTAATCATTTTAAAATCAAGGTGAATTTTTTCAAAAGAAGAGAGAGAACAAGAAACTGATCAATATTTAAGATTTTGTAGTTATCTAGACTTTTTCTTTATTTTTTGTTGGTAGTTAAACTAATGAATTGTACTTTGTGTTTATTTCTCTGTTACTTTCCGTAACATTAAGAAAAGCTCTATAAAATGGAAAGTCATCCATTTTATTTTCTTTAGAAATGAAAACAGTATTCTGTATAGTGTAATTTAATCCATTAATAAAAATTAAGGAAAAACTTTAAAAAAAAATTTAATAATTTAATAAATTATTAATAAAAATTTAATAAATGAAAACTGATTAATTCAGTCCAGTCAGTTGCGTTCCAGGGCAGCTTTGAAACCTACAATGATTCAATTTCAGCCACTCTTAAATATAATGTTGAATGACAGAGCTACCTTGTAACTATAGTAACTGCAGTAGTATCTCACTTCCTAGCACCAGTACATATCTCATGAAGTACAAACACAGTGTACAGGCAGGTCATCCTTACAGAACCAACTGAGCGAGACCAGGGAGATAAAATCACTGAGGAGCACCGCTGCTCTTGTTTATACATCGTGATCATTTTCTGGTATGGTTGGTTCTCTTAATAATTAGGTGTGTGCCATGTCGTTATGACCTCCGACGCATAAAAGGTATCCCGCTTCATTTTGCCACACAGGCAGGTGTAGATATCGTAAAGCGGTGAAACATTCTTAAGAGTAATACATTTCACTAGCTGGTTCAGGCTGCTTGTTTCAGCAGAGGGTGCTTATGCAACTCCTGTACTATGCTGAAGTTAACTTTGCAGGGGCAGATTCAGGATTTAGGAAAAGGAGGGATCCAACCATGGAGGACTTATGACAAAACTGAAAAAAAAAAGATCCACAGGTCCGAAAAGGGGGGGGGGGGGTCTAGGAGCAAAAATTTGTCTGAAACCCTTAAAAAAAAGGTTTCGCCAGCTAAAAAAGGCATTAGTCCTTACCCCCTGGACCCTCCCTTGGATCCACTTCTGCTTCGTGTGTGTGTAAATGTTAGATCAATTTCTCCAGAAAATTTAGATAAAACAATGGCATTATGTGCATTAATTTGATGTTGAATTACCGAAAAGAGGTATCTAAATATAGGATAATTATTATCTAAAGCCAAAACACACTAAGCTATCAGCTAGTTCTTAGGGGAGTATGAGATATATCTCGAAAACTATTTTTTTCCTCTACCATGTTTCATTCATGTTTAAAAATGGAATCATAATTTTAAATTAAAAAATAGTTTCCTTATTTATCAATATCCTCTGTGTGAGATTCAGTGGACTGATGTTCAATAGTGTAAATTGGTTTTCATTAAGCTGAAATAGTTATCTGTAGAGTAAAATGTTCTGTTGCTGCAATTCCATAGAAAGAGCTACCTACATTCCAGAAGACCACTCCTGTATCTGCTTGATAAATAGCAGCTCTCACACATACCATCTTACGTCTGATAACATATTTTAACATTGTTTGACGTTCAGTGATGGTACACTTGTTGTCCAGGTGTGTGCACCATCAGTCTTTTCTGAAATAAGTTTTTAATATTTTGTATTGATACCTACAGAGTTACATGTAAATTGAATCCATACCCTGGATTGCTTAGTTTGACAGTCTTAGCTATTGCTTGGCCATAATTACACTAAGTTATCTCTTCTCTTTCTCTCGCTCTCTCTTTCTCTCATTCTTTCTTTCTCTGTGTCTCTTATTTTCTCTCTCTCTTCTCTCTTTCATTCACTTGTTCTTTCTCTCATTGATTTTCTCTCTTTTCCTTTCTGTCTCCCACTCTCTCTATCCCCACTTTCTCTCTCTTCCTATCTCTCATTCTCTCTTTCCATCTCTCATTCTCCCTTTCTATCATTCTCTCTCTCTGTCATTTTCTCTCTTTCTCTTTCTCTCTCACTCTTTCTGTCAGTTTGCAGGTCAAGCTTTTTCACTTGGCTAGGGAAATATTTTCTCACAGTTTGCTGCAAAACAGATTACACACAGACCATCAAGGTGCCAATAATACATGTACAAACCATTTAGGTTTCAAGAGAATGTGGCAACATATATATTTATTAAAATGCAAGCAATTCTATGGGAGTCAAGTACTTGGGCCAACCAAATATCCGCAGAAGCTCATTTTTGGTAAAATGCAGAAGACCACTAGCAAGCATCATCCCTAAGATTTTCTAGTTTTTATGGTAGGTAACATTCCTGTGGTCATGTGTCATGCCAGAGATATTACTTTTTGGGTAATCTTTATAGAATGTGAGCAGGAAATGGCTGGAAGCGTCAGAGCCTCATAGTAGAAATTGGCTCACTAGTGTGGCAGATAATAAAATCAGATGTTATATATATATGTTCAGCCACTCGTTCTTCTGACTCACGTTCTGTTTACTCTACTTGAATATACCAGGTGCTTAAAAAAAGCATGCCATGTATAGGATATGATTCATTTGTAGTGATTGATAAAACTAGAGCTTGCTTGCAAAAAGCACTGGCCCTGAGGGAGCTCAATTTGTTGAATGTTCATAATTAATTGTAATTAATTTTAAATTAATTAATATTAAGAATTCTATTTGAGTGTGTTTTAATAGGCGTGTGTTGTCCAAAGGTTCTTTGATTGATTTGCATAATTGTACAATCACTTTGTTCATCCCGTTAACAAAAGGTGAGTTACTAACTTGGGAATTGTTGATTACACTGTAAATAACTGAAATATGTTTCAACCTACTGTTCTATAAACTAGAAAGATTTTACACATCCAAATAGTGTCAGTTTTTAGCTCAGCTGACTGAAAGTCATCTGAGCTATAGCGATCACTCTTTGTCCGTCGTCCGTCTGTCCGTCTCTCCGTCTGTCCGTCCGTTAACCAGGCACAAATCGTAACCGCTGGACCTAGAACCTTGTAACTTGGGATTCTGAGAGGTCCATAAAAAATCTCCTTGGAAACCAGAAATTAAGTCTCTGTTACTCATATCCTTCGAGCTATGTGGCCCCAAAGTACCCCCCAGAAAAGTCAAAAATTTCATACAAAAACTTCAATATCTCATTAACTACTTGACTGACGGTCATGATTTTTGGCATACATATTGATCATGAGATGTTACATCACTTCCTGCAGACTGGTGGCGCCACCTGTATTTTTCGATTTTTTACGAATTTTTTTCTCTATTTTTGAGACCTTTAAAAATGTGAACATCTGTTAACAAGGCACAAATCATAAAGACTGGACTTAGAATCTTAATTCTTGACACACTGAGAGGTCCATGAAAAATCTCCTTGGAAACCAGAAATTAGGTCTCTGTTACCCATATCCTTTGAGCTATGGGGCCCCAAAGTACCCCCCAGAATAGTAAAAAATTTCATACAAAAACTTCAATATCTCAATAACTACATCACTGATGGTCTTCATTTTTGGCATACATATTGATCATGAGATGTTCGATCAGTTCCTGCAGACTGGTGGCGCCACCTGTACTGTTTGATTTTTTACGATTTTTTCCTCTATTTTTGAGACCTTTGAGGATGCTGTCATCTGTTAGTGTGGCACAAATCATAACGACTGGACCTAGAATCTTCATTTTCGACACACTGAGAGACCTATGAAAAGTCTCCATGGAAACCAGAAATTAGGTCTCTGTTACCCATATCCTTCGAGCTATGGGGCCAAAAATTACCCCCCAGAATAGTCAAAAATTTCATACAAAAACTTCAATATCTCATTAACTACATCACTGATGGTCATGATTTTCGACATACATATTGATCATGAGATGTTTCATCAGTTTGTGCAGACTGGTGGCACCACCTGTATTTTTCAATGTTCACGAATTGTTTTCTCCATTTTTGAGACCTTTAAGGATGTAGTTATCTGTCAACAGGGTACAAATCGTAACGACTGGACCTAGAATCTTCGTTCTTGACACACAGGGAGACCCATGATAAGTCTCCATGGAAACCTGAAATTTGGTCTCTGTTACCCATATCCTTTGAGCTATGGCACTCCAAAGTACAGCTCAGAATAATGGAAAATTTGATACAAAAGCTAAAGTATCTGAACAACTAATGCAGAGATAACCATAATTGTTTGCATGGATATTGATCATGGAGTGTTTCATAAGTTTCTGCAGACTGGTGGCACCACCTGTATTTGTTCATTTTTTTTTACGAAATTTTTCTGTATTTTTGAGACCTTTAAAGATATGAACATCTGTTAACAGGGCACAAATCATAAAAACTGGACCAAGAATCTTCATTCTTGACACACAGGGAGACCCATGTAAAGTCTCCATGGAAACTTGAAATTAGGTCTCTGTTACCCATATTCTTTAAGTTGTATGGGTCCAAAATACCCCCCCCCCCAGAATATTGGAAAATTTGATACAAAAACTGCAGTATTTCAATAACTACAACACTGATGGTCATGATTTTCGGCATACATATTGATCATGAGCTGTTCATCAGTTTCTGCAGACTGGGTGTGCCACCTCTATTTTTTTTTTTCAAATTTTTACGAATTTTTTTCTTTTTTTTGAGACCTTTAAAGATGTGGTTATCTGTCAACAGGGTACAAATCGCAACAACTGGACCTAGAATCTTCATTCTTGTCATGCAAGGAGGCCCATGAAAGGTGCCTGTGGAAACTTGAAATTAGGTCTCTGTTACCCATATCCTTCAAGCTATAGGACTCCAAAGTATCCCTCAGAATAATGGACAATTTGATACAAAAACTGAAGTATCTGAACAACTAATGCAGAGATCACCATGATTTTTTGCATGGATATTGACCATTAAGTGTTTTTATTAGTTTCTGCAGACTGGTGGAGCCACCTGTATTTTTGTATCCGCCAAAACGAAGTTTTGCGGATACTATGTTTTTGACCGAGTTCCTCCGCCGCCGCCGCGTTCGTTTCCAGAGAGCTCCTCGGAGACTAATGGACCCATTTTTCCCAAATTTACACCTATTATCGGGTCACATGTGAACTGGTGCCTAACCAATTTGCATTGACCTCTGACCTTTCCTCTCTATCCAGTGTCCATTTGTGGGTCTGTTTCCACTCATAAACCCTCATATCTCGGGAACCGTTTGACCGATCAGGAAATAAAATTGATACAAATGTAGCCCTTGGATTGCTTTATAACATACACAAAAAATGGTGGCGCCACCTGTAACCATGTTTGCACAGTGTCCATCTGTTCATCTGCCTTGGGTTAAAATCACTCATATCTCTGAAGTGAATTGACTAATTCACCTGAAATTCGTCATGTGTATACATCCAGGATAGCTTTCTTGATTTTATGACAGGTGGCGCCACCTACGTTCACGTTCACACTGATGACATCCAAGCTTATATCTCGGGAACCGTTTGACCGATCAGGAAATAAAATTTATACAAATGTAGCCCTTTGATAGCTCTGTAACATACACAAAAAATGGTGGCGCCACCTGTAACAATGTTTGCACAGCGTCTGTCTGTTAGTCTGCCGTGGCCTAAAATTACTCATTTCTCTGTAGTGGATCGACATAACTGCCTAAAATTTTGCAGGTTTATACATCGTGGACAGCTTTCTTGATTTTATGACAGGTGGCGCCACCTACATTCTAGTTAATGCTGGACACATCCAAGCTCATATCTCAGGAACCATTTGACCGATTGGGCCAAAATTGTGCATGTGTTTAGATCTCACATAGGTCTTTATCATGCACAAAACTGGAGGGGTTACCTGGAAAGATTTTTGCACAGTGTTTGTCTGTTTGTCTGCCATGGGCAAAAATCGCTCATATACATGTAGTGGTTTGACTTTTCTGCCTAAAATTTTGCAGGTGTATACAACTTGGACAGCTTTCTGGATTTGTGGTAGGTGGCACAACCTACATACACATTTAGGCTGCAGACATCCATGCTAATATGCAACATACCTCACTCTATTTCCCCTTGCCACTCAATCCATGCCTCACTATCTGATTTTGGCAGATACATGTAGTCACTTGTCGGTTACCCGTATTCTAGTTTTAAAAGTTTACACATTTTTCTCTATTTTTGAGATATATAAATACAGACTAAATCTTGGCCTGTTGGTTAATCTGTTTGATGCTTCAGTTGAATGGGTATATACTACCATTCTGATGATAAAATTTCCTTTTGCGAATCTCTTCCCAGTCAGCTGAGCGTCATGACCCATGGGTCACTTGTTAATACTAGATGATGCTGATAACCAAAAGTGGTTTGACCATAAATGACATTTAGTTGGGCCTCTAAATGCAAGTTATCATATTTTACTGTAGAATGAAGTGGAAAGAACACAATTGGCTCCTTTAATTAGGTAAAATTTTATTAATTTCAATTGGGGGAGGAGGATGGGAACAGATAATTATAACCACATGTATTATTACATTTTAATGATTAAAAGCAATCAGACTGGCATGGAACAGATCATTTTTTTTGTAATTAAAAGTATCATTGATCAATATGGAGTCAGTCTGGTATTCACTGGATGTCAGACCATGGCATGTCTGTTGCCCGAAACTTGAAATTTGTGGGGAACTATTTTACCTTAAAAATTCCCTCAGAAATCCAGAACAGCTTCTACAATAAGGTCTGGCTTGTACACAGAACTTTACAGTATATTTTCTTTGACATGGTTCCAGTGTCACCATCAGGGTTGGGTTTTAGGCTGCCCAAAACCTGTTTTCGGCAGGGCAGAGCCTAAAACCTGCCTTTAACTGCCTAAAATAGGTTATAACCTGCCTAAAACTGCCTTAAACTGCCTAAAACCTTACTTACCCTTACCTATGTCTTGCAGTTTAACTATGTTTTATTGTTACACAGCTAAATGCATTACAGAAATATGCTCAACAAATTAAAAGTGACGAACACTATTCAAACTAAACAAATAAACCATGATACAAAAAAAAGCAACAAATGAATACAACACTGCTTCAGGTTTTCCAAATGACAGTTTTAGCTTGTATCCCAAAATCATATTCTGAGGTCTCCTACCTCCATTACTACCAATTTATAAATGAATGCTAATACAATAAGCTTATAACCAGATTCTTTGATTGGCTTTTTTATCACAATGGATTAAATTTTGTGATATATGTGAAAGAAGTTTTTCCCCAATTCAAAAAGTTGTTCCATTTACACTGATGAATAGTCCTTTATACTGTAGTCTCACTAACATATTGTGTATGTTTTAAATACGTGTAGCTTCAAATGGCAAAAAGCAGAAGATTGATTTTATAAATAAAAAAAGATCTTTTTTGCTAGCCATAAACTAAAATATGATATCTTTTGCATTATCTGATAATGAACAAGATTTCCACTAGTTGTTTATGTCCTTAGCTAGGTCATCCATTGTCAAATTTTTAGATTTTGTGCACATACTTATTGTCTATATAATGATGGAAATGCTCTGTTAACTGTATGATTAAATTGTGAAAATGAACCCTCATGAAACACTATAATTAGTATAAAACTGAAAAATGCTAAAATATATTGCAGTGAATATGTTGCAAACCACAGAATATTCATAATCACTTTTGGGCCATGTTCATTCTAAAGGCCTGAGAAACCAACATGTCATGGTCAGGGGCCCTGACTGCATCACTCAGTAAAAAGTTTGACGCATGAACAATTTTCAGGGCAAGGGCTGTGATTTCATCATCCTAGTTGTTTCATCAAGAAAGTTCACATGAACATCTACTATTACACAGTAGTAGGACTTATGACCATTGGGTCTTATCACCCCATTACCCTGATAAATAGTAATTAACCGGTCTAATCAAGCATGCCTACTCCCCCCCCCCCCCCCCACCCCCCCCCCCCCCCCCCCGATACACATAGTTACAGGAGGTATACTTGAGGCTCTGTTACATCATTTCAGGTAGCAGGGCACTCATTAGGAAACCCAAAGGGTCCTGATAATAACTTAACATTGGCCAATGAAACCATGTACCACACAAACATGGTCTCATGCTCAAGAAACCTATACAGGCTCTATGAAGACTGCATGATGCCAGTCAACAGGAAATCATGCATTACTTGTAATACCTGATACCTTCCAGAAAACCAGCAAAGCCTTGTGACTGCATCACCCCAGCCAGTTTGGTAGTTATATAGATCTTTAAGTCAAAAATTCAAACAAATATAGGTTTTAGGCACTTTTGGTGCCTAAAACCTGCCCAAAACCTGTTTTAGGCGGGGCAGTTTTAACCAGGTTAAAACCTATGGTTAACCCTTCCTGCCTAAAACTTGCCAACCCTGGTCACCATATCATGCAGTGATCTCACACACTGGAAATTAACTCCTGAACTGGTTGTTAGGTTATTTTATTATGTTAACCAAAAAATTCAGAAATTATTTTGTGAAAAAGTAAAAACAAAAACAATTTTTCTATGAGTGAAACTAAGGTATAAGACAAGTGCTTGTACTCTACCAACTTATTTGAGGGTTAAAAATAGCAAACTTCAAGTGCATTGTGGGACAGGTACTTGACAAAAAAACTGAAACAGATATGATCCCCTTGACCCAGCCAGACATGCTCATTATTCAGACAGCATCGCAGAAACTTCTTTCTCAGTTGTTGATTGGTTTAGGATTCATCGATCATCTGCTCAGGTGATTCATATTGCCAGCCCAGAACTGTCTTGGTATATGTTATGTAGAGTACAGCAATATTGCGTCAAACTTACTTATGAAAGATAACTTGTTTGTGTTATTTAAAGCTCCCTTTAAATGTTATCAAATATTATCTGTATGTCAAATGTTTAAAGGTGTCCAATCACCTACCTTTTATAAAGGAATTCATGTGATTTCTGGCTTCCTCTGTGTATATATAAATGATATACGGGTTATTTTGCTTGTAAAAAGTTCTTATAAGGCCTTTGTTAAAGTATGTGTGAAATTGTTTATCAACAATATGTTTGTAAACACAGCAATGTGGACAAACAGGAAAAACATGTAACCCAAGGTAGTAGAATGTACATATGCAATGGAAGAAAGGTCACCTGTGCAAAACACCATTTACAAAGCTCTGGCTTATCTGACTTGCTGCAAGATGCCCTTGTTGAATTTGTTTTGATTATTTGATGGGCCCCCACATATAATAAACATGTTGATATAAACAAAACAAGCAGCCTGCATGCAGTGATATCCATATTTTCTTGCCTATTTTTATGAAACCTGAAAGAGATTACATTTTGTTTTTCAACATCAGATAGGTGATTGCATGGGCCCCTTTAAGATATTTCAGTACATGTATTTCTCTGTAAGACCCTTCTCATTTTGTTGAGCCAGGGTTAGCTTCACTTTCTACAGCTCCAAACATTACTGCGCTGCCAAAAATGATTTTCTTTAAAAGATTAATTTTCTTGCTCCAGTCCCTATAATTTCTTACTTTCAGAAATATCTTATGGCAAGAGTGTTCTCTAGATAGTGAGATTTTTCTTGTTATCATACATACAATTTTTTTATGATAAGAATTTTTCTCTTCTGATAAGATTACTTTTCTTGCTATCAGAAAAAAGATATCTTATGACAAGAAATAATATCTTGGGATATTATGATGAAGGAAATTTTCTTATGATAATATAATATATCTTGTCTTATAAAAATCTAGTTATATATTCTTGACTTTAAACGTGCTGCCTATAAATCAAGAAAAATTATCTTGAGGATTTCTCATAAACAGAAGAAATATAATCTTCTAAAGAAATTATTTTGGCAAGATGCAGGCATTATTCCTAAAACATTATCAGAAAGAGGCAGATGCATGACACATGGTTTACTCAAAATGTAGTAATTCTGGAAAAGTGTTATAATTTCATGGCCACAAACTGCTCAAAGTGAGCAATAAAAATACTTGAAGGGTGAAAGGTATACAGAGTGATTAACAGGTACAAGAAGCAACTTTACGTAATTTACTTGACACACACAGACACACACTTTGAACATAAAACATTATAGTTGCCCACTCTCAACTTGCCACTTTAATACATTAAAACAAGCTGCAGTGATATATGTCATTTAAATGAATAAGAAGGAATAAACTCAGGCAAAAAGCAATTTTACTGGACACACAAAGACACACACTTTGGACCTATAACATTATAGTTGCCACTCTCAATAAAAAAAGACACTCTAATAAACTGAAACAAAATGCAGTGATATTTAAGTCAGTCAGATGAATAAGACTGTACAAACATAGGAGGTGCTATATTATGTCACTCACATTACACAGTGGGGTGACAGGGCACACCCCTAGAACCATACCTCCCCTGGAACTGTTGTGAAAGTTTACGGTGACAGGTGATAGTGGAATGTGACATAGTGATACATAAATCACCAGAACCAGCCAAGAAGAGAACTAGAGAGAGATATGTATAGTTTGATGTGTGATGCAAACATTAACTCAAGGTTAACTGAGGTTCCGTTTATATCACTTGGAAGTGTGTTGTGACTTGAGGACCATGAAGTGCCACAATACTTGTCTATTTTTGCTGCCTGTGGACCACTTATCACTTCATTTTCTCGGCTGGAGAGAGCAGTCGCACATACATGTATACATGACTGAGGTCTTGTATAGAATAGTCTGTGTGCCTCGGTTTCAGCCTTGGCTTTCTTTTGGAATATATACTGATTTGGAAACTACACTTTGTGAATGTAACTTCTCTTTGGAAACTGCCTTTTATGAATGTGTATTGTTCATTGGATTATTGTACATTCCGTGAAGAAGTTCTGTATAGTATAAAACTCCACCAAAAGGAATAATTATCATCAGAAAGGTATATAAAACTACAGGCTCATTCACTTCACCAAGGAAGGTCTGGTAAAATGCATTTAAATTTCACAGGATCTTTTTAATTAGTAAAAGGTTGTATGCTCTGTGGTCTGGTTAATTAAAAAAAATAATATAAATAGTTTATGGAAGATTGTTAGAAAATATGGTAAAATCCAGGAAAGGTTAGAGAAGCATTTCCATCACATGAATAACTTTGAAAATTTGAAACTTTGAACAGTTCATTGAAATCTCATGCTGAATCAGCACGTGAAATGGTTTGACCACTGACCTCTGTGACATTTAACCGATACTAAAAAATTGGGAACCATTGGGTCCCGTTGCAGAAGAAAGGTATATTGCCGCATAGTGTGTCTCCAGACCTGTAAGGTAGAAATGTCTGGTGCTCGATATAGAACCAGTTATTTAGGTGTTTGTGGTAATGGGATAAGGTGAAGGTCAGCAATGGAGGGTGGTGTGATGTTGTGTGACAGACTTGTAAGGTGATGCTGCCAGGAATTCAATTGTGTGCAAGTGGAAGGGATAAATTAGTGTGCATTCTGTAAGTTAGGGCATCTGACTGATGCTGATAGCAAAACTGGCCCACTGTCATGGCCTGTTGTCATTGTTTTCTGGGACAAAAAAAAAGACAGGATAATTTTAGTTGTATATAGAAGATTTCTTCAAATTTTCAGTCACGTATCATATTCATAGGTATGTTCATCTTGTTTATTTTCTTTCAGTTGACTGGTCCTCTGCTACCATATCGTTGTGATGAGCACCATAGACTTTGAGGCCAGGCGGGAAGCCCGGCGCAAAGCCCGCCTTGAACGAGAGTAAGTTTTGAAAAAGTGTCAAAGAAAAAATATATTATAATAACTTTTTATCCTCACATTATACAATCTATAAATTATGTGATCTTTCGGTATTTTATTTTCAAATTTAAAAAATATTTTAAATTTTTAAAATATGAAATAAGGCTATGGAGGCTGAATTCAAAGTTTCACTTATTTTTTTTATCCTTGAAAACCAACTGAAAGTCAGTGGAACGTCAGAGAAAAATCAAGAACTTCCTGTACAGTTTTCTGCTGGCATCCCTCTAATACCCAGATATAAACTTAAAAAGCTCTGTAATATTCATAACATTCATTTGAAATCTCAAGAAAGTCAAACTTGAATTGAGCTAGGGGTTTCACTGTCAGACGTGCACCCATGACCCCTTGTGGACTAGCTCAGTTGTCAGACTCATTAAGGTATGAATATGTTTAACTGTTTCAAAGGGAGATTCTTTAGAACCTAGAGGAAATAATATGACTTATTGGTAGTGTTTTCTATAAAAAGAAATTGTTGTCATCAAAGGTTACTTTATATAACAGTTAATTGTAAAAGGATAAACATGTCAAGCAACATTAAGACAGATATTAAAGGGGGCCTAATAGCCTTTCTGACCTTTATAAACTAAAGGTAATCCCTCAGAGCTTTTATAAAATTAGGCCAGAAAATGTGGATTTCACCACACACAGGCTTCTTGTTTTGTTAATATCAACATGTTTATCATATGTTGGGGGCTGCCAAAATAAAACAAATGCAACAAGGGCATCTGGTAGCAAGTCAGAAAAGCCAGAGCTTCGCAAATGGCGTTTTGCAACAAGTGACCTTTCTACCTCCACATATAGGCAACCTACCACCATAGGTTTAACGTTTTTCCCATTTGTCAACCTTGCTGTGTTTACAAACATGTTGTTGTTAAACAAGTTCATACATTCTTCACAAAGGCCTTATAAGAACTTTTCACAAACACAGTTTTCCTAATGTCAATAATATATACACAGAGGAAGCCAGAATTCACATAAATTCTTTTTTTTCAAAAGGTAGGTGGATGGACACCTTTTATTGTGACAGGATGAACAAGATTCAAAATTAATTAAACTAAACTAAACCATTTGGAGTACGTATCATCTTCACTTGGAGCTAATTGCCCAGTTGAATGTCTGGTGGTATTATATTGGTTTACCTGATGGCATAAATACATATGATGGTTAGGTAATAAACATCTACTCCTTATGACTATAGCGTACATGAATTAACTGTTCATAATTAAAATTAAAGACCTATGTTCATTTGATATACCAAGGGCCAGTCCTGTTCATTATGGTAATTAAATACAAGGGTCTGTTCATTATGGTTATTAGATACAAGGGTCTGTTCATTATGGTTATAAGGTACAAGGGTCTGTTCATTATGGTTATAAGGTACAAGGGTCTGTTCATTATGGTAATAATATACAAGGGTCTTTTCATTATGGTAATTAGATAAAAGGGTCTGTTCATTATGGTTATAAGGTACAAGGGTCTGTTCATTATGGTAATAATATACAAGGGTCTTTTCATTATGGTAATTAGATACAAGGGTCTGTTCATTTTGGTAATAAGATACAAGGGTCTGTTCATTATGGTTATTAGATACAAGGGTCTGTTCATTATGGTTATTAGATACAAGGGTCTGTTCATTATGTTAATTATATACAAGGGTCTGTTCATTGTGGTAGTTAGATACAAGGGTCTGTTTATTATGGTAATAAGATACAAGGGTCTGTTTATTATGGTAATAATATACAAGGGTCTGTTCATTATGGTAATAAGATACAAGGGTCTGTTCATTATGGTAATAATATACAAGGGTCTGTTCATTATGGTAATTAGATACAAGGGTCTGTTCATTTTGGTAATTTGATACAAGGGTCTATTCATTATGGTAATAACATACAAGGGTCTGTTCATTATGGTAATTAGATACAAGGGTCTGTTCATTATGGTAATTAGATACAAGGGTCTGTTTGTTATGGTAATCATATACAAGGGTCTGTTAGTTATGGTAATTAGATACAAGGGTCTGTTCATTATGGTAATAATATACAAGGGTCTGTTCATTATGTTTATAAGATACAAGGGTCTTTTTATTATGGTAATTTGATACAAGGGTCTGTTCATTAAGGTTATCTGATACAAGGGTCTGTTCATTATGGTTATTAGATACAAGGGTCTGTTCATTATGTTTATTATATACAAGGGTCTGTTCATTGTGGTAATTAGATACAAGGGTCTGTTAGTTATGGTAATTAGATACAAGGGTCTGTTCATTATGGTAATAATATACAAGGGTCTGTTCATTATGTTTATAAGATACTAGGGTCTTTTATTATGGTAATTTGGTACAAGGGTCTGTTCATTATGATTATTAGATACAAGGGTCTGTTCATTATGGTTATTAGATACAAGGGTCTGTTCATTATGTTAATTATATACAAGGGTCTGTTCATTGTGGTAATTTGATACAAGGGTCTGTTCATTATGGTTATTAGATACAAGGGTCTGTTCATTATGGTAATTATATACAAGGGTCTGTTCATTATGTTTATTATATACAAGGGTCTGTTCATTGTGGTAATAACATACAAGGGTCTGTTCATTATGGTAATTAGATACAAGGGTCTGTTCATTATGGTAATTAAATACAAGGGTCTGTTCATTATGGTAATAATATACAAGGAACTGTTTGTTATGGGAATAATATACAAGGGTCTGTTAGTTATGGTAATCAGATACAAGGGTCTGTTCATTATGGTAATAATATACAAGGGTCTGTTCATTATGTTTATAAGATACAAGGGTCTTTTTATTATGGTAATTTGATACAAGGGTCTATTCATTATGGTTATTAGGTACAAAGGTCTGTTCATTATGGTTATTAACTCAGCTGACTGTAAGTCATCTAAGCTATAGGGAACACCTTTGGTCCGTCATTCGTCCGGCCGTCCGGCGTTTGTCCGTTAACAAGGCACAAATCGTAACCGCTAGACCTGGAATCTTCTTACTTGATATCCTGGGAGGTCTATGGAAATTCTCCTTGAAAACCCGAAATTAGGTCACTGTGACCTATATTCTCTGAGCTATGGGGTTCTGAAGTACCCCCCAGAATAATGCAAAATTTGATACAAAAGCTCAAGTATCTGAATAACTACTGCATTGATCACTATGATTCTGTGCTTGAATATTGATCATGGGATTTTCTATCAATTCCTGCAGACTGGTGGCGCCACCTGTATTTTTTTCAATTTTTTAAATTTTTTTCTCTTTTTTTCAGATCTGCAATGAAACTGTCATCTGTTTACAGGGCACAAATCGTAACCACTGGACCTGGAATTTTCAAACTTAACTTCCAGGGAGGTCCATGAAAAATCTCCTTGAAAACCTGAAATTAGGTCTCTGTTACCCATATTCTTGGAGCTATGGGGCTAGTACCCCCCAGAATAATGCAAAATTTGATACAAAAGCTCAAGTATCTGAATAACTACTGCATTGATCACCATGAATCTTTTCATGAATATTCATCATGGGATGTTCCATCACTTCTTGTAGACTGGTGGTGCTACCTAAATTTTTTTCCAATTTTGAAGAATTTTTTTCTCTTTTTTTTCAGACCTGCAATGAAACTGTCATCTGTTAACAGGGCACAAATCGTAACCACTGGACCTGGAATCTTCAAACTTAATATCCAGGGAGGTCCATGAAAATCTCCTTGAAAACCTGAAATTATGTCTCTGTTACCCATATCCTTAGAGCTATGGGGCTCCGAAGTACCCCCCAGAATAATGCAAAATTTGATACAAAAGCTCAAGTATCTGAATAACTACTGCATTGATCACCATGATTCTTTGCATGAATATTCATCAAGGGATGTTCCATCAGTTCCTGCAAACTGGTGCTGCCACCATTTTTTTCCAATTTTTACCAATTTTTTCTTTATTTTTGAGACCTTCAAAGCAGCTGTCATCTTTTAACAGGGCACAAATCATAACCGCTGGACCTAGATTCTTCTCACTTGACATCAAGGGAGGTTCATGAAAAGTCTCTGAGAAAACATGAAATTAGGTCTTGTAGTAAGTACCCCTCAGAATAATTAAAAATTTGGTACAAAAGCTCCAGTATCTAAATAACTAATGCATTGATCTCCATGATTTTTTGCAAGCATATTGATCATGGAGTGTTCCATCAGTTCCTGCACACTTGTGGCGCCACCTGTATTTTTTTTCAATTTTTTAAGCGTTTTTTCTCTATTTATGAGAACTTCAAATGAAGTGGTCATCTGTTAACATGGCACATACTGTAACTGCTGAACCTAGAATCTTCTCACTTGACATCCAGGGAGATTGACTAATGAAAAATCTCCTTGGAAACCTGAAATTAGGTTTCTGTTACCCATATTCTCCTAGCTATAGGGCTCATAAATACCCCCAAGAATAATTAAAAATTTGATACAAACAAAAGCTCCAGTATCTGAATAACTAATGCCTTGATAGCCATGATTCTTTGGATATATTTTGATCATGGAGTGTTACATCAGTTCCTGCAGACTGGTGGCACTACCTGTATTTTTTTTCAAATATTTATGCATTCTCTTTTCAGTTTATGAGACCTTCAAATGAAGTTGTCATTTGTCCAAAAGCCAACTGAAACCCATTTCTAAGGACTCTTCACAAAATTCATGATTTTTTTGCACTCTGGCAGTCATTTTGCTCATTGTTCATCATTCCTTGAATTCAGCTGAGCGTCATGGCCCATGGGCCACTTGTTTGTTATGATAATTAGATTCCATTGACCTATTCCGTATAATAACTAGGTTCCAAGCATGTGTTCATTATATTAATTATATACCAGGGGACTGTTCATTATAATAAAGTTATGTCAGGCACCTATCTAATACTTATAAAAGGAATTCGGTTCACGTTTGTTCGCAGTGTTCTCTATAACCGCGTTGTGTACAATATTGTGCCATACATCATTTTAAAGGTAATTATCCCCGCAGTGACATAGGCAATATGAAAATAAACAATTTTTAATATACATATTAAATTTTGAGTGATTTTTCCGTCTTTTTTACCGAGCACAGCCAAACCGCCTTCAGCAATCACCGGAATGCGTGCATTGTGGTTACTTAACCTCTAACACTAAGGACTATTGTTCATATGAATAACCCTTGCTTTCAATGAGGGATTTGACCCATGTGTGTGGTCAGTGAAAGAAAAAACACATGTTTCTCGCTTTATGAAATGGAGAGTTCAACCCAGAAGGATTAATGACAAAACCTTATTCAAGCTCCCAGTTTCAGGAACAGGGCTGGGGTGGTGTCGGGGGTTTCAGGCCTCAAAATTTGTCTGATACGATGAAAAATAGGTTGCGGTGGCTGAAAATGGGATACAGACCCACTGCACGGAGTCCCGCTGGGTCTGCTTCTGATACTTACGATGTATGTATATTTTTGTTTCCTTCTTCAGGAACAGTTTCCTTGAAACGTACATTTAATTAATCTTTCATGCATGCGTTCCTCACATCAACCTATTCTTTATACGACTAACAATAGAAACCAGTCAAATATCAACGAAACATCGTATGCCTCCGCGTCTCATTCTGGTTCGCAATGTAAACCATCACTGACCAGGTCTTCTAGGTAAACATACCGGGGTATGATTTTTTGCCATGAGCACAGCGCCACAAAATAACAGTATAAATTATTTGTACATATCATATTCCGAGAGTACCCCACTAAAATCTATATTTTCTTTTAACTTTATAATAAAAATTGAGCCAACATTCAATATCTCAGTAAAAATATCTCCCAAACCGCGGTAGAAAGCCCGGTATACCGGGTTTATCAGCTAGTTTATAATATATATAAAAGCCTTAGACCTATTCAGTATGATATTGAGATGCCAGAGACTTCATCATTATAATATTTAGATGTGAGAAACCTGTTCATTTTGATAATTAGAAACCTAGTGTTTTTTCAGTTGTTATTTGAAATCAGGAAACATTTTACTGTGATAATCAGATACCTGTTCATTATGATAATTAGAGAAGATGACCTATTTACAATGAAACCTTTTTGAAAGACCACCTGTCTCTTAAGAGCTCACATGAGTGAAACAAAAGCAATTACCTTGATTTTAACTGGCCTCTCTAATACTAATAATCTGTGAACTATGACCACTTTTGGTCAGTCCCATGAATGTCGTCTTATATTGAATATGTTAGGTTGATTAAATGTATGAAGCCCATAACATTAAACCTGTTATTCAATTTATCAAATTGAAATTATATATATATATATATATATATATATATATATATATATAAATAGGTTTTTGGTATATGACATATTAAACTGAAAAATATCCATTAAAGGAATACCTGTTGGATTAATTCCAACACATTCTAAGTTTGCATACTTTTTGAATATGTTTGATAGAATTAGCAATCATTTAACCCTTTTCTCAAGTCAGACTTTTATTTATTCATCATTTATTCCACTGACATTAATGTGTTGAATTATTTCTTCAACAATACCTTCAAGGTCTTGTACACCTGATCCTAACTCTACCTCTGGTCACCAGGTGGAGCTTTTATAGAGAAACTGTGTTGCTAAGCCCAGTGTGTCTGTTAAAGCTTCTATTATATCTGAATGAATCTCAATCCAAATCCTATTCTTCTCCCTTGGTTCCAAGGCCTAACTTTAAAAAATTAGTCGAATTATTATTAATTTTAGATAAGATGCTTGTAACACAGAAAAAAAGAAATATATAATTTGCAGAAATACTTGGTTTTCATCTTTTAATATTGAAATGCTTCTTCTCAGACCTGTGGCTGAAACTGAAAGGGAGTGGTCAGGTGTTTCAACCCTGAATTCAGATTTGGGCACTGGTGTTGGTCAGTGTATTTTGAGACATTTAAACATTTATTCATAAAATCTGTAAATCTGATTATAATCCTTCCAATGTAAGATAGACATTCTTGGATGTTTAAATATCATAAAACCTGTTTGCATGCAATAATTAATGTATTGTTTGAAAAGCCATCATACCTTAAGTTCATGTGTGTTAGCAGTAGAAGCATAGGGGTGGCATACACTTTAAACATTCCCTATAGATTTTAGTCATGATAAAAGAGGACCCAAGTCCACCTGGGGGAATACTCATCAGCTGCTGATTATCAAACTTTCCTACCTGTATCATCACTGCTTATGCATAATGTAATATGTTTTTTTTATATTTAATAAATTTATTCTTAATATGAGAGATCATATGTAAGCATAAACTGCAACACAATATAAAATTGGATCATTTAACATAACTCATACTCCTGACTAACCATTTTAAGGGAAGATAACAATGATAACAGTGTCAGGAAATAAAAACTATATTGTTTGGACAGAGACTTTTTTTTTCAAAATTTCTTCTTAAATAAGAAAATGGTATGATAAGACTGCTGATGAAATGACTTTAATTAATTATTTTATTCCTGAATTCATTCATTCATTCATTAATGATTAATAATTACATGAACTGCCATCAGTTTAGTGCATTGATGAATCGATGCATTGTTACAGCCTTCATTTTAAATACTATGAATTCTGAATTGTTCATGAAGGTTTCATTTTCATGGAATTTGAGAATATATTCTCTCAAATTAAA
Source organism: Sipunculus nudus (assembly GCA_026874595.1). Taxonomy (NCBI): domain Eukaryota; kingdom Metazoa; phylum Annelida; class Sipuncula; order Golfingiida; family Sipunculidae; genus Sipunculus; species Sipunculus nudus. The sequence goes on from CM049319.1 coordinate 15,690,984, forward strand.
AAAAATAAGATTATTTATGTTAGGCAAAAAAAAATTAAAGGTATGGTTCTCAGGCACTGCCCACATCAATTTTAAACCCCCGCATCGAAAATTGTTATTTTGATTTTCAATAAAAACTTTCCAATTTTGAGCTGCTGCCGCTCCGACATTTCTTTCAAGAAGATAAAACCATACAATTTCCTTTGTTTTGTAGTGCTTTTACTTATTAAACAAAATAAAACTGTTATTTTAATGCTTTTCCCTTATCATTTGACATTTTTATTGAAACATACCAAAAAATTTAAAATAAAAAAAGCGCCTGCCCACATTGATTTCTGAAAAAAAGTGCCTGAGAACCATAACTTTTTTTTATTTTGGCCTTATGATAGGAATTTTAGAAATCCAGCCCATCATATATTGCTCTGCATTGAGTAACGACATCTTGTTATCCGACATAAATATCCATTGATGTCAGGCTTAATAAAAATTAATAGATTTTTTTTTAATTCTGAGTTCATCTTATTTTATGAAAAAGGTATTCAGTTCTACCTGGGTTGAGTAAAACTCAAAAAAATTTCAGCAATGACAGACGATAAGTGTTCCTGTCAAAGTATGTCCACACTGATATATGTATAGACCTGCTCTCTCTCTCTCTCTGTCATATTATTACTATAAAAAGTCATTTTGAACTGCTTGTCTTGTTTAAACATACGTCAGCGTAATGTCATCAGTAAAGTGGGTAAATAGCACAAGAAACTCCTCAGGAATGATTAACTTGGGAAGTTCTGACCCCATGTATAGTGTTTTATGTCAAAACCATGACATTTCAGACCTACAAAATGTTCTGAATCCACAGTAGCGGTACTTCACACATCTTATATGGAACCATGTATGAAACAGTGAGATGGGTTAAATAAGGAATGTTTTGCATTTAATCTTACTTTTTAAGAATTTAATGATAAGATATGAGACATTGAGTTTGTTTCAAAATAATTCTAAAATTCAAGAATATTTTATGAAAAGTTGCACATTTTGGATATATTTATGTTTATTTCACACTTTTGACACTTTGCCATACATTTTCTCACAGTTTTGTTATTGTTTCATAAAATCCAAATTTACAGCACTATTCATTTTCAGAATTTGTTTATCTTAAAAAAAAAATCCATAGCCTTGAAACTTTACAGGTGAAAATAGTTCATTTAAGTTTTTAGCCAAAAAGTTATTGAGAGCTTCATTTACAATGTTCCAGAGTTTCAAAAAGTTTGAAAAAATTGACTTATCTGTCTCTCATTCGATGCACACACAATGTTATTTCCATGGTAAAAATAGAAATCCAGGTTTTGCAACTTTAATCCAAGAATTGGTATTGCTTTTATGAAAACAATTTAAAAATAATCCAGTAACAAATAATGCAGGTACAGTATACTTTAATAATCCAGCATAAAGTTATATCCGATAAAAATTAACACTTCGTCACTGAAGCAGAATCCAAGGTATTATGACAAGGTGTATCCTAAATATGTGTCTTTTGTAGATTTGATTATTCTTAAGCACTTTCCATATTGCACACTGGGAGGTATTAAGATCCTGGAATGCAAAGAGTTAGCAGTGCTTGCTTGTACTTGGCAGATATTAACTTTTCCCACATCTCATAGTATACTATTGAAATTGTTTTATGTGTGGTGAGTGTAGACACTCATACAATGCCAGTGGGGTATTTCAAGCTTGTGTGAAGCAGCTGTATTTCTAGCACCCATTGCCATCCCCCCCCCCCCCCCCCCACCTTAACTTGTTGCCCTCTCAAGCTCAGCCATACAGCATATGTGCACTTGCTGGAGGATAGATTTCATGGATGGCTATTTTAAGCTCAGTCATGTGATCATGCCTTATTTGGCAAGGGCACAGGAAAGCTGTAATTACAGCGCAGTTGTAAGTTTCATGAAATGTGCATCATTCATAATCCATCTGGTTTGGTGTATCTGACCCAAAGTAGACCCAACAATATATGAATTAAGTTAAATGGGTGAGTGAATTTCCCAGCCCATATGACTAAATTGTTGAACATCCAGTATTGGGGGGCCATCTCAAAATAACTGGAGAGGAATTATATCCAGAATTTATCACAACTGGTTAGTGCCATCTGATATATATTCTGTGAAAAATAGCCTGTTTATATTCCACATATATACTGTGGCATGTATTTAACATACACATATCATCATGTATTTATATATTTAAAGTATCATTATATAATTTATACTCTTGCAAATGTATATAGCTATATATATATATGTTATTGATTTAGGACTCCCTGTATAATCAAATATATAGGTAGGATATAATCCCAGAGAAAAAATAGAAACATTACAAATGTATGTTTTCTACAGCTTGGATAAATCTAGCAGAGCCTACCAATATAAGAAAAATGTAATTATTTTGAGAGATATTTGTCAGAACTTTACTGACAATGAATCAGATGAGTTTCAATATTTCTTTTGTTTTTCTACATACAGGCAATATATTTAGTTAATTTATGATACAGTCCAAACCATATATGTAATTAAAAACCTGTATTTATATTAAAATTCCTAAATATATTTTCATTTGATTGAACTAAAAATGTGTCACATTTGCACTCTTTAGATAACAAGATGGAAGGAATATTTTACTCTGTGCTAATACTCTGTAGGTAACAGGAACAAATAAATAAATAACTATTCTATTTTATTTCTTACTAGTGGTTTGTCATTTTTACAAACTTTATTTTCAGGGCCCAATACTCAAGTCCCTATTCAGCCAATGAAGAAGAAGATGTATCAGAGCGTCTCGCCAGACGTAGACGAGAGAGGGAGGAGAGATTATCAAAAATGTGAGTGAGACTAAACTGCCCAGCTGTATATATTAGATTGAATATATATATTATTCAGTCACTAAGTAAAAATTTTAATTGTTTTTAAAAGATTTAAAATCAGCAGCCTTAACAGTGTTCCCCAAATAAATTTATATATTATTTCTAAGTCGCAGTTAAATTGATAACATGTGGATGCTGATTTCTGTAAATGTATATAGGGTATAAATATGATTTTTATATTTATATATAAAAATATATTTTACAATGAAGTATTATGTGAATCTTTTTATTATGGATCATTATTCTGTTACATTAACATTATTTATTGATTTGGCAGTAAAGATGATATTATTCCATAAATGGACTTACATGCTGATTAAAATTTACTGATTAAAATCATGAACTAATGTATATGATGCATGATGAAGTACATTGCACTAGATAGTTATCATCTTGCACCCATACACTGTCATACAATTAACATTAATGATAAATATACTGTTATTCATATTTTATCATGAAAAAGCATGTTTTCATATAATCATTCTGCCTGGTCATATTCTGAGACTCCACATTTGTGTCCTCATCATTTTTATAGACCATATCATAGCCTGAAAATAGTGAGCACTGTCTTACTCAAAAAGGCTTTTCATATCTTGGGAAAGTGAAATCTAAAATCTTTGAAAAGAAATACAATGTTTCTATCAAATGTCTTTTGATTTAGATAATCCTATAATTATATCTATAAGATAAATGATCTTCTTGAAAGTCATACCATGTTTCTCTATAATGACTTTTGATTTCATAGAAATTCCTACAAAATTTTTGTGTTAAAGGAATGATCTTCTTGAAAAGTCATACTATGTTTCTCTTTATTCTCTTTGTTTTCCCAGGAAGCCCTGCCTACAGTGATATATGCATAAAACATGCAATTTTCTTGAAAATTTATATCCTATTTTTCATGTTGAGCCTTAGATTTCCAGGAGATTTTTTCCCTATCGACCCTTATAATCCGTTGAAAGTCATGAGATAATTTCTCCATAGAGCCTTTGATCTTCTGGAGCTGTTTTCATTTCACAACCCAGCATTTAAACATTTTGTTTCATGGTTATATCCATCATGGGTTTAAGTTGACACATTAAACAGTGTAGAATGTAATACACAACAGAGATCAGAACCGTGTATTAGGGATGGCCCTGCTGTTGCTAGGGGCAACCAGAAACTTGATACAGGCCAAGCCAGGAAGAACATAATATGGGATAGCTTTGGGAGGGGGGGAGAGGAGGGTTACCCCTGGCAGGCGGCAGCTTTCTCACAGTCCTTCCAGTGCCTGCCAGTGCTGAACATAGCAGCCCTGCTCAGCCTAGCATTCCTAGAAGTGTCCATTTTAAGCTGCAGTGGTGAGGTCACCAGCTTCTAGGTGTGTGATTGGCTGCAGCAGCTCTGCTCTACCCAAGGTCTTCTGCTAGTCACATCAGGGAAGGCTGGTCTCTCAGACACTTTAGCATCACCAAGGCACCAAAATGTAAGTTATCTTGCACAAATTTTAACTCCAAATTATCCTTTGTATTACGTTTGTTGCTTTCCCCAACATTTGCATGGTTTTACCCTTGTTGCGATTTAATTTAGAACTGTGGTTAAAGTCTTAGAACTTTCCTCTGATCAGGTTTTGCACAGCAGCCATGTTGGCTCTTGCAGGTATAGGGAGCTAGGTACCTCCAACATCAAACAGATTATTAACAAATTATAAGCCCATATTATCTGTTCATTCTGGCACTTTTTGTATGCTACTCTCACAGCAGCAGTTAATCAGTTTAAGCACATATTATTTTATTTTTTATGATAATGAATCATCAACATTCCATTCACATTCACTGCATGTGGTACAGATGTAAAAACCTTCATCATATGTTATCATAAACTACATCTGTAGCCATATACATTCAGCTTTCCCTCCAAATCCTCAGAAATTATCATCCACCTTCATTATCATCATGGATTTTCCACACAACTCATGAAATTGCACCCTGGAGTTCATGCAGGCTAACATTGAAAGTGGTAACTGGTTTGCTGGTTTAGTGTATAGATATGGTTCTGTGTATAGATATTAAGACAAACACCCACACAGTGAAATTCACAGGTGTATGTAATTCCTTTAGAACTTGAAAAAAAGTACAGTTTCAGTCATATATATAAACTCATTTTCTCGTATTTTGAGCATTTGAGTTTACCACTTTTTCAGACTTGAGGTCCATGTAATGGAATTGTAGAGAAAAAACTTTGGGCAGTATGAATCTCTGCCCTTTTGTCTTTATAAACCTGTTATATTTTCACTGTTTCACCAACTGTAAAGAATTGTTTCACAAAACCCTTTGGTGTAATGCCTCCCAATGTTATGAATCTATACCTGTTTGATATACACACCTTATACAGGTAATGTGATATGAGTTAAGCCCAACCCTCTGAGGCTTAAAAAGAAAACCCAGTCTATATTAGTATTACAACAGAGCACAACATTGTGGGTGGCTGTCTGCATAAGATGTATAAATATTATAGGGATGAGTGTTAATTTAAACCTTATGGATTGATCAGGTGAGTAAGGTGAGTAATGCCAGGTGACCCATCAAGCATTTACATACACCCAATATTGGCTTGTTTACTTGACATAAATGTGAGCCTGGGGTACTTGTGATGTGTACAGGATGTGCTATATAAATAAGCGGACCCACATTTCTGCTCAGGTGCTGCAAGCACAGCAACACAGTTGTACCTGCTAACTGTAGGGACCAGTTATTGCCTGTATAATATCCATAGGTTCCATCAAGTGTGATATTTCAACATACATGAAGTGGTATACATTCATGATCTTGGGGTACATTATCTAATAAATTCTGCTGCAGAGGTGACCCTTTTATAAATAAGTGTCTGTGATATTATTTTGTTGATACATTATAAAGATAAAAGATTTATTATTTAGTCACCTCTGTTTTACATTTTCTGATAGATAATGTGTTTGATTAGACTGAAAACATCTTTTCTGTATCCAGTGAATTTCTTAGACCTTTATTTATCAAGTTATTTCCATATTTTAAATTTCAATCAAATAAAATCAAGGATGAAACATAAATACATCTGCATAATAAACCATGGCTAATAATAAAAATGCTGCATCAAATTTACTAAACATTTATATGTAATAACTGTAGTTACACTACACAGTAGGGTTTACTTGGTCTTGATTAAACATATAATATTTACTGGACGAACCTGTAATATTGTTACATTTTTGGTGTTTCCATTATAAATTGATGGTGCATCATTTATATTCACCTCTGTTTAACCCTGTCAGAGGTAAAACATAAAGAAATATGTGCAACATATGCAGTTACTGTAAGGGTCCTTTTGTGCTAAGCAGTAATAGACTAGAGAGGGAATAGACAGAAAAACTAAGATACAACCCAACAGCTGATTGACAGATGGCCCTTAGTTAGATAAAAAAGGTACCAGTACCAGGACTGCTGCAGGAATTACACAGAACTGCCACAGAAAACAATTTCTCAGGTGCAAGGCTTTTTATTTTTAGGTAAAATAGCTCTTTGATGCAGTAACATTATTTTTGTAAACAATGAATAAACATATATCAGTCAGAAGTGTTGCCAGTTAGGTTAATGAATCACCACCCATCAGTAAATGTTCTCCAAACATATCAGTACGTTAATAATAATTGAAGAACTATGTATACTTCATCTGTACAAAAAAATGAGCTACAGACTATATGATATTAACAAATCAAATTATTTATTTTAATATTATTAAATCCTAGCTTGGAAAGAAAAGAAAGTATCTTCAGTAATAGCACCCGGTATAAAAATTCATTTATGTAATACCGGTATTACATTATAAAATCTGGGGCTGGCTAGGGTTCTGATAAAAATTTCAATAGAACACAAGGTCTACATATTCTTCAGGTTACGAGGGGGCATATTTTTAATATAATTAGCGTATGCTTCCTGGATTCTCCACCAATTGTTGTTTTGGTCATGCCCCTAACATTCCTTTCTCATGGTTTCTTATAGGCAGTCAGATTAATTCATTTTGGCCTTTCCATTCATAATGACCACTCTTTATATATTTAACATGAAAGATTTCTCTGAGACTCAAGGATGTATTCAAGGATGCATATCAAAAACTTAAGATTGGGATTTATGACAAATTTTCCTTAATATTTTATTTAGATAGTCTTTGAGTCAATTATTTAGGAGCCTAGAAGGTTACACAGTGATCGTGATGCAATTGATAACTCTATCCAGTATAAATTTCCACCTGGAATCAAAGAGGATAATACTTTGTGGTAAGACCTTTGCCGGGGGAGTTTTAGTACTCATATTTATTTTGTATATTCATATCTTATTTGTATTGTTTTATGTATTGTTACATGATAAAAGTATCACAATAATTGTGGAGTGTGGTGGTGGAATTCAAAGGTGCCAGACTTGTGATCAAACGGTCATGGGTATGAATCTCGTCGCCTCTCACTTCTTCACTAGGACCTATAAAGCAAGGTCTGAGACCCAAGTGTGCTTTAATGTCCACCAAGCATTACAAATGGGTACCAAATAAACCTAAAAACCATGTGTGGTGAGCGTACCCCGGGAGCTACCACCAGTAAATAAATTGTTAAGTCTTCTGATCCATCTATATTGGGAAGGGGACTTAAAACCTGCAACTTTACATTACTTTTCACTTAACTTGTCCTATCATGAGAAAATGTATTAATACAACTATACACAATACCATTCACCATATCATATCATCATTTTCACCATATCTTCCCAATTCATCAGTCATTGCTCCCACATGCAGTCCCACTCTAGAATGAAAGGATACTGGGGTCACCTTGTATTCGCTGTACATATCCATAGGTACTATAAAATTTGATAGTGCAATATTTACCGTTTCAGAGAAGGCCCTTGTTTGTATGTAGTTGACCTTGCATGCATGTTATTTTGCATGTTTAGAGCAGGAGAAAACAGCTCTGTTCTCGACGAAATTGAGCGTCGTAGGCAGGAACGCCGGGAAGCTAGGCAAAGGCAAGGAATCATTTGTTCTACATACCCACGGCAGGGAAATGTCTCAGGAATGCTTGATTCACTCTGTGGGTTTGGTCAGCCGTCTGTGTTTTTCATCTTCTTCACATGTTGTGTCTGGTTCTACTTAATGTGACCTGTTTAGACTGAGCCCTGTCTGGTTGGTTGGTCTTCATCATCTGGTTTTGTGTTTTAACTTTCCCTGCTAATTTATTTCAGATATCAGCCTGGTGGTCTGGGGTCAGTTGTTTCAATGAACTTTTCTTTGGAGATTGCTGTGGTTAACTATTCACAATCTGGTTTCTTCTTTCTGTATTCTCCACATGCTTTATTTCTTCTGTATTTTCCATGTATCTTTTCTCTATATGGTTTATTCCTTCTTCATGTGTATTCTCCATCTGTCTGTCTGTCTGTCCATTAATTTTTAGTGTCGCCACGATAACTTACCAGGGCCTGGATGGATTTTCCTGAAACTCACCTTAACTACTTACCAATAGATTATCTGGCCTGAGTTTGATTATGAGCAAAATCTACACATATATAATAAGGTCAGAGGTCACTAGGTTGCTTTGTGGTGTCGCCACGATAACTTATGAGGAATATGATGGATTTTGATGAAATTCAAGAGATGTATTATTCAATATAATATCCCACCTAAGTTTGATTTCCATCAGAATCCATGCATATTTAAGGAGGTCATAGGTCGCTACACTTTGGTGGCAAGTGATGACTTGCCAAAAATTTGATTGATTTTCATGAAACTCATTTTGAGTTTTAACCAATACAGTTTCACACAAGAATTACATTCTCAGCAAAATTGATGCATATTTAATGAGGTCAGAGGTCACAAGATATGTGACAGGTGTATTATGCACCATTTGCAGTGCTTTTGATTCTTTCTGCTTTCTCCATGCAGTTGGAGTGTTTTATTATTGTGGTTTGGTCCTTCTGTAATGTCCATGTGGTCTGCTCTTATTTTTGTTCTCTATGTGGCCTTTTCCTCCTCTTGGGAATTAAATTTAGATATTGATTTACTCTTCAGTGATGTCATTCACTTATTCCATGTATTTTTGTCCTTTGGATGTATTGTTTGACCACTTTCTGTATCACACATTTTTCCATTCCCTGTTTCACACATTTGTTTCAGTGGGCTTAATTTTTATTAGGCTAATATATTTTTTGAGTTTGAAGCTATTATTAATGGGAGCTATTATGGAAAAATCTTCCAGTCATAATGGCAAACAAAAGGTGCAATTGAGTTTCAAGCTACATACTTTACCTGACTGCACCAATTAAATGAAACATAGCAGGAGTGGCAAAGCATGGTTTTGTGCTTGTTTGGCCATTCAGCACTAAGGGTATATGGGTGTTAAGTGATTAATGTAAATGAAACAGACTTCATATTTGCCTGCTGGTACACTAATGCTGTGTTTGTTTGTACTGTGAGCTGGATGATAATATTGCTATAGTAACACTGGAATGCTACATGAATTAATGCATGGTTATATGTAAATATACAGCTACTAGTTTGCCTGTGTTCCCATGTGATGAAGGTCTTTTGTTTGCTGGGAGCTGATAGAAAACACATCGTCATAAATATGACAGTTGTAGCTTTATTACAATATGCTGTAGGTATTACCTGGCTTTCCTGGTGATTTATTTTGATGTGGCCAGCATATACACAATGAATTTATTAGTTTATTATGAATTTTATTTAATCCCCTTTAGTGTCAGTGATGCATATCACTTGTGCATGCATGAATATATAAACTATTTGAGTTTCAGCATGAAGGCTTTTAGAACTGAAATTAAAAAAAAACAAGTGTTAGAGATTGTAAGGATGGACAGAAAACTATGTGAAAGACCACTCTAATTTGACTGTCTGGTTAATAAAGGCCACACTTTTATGTGGCATACTTTTAGGTGTCACTCTTAAAAATAAGTGTATAATAAATGGACAAAATAAAATAGAACTAATAGGGTACTGATTTTTTTTGTTGCTCCATACTTCATGTAAGATCTCACAGTTTTTACACTGCCTTCATATACAATATGTGACTTAGTGTGAACCTGTCTTGTGGTTAAATTCAGATGTTTTCCAAACATTTGGCACAGATATGGTGGACAGATAGATGTATAGCAATTATAGGTTTTAAAAAATGTGTTAAATCTATCATAATTCAGTCTGATATCATACATTAAAAGAATGACTTTTTATTTTGCAGTGTATAATAATTTCGTTGGATTTTAATAAAATGAAGAATATTTCTTTTAAAATGAAGAATATTCCTTTTAAACCTTTATATAATACAATTAATTAACCTCATAAATAAATCAATCATATATTCATTATCTTAATATATAACATATACAGTTACAAATCATGTGATCTGTTTGCTTATGATTGTTTCTTTATTGTTACAGGGCAGAGGTATGTACAAAACTCTCTCATCTGTGTGTATTGGGAAAGCCTTGGTACTGTGAGTATGCTGATCCTTGATTTAACCTGACCTCTGACCTAACCTGACCTACCCAAATTGACCTTTGAGTCAAGAGAGTATCACTCTATTATGATGTCATAGAGTGGCAAAGTCCAGGCAGTATAAACCATCTGGACTACCAAGAATGGTCTTGTTTCTAGACTATGTAGTGCAATGTTTTATAGAATAGTCAACAAATTAACCAAAAGTAATGGTCATCCACAGGTGGAAGTTTGTCTTTGCCAAGTTGGTTCACCTGGAAACTGATATGAAAATATAATGTCCAATATTTTCCTCTCATGTAAATTACCAAATATTATTCATTCAGGCTCTCAGGAATATATTATGCCATTTGTACAATTCTTGGATCGATACCTGTATCTATATATATATATACCTGTATAATTTCCACACTTGTCTGAATATTTTGTAAATATAATTTATCCTTCCAGTTTATATAAATTATGTAAAGAATTTTGAGTAGTGTTCCTCTTTTATTAAAAGTACAATGTAGTCAACTTTCCATCCCTTGGAATTTAAGTAGACTTACTTTGTAATTATTTTAACAACCTTGCTTTTCATAAAGTATTTAATGAGATGATATTTCCCTCTTTTAAAATTATTTTATTCAAGGAGTTTTCCCATTTTTGTTCCAGTATTTGATTTTGCTTAGCCCAAAATATGCATCTTTATATTGCTATCATATACTATGCCAAATATGCTGATTCATCAGTGAAAGGAAAAGATATCCTCCTACCTACCCTGCCCCTTTCCCACTTTGTGCTGTTTTTGTAATGATTGCTGTGGTTTTAGTGATGTTGAATTAATGCTTTGTATTTTAATATATATGATTTCTTATATTTTGCATGGCGTTTTTAATAATTTATAATTCAGATAATGCCAGTGCTGTCATGTTATATTATTTCAGAAGCATTTAACCTTTTCTTTCTAAAATTTTAATAAAATTTGTTAAACAAAGAGTTGTAATGTACTCATTAATATTTAATTAAAAAAAATAAAAACTGAACATTACTGTTATCTTTGGTCAATTAATTGGATATTAACAGATTTATTTAATCCATTGATATGTTACTTGAAATTATTTATTAACAATTTGGCTGGAATTATAGTAACATTCCCTCTAAGTTCAACATAACAAAATAATTAGCTCAAAACATTACATGATTATTCAGATAATATTTAATTTTAAGGTCTTAATATATAATTTGGATATAAATTAATATTAAGAAAATTTGAAATTGTTATTTAGATATTAATCAGAAAAATAATGATCTTTATAACATGACATTTAATAATACTATCATCTTTGAATCCTTTCACCCAGGCTTGCACACAAGTCCTTAAAATTAGCAAACTGTCATGAGAAATATAGAAGGGTATGTTAATAAAATTGCCCAGTCAGAGTCTGAGATCCTCAGAAAGTTATGTACAGGTTACAGGTGAGATTACAGCATGAAGCATTTTTTGCTTCGCCAGACAGAATATCTTGATGGGTATGAGAGGCAAATACCAATCAGATGAACCACTCATTTGATTGTTTTATTCTTCCTGTGTGGCAGCAGGCCAAATCTGCCACTATGAAAAACTGGTTCTGTGACCTTTGACCCTGCCAGGAATCTGTACCAGGTTCCACCAGGCTGGATCTTCCTGAACCTCTGTAACACAGAGCAGCAGGTATAAGCCATCAGATAGTGGCGCCTCCGATATTTATAAAAAAAGGGATTAGTAGGAAAAAAGGCTAAGATAATCTGAAGTAGTGGTGCCATCATGGCTATATGCAAGATCTTATCTAGAAAAAGTACACATTGTATAAATTTGAGAGGAAGTTTTGTTGTGGATATGATATTATTGAGAAGGACAACTAACTTCATTAGAAAAATAGTTGTACAATACACATTTGCAGATAATTAAATCATTTTGATTTCATTTTTTCACCAGATATTTCCATACAGTTACCTCAGTATCAAGTGCAAATCGATTTGTTTTTGAAAGGAATTATCATTCAAGTTGGATAAAGCTAAAGGTAAAGCTGCAATATAACAGATAGGGGCTATAATACAAGCTGACCTGCTGAACACTTGAAGCTTATAAGCCACAGCCTCAAAATTCATTAAATTGAATTTAACTTTTGTAATCAACAATAAATAACAAAGAATGAGAGTAGATTAAATCCACAGTACCGGTAATAATATGTTTATCAGAAACAGGTAAATAACACAGTACTGGAACCAGTACTGGTCTCTTTGTAATAGGCACACTAGTTCCAGCTCTTTGAGCTCAAATATAAGGTTAAATAGATAAGAAAGAGTAAAACCATGTTAATTGTGTGTATAACTGATTTTAAATATCAAAAGTTAATATAATAAGGAAGGTAAAATTTTTATCATATAATTGCAAAGCCTCTAAAAAATATGACATGACCTTATGGTCAATTTATTGTTTGCAAATATGATCATACAGCCAGTTTATTGTTTGCAAAAGTAAGGTTTAGCATAGTATAACAGATAACAGTGCAGGGTTACAGCTCTATAAGCTTTAAGCTCAGGTGTGTTTGACTGCTCAGCCCAGGTGAAGGTAAAACTGCTAAATAACAGATAGGGGCTGTAATACAAGCTGACCTGCTGAACACGTGGCACTTCTAAGCCACAGCCTCAAAATAATCTGGCTGAGAAACTGCTCCAGATGAGAGTTCAGAGCTTCAGCAGCAAGCAAGCCCTCCTTCCAGCAGCAGCTATTTCTGCAGCAATGCCCTCTTGGCTGTGCCAGCAGCTGGATCCACCTACATGTTGTATGTGCCTGTACCCAGTGCTGTTCTGGTGCTGTATTTTTGGCACAGGGAGGTGCAGCTATCAGTGGCAGATTGCCAACTGATTCCTTACACAGGGACCTGTCTGTAAATATATTTGTAATAAAATTCGCTGAATCCCTCACTGAATATGAATATATAAACTTCAGTAATGTTTGAATTAATGTATTTCTGTATTTGATTACAAGCTGTTTTTATTCATAAGTTTAACAGTGGACTGATCAATTCATCTTGTTGAATCTCTTAGGTTCTTGGAAAAAGTCAGTGAAAATATGTTGCTTTGATAAAATAAGTATGTTAGTTTATTAGTATCTTAACAAATTTATCTTGGATATATATTAAAAATGGAATTTTTGTAAGATACCCAAATCTTTCTAATGAAAAAAATGAGAAAGACGAAACTGAAAGTACATATTATATATGTATTCTGCTTTCTAGCAAATTTTTCCCCTTGGGGAAAAATAGCTTATTGTAATGCAGTAAAAATGAGTTGCAGGTTACTTCTGGAATATGTCTGGAGTCAAGAAAGGCAAAAAATAAGCAATAGATAATCCTTTTCATGGCAACTATCTTGAGTGCTCACATTCCAGCTGCTAGCTGACATATTGTCAGACCCAAGTCAGGCAAAAAAAATAAGTTGATGGAAAGACTCTAAGTAGCATCTTGATACAAACTCCCCTAAGTAACCTGAAAAATCAGTAGTAATCATATGTGCAAATCTACAGACGGATGATCCTGAAATTCAAATGTGTGAGGAATTCATTGTAGATAATTCATGCAATACTCTCTGCGAGTGGCAAGGTCCCAGGACCAAAAAAATGGCCGAAAATCTATATTGATTTATATAGCTTAGTTTCAAATATCCTGAAATTTATCAATGCCAGGGCACGGCTCCCTGGTTTTACCTGTGCTCGCCCTTCTGGGGTTACCTAATGGGAGGCGTGGCCTTGCAGTCAGGCATGTTTGCTGGGTCTGGTATATGGTATCTTGTCCACAGATACACAAGCTGTCTGATCAGCACTTGCCGACTGTGTATTTAGCTATAATTATCTCTTTGCTTTCCCTGGTAACATTTTGCAGTGCCTGTGATATTTACCAGAGAGCAGTTCATACAGTTCAAGTTACCCTGCTCTCCTGCCACAAATCAACAGCTAAGCATGCTGGGAAGGCAAAGCACCAGCAAAGCACTCTGGGAAGGAAAATGTCAATTGAACAAAAAGAGGAAAATATACATGGCAGATGATAAGGAGTCATAATTGTCTAACTGTTATTAATTAGAATCTATAAGTACATTTTTGTTTACCCGCTGAATATCTGACCCAGTTAAAGCTCACATAATTTCAAGTCAACCTGCCCTCATGCGCCAAATCTCCAGCTATACGCATATAGGGAATGGGCAGTATCTTTAACGCATGCTGGCAAGGCAAAGATCAGATGACAAATATGGGAGAAACATTTACATATCATTGGATAAAAAATAAAATACCTATATCGTTAAGGCATTTAAAAGATAATACTTGCAATTCTAACGAGGGATAAATATAAAATAATTGAAATAATACACCTTAAGACAATTCAATGGGCATGATTCATGTGAAAGTTACATGACATGAAAATTTTATACAACCAGTAATACCATGTGATAAAAAAATACAGCAATTATTTTTTTGCAGAAATAGCCAAGACCATTTTAATTGATATAAATTTAGTTATATAAATCATAAATCCTGTAATTGTTTCATGGAATATTACTTATGATTAGAATTACACTATTTCTTCAAAATGTAGGCGCAAATATCTAAGATTATGTGCAAATGGAGAGTTTGTTGAAAACCAAATTCGTTAAACATAAATTTAAATAAATAACATAAGCTTATAGGTGGGTCGGGAGAAAAGAGTGTTATTCTAATAAATTAAATATGAATTTTGGGGTTTTGATGGGTCAGTAACATCATACTGGAAACACATAAAATTAAACAGTTCAAAGAATGTATATTCTTTAAACAGGTGAACGTGTAAAATATTGCAACAATTTATTTACAGTTATGTAACCTTAGCTTTATCCCAGCCATGAATGCAAAGTTTTGTTTTTGTTGAAGGCTGTGTTTGTTTTGTGCATGGTTTGCTTCCCTTGTTAGACCCCTAGTGATGATGATCCTAGTCCGTCGTCATGGCGAACGCGTCGCCGTAGAAACGAGGAGGAAGAGAACCACCAAAATCATGTCAATTCTTCCTCACCTGCTAATGATGAGGTATAAGTGACCAAATGATGTATAGAATTTTTCAAGGTTTTTATTAGAAACAGACATTTTCTGAAATGTTTCATCAGTTTGGAAATTCTATAGGGGTCTATATTGTATGAATTCCCAAATGAAATAAGGTAATCCTTGATTTGCTCAAACGTTTTTAGGTATTTTAAATAAACAACCTATATCTCTTTGTTTCAATTACAGAAATGTTTCGGTAAATATACGATTGGATGATTTAATGTAGAACATTTGGGCCGCTACTCATTTTGTCTTTAAAGTAAATATTTTATGCATTGAAGGAAATTGGAATATTTATAGATATTTCGATAATCAGTAAAAAAAAAAACCTTGGATAATTAAGAACCATTGTCCAGTTAAGGTTACCTTTGTATCAATTTGTTATCTGTAAAATGCATACTTATTTGAATTGACTTAAAGATATTTCTTATCGGAGCATGGGGTCACTTTTAAAAGATGCAGTTGTCTTATTTTGCAAAGTGTCTGAAACATGATTAAAATCGAAATTATGTCCAGTGTAAGTTTTTTCCTTGAACAATTCCGGCACATTTTATAGGTTTTTAATGGATAAATGTTAATTTAATATATTTTTTGTCTGATCTAAATATTCTAATATACTTTTTTTAAACTTTAGCATGTTATTATATAAAATATATTTAATTTTATAATGAATCTGATTCTTTTATGTTTTGCTGCATTGAACTATACATTACTATAGTAATATATTTGTATATATTATGTACAATATATACAAATCTTCTCTTAGTTTTGTTTGATTGCTTGTATATAAAACACAAATAACTTAAACTGTTTTTCTGTTATTTTTTCAGGAAGGGGTAAGTGACACATCGAGAGGAGCATATGACCTCACACATCAAACATTTTACATCCTAAACACACTACAAGCTACAAGCTCCAGCATGTATGGCTGACAGACATATATGATAAATACAGATTTAATGAAGCATGATCACAGGATAAATATTCAAAATGTAAAGATATAAATGACAAAGGAAACATTTAGAAAATAGTCCGGTGAGCCACTGGTCTCTTATAAACTAAAGGTGAGTGATGCATTATGGATGTGTGATTTTAATTTTTCTAATATTATTTGATATTTTGGGAAGATTAATTCTACCACAGGTATGTAGATAACCAAATATTTATGTTAATTTAGAAATTTTAAATCTTAATTACAGCATGCTTCCTGAAGCCCTGTTTGATTTTCTTAATGTTTATCAACTTGCTAATTAGTGTGTATCTTTAACATGCATGGAAAATGATGATTTTATTTTGAGAGTAAGTTTTACATATTTAATTTGCTTTGTTCTTGCATGGTGTGCCGTTAGTCAAGTCGCAGGTGGCGTAGACGCAGACAGGAAGAGGATGAGGATAGAAAGAAAGAGGAAGAACAAAAACGGAGAGATGAAGAGCGAGAACGGGAGGAAGAAGAGGAAAGACGGAGAATGGAAGAAGAACGCAAAAAAGCGGAGGAAGAGGAGGAAAGAAGGAGAGAAGAAGAACGACTGAGGGAACAAGAAGAAGAAGAAGAGAGACAAAGGGAAATTGAACGAAAGGAAAAGGTTCCAGTCGCATTCATAAATACTTTAAACTGGCATAAATTTATATATGAAAAAATTTAATTAACCCTTGCTATTTGTAAATACAGTTAAAAAACCACGATGTTTTAGCTGTGATAAATAAATTTAATGCAGGTAATGTCCTATGAACAAAAAATTAATTTAGCAAATCACAAAGTTTAATTCTGAAAATTTAAGATAAAGTCACAAAAGTGAATAACCCCATAAAATAATTAGTTTATACATATAAGACGATGAAGTTCAGAATCATGAATTATCTTCAGATAAGGTGATATCAAAATTTGAGAGCGTAATATTACTTCAGGAATACAATAAATGTTGTTATGTATTTGTCCTTCAAGAACAGAAAACTGACCTTGATATTTTAACCAACGGAACTAAAGTTATGTAGATAAATTTTATGAAAAAAGTCTGGGATAAATCTGTCAGAGAATCATCCATAAACAAATAACTGAATTTTTTCATTGAACAAAAGTAAGGGAAATTTTATATTTATTTTATGTTATTTAATTTAAACTGTAACTGCGCTCACTGTGAGAAGAGATTACGACAGTATATAAATATGCTGCAAAAAGGTGAAATCATTTAAGTATGAGTAAAATGTGTCAGTCATACGAACTGTCCTGGGTGAGCATCTACATAGAAATAATGATCAATGTTACTTACCATAAAAATAGAAACTCCTATAGTTACATTAAAGGCTAAATAGGTTATATCATGTAATCTTCGTGAAAAATGTATAATACAAAATTTTTGCAGTGGGCATATTAGCTTTTAGATGGAAAAAGCAAACAAAATCTTGAAGAACACATAGTAAATGAATTACTTTTAGGTATTAGATCGCATTTTTATGGAAAATATAACAAATAAAAAGAACCATTTATCATCAAATAAATAATTGACGTAGGAAGAAAAACGTCGCCGTCGGCAACAGCAAGAGGAGGAGGACCGCATGTACGAGGAAGAAATGCGCCGGAAGGAAGCAGAAAAAGAACGAGAGGAGCAGGACCTTAAAGCTAGTCGTGAAGCCGCTCGTAAACAGCGCGTAAGATCAAGTCAACTTCCATTTGTAGGACAAATTCGAAACACCAGCAAACACTATTACTAGGCAATACGGTCAATATGTAAGGTTAAAAAGATGAAACAATTTTTTTTTTAGTTTTGAAAGAAAGTACGAAGAAACAGCAAAAGAAACAAAAAAATACCATTATAAATTTCGCGTTTTGTATTTTTTATTTATCATTTACTTGTTCACCTCAAGACATCATATTTGAACTGATTATATTGCATTTTCTTTTATTTGAATAGATTTAAAGAATATCAGCTAAATTCTCAGTCCTCGGTGAAACCATTATGGACATATAAGAATAATTCAGGGCTACTGTTTTAAATTCAGCAGAGCCCAGTTTGAACTGAATATTTTTATTTGTGTAATTTATAAATTTGTGATAAAGTAATTTCCGTTTAGCTATATTTCAAGTCTCGAATGTTTACAAGAACTTTATGCAAATTTACAAGCCTCATAATATAATTAGGAAGTAACCTCAGTGCATATAATATATCTCTATATATGCAATGGTATATTTTGCGTGCCGTGGTTTTATTTTGGTGTTTGATTTGATTATTTTCTGTTTGCTGTTCATTTGTTTATTTTGACCTGCATGCTCATTGTCCTCCCTGCTGGCTGTTGTTTTAGGAAGAAGAGGAGGAGGCGAAAAGAAAACGTATCCGTCAAAACATGCTAGGATACGATGATGAGGTACCATTATTTTAACATGATTTTCTTGTATGCAAAAACCTGTGGGAAGAAATTTTATTTAGCAGGCTGTCCAGCGATCGCTTTTTGTACTTTTACCCTACTTTTTGTGTCCCAGTCCTAATGCCCCTACATTTTCTTCAAAATATTTACATTTTCCTGATTTTACTTTTTTTCTGTGAAACATGCAATTTCATGCATTTCAAGAATGTCGCAAATAGCTGTGAAAGTGAGCTTGTGTTGTTATAAATAATCTATAATTGGCATTAGGAATGCCATGTGATCACAAAAATGAAAGTACAAGTGAGCACTGAAAAAAAAACATTTAAGTATCTGCTCTATTATATCACTTTTTGGAACTCACTAGTGTGTATTATGTACTTTTCCTTTTATTTATTTTATCCTTTTTTTTTCTAAATTTGCATTCCCGATTTTTGTCTTAATTTTTCGCAGACGTGTGCTGGGCAGCCTGAAATAAAACATGATCTCCCTGATATATCATCACTTAAGTAGTTTACTTGAATTTGTAGATTTCTTAGAAACACGGAAGATTTCTATGAAATTATTTAATTGATCAGACCGCTGATTTCAGCTGGGTTCTCATTGTTCTGTGACCTAAGTTGAGGCTCTTCATTACAAACTGCCTATTCCAGAAATAATTCTATATCAAGACACTCAGTTGAATTTTTCAAAATATCATCCCCTGCAGATTAAATTTTTCAGTATTTGGTCTGCGTTATATCCATAGATAAATCCCATGCAAAGCCCTGAAAATTAGTTATTCAACAGTTTGATAAAGAGAATTAATATGGAATGAGTAACTGTTTAATCAATAGGACTTCATAGCTATACATTCTGACACTATATGTGGAATTTTTCTTTCGGATATAATTTTTAAATTTGAGGTTGCTAAGAGTAGTAGCATTAGAACACTCCATTTAAAGGAAAGGGAATCCGCCATTGATGGACATACAACAAATAAATTCAGTATGGACACCATTCAGAATTGCAGGGTCTATCCAGTTCCATGCAAAGTGAATTTACAAAGGAATATGTCCTTTTGCATCAGTAAAGACATGAACAAGTTGAGGGTAACTCCCATGTAACCTTGCATGTAATAGTTTTATCTGCATGCATAATTTGCCCTGTCACCATGACAACATGTGACTCCCAAGGGGACCGATATGTTAATTAATATAAGGTAAGTTTAGGTATTCTGTACACTGATCGATTGATCAGTCTCCACTTATTTCATGTGTTGTACATAATTATTGGTTTCTTTCACTGTTGTACTTGTTTTAAATCCAGGCGTTTTAATTGTTTGGACAGATGTGGTTATATTAATTAGTGTACACATCATTGCTTATTGTTTCTAAGATGAAAGCTGTAGCCATACTGTTAGTGGTATTGAGGAATGCACTGTATTGTGTATATCTTGTTCAGACATGCATAATCATATTCTAATTCTTCATAAATCCTAATAATTAATTACTAATTAATTACTGTTAAAACATTTACTACTGTAAACTGAAATCATTCAGCTTGCTGGTGTTGGTTCTACATGTTAAGCTCCCATTATTAATCATGAAATATCACCTTGGCAACTGATTAGCTCTTAATTGTGCAGTGAGGATCTGGGAAATAATAGCCTCTTACATGAAAGGGATTTTAAGTGGTTAAACCCGTGTTAGTAATCTGCAAAATTTGTCAGATGACATAGTTTAACTATCTGCTTCCTTCATGTATAAACTCCACAATTGCCATTGCGTATATTAATCATTTACTCTTTTCCATGAATACTTAACATATCCTGCCGGATGTGATACATTTTGTTGCCAAGGTGATGCAAAGTGACTGGCCATGGTAGGCAGGGAGCCAACATCTGATCACTAATGGTAACAGCTTATGGTGCAATGGCAACGGAAGATAGCCTAACCTTGACCTTGCTTGCAGGCTAAGACCAGAAAGAAGCCAGGACAGAAGAGGAAGGGACTGGGTGGCTTGTCACCAGAAAAGAAAAAACTGCTCAAGGTGCGCATTCCGTGTCCCTATTCCCTGTGACGATTGGTGCTGGGATCACGTGATGTGATGCCGCCAATGACCAGCTCTATCATGCGTACCTAGCATGTGTATGCATTTGCTACCAACCAGTCTCCTTGCATGCGTGCCCAACCTAGCTTTATCTGTAAAAATCATCGCTATTCAACCTAAGCCAAATCTGTGTCATATAGTCATGGCCCTCCTGACCACTTTACTATAATAACGCTTCAACTTAATTGCTCTGCCTTTCGTCAGAAGGGAGATATTATCTTTGGCCGTAGCCGTTTCCTGTATCTATGTGCTATTCAACTTACTGCAACTATACTCTCTCTTTCCCTTCCCGTGTATGACCACTATATCTGCTAAATTGTGTGTATTTATCAACTTATCAATGTAAACAGTTTGTATCTATCGTATATGTTCAAGGACACACAGGTGTACCAACTGCACTGTCATCAAGTATGAACCAGATTTTTGTCTCTTTTTTTATTTCTTAAAGAAGAAGAGTGCCTGAGTTGCATGTGCTTTTCTTCCTTTCGATGCATGAGAGCATGTCTTATACTTCCATGATTTGCAGACCTTGATTATGGAAAGGGCGTTGCATGATCTCAGGATAGATGAAGACAAACGAATTGAAGAGAAGAAGCAAGCTTTAGAACAACGAGTTCAGCCATTAATGCTAGATGGGCTCAATAAAGGTATATTTTGGAAGAGTGGAAATAAAAATGGACAGTTTTTGTTGGTCATTCAAACATGCAAAATTTATTATATTAGATGGTGGCGGAAAATCTTTTGGGCGACGGGAAACCTTGGTGGTGAAAACCTTTTGAGTGGCGGGAAATTCTTTCGAAAGTGTCATATTCTCTAGATTTTGGTAAATTTTGTGGATCGTTGCAAATTCTGATTGGTGGCAAAATCTGCAGTTGGTAGGCAATTCTGATGGAAGCTTAACTGGCTGTTGGTGATCTGCTTGTTTTTAGAAGAAAAAAATGTAGTTGGTAGCACCTCGAGCAGGTGGTTTAAATTTCAATGGGGCATTTTTTGGCATCGGGGCTTATAAAAAATGAGGGTTCTTTTCATTTGCTATTTTGTTTTGGAAGCTGTCAAGTCAGTCGCTTTATTTATGGGGACAGACAAATGTTATTCAAAAGAGAGTTATCGCTCACAAAGGAAGAAGCATTTTGAAAATAAAGGGAATATTTCAGAAAAGATCCGCAAACAAATCACAGTTTGCTTGCTGCATGTTTCACAATTAATCCAGTGTATATCAATCTTTTACAAAGGAATTTCTTTCACTGAGAAATTCTCTACTTTGGTCAACCTGTTTCTGTTTTTTTTAATATTCACGTTCAGTTAATATTTAATATATATGATTCAACAGCTAGAGCCTTCATTTGAAAGCACTCTGGACTTGTTTACTTTTTATTTTTAGAAACCCTTTAAATTTATAACATTTATCATTGTCAGACTAACTCTGCACATATGTTCCAGGGTTTTCGTTAATTATCAGAGCCACCGGCATGCTTTTATTAACTTTTCATTTTTTTCCACTTTTTTTTATTTTCGAAGAGTATGTTGCACTGCTTTCTTGTTTATATTTTAAAATGCCTATTAAATCATGCTAGAAAGGCTAAAATGACAGGCAGTCTTCTTTTCATGTGGATGACCCAATTTTAATCATTGACGAATGAATATTCATAATCTTCCATCAACCAATAGCAGCCAAGGACCTGGTGGGGCAAATGACACATAGCTAATGAATAACCAAACAATAACTGATCATGTGATCTGTTTTGTTGCAGGGAAGATATATGAGTGACTGACCAGTCTACATAGGAGTAAAATGTTAATTGATGCAGCACAAAACTTTCTCAAGTTTTTTCGCAATCAAGTTTGTTTCAGGTCTGAAAAAAAATGTTCCCAATTTTTCAGCCTAACCTTGTTATCAATATTTCTTCCTTACAAGAAATGTTGGTACAACTTTGGAGCTCATTCAAAAAAGAGGCTGTGTCACTACGAAATACACGTATTTTCAAGTTAGGCTCAGTTGATTTATTCCGGAATTTTCTTAATTTTTCTAATAATTTGGGGAAATTCCAAATTGTTTGCCTTCTCAATGATTTATGTGTAATGGCAAAAATTATCCCTTTGAAAAAAAGTCTGTACATGTGGCTTGCATTTGTTTGTGGTTATATCATATAGAATGTGCTTGTATTTTAGGTTTAGCTGGTAAACCTTTAGTATAAAGTTTGGTGCCTTTTTGCAAGATGTAGTCTTAGTACAATCTTAATTTTCTTTCCTCACCGCTACGCTACACGTAACAGTTTATTTTAGTTCATGACACTCACATTTTGTTCATTACTGAACCATGTTCCTAACACGTCATATGAGTTTTCTCTCTCATATGATGAGTTATTTATAGAATACATCCTTTAATAAATGTATTATTATTAGCAGTACTTTCATTTTATGCAAGTTCTTATTGGATCTGCACCAGAATTATTTTCACTTTTTTAATTCCCTCTATGTACCGTTTCATTTTTAATTTTCATCAGTTTTAAGAATGCTAATTTGCAATCGGAAATTAGGAATACCTTTTCCAATGTTGAACACATTAATCCACGTGTATTGGTGTGGGTATGGGAGGTATGAGGGTTTTTTGTGTGTATGTCAATTTTTTCTGATAGGATATATATTACATTTTATATTCAATCAGACTGGTTTTAATATCTGCAAGAACGGGCCAGGGCAAATCATTCATTTCTGTAACAGTGTGCCCATTTGCCCATACATTTCTGTTGCATTTTGTTTTTAATTTTCACAGTTGCATACTTGATAAAATTCACTCATTTTTATAAGGTTCTCTTCATATTCTTGTGATAATTTGAAATTTTAAGCAGGATAAAGTGTATACAATTTTAAACAAATAAGGTTAAAAACATTTCTATGTGGTCAGTTGTCTGCTTTATTGTGAAAGCAAATTTTTAACGTCCGGTTTGTGATAAAAGTGAAAAAAAAATGATAAAGTTCTCATTTGCTTAGCTGGTGTTTTCTTGTTCAGTTATGTGTCCTTCTCATGCCCCTTTGAAATTGTTACCGAAATGTGTTGCATCTCGTGAAAAGTAAGCTATTTACAGATAATAATCCTAGTATTATGTTGAACACAATTTCCATTTTAATATGTGTTCAATAAAAAAATGTCATGCTGGCAAAAGAATTTGTTTATCCATGATTCATCGTACTTCTAGGTCAAGTGACATATATATGCATGCAGCCACTTTACCTTACTTTATAGTTTCTATTCTTAAAGCTGCATTTGTAATGTAAGAGATAATTTGCATGGGAACATTTTTTACTTGACTATGGTGTAAGAAATGTTATTATAGG
Source organism: Sipunculus nudus (assembly GCA_026874595.1). Lineage (NCBI taxonomy): Eukaryota > Metazoa > Annelida > Sipuncula > Golfingiida > Sipunculidae > Sipunculus > Sipunculus nudus. The sequence continues at coordinate 15,715,262 of CM049319.1, forward strand.
ACCTAAAGACTATGATTTCCTAAAAAGAATTATCAATGTTTAAATTAAATATGGGTTGGATATTAAATATTTCTTATCCGGTCCACCTAAAATATAAGCCTTATTGATATTCATATATGGTTATCATTATTTTTTTTTATAGAAATTTCAGTGGAAACCATTGCAGGTGAAATAAATGAATCATTTTCCCTTTACGTTGGCTCGATAAAGGGCAAACTTTTTTTTCTCATCCAAGATAATTTTTTACGTAAATTTCAAGATTTCAGGAAATAATTTAATTTTAATCCAGGAATATATACCTCTTTTTTCCTTTAAGAATATAGCAGGACTTATGGTTTAAGTTGTTTAGAACAAGAACAGGACTTCATAAGATAAGATCAGATAAGATTAATATCTTATCTTAATTCTGTATATCATGCTGTTGTATTGGCTTGATAAATGTTCTTATTTTGCGTTTAGGAATTTTTGTAGGTATTTTCCTGAAGCCTGTGATAATTACTGCGCATTCTCGTTATATAAATGTTAATTACGGAAGACAAATTCGAGGATAATAAATTAATAAATTATCATGGTTCACTTTTGTCCATGGGAAAAAAAAGATTTCCATATTTCCATAAAGCTTTTGCTTAAGTAATGTTAATTTTTTCCCAGGAGACTTACCAGTGGTCAAAAGATTTTTTCGACTATGTGTAATAGATAACCAGGCAAATGAATTATTGACTCCATATTAGATATAGATAGCCAGGCAGATTTTATATCATGTATATGAAATAAAAGAATATTCTTTTGTTCCATTTAGGAATCATACCTGGATAAAGAAAATGAAAAAATTAAAACAAATTGTAGCAGACACCAGTGATGTCTTTGACAGATCAGTCTCATTGGTGAGACGTTTAGACCTGATTGACAAGTCAATGTATAATAAAAAGGATTTTTTCCTCAAATGCAGATGCATGGAGAAACGTTTCATACTTGAAGAAGAATACTTTTTTTCTTATTAAACAGAGGAAGGGTATATTTAGCTTTTATTTTAAAATTTAACTGAACTATTTGTGGGTTTCAGTCACTTATTATGCAAAAAGCCGCTGAGGACTTGAAAGCCAGACAACAACAAGAAGCTCTCGAGAAAAAGAAGATTGTCGAGGCTCGCATTCCCAAGCTGGCCCTTGAGGGCCTCGGTGACGGTGGGCTAGTGCATGCCAAACTAAGCATGGGAAAAAATTAACTGCATGGTCCCTGTGTACCATAAACGATAGAAAAATATACCATCCCGGTCCAGAAGTACAGTTTTAGAAAATATAATCAGCCTGACTGTGTGTTTATGTTTGCTGAATTTTTATATCACCCTCTCCACAAACAAAATTTTGTTTTCCTGACATTCATAATTATGTTTTTATGCAGAATCAGTTTGAACATATTCAATATTGATCTTAAAAATCTAGACTTTATTATGATTTTAAAACGTAATTTTGTTGCATGCCTCAATGCATCACAATAATTTCATCGAATTTTCCGATATTTGAAAACAAATTTTTAGTAAAGCATGTACAGCAAATCTTAATTGAGTTTCCCGTGTGCTCTCGCTATTTTTAAGATTTGTAAATGGTGTTCATTACATTATTTAGATATGGATTTTTATACATTTTTCTTGTGCCCACGTCTTAGATTGCATGCACCTTCCACTGTTGTCATTGTCTCATATATATCGGGGCTTTCAATAGGAAGAAAAGTTCTCGAGTAAGGGAAGCTTGGCCAAAATGTTAAAAGAGTTCTAACAGAGTTTTGGGCGTCCAAAGGGGAGATAATGTATGAAATGAGACCCTTTTTGGTATATTTTCTGTCATTTTTGTATCATAAAAAGTCGTCTCATCATATGATTAATTAATTGTATTAAAATATAAGGGTCGGTTGTTGGCGAAATGTCTACACAACTGACTGCATGGTTTGTTTGTTTCAGCCGACAATGGTCAGTGACTGCTAAAAGGGCAATATTTGATCCTCTGGGTCGTTTAGTTAGAAATTCATGCGTCCCATCGGACGCTTGAGAGCAAAAGAAATCTGGAACGTCACAGACGCTTGCCCGCGTTACTGAAAGCCCTGATATTATATATGTACACTTCTGTACATGTCGGTCAATGTTACCCCTTATGCATGCACAGTCGTTGAATGGACCTAGTTTTCAACCATTTACATTGACCGAACGGTGAAAAGAAAGCTTTTTTAATCCTATCTCGATACCGTGTTCATGATACGGTACTTTCTATGTACTTTCTCATGTACATAAATATGAAAAAATGCTTATTCCAATCAAGTGTAATTCAAAACCATAAATAAAATCGATTTAAAAAAGACACCAGGCATTATGATGCGGTCAGACTCATTTCTAATCAGTGGAGGTATACCTTTGATGTGCATGATCACTTCTCGTCACGTAATCAAATATCATCATATCGATCATGTTTCGATAATGTATCAATACCTGGACGCTTGTCGATACCGATACGATATCTGACTTTGTATCTTTGATGTATCGTTACATCCCTCGTATTTATTAGGTCTTATCAGGTTTCGAAGATTAAAAATATATAGTCACCTCATGTGGACGTTTCAGTATTTTAGTATCTGTGATCTTCAAAGGAAGATGGGACTTTGTCGGAGTATATATATACATATCTTTGTGTGTATTTTTACAGATCAGGTAAAAAAGGTTGTCGAAACTTTATACAAGAAGGTGTCACAACTCGAAGAAGAGAAATATGATCTTGAGGTTAAAATGAGAAAACAAGAATTTGAGGTAAGAATATGTATGTAAAAATAATATTTGAAAGAGCTTTTTGTAGTAAATACTCAGAAGGAAAGATCATTCTGATTATATTTTTTGAGGATTTTATCAAATAATTCCAATTCACACAATTGAAGGTGATACAGTTAAATTTATTTTGAAAAATACTCTGACGTATACAGTCAAGATTACATTATAGATATAAAATATAAAACAATATTGGAAATACACCATTGTGTATGGAAAAAATGTTTAGACCAAATTAAGGTTGTTCAACAGGAGCTTGCAACGACTTGTATGAACAGGAATGGTTCTTCAGTACATTTTGTTTTCAGATATGCAAATGGTAATTCTGTTTTCTTATTTTCCAGATCAATGAACTCACATTGAAGGTTAACGATGTCAAAGGAAAATTGTAAGTTACATTCCTTTTTAAATGATAGCAAAACACTCAGTCTAGGACTTGTTTTATTTTTTCATAAAAATCTCACTAAGGTTTTATTTTCTTTTGTACGCATCTCGAGTGCAAGGGTGAATGTTCATTGTACAAGCTTTGACTGAACCGTTCACAGTCTTTATTATATGAAATAAACAAGTTTATAGATATGTAAATACTCCATGCCAGATGTTTCACGTAAGGTAATATAGGTTTATTTTTTAGCCATAAGTATGACTTTGATAAGTGCCAGTGTCACATGCTTTATTAAGAGTCACGTGACCGGGACACGTCAAGTAACCCATGGCTAACATTTTCCGAGAAATCAATGCCACCAGCTTTATTTATATCCTTAATATATAATACGTGATTCTTTTTTTTTTTCCAGCGTCAAGCCAGTACTTAAGAAAGTGTCCAAGGCTGAGAGCAAGTGAGTTGATAGTGATCTTCAATTTATTTCATTATATATGCATTTTCATAACCTAGGTTTATTGACAACTATAATGACTATAATGTGAATGAGGCTACATTTTCCTTAAAGGTAATACCTATACTATATGTATATGCTTTACCACAAATGCATTAATGGATTGAAAGTTTCAGTTCTTTATTCATGGAAGACGTATGCATAAGACTTAGTTTACTGTTATAAGTCTTACAATGCTCATAATGATAATTATACAAATAATAATAATGATAATGATAATAATAGTACAGAGTCTTATCTTCTTATCATGATATAAGACTCATGACATACATACTTAATCTGACTTTAACTATAAAACCGTAAGTACTGTGATGGTAACTTGCTGTGTTTCAGAATGGCCAAATTTGATAAGGCAAAACTGCGTGAGAAGCTTGGTTTCAACCGTACACAGCTGAAATCCACGGGCCAGTCCAAGTTTGCGCTGGACGAGCAGGAGGGTTCCGTAAGTCATGTATGGATCTCTTTAAATTATAAGCTTGGGAGTGACTTCCCCTTAACCCTGATGTGGACGCCTCGTAGAAGATGTAGTCACCCGAGCTCCGGTGGAAAATTCGCCAATTAAATAATCGTCTCTTTCAAGTTGGCTATTTAACCCTTTTTCTATTCTACGATTATTCTCCATGTATAGAAATATTCTAATTATTAATGCCATACGTTATGAAATATTCTTTTACGGTCAAAGTTTTTAGGTAAGTCTCATCATCATTTTGTTTACATTGGTCACAGTCATTCATCAAAAAGCACCCAATTACTTCTTAATAACTATTCATTCTTAAGTTTATTCTGATAAAAACAATAAAAATGAATTCATTGCAATTTGATTTATAGAAAAATTTGGGAAAATTTCAAAGGACAAGAAAATGACGAAAGCGGGGAAAAAAATACGGAAAACAAAAGTATTAACAAAATGATGCACACTACAATATTTCAACCAGGCATAAAAGATGCTGACCGTAACTGAATATTTTGTTGTAAACCCCTATCAACACTCTCTCCCGTTTCTCAACTAGCAGCCTTTTTTTTTTTTTTTTTTGCTCTTAGCTCTAGAAGCTACATTGCCTTTTGGGTTATTACATTTTATCTAAGCTAAGTCAAAGACCTTTCTAAGAAGTCAAGTATTCAGTGATAGGGTCGTGGTGGAAAAAATATTATTTGGATTTTCTGATCTTTGTGTCGTAAGGATATTTGCCCATCAGAATAGTATTTTCCTTTCGAGTTTATAGAACAGTAATAAAAGTGTGAAAAGGGAATTAGCTTTCCACTATTGATTGCTGCAGCTTTATGGTTTGCGAGTGTGCCTTTTCAATTTTTTTTCTAATTAAATACTTTTAAAATATTTTTATAATCATGATACTTTTTATAATTTTACTTTTTGCTCTTATTTTTTATATATTTTTGTTAAAATCATAGAAATGCAGCACTGGTATCGTCCTCAGATTAGTTTAACAGATACATTCAACCCGTGATGTTTCATGCATTAAAATTTTTAATTTTCTTTCAGTCGTATGCTGTGGTAAGTAAGCAATGCAGCATATTTTAGAGCCCTTTCCTTAGAATAATTGTAGAGATATTATGTTCAGAAGATGAAATGATCTCCTCATTTCAATGGTTTTTTGCACAATTGCTAAGGTTCATTGATCAGATTATTTAAAATAGTCTTATTCAGGTCCGAAAAAATCATGAATTTATTATTAAAAGGAAAATCAAGTATCTCTTTCGATGTAATTTGCTGTAAAAAGAACAATAAGGATAACTGAATGTTATTGTTTCTCTGACCATGAACCTGCAATTGTGTTATTTTATTTTTAAATATTACACAATTTACTTTTCAATGTCACCACAACTTAATACAGCACAGTAGGGAAGATTGATTGCAAATGGTCTTTGCCTCAAGTCGTTTCTGCTATTTTCACCCAGTGCCAGTAGTTTAACCTATAGTGAGCTCCATCAAATTCTTCTATTTTTTATATTTTTACCATTTTTCCTAATTCATTATTCAATCTGATTCCCGAGCACCTCTTCCAGTCCCCATTTGAATAGATTTAGTCTCCCTTTGGTCAACTAGAAAAGGCATGAATCACCTGCAAATTTGTACATATTCAAATTTGTATTTATTCATGCGCACCTGAGAAAAGATCTCCAAATGTATGTACATATATATATAAAATGTTTTTAACTAATATATTAATTGCTTAATTGCTTAATTATTTTATTGTTATAAATACTTATTAATTGTCATTTATATTCTTGCAAGCTTTAATGCTACATTCATTGAAGCAACTAATGAGATTTTTTTTTCTTTTTACTTTGGCATATTTATTACATTAATCACTGAACAAAATTATTTACGGCAATAAAAATGCGGATTTTTAAAGGTTTACCATTTTTGTCATATTTTGGTCATAGATAATTAATTTATGTTTTGTGGAGTTTGAAAACGCAATGAATGTTTCATTGAGAACGTATTACCTTTTGACCAGTAAGATACATATTCTGATGTTGACATATAGTCTCCATGCATTTGTTTTGCGCATATATGTTACAATTAATGAAAAGTATCTTGGTTGAAGCTAATTGGCAATTCTGGAGGGATCCCTGTTTCTTAACATGACACTTTTAACATGACATTTTAAGAATAAACACTATGTCAAAGCACATGGTATAACCACACATTAATCAGACAGATTCCCGTTTTTGCTCTGCAATCATTTAAGAACGGTACATATTGTTGGACATGCGTGAAAGACGAGTACCAGTTCCGGGTATGTCCATGTTGTAGAGTTTTGCAAAACAAAACTATTGATCGATCCTTGCTCTCTTATTCATCCTAAACATTCAGGAGAAGACCCCAATATATAAGCATATTTTGCACATTATTTAAAGACGGATCCCTCTTTCTTCTTACTTTACAGAAAGACAAGCCAGACTGGGGCCAGGACCAGCTGAAAAAGGCAGAAGAGAAGGAGGGCGAGAAGGAGGAGGGAAAGGAGGGGGAGGAGAAGAAGGAGGAAGCAGCAGAGGAGGAGGAAGAGGAGGAGGTAGAAGAGGTTGAGGAGGAAGAAGAGGAGGAGGAGGAAGACGAGGAAGAAGAAGAGGAGGAGGAGGAGTAACCTCTTCACCCAGCTGCATCTCATCAGAGAAAGAGACTCAAAAGAATGACCTCCCGCTCATTCTCCGCTACAGTTCCATCAGTAGTAAAATAAATTACCAACACCATTCTTCAGTTTTGTATATAGATAAAAGAAAAAATACATTTGCTCTCATGTTGCTCTTCGACTTTCTACAATTTTGTTGTGTCCAAGTCACACTTCTGCCATATTTTGGAGGAAGATATGTCACTTTGTAGATGTCCTTTGCTCCAGCGCCATTGGTCAAAACCAGGTCAGAATATTAAGGACTGTACAGAACCAGTCGTGAATCTCATCCCAAGGCACAACGTGGGTGATTTAGCTCATCAGTGCAATACCATCAGCAAACTTGACAGCAAGGGGTGAGACTGTTAAGGGAATGGGCTGTTTTACTTGCGTGGTTCCGAGACGGCTGCTGGTTCGCCGCTGGATTGTGCAGATTCCTTGTTCTGTTTCGTGTCAAAGTCTGAGAGATTTTTCAAGAGTGTTTCGGTGGCACCACTGGGAAGCGTGAGATCAACTAGAGCATGCCCAGTGCCACCAAAAGCGGGACTTATGTTCGGGCATTGTTTTAAAATCCACCATTGTGGATAATTCGCCAACAATGAAGAACATTGGGCCTTGGTGGGCAGTCTCCACTCTAAGATCGTGGACGGTGTTTAATCCTAGCAGACAGGAAGACTCCGCAATAAAGTGTCTTGAATGTCAAACCTGTCTTGCAAATGGTTAACAAATTAATACCTTTTGTGTTGTTTGCGTAATTCGCAGTGCACGCTGGGATATATATATATATATATATATTACGACGGTGTATGTAAGACTCTGAGAGACTAGTTACTTTCAAGATGTGAGGAATGACCCTTCTATTTGCAGACGACACTGAAATTATGCAGATTATGCCCTCTTTTTAAGTTCTTGCTGTGCACTGTGATGTTCCATCAGACAGGCACGTTAACAGTTCATTAATTTGGCTCTACATCTTAAACCATTGGAGAAATATCAGTTGATACGTGAATGATCATCCAATCATTTTGGATTGATTTAAATGATACAAATAAATTGAGTTTGACAATGGCTTTCATGAGTTGTTTTGATCTGTTGGCATTAAGTGTGAGTGAACCCTGCAAATGTGTATATAAATATACCTTAAGTGCGGAATTTGTGGATGTGAGATCAGTGACTCAATATATAGTTCTGGCATTTGTGTATGTGAAGATGGCAAGGTCGAAAGTCTATGTACACGTGTTAACAATGCAGTCTTAAAATTCCCTTTCGAAATCCTTGAAAAAATTTAACTCATCCGTCCATAAGCCTAATGAGCTTATGCCATGTATATTCAGCCTCCTTTCATAATTTTTAAAATGTTTCTTCTCCCTTTTTTCTTTTTTGAAAAGTTTTTCTTCCACGAATTTGTTAATTAGAATTTTGAATTTCTTTAATTATGCAAAGAAAAATAATCTTTCAAAATCACAAAAAGGCTTTTTTGCCTTTTTGTTTCTTCTTATTTTTTTATGGATTCATCTGATAGGGCTAGGTGTGGACTTTCAAACTTGTACACATTTTTTTAAACTGCGGGTGGGGATGCCTAATATATGTGATGAAAGTTCAATACATGCTTGCATAGTGAAAATTGCATAATTTTATGTTGGGGGGGGGGGGGGGGGGCTGAACACCATAAACACCGATGAGCACCATACGTCTTTGACGTTCTGGTTTGTGTAAATCCAAGGCCATGGTGTTTATTTTCAAGACTATAAGCCCATTTTGTAAATTATCACGACCTTTATAATTCACTTTTACGATTTAATGGGATACGAGGAGAAACATGGCATTCTTTAACTGCGAATTAAAGATTTTTTTTTTTTCAGCTAAACTCGTCCATTGTGAATTAGGGAACCATGAATGGGAAAACATATGAATGTTGACTGAAAGATGTTTACTCCATGCCCGAATATATTCTTATAGAACCTTGACTTTTAATTAAAAAGGGTCTTAAGTGGTTATTATTTATATAAAATGTATACACTTGCTATTTGCATTGTCTGCAAACCCAACAGATAATCATTATTTTTATAACAGGAGCAGCCCCCCCCCCCCCTCGACTGAAAAATCTCTGAAATAGACAAATAAGCGCTTAACTCCGAAAAAGAGCCAGATTTCGCATAATCATACATTTAAACTATCCCAGGCTATACAGCCTAAATTAATTACAGCCTAAATTATCAAAATTATTCTACATCATGTGAAAGGAAACTCCTCCCATAGGACTAACCCTCACCCCCCCCCCCCCTTTCTTTAATCCCGTACGCGCCCCTGTAAAGCGTTGCATACTTTTAGAAAACATTTAACTGCAAGCTCCATTTTTTTACTAGAGGGGAAAATATGAATTATATGTATAACATTTTAAAAGATTTAATCACTGAAATGATTATGAATTGTTTTAGAATTTAGCCCTCATATGCTACGTTTCTTTGTTCTGATGAGCCCCAAAGAAACTAATACACAGAACGCTTCTATATATGCAAGGTCGCCATCACGACATCATGGTTATTCAGCCTTTACCGTAAGGTCAAAGGTCAATTGTAGAGCCGGAGTAAATGGTTGCGAAAGGTGATTATAAGACAAAAGTGACGTCACAAAGGTCGATCGCGCATGGCGGCGGAAAAGTTCCTGCAATTTTCGCCTTAAACTTTCACAACTTTCGCCTTAATCTCTTTATACAGTCTCTTTTGTATAAAAATATATCCAGGAAAAAATGCGAACAGAGGTCCTTTTACAGAATACATCATACCTGCGTTTTGTTTGGGAGAGTTGCCTAAATCATGTCGGGTGATTGACAACGCTGACTTGACTGGTTGCTAGCAAACTGCTCTGTTCATGATTATTATAGTCTGTTTCACCACCTACTGTCCACCTGTTTTTTGTAGATGATTAACTTAAAAGTTTATATTTTTCAATAATTTCCAAGAAAACAACATATGGAAGTGACAACCTAACATGGCAATTAGGAATCTTACAATAAATCCCCCGTTTATGTTTCACAACATTTTAGTCTCTTCACCATGATCTGGCAGATATGATGTGTCCCTCCCTAAGTAGCCATCTTTGTTTTAGCTGGTTTTATTTTTTAGAGTGTTTACATGATATCACCAAATCAGAAGCTGTCAATTGAGGCTGTTTTTGCATGTGACCAATGACCTTGACCGCCATAAGTGGGTCTGATATGTTGTAAAATGTAGACTGATTTCTCATATTTTCAAATAATTCTGTGTCTTAAATAAGGTGTTAGGAAGGTATTTATTTACCTTGTTGAAAATTAGGTCCTTTAATTCTCTACTCTACACTACGATTGTTTCCCTTGAAATCTAACTATTAAAAATGTTCATAGCAAAAAACAGGTGGACATGAGGGGATGAAATGGACTATAGAGTGAATATGCGATTAAGGACACAGAGATCATGGTTAGGTCAATCAGCACAAAAGTCAGGGCAACTGCGGTTGTTCTTTTTCTTCCGCCGCCCACAATATTTGGATCCAGATATCTCAGAAAATCACGGTTATTATCTATAGTGGAAACCAATATATAGAGCATCTTGGTTGAAGGACTGTCAAAGAGTTGGACATACAGACCAGACAGTCAAAAAAAAGTCACACCACGGCTCTACTCGTGCAATAGGGCAACCATTTAGTAAAAACAATGGATAAAATATTTTATTAAGTCAAAAGATCTGAAAACTGATTGAGAGGGAATTTAGGGTGAAAGGTTGCTGTCATGACTAAATGGTCCAGAAGCAATCATTGACCTGTTTGAATGGAATCGGGTATAATTTAAGGACATTATCGTTCTGACTGACGGGCAGACAGACAGCGGAACTGACAAATATACATTGTCCAGGATATGTTCCAGACCGCAGACTGTTGGTGATATCAGTTATCAGGCACCCCCCCCCCCCCCCAAGTCAAAATAAATAAATGGTCCTGCATATAGTCCATCGAGTTAAAAATAAACCTCTTTTTTATCATTGTGGGAATTATCAACTTTTAGCCAAAGACAAATCTTTAAGCAAAAGTAGCGTATGCACGCCTTTTTCGGGGGGGGGGGGGGGGGGGGTTCGAACCAGTTAAGAACAAACGCGGCTCAGACCTAATCCATATCGCGATCTTTTCCCCACAATGACATTTATTGCTGTTGTAGCATTCCTCATCAAGGTACGCCTCATGAGGTCATGTCAACAAATACACATGTACAATTAACTTGGGTTTCAACTCACATGTAAGAGTCCGTGCACACGTTCGCTCATTAGTTTAATTGACTAATGATGGACTAACTATACTTAAAGGGGCCCAATCACTTATCTAAAGGTAATCCCTTGGAGCTTTTATTACAAAAAGGCCAGGAAACGTGGATACCATAACACACAGGCCGCTTCTTTTGTTATATCAACGTGTTTATAATATATGGGGGCCCGCCAAAATATTCAAAACATCTGGGCATCTGGCAGCAAGTCAGATAAGCCAGAGCCTTGCAAACGGCGTTTTGCAACAAGTTACCTTTCTAACTCGACATATATGCAACCTTCCACCTTAATTTTCATGTTTTCCCGTCTGTCAACATTGCTGTGTTTACAATCATGTTGTTGATAAACAAGTTCATACATCCTTCACGAAGGCCTTATAAGAATTTTTAACAACCAACAATACCCTAAGATCATTTAAATATATATATACACAGAGGAAGCCAGAAATCACATATAAATTCTTTTCCAAAAGGTTGGTGAATGGGCAAATTTAAAAAAAGGAATTGATGGAAACTATAACGGATGAGGAGATGCCTTATGTCAACGAATTGTAACAGTGGTTGTAAGCCTAGTACCGATGGCCTGGATCATGCCAGATTTATAGCGACGCAACCAAGCAACAAAGTGCCGTAGGGAGGATATAGCGAGCACGTGTCTTGAGCCAATGGTGTAGAAACGTTTTGAAAACTGCGTAAAAGTCCCACAAAAAAAAAACCGCCACAAATAACGTCTTCTTTAACCCCCAATTATGAAAAAGAACAGCTTTATTGATGTTAAATTATATCTACATATGAATCGGTTGTAACAAACATTTTAAACATTTGGATATTGATGCATTTCATTGAAAAAAAATGGTTAAATAAAATTCCTTAAAATGGAAAGTCCTCTATGGCAGTTAAAGTTATCTATGATGGATTAGCATTTCACGATAATCTATCTTCCTTTTCCTGAGAAAAAAAAAATCTTGGGGTTTTTTTTGTATGATTTTACGGACTTGAATCTTAATCAGCTCCTGCAAGCACATGGTTGCGCTCTGTAATTCAAAGAATATAGGTAAGAGTGATTTAATTTGCATTTCCGCAGAGGCCTCCGACATACCTGTCAGCGTGTAATATTTGAACCTCCTGTCTTCTGTCTTCTGAATTTTATGGTCATCAATTTTGTCAAATCAGAGAAATCTTGCCTTTCGCATGACCCTTTTTAATACTAGGTTCTTAACTTCAGGACGTTAAATCACATCAAAACATGCACCGTCTCTCGAAGAGTATGACATTATATTGCATTTCCACAGAAGGCTTACCTGCATGGGCCTATCAGCGCTTGTCCTGTTAACGGCCAGACGGTGACCCATGGGTCATGGCACTGAGCTGACAATATGTATAGCATAACATCATGGCCAAATATTCACAACTGTTTGTTAAACCTTTAAAGAACATGATTGCACATTTTACCCAAACCTTGCGGGACAGTAATATTTGTCTGCATTATCACTTGATAGTTCAAGGAAAAATATACGATTGCTGACTACTCTGATATGACTGTTTTTTGGAAGTCACAAAATAGCCATTTTCATGCAATGAAATTTTCATAGCAAAATGCATGCTTTATTGAGATATTTATGCGTTACGTATGCATTTGGACAAACTGTAGTGAAAATAAATGAGTATTACATCATATTCTTCAAGTATAAGCATGGAAAGTTTCAAGACAATACATGAATCAACATATGAAAAAGTAGGCAAGTAAAAGTACATTAAAATTGAAATATATATATATATATATATATATATATATATATATATATATATACAGATGCCACTAATAGTCTTCTCCAACTGATTAAACACTCTATGATCAATAAAAAATTAAAATTTCGTGAACAATATTTAAAACCCCATGTCAGATAAACTCAAAAGAACTGCGGTAATTTGTAAGCCTCAAAAGTCCTTGAAAATAAGGAACAATTTGGTCTCACAAGACTCATTAAGAGTGAAATTATTCAAGATCTATAAGCTTTGAAAAAAAGATGGCAATCCATAAATTTAAAATTTAAATACTGGAGCTTTTGTATGCGATTTTACTCAAAACGGACCAATTTCCGCAACATTATAAGTGACCGAAGAAGTGGATGGGCCAATCCTATATTCAAATTTCAAAAATATCTGTCTTAAAGGTGCATGTACATGAGGCACATCTTTTATGTTCGATCAACTAACACAAATAAAATTATTCAACAGAATATTGATCACTGAAAATAAAAGTTTTTCATCTTTTGCCCCGAGGCCTAATTTCGGGCTTCCGGGGATATATCTCCAGGACCTTCCTGGATGTTGTGTCTGAAGTTTTTAGGTCAAATAGTTACGATTTGTGCCCTGTTAACGGTCGGACAAAGGCCGGACGACGGACAAAGGGTGCATGTTCGCTATAACCCTGATCACAAAGAAAAGGTTTGTGTATAGCCACAAAACAGCGAAAAGAGTTAAAGGTTAAAAACTGTAGGCTATACAAATAAAATAAATGTTATATATATAGGGAATCGCCGCTCCTTTTTATCACGGATCGCTATAATGAATGGAATGAATTCAGGCTGCCAAAGTCAATCGTATATCTTGGCATTTAGAAGAAGAAGACAATTTTATCTACTCTTTTCCTCACCAATGATCTTCTAAAATGTCGATTTTTAAATTAATTAATGTTGATGATTGGTATCTCCATTGCAATGTTTACCTCATTTCTAAATGTTGCATATAACTGCATATATATATATAAACAGTGGCATATACATGTCGATTATATAAAATCGGCCGGAAAAGGTAGGTGAAAGGTCGGCTGAACAGAGACATCCTGATGAACCCTGGTCTTATGACAAAGCCTAAAATAGGTCCCCGGCCGGCCAGGTCCAAAAAAGGGGTGGTAAAGACCACAAAAATGGAACTAAATCCCTTGAAAAAAGGTTGCGGCAACTGAAAAAGGCCCCCCCCCCCCGGATCCGCTTCTGACAGTCTTCTTAAAAAGTCTCAAACAATGATATTATTCATTATGTACGGAATAATGAATCATTTCACTGTCTAATAATTATATGCACTGTGCACTTTATCAAAATGTTTCAGATGTATTGGTTCATTTCGATGTTCGAGCTTTACAATAAATACGTCATTGGTCTACCCATAAAATATGAATTATGACTAACAATTTCAACCATTTCTTTTCTTGAATTCACAAAAGCATCCGCCAGCTCCCATGCACCAGGCCCAGTCAACCCCCTGCCTCCCCCTCCCCCCTTACACAAATTTAAATACTTTATGCACTTTCTCGACAAAGCTCCAAACAGAGTAAAATCAATACCGAAGCATCCGGGGGGGGGGGGGGGGGGGGGGCGCGGAGCTGTCCACCCTGAGATCTGAAAATTCTTAGGCAAAAAAAAAAAAAAAAAAATGCTGGAAGTATTTGGAAGAAAGTTCAATTTTACCGGTGACTATCACTCATTGAATAAAAGTTAAGTTTAGAACTTAATATTATAAACTTATATTATAAGAAAAATGCCCAAAGAAATGCCAATTTATAGCATGTATCTAAAAAAATTCACACCGTGGAAAGGGGGATTCCACACCATCTCCCCTTGGGGGCAAGGCCCCTTCGTTTTGCTTCGCTCTGATTAAGCATTTACTGCTTCCCCCCCCCCCCCCCCCCGACTTTGCTCAGGCTACATTTTTTTGGTGGCAAAAATAAATTCCTCTATAGCTCATCATTCCGGCGTTTCTAAAAGCATATGTCACTGGTTAAACTGTCCCGTATGTAGCCCATTGATATAAATGAGCGCCCCAGCACAGTTATACAAACAAACACAAACATCGTACTTGTACATATGTATGTTTGTAGGCACTATATAATAGATAACACAGTTCATCCTAAGACCTTCATCGAACATCCGAACTTGATAATTTAAAAGTTATCCACACTAATCATTGGAGACCCGCATCAGGTTCCAGTAGGCCTATATGTAACGAAGCCTGTCGCGTGCCACTTGCGCGCGCTCCGTTTCACCAACACGGTATTCAACATCACCTGTGCAACACACATTCCCGGCAGGGTTTCGGGTTGCACATTTCCCCTGACCAATGAACGGCCTTTAACAGGTCACGTGATTCACCTACAGCCTCCCAAGCACTGTTTGGGGTTTCCCTCTCGGTCGTTACAAGGCTCTCCGTTTTCGCTTCACCGTTAGGTAAGATTTTGATTATTTTAACCAATACTCCCATGATATGATCGATATATTCCCAATATTCGCATGATGTCGCACGATATTTATAATTCGGAGTGGTAAAATAATGAAAAAGATTGTAATAATTGATGAAACAGGAAACCGAGGACTGAATGACATATAAATGAATATTCATTTCCAGGCATGGCTGTTGCTTTAACCTCCCGTAATATAAACACACATGCTGTTTTAATTACTTCTTTGGTGGTAATAGTCCTTATATCATTTGCGTGAGAAAGCACAAAATAATAAGATTGATTTTAGTAGCTTTAATGGATTAAAATGTCATAGAAACTACAAGTGAGATGTAATGCCCATAATTTAGCACAAGAACGCCGTTAATTGGTTGGGGCTGTTCCAGAAAAAAAAATGTTAAATTGTTCGCGCGTCTGGCACGTGCCGTTTAGACCCGGTTTCAAATAGACGCTCCAAGCTATTTCCAATATGTAGAGACACTTTGTTCTAGATTTGGAAGGTATATATATATTCAATAAAACGGCGGTAAACATACACACAAAAACGTGCGCCATTCCGCAAGTGTGAAGTGAGCGGCTTGAGACAACCGTTTATAAATTTTAAGGAATTAAGAAGTGACTGGGTCCGAGAAAAAAACATAGCATAAAAATTTGTCATTCTGATTTCAGGCCGGACTGGGCTGTTAACACTTGCCACCCTGCTCATGCACAGAATTTAACCTTGACCTTAGAATTCTAAAGGCACTGATGGTGTTTCATCCAGAACCCCCAACTTTATATAAACAATCTTAACAGGTCATCGGTTGTCTCCGTGGTCAGAGAGAAGTAAAAAGTTATATATATATATATACATATATATTGAATATAAAAGGAGATTATGTGCGAGATTGGTTAAAATAATCTTTCACATTCTAATCAATATTAGAGATTTGGTTTTTTTTGATAAAAAAAAACAGTTTACAGCCATCACATATGAGCCAGAAGAGATGATATGAATCTTATTTATACATATACACTGACAAATAGATATTTACCCACTCTGTATGTGTGTGTATATATATATATATATATATATATATATATATATATATACACACATACATATTCTGGCAAAGTCTTGTTTTCTTTTTAAACACATCATTTTTCATTAATTATAACTTTTTTTGTACATGAAAATATAACTACAGATATTGACTTTAATTTTCACAAGCATAAATAATGATCATAAGAAGAACCACAGTTGGGAACAGAAGATAATTATAGCAGTAAGATTAAGGGTCTAACAATATTTATCTGTACACTGTAAGTTCAGAACACTGGGAGCTTCAGCTGAGAGGTGCTAATATACATTCTCTGTCCTATTTAAAGCATAATACCAAATATCTGGACAAGTCAAGTGCATACACACACCCACGTCTGCACAGACTGGCTGATATCTGAGCTGGGGCAAGTTTGCCAGTGAGCACTGAGATGCTGTTCCAGTGCTTGTGTAGTACTGGCCAGACAAGTTATTTATAGCTGTGTATGATAGCAAACATCCAGGAATACAGCTTAGCAGCTAGCAGAGAGCTTAAGCTGAAGCCTAGCTGTTTCCTCAGGTTTCTGCTGCCTATAAAAGGAACATACCCTCTGCCTGGTTACCCACCAGGCTGCTAAGTAACTTGTCACCATGACAACAGGGAAGTAGGGCTGTGCTTATTATCTCCTAAAGGGGTGTCAGCATGGGGCACATGGCAACCAAGCCTGACACTTCATGTGTGAACTTGAGTACCCAGTGTTTGGGATGGTCTCATGGTTTAGCAGGGGTTAATCTTGTCCTACCTGCCACCCCTATTCCTAGAAGTGGGATGTGTTGAGCCTGGTATTAGCTCCAGCCCTTCACCAGTTCTGCTCGGTGGCAAGGCTCTAAGGAACATTCCTCCACGGCTCTTCCAACACCATCTTCTCAGCCGGTTTTTCTGTTTTTGAGGTAAAGTGACATTCATATAGCTCAACTCTTAACAATTTGTAACTTAATAATATTTAAATATGAGTTTTCTGTGAATTAAGCGTGTAATGCATGTGACTTTATTATTAGGGTTACTAAAAGGGCCCACTAATACACAGGTAATGGCAGCCATATTGGCTCACCTGTTTTACCCTTGATGTCCTTGTAGCTCAAATTTTGTAATCCCAGAACTCCAGAAGCTGGTTTAATACATTTAAATAATTCTGTATGTATCTCTGATTTCATTTTTGATGTTACATTTAACTACACATAAATAAATGGCAGCCATATTGGATCACCATTTTTTTCTTTTAAGTTTTACTTATTAACTGTTTATGCCACTATGTAATATAGGTTATAGCAAGTTAAAAACAAATACAAGAGGACATTTAAGTTTCAACATCAAATATTGATATATCCTTATTTTCTACCACTCTTTCCACCTTGTCTTAACTAATATTTAATAGATTTTATAGTTACTTTCCTCCATCTGAAAATGGTCAAAGAGATTTTGTGATAATAAAAGTAGGAGCAAAATTATGCAGAAAGAAATTTATTACTTTCTTAAGTATAAATAAGTATAAATTGAAAATCATTTACTTCCAGTGCACTACACCTAATTCCAGTAAATGATAGGACTGAAGGTCAAGGTAACAGCTTATAGTGGCATAGTGTGAATAAAATGAGTGAAAGCGAATGAATTTTTGTATGGAGAACCACATTAGAGAAAACCTTTAATATATCATAAATAAAATTGCAGATTGCAGTGAATCCTATTGTCTTTGAACCTTTTAAGTCTGAGAAACAATTAATTTAATCCATACTCCTCCCCCCCCCCTTCAGATACCAACATCCACCAAAAATATCACTGCACAGTAATGTAGTCAGTATATTTATCATTATGCAAAGGGCTACATATAATTTATATTCCTTATTATTTATTTACCCTTTTGCAAGTTAGGTAGAACACAAGAACACACACATGCTAATGCTTGTGGTTCTGGCTACATTCTCCAGATACTGCAGGCATGAGATCATATGACCTGTTCTCACCTGACTGGCATTTTGTCTGTGATATTTTGTCTGCAAGTAGTTAGTAAAAATATCCAAGATGGCTGCCCACCACAGGTGTGTACCTGGTGATAACGATCAGTATGCCAGTCAGTAACATTCCACAGACTCATGTACACCTGTGTGCTCTCGTATGTATCTGTCAAGGATGGACCTATATAATACAATATGGGAACTCCTGATGAAAGAAGATAGGTTTTTGAAATGAAATCAGGGTATTTTAAAAAAAAACATGCAGTCCTTTTTGTTACCCCCTTACCTGATTTTCACCATTTTTGAGTCGCCAACATCAATCTATAAAGGTTTGGCACGTGATTTCTGTTTTGAGCAGAAAGTGTTGGAGTTTAATAAACATGAATTGTTCTTAGATTGTAAATTTATGTTCATTCATACACCTTACTGCCTAAAATTATAAACCATTATATATCTTTTTATACTGACAGCACATGGGCCATACTATAAAAAAACTACAAATTCACAATTTGTAATATCATTTTTTTTTCATTTTAATTTTCCTTTGTAAAGGGAATATTTATTTTTTTATGACTGTTTCCATGGTAGTGAGTGCTAGAGGCTGAGTCAGGTAATACTTACCAAGTATTTCAGTCCAAAACATCATACCCCTTTCAGCACAATTGGAAAGCTAAGCCAGTCAAAGAGTTGTACATTGGTGTAGGTTGGAAATGTTAAAACCATCTGTTCACCTGCCTTATGTGTAGGATTTATGTGATTTCTAGCTGATTCTGCATACATTTTTAACTATAGGTACATTTTTATATTGTATCTCTAATGTTACTGTAAGTAGACATGGTACATGTGTCCATATTGAAAATAAGAAAAACAGGGCCATGTAACTGAAGTTTATTGGTGATATGTACTAGTGTGCATAAGTTGAAAGGTCACCAGTGCGCCATTTCCAGTTAAGCTTTAGTTCATTTGAATTGCCACCAGATGTCACCGTTGAATGTATTTTGAAAATGTATTTAGGTGAACCCAATAAACAGGTAAATGTAATAAACATGTGGATATAAATAAAACAAAAAGTTTATGTACCCTGGGATCAGCATTTTCTGGGATATTTTTACAAAAGGGTTAAGGGATTATCTTTAGTTGATAGATGTCAGATATAAGAAAAAATGGCCCCTTTAAGGTTAAAAGTGCAGATTGATGTGTCCCCAGATGCTCTAACATTATTTTTGTTTTGTTGCAGGTCACACCTAATCTAAACCAACATGTCTGATGAGGAGGATATGCGCGCGTGAGTATTTGATATATTTTGTCACACTTGTATCAGCTTGTATTACCTGCTTTTGCTTTCACACATAAAACACTTTTAAAACATTTTGGATTGATCAAACCACATTTTTTTCACTAAGGCATGCATATATCATGAGGGCAGGAGATGTACATTTCAAATCTGAAACAATATAAGAACATGCTGACACAAGCATGTTGCCTCAAAACCAGGTCTAAACCACTTTGGATGCAAATTGAGATCTCACACGGCACTTTAGTGGAACCAGCTAGTAATTCAGTTTACATTGGAAATGGACCGAAACCACCTTCTGAGCTGGATTCAAAACATTTTGGCCAAAATGGATCTTAACATTTTGGACTACCATATGAATGTTCAACTTGCATTCAAAATGGTTTGAAACCTGTTTGCTTTTTCTGTGTAAAATGGGCATTGATCCAGTAAGTGATCACCAGAAAGTATGAATTTTTTTTGGAAAATGCAAAATAGCAGTTTATTGACAATTATTTACATTGAAAATCTGAAAACTTTTTTATTTTTTTTTATTTATTTATTTTTTTTTTTGGGGGGGGGGGGGGGGAGGTAACCACCTCCATTTTTAATGCTGACTTATCTAATTCTTAACCTAAGTATGTACATCTGCAGGGTTTCCATTGGTTTGGGACTACTTGACAGGGCGGTAGCACCCGCTTCCTGTCATTTTTTATTTTGTATCCTGGTGTCACCCAGGCCCTGTGTCTCCCGCACCTGCGGGTCCTGGGTGTGTAATCATCCCCATTGCTGGGTCATAGCACTGGGGAACCCCCCAAATATGCACTTGTATGTGAGTGATACACGGCTGTGGGGCACAGCCTTCCCATTAAGCCTGCAGAGCGCTCACCCTGGGTGGGGGCCGACCGTGAAAAACCTCACCGATCGGCTGAGATTCGAACCCACGATCTCCCGGCTTTGAGTTCTGTGCTCTACCCCTGAGCCGCAGAAGCTGGTGCAAATCTGAAAACTTACTACAAAATAAATACTCAAATATTTATATCCAGTCTTCTAAGATGGACTTTGTTCAAGCATGGGCAAGTGAAATATTTATATTGTGCTGCCCCCTGCCTACAGCTTGAATAACTAAAACATTTGGACCATCACTGTAACAAAACCTTTGTACACAGCCACGCAATTTGACACATATTTTAATATGAATAACTGTAATTTGTTAAGCTGGTAAAATGTCTGAATAAACTGTACTATCAGCCAAATCAGGAAATCCTAGGTGTTAATGTCCCAGGTGAAATACGGATAGCAAAAGGATGAATTTTTTTTAATATATGTTTAATGATATATTTGATAATTATTTAATTTTTTATTTATATATTTATAATATATATTTTTATACATAAATATTATAACATAATACATATTTTACAGTTCTGAGGAGGAAGAGGAGGAGGAAGTAGAGGAAGTGTAAGTATAAAAACAATATTTATTATTTAAAGAGTAAGAATTATTCATAGGTGGCAGCACTGTCTGATTGTCAAGGCTGACCATTTCATTGTTGAATCATAATAACTAATACTTATTGTGCACTTTGAAATAAATATTCATGTATATTAATATAAAATTAGGAAAAATCTTGAGAAGAGAACACATATCAGTTTAAATAATTGTGTTTCAGTAAAGAAATTGAAAGCTGAAAACTTGAAATGGATGAACTAGTCAGATACTTGTCTTATGTCCTGTGATAACCAAGGACCCAAAAGGTTAATCTTTTTATTTTATCATTTACAGAGAGGAGGAAGAGGAGTAAGTAGGCCTTAATTTATGCATGACCTAATGCTGAATGAATATTCATATGTAATGAATATACATATGTATAGCCCCAATGTATATTGATGACCCTTTGAGAATTTTCAATTTGATGTTCAAGTCAGACAAGCATAGTCATTATTGCAATTTTGATCATTTGGCCTGATTAAAATACCCCTAATTGATGCAAATAATAGTGTCACTTAATATGTCTATAATCTCACTTTTTCTTGATAGAAACATTACCTCCAGATAATAAGAGCTTCATACTTAGGTATTTTTTTAATCTGATTACGTGTTGAAAAAAATTAGCCTTTCAAGAGAAAAATATATGCAGTCAAATCAAAGTGAAAACAAATCCTGAAATTTCAGATGTTATTTGTAAAAGGGTTCAGTAAGTATAAATTATAAGCATTAAAAGGAAAAGGATATTTGTTTTCTTCTAGGGGTGTTAAGGGTCATGTTTTCTCCAGGGACACCTTCATCTTTTAATTTTTGGCCTACCCAAGCCAATGTCATTTTAAGTTTTGCTTTGCAAAATATTATTTATTGCACTTATGTATTAATTTATTTGCTTATGATCCATACACAATTTTATTTGCTTTCTCTTTAAACATCCATGCTCACAGTGGTTAACCAGTTTTACTTTATTTGCTTAGCTTTACCCTCCATATATCCTTTATTTCTGATATATAACATGGATTTGAACATTCACATCGCAAGGCTTATTCATTTGCATAATTTATGCTAGGGCTCAACAGGAAGAGAAAGAGGAGGATGAGGAGGGGGAGGAGGAGGAGTAAGTTTAATGTCTCCTCTGATTGGTCAACTGACTCGGTATTCATTGCTGATTGGTTGAGCCTCTCAGGACATTTGCTTGAAAGTCTCTCTATGTACTAGGATATCTCTTTCTCTTAATTAGATCTTTACATGTCTGTGGACTATCTGTGAACTTTCAATGTTTTAATATGCGTATCCATCATGTTAGTATCCTACCTTGGATTTTCCTTTTATTAAATATTCTTTGGGTGTGTGTAAAGATACTAGTATACTCTTGTGTAAGAATAGATAGTTGGTTGTATTCCCTCTGAAACCTTAAAACTCATACTTTATAACTGAACTATGTCTTTGTCTCTATATCCAAACAGACATTATTAATGCAGCAATGCCATTTATAAGAATCTTGAAAAAGGAAAAATGGCTTTTTGCAAGAGGTCAAAATGTAGAAATCTGTACATCACTGGGAAACTGCCAGCATTCATATCAGGAAATATGTTGTTGTTAGAGTTTATGTAGTGAGTATATAAAGTTCACCCTCATGCAGCCTCTGCAGCATTAGTTACCTCTAAATTTTATTTGAGAACAAGTTTACACTTTTTATATTTGGCTTCCTTGACTTAAACAAAGAGTTTATTCTTGAGATCAACATTGCTTCAACTTTATGTTTCAAACATTTATGTATACTTCTGTTTTGCTTGGTTTAAAACCCTACCCATTCCCTGTGTGCAGTTTTTCACATCTATATTAGGACCTTCATGGTTTTATTATCTCATGGGTGTTTCGTGTAATATCATTTTGTATACATGTTAATATATATGTGCTTGTTTATGTTTTATTCATGTTTATAAGTATGTATGGGACAGATTGTTGTCTTAATGTTAAATGTTATATGTGGTTAAGTGTATAGTATGTTGCTTCAACATAAATACTATTTCAAATTATCTTTGTTTAACTGATTATGTTGTTGCTCAGATTCAAACCTTTCTTATCCATATTTCTCCTGTAACTTTCATTCTATCACTATTGTATATATTTATCTTCACATTCCTGTTTCTATGACAACAGTCTCAGATGGAGGTTAATGTGTTTTAAATCTGGAAAAACAGCAGATTGTCTTAGTTAAGTCTTTGAATTTTATATTGTAACAATGAAGGCTTTAAAGATTTTTAATTTGAATATAGGGATATACTCTAAGATTTTCTGCTTGTAGTTATTTGAGACAATTTATTTAAATTGAAAATTTCTGAAATAGAAAATTGGAAAAGGGGTACAATTGCACCAAATTGTAATGGATATTTCACTTACAAGTTTGGAATATGAATTTGGAATATGAATATAAGGGTTTGATAACTGAAAGCTATTCTTGTGAAGTTAAGCACAACAGATGTGCATGGAAATTAATTACATTATTTCACTACTAAAATAAACATAGTTTTATGAGTTCATATATTTAAGTGTTTCATATAAATTATTGAAAGAACTTCATACTATGATTGGCTTTATGGTCATGAGATTATCAAAATCAGGATGTTCACAAATTTTTTTGCAAGAATGATCCCTTTGTGGATAAATTGCCCGATATACACAGGTGAACAGAAATTTGATATAGTAGCCTCATCAGCCATCTGTCTTAAGGAAAGAAATTTCCACTAATTTGATTTCCCCTCAGGCACTTGTCAAATTGTTAAGATTTTGTGTATATCAAAATCACAAGAACTTTTCGGATTGTGCAAAGAAATAATTTGTTTATTGATAAAATCTGTATAAGTTCCTGTTTTGTGAGATGAAAATGGAACCTTCCTGTAACACTGAAAAAAATTAAAACTTGTGAATATAAAGCCAACTATAGTATGCTTAAATGCATTAATATTCCATCTGATCTAGCCTTGTCTCAATACTAATGTGTCCCCATTGTGTCCTCCTCTACTTTCGAACCCAGAGAGGAAGAAGAGGAAGTCAGACCGTGAGTCTGAGTGAAAGGATTATGCGGCTGATTTGTTTCCGCAAAGTCTGACTGCTACCTATCTTTTATGGCTCCTTTGTTTGCTGTGAACAGTTCTGTACAAGGGTTCCTTTCCAGCATATGTGTATGGTTATACCTAGATGGAGGATTTGAATAGCCAAAAAGCATGTCTTGCATCAGCAATACATTGCATGACAAAAGTCTTCCAACTAATTCAGGCTCCAAAATCACCTGAAAATTACTCCTTGGCACTCCTATATTTAATCAATATGGGAAAATGATACACTGACAGGCAGTATTTCTACAACCACTGTTTCTTCTGAAGTCTTCTACAAGCTTGATTTACAAAGTCTCCACACTTCTCTTTTATATGTTCCTTGATGCCTTCTGAAGTAGCCCCAAGCCTTAAGAGTAACCTTCACTGTATAGACAGAAATTTAATTTTATGTCAAAAAGTGTTGACAGTCTCTACAAATTAGTCTTTAGTGAAATGCCCTGTGTTGCAATACACTAAGAAACTTCATGCATATTCATGATATGAATTTATTATCATAATTAATTTTAAAAATCAGGGAGGAGGAAGAAGAGGAAGATGAGTAAGTTGTTATGGTGATCATATCATGCAGATTAGTCATGATTACCACATAGAAGTGTAGATTGAACTGACTGACAGAGTGATTTCTTTTTTTTTTCCTTTTTTTTTTAAATCTTATCTCTCAGGATACATCCACATGACCATATCGGGATCTGGGTTGTCCATCTAGTCTGCATGCCAAAGAACAAATGCTCAGAGTCAAATGAAAATTCAGTTCATCTTTAATTCATACAGACATCTAATCAAATTTACCAGTGGTAAAATTGGGTTCAACAAATTTAAAAAAAAAACTATATTTTTATATGCAAATTCTTGATCACATCCAAACACAATTGTGTATTTTCTTATTTGATGATATTGATTTTAAATTTTCAGACATAATTTAAGACTCTGAGCATTTTCTCAAGAAAAAATCTTTCTTTCAGTTGAAAATTTTTTTCGGTCTATACTCATTCTGTTTGATGAGATTATTTTCATTAATGGCAAAATTGTATTTTTTTATTTCATTCAGTATATAGGTATTTTTGTTTTATTTTAACATTTTGATTAGATTTATAGAGCTGCAAGAGGAACGTTTGTAGACTATAGAAGTCAGCTAGCATGATAAGCACCTAGATAGGTAGAGATTAGATAGGGAATTTGATCTGTTTATTCTGTGGTTAAATGTGATCATAAAACATATTCCATTCAGTAGTTGGAAGGGTTCTGACTTCTACCATATTTATATTTATGACATAGTCAGTATCCCACTTCTGACACAATTTTTTTTATATAACTGGGAATGTGTCCCACTTCTGACACAACATTTTGTATATACCTCAAAAATATACAACTTCTGCCAACAAGATTTATTTATAACTAAGACTTGATCCTTTATTTTAAAGTAATTTGTCACTGAGGATCCAAGACTACTTCATCAGATATATGGTCCTCAGTCTCTGACCTATTAATGGTTACAACATATTACCAATAGTTGCAATATAAATTAAACTCCTCCTAATATTCATTTTTTGATTATTTGAAGAACTGCTCAATTGTGTTTGAGTGAATGGATGTGGCAGTTCTGATAAAACTATTTTATTTCAAAATATCAAAACTATTAATATTTAACAACTATTTTATGTGTTTGAATGAGTGTTAAGTGTCACTGTGTGTTGATTTTCTAATTTTAAATATTACTAATTCCTTGGCATCAGTTGAATTGGTAAGAAAATAAAGTGATATTAATCAGTGATCATGATCAAGAGGTGCAACAGCTTAAACATTAACAAGTCAGCACTAGGCCTAGTCATTGAATTATTGAGCAGTGCTCATATATTTTGCTGACTTTTGTAGAGAAGAAGAAGAGAAACCTGTCATTAAAAGGTAATTATCACATTTTTCATTTATTTATATTTTGCATGTTATTATTGTGGCCAGAGGCAGCATTGTTGTGCAAAAGCCTGAATATCAAATTAAGGCAATAAGGTTACACAAACACCTACTCAAAAGTGGACTGTTCCTGATTATCCCTGACACTGTGGCCATTTTCACTCTTGTGAGTGAAAGAGGGTGACATGAATAATTATGTGATGAAAGTGAACTTCTACCTCCCCATTTGTGGCAAATATTCCCTGCTACTGGCACATGTTTTAAGTGGGCTGTTTAATTTCTGTCTGACTAATTTTGCCCTGTTTTTCACAAACAAGGAATTTGAGCCTCCTAAAGGAGAACTACTGCAACAGCTTCTGGTGATCTTTAAAATTTGTCCAACATAATGTGACAGTCATGTGACACTATTTTGGAACAGTTGTTTTGATGTGACACTATTTTGGAACAGTTGTTTTGATTTAGTAAAACATAGCAGTCCTACTTTCAGTTTCAAGTTTTGGGTGAAGCAAAATTCCCCAATGATCCTTATTGGAGCAGATCTGACAAAGACCGCAAAAAAAAAAAAAAAAAAAAATCAGAAATGATATCCTGTCTCTTAATCCTGCCTGAACAGAAACTCATCCTACAAATTAAATACAGCTACTGCAAATAAAGCACATGCTGCCTCTGACCTCAGGATGTTAACCTGTTTTTTTATATCTGTCTTGTATTTCAGCAAATATTCAAACATTCAAAGTTTTTCCTGTTTCAAATGCAAGCATTCATGTTACATGTGGCAGGCAACTTGTCATTAACTGCTATAAAAGCTTAGTAAATTCCAGAATGTGAATAAATGTGGTCTGATGGGTTCTAATGTTGTCATTTTGAAATGTTTTTAAAATTGGCTTCATTGAGTTATGATTCCATGGTGCATGCTTTTCTCAGTCCGTTATCCAATAGGGCTGTCATGATACATTTCTGCTGAAATAGTGAAATACAGTAAAATACAAAGTCAAATTTTGTATCATTGTCATCAGATGAATTTTTATCAAAATCACTGATCTTCTGATGGAAAGTGATATCCAGCATTTAATACAGTATCAGTTTTTCAGTGCCACATGAAAACTTGTTTGGTGAAATGTAATTATTCAGAAATTAACATATTGAATGGTGTATAATTTACGTTTTAAGGTTATTTTATTTATGTTTTTTTTAAATTCATCTCTTCAAGGTAAATTTAGTTTTATTTATGTAAACAAGAAAGAAAACTGGGTTTGATTCTCAACTTTTGTATATCGTAAAGTGATCAAAGCATTGAGATGTGTACCATATTGTGAGTGATGTGTTGTAACAGCCCTAGGGTACATGTTACAAGTGACACAGGTTTAGGAGTAGACGGTATATGTTTTTTCAAAATTCTGCATGAATTTGTTGATTAAAAATGTATAAAATATGTCTGGAACTAAATAAGTTACATAATCTAACCATGCCTTTTTATTGTCTGTGTGTTTCAGGTCTCTCCATTAAACAGAATCAAAACTTAGGTCAGAGAATATGGAAGTATAAGGGTTTGAGAAGTGAAATAATCAAGCAAATTAATCAGAGTAACTTATCTAGATGAGCTTGCTATGAATTCTAATTCCTGCCATCTATTGTTCTTTGATTCTCTGCTAGTATGTACTTACGTTGCTTAAGTACACTATTACCATAGAGATCCTAAAAATAAAAACCAACAAGTTGTCAACAAATCTTTCAAACCATGCATGCTAAAAAATTCTTACTCTAAACTTTAATGGCTTGGGTCTCCTTCAGTTTCTACGGGGAGGACTCTCCTCTACTAGTTAGTAGCATGTGATTCTTACCTGACTATAAATCTATTTTCTTCTTGAAATTTCTATTTCCTCCTGGCTTCCATGTTTTGTATCTGTAATTTTCTGAGGTGAGTCTGGGTGTGTGTGAAGCATGCAGCCTAACTTTGCAGTGATTACTATTACATGTTATGGAAAAGATCTGACCGTAGTTTGCTTTTTATTTATTTATTTTTTTAATTTCCTAGCTGTGAATACTCAATTTCTGTGATTATTGGATATACCCACATGTTCCTGTCAAAGATTTCAACCCCCAAAATGAAAGTTCCATGACCTTTGTTTATTTCCATAATTTTTAGTTACCATATTTACCCAAAATGAATTTTCATTTGACTTTGTAATTTTCAGAGTAACATATTCACCTACCAGGTATTTTGACAGGAAATTAAAATTTTTATTTAAACCATATTATGACTCTTATGTTCTTTAAAGTAAAATCACCAAAAGAAATTTTAATTCCAGCAGATATATTTCAGTGTTCTAATCATCTGAGATCTGATTTCATAACTGAAAATAGTCTGTGGCTGCTTTCAAATAGTTTGTCTATGATACATTATTTTCCATGGAATTGTATGGACCTTCTTGGAAATCTTCAAGATATTATATTAGTTGGAAACTTGAAAAGTATTGATGGTCCCCAATAAATGTTACTATGTGAATTACCATATTTGAGTAGCACTAGTTGCAGTTCATGCTGTCGCACTCTGAATCTATCAATCTTTACTTTGATACATTCAGTTACAAGTATGTAGAAACAATAGTTTGCTCAAGGCAGGTTTGCTACTAACAGGAGACTGCATACAGAGATATTCGCTGATAAGATGCATAGATTGCTGTGTGTGGAAGTAATTGCTAACAAATATGAAATAAATGCTGCAGCTTTCTGAAGTTGTGACTGCCATGAAAATTTACTAAAGGTCACATGATTTTCCCAGGTTGTGATTATATACAAATACGGCTGTAAAATGTTGTCTGCATTCTTCACTGATCATGTGATATGTAAATGAGCTGATCATGTTACTTGTAATTGAGCCAACTCATTGTTCAACAGACTTGCTGTTTTGAATCATTAATTTCTTGATTGTAAAAACAACCACGATTCATCACTGAAGCATTATATGATATATACAAAAGAAGACAAATATAGTCATATGCTAAAAATATTTTAAGTGTACATACAGCATACACAAGACTAAAGTGACGAAGATAAATATGAATGCCAAGTCACCAGGAAGGAATTTTAATATACTGACATCATGACCTGTATTGTGCAAATGGTGAATAATCAATACATGTTCCAGGCCAGTCATACAGGAGAAACGTGGCCCGACAGAAGCGGAGATAGCCATGCAGGTAAAACATCTGCGTAATATTTTAGTTAAATTTGACATTTAAATGACTTAAAGCATTATTTTAATATTTAAATGGCTTAATATTAAATAAATAAGAATATTTTCTGCAGTATTTGCTTATATTGTATATATGCTGTAGTATTTGCTTATAATACTGTAGTATTACATTTTGAACTTTGCAACAGCTTTTTTTGGCACAGTCTTTAGTATGTACAGTGGATTCTGTCATGAATGTTCACCCAGACAAAGGACTGACCATATTGGTGTTTAATACATGGGTGGTCATTTAAGTTGGGTGGTCATCAAGACAGATTTTACTCTATGTGTGTGCAATTGCCAGATGTTGCTCTGCATAACATAATTATTAAAATATGGTTTACAAAAGAACTAAACATTTTTAAAATGTCAAAGGAAGTTCAAAGCATATTTTTTATCATTAACACTTTTTAACATGTACAGACTGTGTTATTTTTATGTAAATGTGTTTGTCAATTATTGCTTTTTATTATTTCTTTTGTAGTCATCCATTTTGTTCTATGGCAGTGTGTTGTTGATATGTTCCAGTATTTTTTTTTTGGTGTGCAATTCCTTATGAATTACTATTATAGGAAAGATAGCTCTTATTATCCATGAACAATAGAGTAATTATATGTTTAATCATTGCTAGTACATGTTATTAAATTAAAAGATAAATTGAACATTATCTCAAAATTAGCAGTGCCAAAGAAGATACTGGAATGTCTGATAATGAATTCTGATTTTAATTTAAAATTATATATTTTATTGAAGCAACTTTCTTGGAAACTCTCAGGATTTTTCTTAAATTGCAAAGTAAATTAAAAATATGATTCTGCAGAATAATATTTAAAAAAGAAACTGAAGAGAAATTGCCACAGCAATTTTAGCTGCAGATGTATCTGGCAATCTGTGCTTCTGTTACCAGAGTAAATGCTACTTCATTCAAAGAAGTATCGCAAGATGCCTCCCTTTGGGAGTTTCCAAGAATAATTTGCTTCACAGGCACAGCACTGCAGAATGAGAATGGTCCACTTGCTTGTATATTACACTTTCTCTGACCAAGATCCTGCAACTGATAACTGCACCTGTATTATTTGTGTGCAATCAGTAACAATTATATCTTTTGCATCTATTTCAGTCACGAACCTATAGTGTTATTACCTCCGTGAAAGAGTCAATGTTTTTGTCAATGTCTGTTTTGTTTTTTGTCACTGCAATTCCTTTCTTATCACCACCTGTATAAGGGATTTAACATAGTTGGGGTTTGGCCCAAGTGTTTCATAAATAAAAAATATGCTTCCTCATAAACCAAAAATATGTCAAAACAACAGTGCAGATCTAAAACAGTAGATTCAGTGAAATGGTATTTATATTATATAATTTAATACAAGAATAATCTGGGTTTTAATTTAATTGTTCCTTAAGAAATGTTTTAACATAATGAGAAGCTGTAATTTATTTTGCTAATTTGTTAGTATAATTGTATAGTACAATATGCCATAAATTAGTGTTATTAATCAAATCAAACTATACAGGATAATTGTAATATATTGTCCTTTGTTTTGTTTAAAATAAAGTTATACTAAGGCTTTATACAGCACATTGCTTTTTCACTGTTTTTTTTACTTCAGAATTGTACATATGTTTCCATAGTTTTTATGTATATATATTTTTAGCTTTGTATCTTTCTTAATTAACAATTAACAGTATGAATTTATGGGTAAAATATAGATTACAAACTCATATCTGTATACTTTTGAGTATCATGATAATAATTTTATAAAAAAAAAAGTATCATATATTTCATTCATTAAAATATTTCCAATGTATATTCTTACAGAAGAATAATTAACAGATTTCACATAATAATTTCTCATGATTTGTTGCTCTTTATTTATCTTGAACATAAATGCCAGTTCTAAAAATGGCTGCAGTAGAATTTTTTTTTCACATTTTACTTAAAGAAGGTATGAGCTTCTGTTAAATATTATTAAAAGTTATATAATATGATTTAAGAGCAAAGTAAATGCATAAGTTAACTATACGTGCAGAAAAGGAGGGAAGAACAACGAGCAAAAGCGGCGCATCTGGACGAGCATACACAAGAACTGCTCAGGCAAAATGAAGTATTCCGTGAAAAGCAAGCGGAGGAGATTAAGTTGATGCGTGAAAAATGTGTAAGTGAGACTGTCTGTCTGACCCATGCGTGTATATGCTTATGTAGCCATAGAAACCATGTTGTGTTGTATTGTAGCTGCATTTGTAAATTGCTTTTATAGCTTGCCCTGCCAAGAACTGGAGTCAGAGTAGCAGTTGTGTATTTTTTTTTTCAAAATTAAAATTAGTTTTATTTCTTTGAAACAAAATCAGATATCAGTGTCTCAAAAATATTTAAATCACTTTGGAATGAGAATCTATTATGAGAAAGATATGAAATAGTTTAGAAAGAAATGAAAAAGATATGGCAGTATGAATTATAAAATTACACGTCCTTTATCAGTTAAAAAACAAAAATTACCAGTAACTGGTCTTTTATTGGAACAAAGGAGGCCAGAAAGTTCTTGGAAGGGCAGTATTCTTTTATTCTTTGCATTGCAGGAGGAGAAGACGATAAAGAAATTTGTTGAACCAATTTGTTATGCTGCAGTGGTCCTTACACTTCCATAATTTGGTGACAAAATTTTGTTGATGAATTTAGTTTCATTCATCATGCTTGGAATATATCATGTTTTGAGTATTTTAAAATCTTAAAACCCTCCAAAGTTGAATTACAAGGCCTGCATGCAGCCGATTGGTTTGACATTTTTCTTTGATTGCCATGGCAACTAGATGCCCCGCCACACCTGCTGACATTAGGTACAAGAGTGTTAACAGTTTTGCTTGATTTGCTCAATTTGCAAAATTGGTGTATTAGAAACGCAGGGAACAAATGAAGGCGCAACAATCAGGGTTGGACGAACATACAAAAGAAATGTTGGACGCAAACCAGGCAGAGCGTGATGAGATGGATTCAGAAATCAGGCAGATGCGTGAAAAATCCGTAAGAAAGTCATTAAGGTGTATTCAGTCACATCTGTCATGTCTCTTCTCATCATTCAGGGCAGATTTGTATGGCACTTCATCTTTATTTGTGAATTATTTGAAATTTATTCCAACTTGCATAATGAGTGAGTGAAACCTCCTGTTTAGTATGGATAGTTTACTTAACTGAACAATTTTTAATATTTGTATTATAAATAAGATACTGTTTTGCCACATATCTGTTTCGATATGCAAAGTTTTGAAATTTCAGAAATATTATGCAGGGATTGGATTTATAGAAAAACTTTGGAACCATCAAATAATATCCAATTACCTTTGTTGTTTGGCAGCCAATCTGTGTTAAATGTGCAATGTTTCAAAATTAAAATTTGGTTAATGTTACTTGAGAAGAAACAATTGAATTGGAAATTTGAGCATTTGTTGGTATTCTGATTGATTCCAATCACTCAGTTTTGAACTCTAAACTAAATACTGTAAAGTTTGTAATTAAAGCCTCATTTCAAGTGACCATGTTATACATCTGTGCCCTTTCCATTCTATGCATGTTTTTAATGTATATATGCATGAAGTGTGATTTTTGTGTGGTTACATCTTAGGTGAAAGTGTTTTCATTAGCAGATAACAGTGAGGTTGAACAGATGATTTTATAAATTGGGAATTGGAAATAATTATTTTTCCTTTAACTATTTTACAATACCAGGATATTGCTGAACATGTGCAGTATTTACAATGTGATGTTAAATTTTCTATTAATAAGATAATAGATTGATCTCTTTATGCAAGAAAATTTGACCTCTAGAAAACAACCTTTTCATATACTGGTACCATAAGGAGTTTTCTATAAGACAATTTTGTCAGATTTAGCTTCTTGGAAAAACTTAGCTGGCTTTTTCCTTACATTTGGCAAAAACGGCCTTAGCAATTTGCAGTTGAGTCCATTTCCTTGATTGTGAGACTCATTTGTCGGTGTAGATTTTGAACTGTGGTAAACCAACTCAGTAAAACATTGAAAAAATTACTGTACTTACCACCTAATTATCTGTTAGATTGAAAATGTTCTTGTGAGGCTGGGTTTGTGGTAAACTTTCTTTATATCCTTGCATATGGTTGACCTGATGGTTAAGTTGACCTCAAGGTGTGGTTGCCCTCATGGTGTGGTCAACCTTGTGTTGTGATTGACTTCAACATGTGGATGACTTCAATGGTGGGGTTGACCTCATGGTGTCATGGGGTTAACCTCATGGTGTGGTCAACCTCATGGGTGGTTGACATCATTGTGTGGTTAACTTCATGGTGTGTTGACCTCATATTATTGACATGCTTTATCTGATAAAGGTTTTTAAACCCAAGGAGGCTTTGTTTAATTAACCCACCCATTATTGCATGATAGTTGTTATTTTGTAAGGTGACCATGTGGTTAAACCTGTAATTAAATAAATTCTCTGAATGTCCCTGTGGTTTAATTAGCCTGAGTGGGAACTTGCTTTGTGAGTTGGTGGTTGGGATGACTTGTTGTGAAGCCTGGTCTGTGTGAGCCCATTGTAAACAATTATCTTGTTTAATGGTGGTGGGCCTAAACTACTGTTACAGATGATACTTTGGGAGAGCTGTTTTTAAACATTTTTGGCTTTAAATGCCTTTCTCTGTCCAAATGGTTTGAAAAACTCAACTCTGAGAAGCTCATCATTTCATTTTTAACTCAAGAAATATCTCCCATTCTTAAATCCGTGTTAATAAGTTAGGCTTACTTGATTTGGTAATTGGTGAATATTTTTTTCACATAATTGATCTTTTCCCCTTGAAACTTTAATATACTTAGTATTCTCAGGTGTGTTGTCCAGGAGATTTCTCAAGTAATCTTAGTCTACCATAAAATTCATGGAGACATGAAAGAAATTAAAAATTGAAAGTAGGCTGCTCTTATGGCTGAATTTAACAGATTTTTCTTTAATGTATATGATATTTTTAGCCACTATCAGAAAATTTGTTTAAGAATGCTTGTCATGAAATATACAGGAACGTCGCCGCCGTGAGCGCGAGCAGGAAGAAAAGCGCCGGGCCAAGCAGCTGGCAGAAGAGGACACCCGTCGTCGCCAGGAAGAGGTAAATTTAAGGTCATTTTGCAAAGAGGGCTCAACTTTATTTAATTGTGTGAACCAGGTGACTTTATTATGAAATTACTGAATTGTTTTAAAACTTTTTTTCCCAAACCATAGCAAAATCTTCAAAGAAGTTATAATTTTCAAATGCTTGATTATAATCATTGAGACCTTTGATTTTTACAATCATCCATCCAAATTTATTGATTTTCATATAGCTATGTTTGGGCATTCATTCCTCCACCAAATACCTCAAAATATTAGGCCATTACAACCAAGATGGGGGGGGGGGGTATAAATTTTTGGGCAGTTAGATCAAGGTGTCAATTGCGGTGTGAACTTATTATTATTTTTATTTTTAAGGTACTTAGTAACTTTCCAGGATGTGTATTATGCACCTCATTCCTGGGTTCATTATTTTGCTGAATAAAAAAGTTTCCTGTACTGATCCAGAATCCCAAATAAATCAGGGTACTGTTTATGGTTTCTTTTGCACCACTGACCACCCTCAGTGCAAGTTTATTTCAACTGTGTATAGGTATAAAGAAGTGGTACGTTGCAGAATTAATATTTGGCAGATACTGATATATTCCAAGGAGAGAACATTGTATTTCATGACTACCTTAAATCGACACCTTTAAAGATCAGTTCTTTTGGGAAATTCACAGGAGGACAGGCGTCGCAAGAAGGAAGAGGAGGAGGAATCCCGCCGCAGAGATCGCGCTCAGCTCATCGCTGAGGCTGAGAAGTGGAAGAACCCACCCAAGCCCAACTTTGTCATCATGAAGAAGGCATCTGCCAGCAGCGAGGTAAAACAGCCATGACCCTTAACCTTTGACCTGTAGTTTTTGCAGCTGTTCTTGTTCTTGTTGTGGACATGTTATCTGGATACATTTTCATGTACAGTGTGTTCTAACTTCAATTTTCACCCCGCCCTGTTTCAATTTCCAACCTTTGAACAGGTGTGTGATTTTTTCTTGGTGTATCCCTTAACTTTTTTTTAAATGTATTGATGAAATAAGCTTATTGTTGTAAAAAGCTTCCTTATCAGTACTAGTGGCTTTACATATTAACCGTAACTCCAAAGTTCATTGTCTGTGTATTGATCTTATGCTCTCTGCTCATCCTTACTTCTTTTTAAAGTCAAAGGATAACTAATTTTTTTTAATTCTTCATGATCGGTGAAGATAAATTTTAACATGTAAAAATTCAATTCACTGTATACTCAGAGGCCACATTTAATTCAGGTTTTTAGAAAATTATAAATTTAGTCTAAGAAAAAATCTTAGGAATATGGTCAGCTGACTTAGAATAAACTCAATCTTCTGCACTTATCCCTGATTACTCCATTTTCTCAATTGGTAATATTACAATTGGAGGTTGGCTGAGGTAAATTAATTCCAGAATTCCCAAGAGCCATGAGCTCTAGATATTATTTACTGAAAGTCAGATAATTCTTGTGCATGATACTGTTCAAGAATTCCCCAATGCCTTGAGCACATAATGTTATGGCTGAAAGTTGCATCAGTCTTGTTCCAAAATTTACATATTTCCTGATTATTATGACTGAAGGTTGTTGAATCAGCCTTGTGTTCTCCATAATTCCTGAGTTGCTTGAGCCTCAAGTATTAAGACTTGTGGTTGAATCAGCCTTGAGTATTCCAGAACTCTCAAAAACTTTTAGCATTGTTGGTTGTATGCTTGGAGGTTGTGTATCCCAGAATCCTCCAGAGGCAATTGCATTAAAGCTTTTCTGACTTGAGGTTTAATTAGTCTTGTGTATCGCAGAATTCTCCTCCGCTAAAAACACTGACTATTAATTATGACTGGAGGTTGATTGTGTCTTATACATCCAAGAATGTTTTTTGCAGTCATTTTTATCCTTGGTTGATAAGTTTCAAGTAAATATTGTCAAATTCACTGGAATAATCCTCTCTGTTACTCTGTATATATTTATTTGCAAAGAAAATACCTAGACTTAACCAAGATTTAAGATTACATGTATAATGCCATTTGTAAAAAAACTGTATAGTCAATGATGTAATTTTTAAGTATCCCCCACATTATGGATGCTTTTTTTAAAGATTATTTTCCATGTTACTCCTTTTTTCATTTTGTTTTTTCCAAGAAAACTTCACTTAACTTATGAGGAATTCTGATTTAGAAAGAAAATAATCACTCTTAAACAGTAAATTTCAGTCTACAATATTTCTTCCTCATAAGTTTAATGGGAAAGCAATATATCTGTAGACTTAGAGATGTCTGTGTTATGTGTTATAAATGTTTTATTAATTCTTTCTTTTATATACTCAGATGAGAATGTCAATACACTTCTTTGTACCAAGGGGAGGGCAAAAAATTGGGAAAAAATGTATCTCAGAATATATCCTCTGATTGGGTAAGTCCAGAAAACAAAACATATGGCACGGGCAAGTAAATTTGTTCAATACCTTTAATTTGCAACTTGCCCAGAAAATAAAAAAATCTGCTCCAGTTTTTGGAATGGTTGATATGATCAACACAAAATTTAAACCATTCTCCATAGCTTTAAGAATTCTTTTAAGGGACTTTGTGTCATAGCATAAAATAGCCATATTACCAAGGCCCTAGGCTTTATACCCAAAGGAAAATTTTGATCCACAAAAAATGTAACAGCAAATCGTATATAGAATCGTGACGTATATAGAACAATATAATTTTTTTGTTTGGCCTAAAGCATCTTGTTATTGACCAGAGCATTAGGGATATAATGTAACAGAAATCATATCCCTAATGCTCTGAAAAATTCTAACTGACAATCAGAATTCCTCATAATGTATTAAGCTGAAGTGATTTTGTTTGAAATTTCTTCCTGTTCCCCATAGCAACCTCTGTCCCACAAAGTTTGTGATCATGATTATTTTTTTACTGGTTTCCAGTTTTTTGTTTATTTTGTGAATGATTATAGCTGAAGGGCAATGACTTGGTATCCAGTAATGTGCGTGCCTTAGTGTTTCAGACATGTTTGTTCTTATTTTACAGCTCGGTGACGAGGTAATAATCACGATGAATGAGGAGAGCATTATAGGGCTCACGTTTAGTGTATGGTGCAGGGACTTGCTGTGGTCTGTCTCATGGGGGAGGGCTCTAGTAAAGGACTCTATATCTGTTGGTGACATACATTACATCAAATTTATTTATTTTATAAATAAAGAGATTGCAAAAATATAACTCTTTAATTCAAATGTAGTAAAAAAAATCATTTCTTTTTTTTTTTAATCATTATTTTCACCTTTAATGTTGTTTTTGAAATTTGAATTTTCTTTTTTTTTCCAATATTAGTCAAGTACCTGCCTCATCAAAATTATGCATATAAAGTATTTTTCAAGATACCGTACAGAAAAGACTTTTCATAAGTTCATTTCATGTAAAAGTCAGAATTATCAACATTGTTAAAATTATTGAAGCCAAGTTAGTCTTTCAGTTTAAAATCATGAAATTCATATCATGAAATTCATCAAAAGCACATTAAGTCAAATATTTTCAGAAACTTGTTTTTATTATTTTGATCTCTCTGTCAAAGATATTTGAAGTGTGACAGATGTGAGCAACAGATAATGAATCCTTGGAGGCGCTATGCTGCATGTTATGTTGTCTATTCTCGTCTATACAGCTCTGTATGCTCATACATCTGGTGTCACAGATGTCAATCATATATATCACCTTCTGTCTCCTATCAATAACACTCTCTTCATTTTTATTTATGGTAAAACCTCTTTTGCACATCAGCGCCATCTTGTGTTCAGTTTGTAAAACATATCCTGAGAGATGTTCATATTGTATTATACTTTTGTATATCCTCATTAAATAAGATTAATTACAGCAGTGGTTTGCAGTTATTATACTTTGATGAACTGAAGAGTGATTCATACGCTATTGTTTAATGAATGAGAGAAAACTTTTAATATGGTTTTTACTTTGAGCACAAGGTGGCACTGAGAAGCAATGGGTAGTACAGAAAATAACATTAATGATATTTCAGAGAACTTCTTTTTGGATGCACAAGTTTTATCAACAATTTGATATATAAATAAGTGTACGTATAAATTTTAGTAGAAAGTGTACTTTGATCAAAACCTAAAGAAACCAATATTATCACATTTATAAATTCTCAAATATAATGAAGAAACAAATTTTTAAATTTCATAATGATTAATTGACATCTTGGAATTTCGTAATGATTAAATGGGAGATTGTCCAAAATACTGAAATGGTCATAAAGAAAATACCTAATTGTATCTACAGAATCCACATATTGAACGACTAAATCAAGAAAATATATTTATCCATTGAAAAAAAAAATTCCCATTATATTCTTTTTTATTTTATTGATTTATAAAAAAATATTTTGTTCAAATTCAGAGGCTTTGAATCATTTGTGAAGGGTTGTGAATATGAATTATGATGAATTTTTATTTTTTAATCAGTTTTATGTTCCTACTGAAATAATTTCCTGTTGCACTTGTATGTGTTTTTCCAAATCCAACCTCCCGAGAAAAAATATCCCAAATAATGTCTAATTAATGATTCTTGCTAATATAGACTAATCTACACACCTGTGACACCCATGTGTGACTGGCTTTCCTGAGCTGCTTTGTAGATAGGTTCTGAATTCTCTGACCTCTGACCTCTGTGACGCCTTATAACCCCTGTTCCCAGACTGTTATCTTTATTTTTACTCTCAAACATCTCTTGGTCACATTTTCTGATTTTACAAAAACTTTTTCTCTAACTTCTCCCCTCCCTTTGTGTGCATGGAAATGGATATAAAATATATAGGCATAAAATCAGTTTGGGGTTTAAAATTGGACAAATTTTTTTGTCTTTTTCCGGATCACAACTGCACTGAACGTGACAATGAAAACAGATACTGCATGGAGGATCATGTTTTGTACATAATGTTGTATCAAATTGAAGATATAAGATGGAATTGCATGATTTTAGAAAAATTCAAATTTATAATGGAGCAGAAGGAAAAATTTTTCACCTGCTGATCCCTTTGTACCATGATCAGTTTTACAAAATGATCCCTTTGTATCAGGATCAGGGTGATATTGTCATATATACAGTATGTCTCACACATTATCCTGATATAACCAGGAAAAATAAATATTTCACATAAAGCATGGAACATTCAGTCAGTAATAATTTTAATTAGTTTGCTTGTTGAAGAATGCATCGATTTTGTGAATCGGCAGCAGGGGACATTTTTTACCATCTTGTTCTTAACATTCCTAACCTGGCCAAGTGACCAACTCAGGGGCAGATCCTAGATTTGGGGGGGGGGGGGGAGAGGTTTACCATTCAAACCAAGGGACCAATTCCCAATAAAAATTTCCATAACTTATAACTTACGGGGGAGGGGTGGGGGAGCCTGAAAAATATTGCAGAAAAATCTCCTGACAGAAAAGGTGGTTAAACCTCCCGACCACCAACCCCCCCCCCCCCCCATCCGGATCTGCCCCTGTAACTACTTAACTGTGACATTACTGTGGAGTGGGTATTGATTATAATTACTGAGTGTGCTGCAAATTAACTGGAAGCAAAGCTTCACTAATAATAAATCAACATTGCAGATATTTGTATGACCTCACCTGTGTATATGATCTCATCTGTGTATGTATAACATAAATTAAATTGTTGAATTAATATGTGTATTGTTAACAGCATATATTCTACATTATTTAATATGTATTGAAAAGGCCAAAGAAATAAAAAGGTATGGTTCTCAGGCACTTTTTATATAAATCACTGCGGGCGGGCCGTATTTTTTTTTACCTTTTTTGTATGATTTGAAAAAAATGTCATATGATCTGGGAATAGCATGAAAATAACAGGGTTTTTATTATAAAGAGGTAAAAACACTACATAACAAAGGGAATCGTATCAAATTTGTATTATTTCATCTTCTTGAAAGATGAAACTCAAAATAAAAATGTTTGATGTGGGGGTTAAAATTGACACGGGGGATGCCTGAGAACCATACCTTTTATTTTTTTTTGCCTAAAGTCTGCATAATATTAAATTCAGTGATATGTTATATTTGAAATGTAAATACCATAAAACTGATTTGCACTTTAACCTCTTTTCATTTTTAATTTTGCATTATCATACAGGTTTTTATTATTTTTTTAACAACATTAATTAGTTTTCTGTGGATTAATGTTAAGCATGACTTGCTTAAATTAAAAAAGTTAATTGGATCCCATTTAATTGCAAGTAATCAATCAACATTTTGGACTTACATAGGAAAGCAACTTAGGTTTATGATAATTAAGGGGACATGGTCTTTGGGATGGTGTAATATATTGATATCAGGAGTAGACAGACAGTCTTAGCACTGGGGTAGCCCATGTATCTCACATGGTGAAGTAATGTTTTGAAAATTTAGGCCATAAAGGCACAATCAGGGGTAGTTTTTTTTTTAAATTAAGGTTGTATATATCAATTTCCCACAATTTTTGGGTAAACAAGGAGCTCACTACTGCCATCATAAATCCAACCCTGGATATATAGATAAGTAAACCAATGGCATTAACAGTGGTTCAGACAAAAATCAATATGATCATCAATGGCTCAAGCAAGAAGCAGTATATAAATGTTATACATTTTTTCATAGTATAGCATATGGAACAAGAATTTTTATTA
The DNA here is from genome assembly GCA_026874595.1 of Sipunculus nudus. Lineage (NCBI taxonomy): Eukaryota > Metazoa > Annelida > Sipuncula > Golfingiida > Sipunculidae > Sipunculus > Sipunculus nudus. The sequence goes on from CM049319.1 coordinate 15,756,490, forward strand.
TTCTTGATCTGTGCAACATGAAAGGTATTATGACCAAACCGTTGAGGTGATTGCCAAACTGAGACCCACATGTGTGGTTGACACCAGGCCTAGATGACACAAGGATATAAAATCACATTATTGTAAGTGTGTGCTACCACCCTGTCACACAGTCCCAAACAAAATGGAACTCTGTACAATGTGTAAAACTCAGGCTAAGGTAGCATTAAAAAGGAGGCAGTTACCTCCACCCAAAAAAATTAGAAAAAAAACTTGCAGGTCATATGTTAATATGATGTTTCAGTACTGTTTCACTAATCAGCACTCACATTTTTCTGGTTCATATTAAGCATCAAACAGATTTTTACACTTCTGTACTGGAAAAAAAGTTGCAAGATTGTTCTGTTGAATATGTCCTATGTAGTACATGTATCAAAATGAGTTCACTTATTCAATACAGATATCTGTATTATAAAGAATTTAATTTTTTGAAGTAATAACCATTCAATATGCAGCTGACTGTCTGGATAAATGCAGTAATAATGCTTTACAAATCAAACTAAATGTTTCTATATGAAAACTACTTTTGAAAATTAAAAAAAAAACTAGGAAATTTTAGAAAAAACTTAAAACATAAAACGATTTGATTTATTTACTTCATATTGCTGACTGTCGGGTATAACACCGTAAAAATGTTTTTACAAATCAAACTTTTTGTTTCTATTTGAAAACTGTGTTGGAAAATTAAAAAACAACAGATAACTATTTATTTTTCTCTTTTTTGTAGCTGACTGGTGGCTCCACTGCTGGCAAAGAGACAGTGACCAAGTCTAAGGAGCAGTTGGAGGCTGAGAAACAGGCTATCCTGGCCCAGCGCCTGCCGTCCCTCAGCATCGAAGGCTTCAGTCTCGATCAGTTGACGGAGAAGGCAAAGGAACTCCACAACCAGTTGGCCCGCCTGGAGAGCGAGAAATATGACTTGGAAACGCGCTTCAAGAAGGGACAGCGTGACGTATGTATTTTGATAACTTCTGATATCTTGATCTTTCGGGATCAGTACATTTGTTATAAAACACATGGGGGGGGGGGGGGGATTAGTTAATGAATTTGGACTAATAACCAATAAGGATTGTAGTATTGTAGTATTTTATGGTACTGCTAGAATTATTAACTGGTGACTCAACAGAGTAACGAAATCATGTCCTTCTGTATTTAAAGACATTTTAGCAGTTGTTGAGCAGTTATCTTCAGTAAGGCCTTATTATCAGCAATTGACTTTTCTGATTACTTATACAAACCCATTTATGAATTTCTATTAATGCATTTAATTCATTATATACAGATGGTTGAACTGGCTGAGAAGGCTAGACAGATGAGCAAGGGAGGGTAAGTGTTCTCTCACATATTATTTGTTTTTTTTACAATTCATGCAAAACTAATTTAATATTTTAATGATATATAGTAGATTTTCCAATAAACTATAGAAATGATGAGAAAAATTATCATAAACTTGACATGATTTTTAAAAAATATCATACTTCAAGACTCATTAGTTACAGAAAAAAATAATTATATATATATATATATATATATATATATATATATATTTGAGAATATTAATGTGTGATTAAGAGTACATTGAGATTTGTTTTGTATCTTATTAGTGATATCCCATCAAAGGTTCATATTTACACGTCTGTCAGTATCAGAAGCCGGTGAGTTAATAAAACATTACTGGTGGTGGTTTGTTGTATTACCATATGACATTGAAAGGTGTTTTAATTAATTTCAGACATAACCAGAGTTCATATCCCTTTAAAATTCCCATAAATAACATAACATTTGGGCCCACCAAAAAGTCGTGCAGTTTTAGAAAATTGTTTATAAAAACAGAATGGAAAAAATAGTCAGGAAACATGTTTTCCTGAAAGATTGGAAGCTTTTTCTTCATTTTTCTCATTTAATTGTAAAATCAGATAAAAGCATCCATTCTGAGGACTATTAGCATGGCTGTATGACTGCTACTATGAATTACAATACTAAATATCAATTTGATTCATTACAAATAAATGATCATGGGTGAAAATTGATGGTAAGGGTCAATAAAACTTGACCTGTGTGACCTTGACCTTAAAAACTACAGGGGACCTCCTAGCTATGGATATGAGCAGGGCCTGCATGCTTTCCTGTAATGGAAAGTTGTTCATACTAGAAAGGTCACCAATATCCACATTGGACTGCCTAAAATGTCTGTATTAATCAGGTGGCTATAACAGAAAGGTACCTGTGAACATCGGTTCTTCTGTATAACATCTTCAAATAGTGAATTAATATCAAACCAAAGAAAACTATTTCTGATATATTCTGAAATAAAGTTTTATGCTAAAGATCTAACTCCAAAAGGTGATGGTATAATTACAGAATAGATGTGGTTTGTAGGCCTAATCAGGGAATGTGGGTTTCCTAATGTTACATTTAACAATTTGGTGGTGGTTATGTTGTGTTAATGTTGCATTTTCTCTCCTCTAGCAAAGGCAAGGGCATAAAAATAGAGGAGGGCGAGTGAGTATACTTGCATGTTATTTTAGGCATGGCGTGAACTTCAAAACTGTTTCAGTCATGGACATTACTTGTCAATATTAATGACTGTTTATAGATTACATGCAGAAAGTAAGGTGTAAGTCATCCTTGCTGGTGAAATGTGTTTGGCAATGCATGGCTATTTTTTTTAAATAAAATTTCAACACCAGTGAATATGTGTTTTTTTTTTTTTTGGCTTTTTGCAGGCACTGTCAGAACTAAAGTACCCTACTTGTAAAGACAAATGCCTTCTTTGTTGTAATTTTCAGTAGAAATTGAACACTTTTTTTATGCTATGACATACAGATAGGGAAATTTTGAAATCTGAATGTAAAAGTTTTTTCTTGTAAATTTACTTGAATTGTTTAAATAATGATTATACAGTACTTGCAAGAATAGGACTTACCTGATTTTTACTTTTTTTATTATGGGGATTTCTTGAGGTACGTATATGTACGTTCCCTCCGGGTAGTGTTTTGACCCTCTTTCCTTGTATGCATGGAGTATTTAAGAGAAAAACTGATTTTTACCTTATGCATTTGTAGTTTTCCAGAAAACTCGCCAAGTATCATTTTACAGACTGAAAAGAAGAATGTTCAACCCTGCTTATTTATGGTTTTTTTTTATATGCAGCAGAGTGATCCTTTAAAAATTGTTTTTTTTATATATATTTGGGGCTAGATAATGCTTGGAGACAAGGAAATTAAGAAAAAAATCCCCTATGGGTTGGGGTTGCCAGGCTGTGGGGAGGAAAAATTAAAAAAATAAAACTGTTGGTTTGTAAATTGATACATTGAGGTATTTTCTCCTGTATGTTAAATATATTGGCAGACTGGAAGGAATGGTGATGTCTTTGAAACTGCCAAGTTTGATTGGTTTATTATATCATGTGACTATCCTGTCACTGCAAGATTTGATTGGTTGTTTATTACATTATGTGACCACCCCGTCATGTGATCACTCCCCACCTTCCAATTTCAAGTGTGGTTCTGTGGACTGGATCTAATTCATTTTACAGCACCAGTGCCCCATTTGTGTGGGTATTTTGGGGCACAGCTGTTTTAAGGGTAAAGCCCTGTGTTTGTTTGACACTACAGGGGTCTTGCCTATATTAAATATGCATGGTTTACTCTATAGCATAATAAATCCCCCATCTTCTGTCTTACTTTTTGGGTGCCCCTATACAAATGCATGAGGTGAAATTGTTGGCAGTTTTAGTCTTTTATTCATTTTGTAATCCTGCAAGAGTTTAAACTGAGGTGTTATCACTGGTGTTTAGTAACTGAAAAACAAGTCTCTGTTATATTTCCTGCAAAATAAACAGGATTTTGATGCAAAAACTTCCAATGACATACCTGAATGTAATGATTACAAAGTTCCTGTTTGTATACATGTATTTTGGGTAATATTACCATATTTTGACAGAGATATGCTGAATGTATGCTTATTTTAATGAATTTAAGGGTATTGTGGGATTTGAAATCTCTTGTTTAAGTATATTTTTTTTAACTGACAACCAGTTGAGCAGAATTGTAAAGGTTTTTTTTGTATGAGTGAAACAGAAACTTATTTATAATGATTCTGATACAATTTTCTTTATATTTAGTGTCGACCCAATCCAGGAGCGCTTCTCTGGAGCTCCAGTAAGTAATTTTTCTTCTTCTACAATGGAGATAGCAGCGCTATCTTTAGGCCATTTTTCTTACCATATAAATGTTAAATTTTTATTATTTGTCATTGTATCAGACATGTGTGGTTACTGTGGTATTATTAAATAAGTGAATAACATGATATGGTATGAGTACAAAGTAGAAATAAAAATCAGTTTGTAACCATGGATACATACCTATTATTAGGTATTACCTATACATTGTGGGAATGATAACTTGTGATCATTATTGCAATCTAGTGCCCATTCTCTGATATCATTTTTGGAGAAAGGTGTTTATGCTGGAAAATTTAATTTATTTGTTCATGAGAACATAAAAAGAAAGTTGAACTTTTAACAAAGATGACAAGAATTATAAAAAAATAAGGGGGTAATATGAATGAAACACAAGTGTAATGCTAACAAGATTAATTTAAAACTTGAACACCAGATGGTGCCACCAAGCAGTTGAGGTATAATAGTAAATAACAATTTATCAGGTTTGCAACCAAGCAAATTTCTGCTTCCAGAGCTTATACTGCAAGGGTTTTCACTCCTTGTTGGTGTTCTGGAAACCATGTGATCAAAATTTATGATGTGATTAGTGGGTTCTTGCCAAAAATACAGTGTTTACTCTGACAGTATACATTGCCTAAACAAAGAGACTAAAATATTAAAATATATTCTTAAAGCTTTGTTTATAAAAAGTGAAATTTTAAAATTTATATTTATATTTTATGAAGGATTTTAATAATTTAAGTTTATTGGTTTGATCATGATATTTAAGGGGAGGGTTGAATAGAAAGGAGTTGAAAAAAAAATAAAATAAATTGACTGTTATCCTCAGCCCAAAATCCAGACAATGAGCAGATTTGAAAAACGAGCAGGGAGTTCGTTTGCCCAGAAACTGAGCATGTTTGAAAAGGGTTGTGGGAAGAAATAAAAGGTAATGTGTAAGTTTCTATTGGCAATGGTTACTATGGTGATGGTATGTAGAAACAAAGAGTCAAATGTAAGTATATACTGGAAACGGTTTCTTTGGTGATGGATCACACAATACGGTGCTATATTTCAGCAAGCCTGGTCCTAACTGATCTGGTTATTTTCAGCTTTATCTTAAAATACTACAGGATTATTTCTGGCATATTTTTCTCAAGGAACGTGACTTGAAGGAAGAATATGATCCCTTGGACAAACAACAGAAATTTCATGGGAAAATTTACATTAAAATATATTCAATGCTTTACATTATTATCAAAATATCATGATAAATTTTAAACTGGACAAGATTTATATTTCAATTTGGTTGTTGTTTTTATTAGCTGTTATGTATGTAAACAAAAACATCTTGCCTTCAATGTTATGGGCCTTGCACTCTTATTTCCTATGAAACCTGTCGACTTTTCATTTCACAGTTTACTGGCATTAGACCCAGGGCTTCATTTTGTTCATCAATAAATTTATGTTCAGCTGAATGTTGTTTTTTGGTCTGCAATACTGCTGTTTTGTGTCTGATATGTTGCCATGGAAATGAATCAAATCCAACCTTGTTTGCAGCCAAAAATTTCCCTGTGCAGCAAGTATGAGCGCCGTAAGGACAAGCGCAAGTACGGCGAGCGCAGGCATGTGTTTACCGGCCCACAGTGGCGCTTCCCTGCTGATCGTGTAACTCCCACAAAGAAAATCATATGGGGCGACAACGGACCCGAATATGAAGAGGGTGTGGGGGAGGCACATGCTTCTGAAGAAGTGCCGGCAGAAGTGCCTGCCCAGTAGATGATACGAGGTGGGGGATCCGTGATGATTCAGCGTGCGTTTATTGCTTAAATGAAAATCCTGCATGGTTTGGTTACCCCTTACACTAGAAGCAGCATGGTTGCCCTGAGATGAGAAGGTTCTCTCATAAATTAAACAGAACAACACAGGTAATAAAATGTTCGATCCACCAACTATTGCATAAAAGGCAGTGCAAATTGAGAATGATCAGTTGATATTGTGCTAAAACTGATTATACTGCCAGTCATCGGGTGAACACCTCAGCAAAAGAGGCAGAAGGTTACTTAGCCTACTAATATTCTCAAGCCAGAGACAACTCTCCTTCTACAGCACATCAGAGACCAAGTGAAGTCACTACCCTGAGCCATGGGGTGAGGAGAGGAGGAAAACCTCTGATTGGCTGTCCCCATAGAGCAGACCATTTATGTTATAGGGATGCTAGTGGGTTAGTCCACTAGTGAAGAATGGTTGGCTTTGATATCTTACAAGATGGTGCAGTATGGGCTAGAATACACACAGCATGTGATATATGCTTGGATATGTGGATACAGTCAGATAGATTATGAACATTAGAAAATTGCATGAAAGATAATTTTATATCCACAAGTTATTTTTTGATGCCTGGGTGAATCAAAGTTCTCAACCCTTTGTGATGCATGGGATGACTAACACAGCAAACATTTGACAGCATACCAAGGGAAAGAAGAGACAGTCATTACTGTGTCATGAAGTTACCAGTGGTATTTATGTGCACATTTGCTAAGTGGTTTGTAATAACACCTAATTTGATTCAGTAATGAAAAAGATGTTGATTATCATTACTTAACTGATTAATTACTAAAAATAAATATTGTTATTATGATAATATATGAAATAAATATTTAATTTTAAAAAAAGGCCCTGAGATCAGACTGCATAGTTGTGAACTGGATGTATTACAGAATGATAATTATTTAGAAATATCTAATGAACAGAGATGATTGATTTTACATTAAATTTTCTTGTGTTTCTGTCTTTTTTCTGGTTTTATTCATTTTTGCCAAGGCTAGACAGTTTCAATATTTGGTTTAAGGACCCTACTACCTAAAATTTTTGTAAATTGGAAAAAGTGATACGTCCAAAATTATTTTGTTATATACAGATATTATTTTACCTGCATGCAGTAAATATAAGCAGGGTACAAATCTAAAAATGGAAAATAGAATATGTTTATTCTTTATATAGGTTTAACTATTCAGGTTTGAGATTTAAGCTTAAATTTAAGACTCACATGTCTCTAGTTTTAGAGTTGCCATGAACCTGTAGTCTTATGTATGACTATAATATTTGGCAGTTAAACATAAAACAGAATTGTTTGACAGTTAAAAAATTAAACAAATTTTTTTTTCATAGCCCTCCCAAACCCCTCAGCTCCTCTATGAAATGTTCATAAACCAAAGAATTGAAAATAACTTGCCTTACATAGGATCAGTGTACATAAAATCTGATAACTCCTGCACGCTTGCTAATCACCGAAGGTGTAGCTGCATGAAATTAAGTATATTTTATTGTAGAGCTCAGGTAAGATAAGGTATGTTCTTATCTGACATTAAGCTTTCATCTGTAGTTCTATATTTAGCACATGTTATTTCTATATTTACCACAGCATGTTTCTTTATTTGTTTTTAATGGATTCAAAATTTTTGCCATTCAATGAATGCCAAACACATATATTATTGGGAAACAGCTCAAGATCAATTTACCATGATTATGTAATGCTGAAATAATAATAATGATAATCATAATTTACCATGGTTCATGTAATGCTGAAATAATAATAATCATAATCATAATCATCATTGTAATTTTCATCATACTAAAAGTAATAACAGTTTTTATAATAATCTACCATATATTATTATTACTATTATTATTATTTTTATTATTATTATTATTATGGCAGTAGGACAGTAATTATACATTCTACATCAAAGCAGCAACCGATTCTGTCTTTAATATATTTATATTTTGATTTCTTTAAAACCCCGTGTCTGACATCAAATTGTTGTTTTCTGTTTCAGATCTAAAAGGGACTGCTTCTGTAAAATTTCCTCCTCGTTACGTGTTGTACAGCTTTTCGAGATCTATAACCACCAGGGACTCTAAACATATAAATGCCTCACCGAGAGCCAATGTCACACAGGCTGGCCATCTGTTTCAACCAGTTCCTGTTTAGAAAAACCGTCTTTCAGATCTGTGGAAACACGAACGGCAGGTCTTACAAAATCTCTCGTAGGAAGAAAGTAAACCAACACACTGCCTATAAGCATCACTGAAAACTTGTCTCAGACAAAACTGACCCTTTTGTCAAACTTTGTATCATGTCATCTAACAGTTATATGTTATTATAGATGCAATATTGCTTGCATAAATAAAAGCCTTCAGGTTTGGCACCCATATGTGTGTTATCTTATTATTATTTTAATGAGTATTATTTGTTCCTGTGGAAATGTATGTATGTGTGAGAAACAGTATATGTGTGGTTTTTAAGTGTTGAGTGTTTCACCTGAACGTGTATTATTGTAGGATTTCTCCCACAAATCGAAATGCAACAACAGTTCATTTTAAGTCCAAAAAATACCGATAGATTTATCCATATTCAGAATAATAATTATTAAGCCAAAACATACTCTATATACGTGCCATCTACGTGTTGTTCCTCTGACCTCATTAAATATGCATGGAATTTGCTGGAAATAGAACTAAGGTGATGTATTAAATTGATTGCTATTTCTATTGAATTTTATCTAAATCCATTATATTCCTTGTCTGTTATCGCGGCGACACGAATTGGCCTGTACCAAGCAGCCTGGTGACCTGCATGTGACCTCATTAAAAATGCGTTAATTTTGCTAAAAACTCACTGTTGGTAAATATGTATAATGAAGTTAATGAAAATCCATAAATTATTTTGGTTGGTGACCACGGTGCCTCCAAAGTGCGTGAATTTTGCTAGAAATCGAACTTGGGTGAGACTAACGGACGGACGGTATACCATAATACGTCCTTACATAGACGGGCGTATAAAAATGACCAAGCCCCATGCTTAAAAATCTTGCCAAAAGGGTTATGTCTACACTTCCAATTCTCAGAATACAACATAATCTATGTAGCCGCCAGTCTTAGAAAAATAATAATGACATAAACCACATGAGCTTCAGGCAAAGATAGTAAAAGAGTAAAACGCCATGATCCTCTTGCAAAAAAAAAATAATAACCATAAAACGTCGCAGTTCTCTTGGATATCATAAATAATAGCTAGAGTAAAGATGGCATAAACATCTGGCAAATTGAAAAAGGTAAAATTCCATAATTCTATACAAAAAAATAACCAGAATTAAAATACCTTCTTACTCTTGCAATAAATTAAGGAACAAAAACGCCATAATCCTCTGGCAAAACATAACAAGGAGAAGAACCTGATATGTTCTGGCAAAAGTGATAAAAGCATAAAAACGTCATAATCCTCTGGCAAAAATAATAAAGGTAAAAAAAGCCATAATCTTTGGCAAAAATGGTAAAGGCAATAAACCGCCTGAATTCTCTGTCAAAACTCATGATTTTATAAAATGCCATAATTCTGAGGTGACTATTACAGACATTAAACACCGTGAGCTTCTCGAGATTATAATAAGGGAACACAACCCAATAATCGTCTAGCAAATTTGATAAAGGATTAAACCTCCATATGCCTTTAGCAAATATGAAAATAGCATTAATTTTCATGACTCGAGGAAAAATGTAGAGAATAAAACACTATTATATTCTGGCAAAATTAGCACAGGCAGTAAAAAAACGGCATAATTATCAGGCAAAAATTATTATGGGGAAAAAGCCATTATTCTCCAGAAAAAAATGATAAGGTAATAAAAAGCTATAATTCTCTGACCAAAAACAGAAAAATAAAACTGCAAAAATCTAGCAAAAATAATAAAAGAACAAATCATGATAATCCTCTGACAAAATATGTAGAGGCAATTAAACTCCATAATCCTGGCAAAAATAATTAAGGCATTAAAACGCCATAATTCTCTGGCAAAAATATAAAGGAATATATCATGATAATAAAATATGTATATAAGGAAATAAAACACCCTATTCCTCTATAAAAAGGAAACACAGCGTCGGCAAAGAAAAAGTCATATACGTCAAAAATATTAATGGAATAAAAGGCCAAGACCCCTTTGCAAAATAAATGTCAAGGAATGAGCTTAAATAAGCCATAATCCTCTTGCAGAAAAATGATAAAATAATAATGCCATAATCTTCTATAAAAAATCATAATGTCTTTCAAAATGCTAAAATTCTCTGGAGAAAAAAAGAACAAGCCTAAATCCTCACAAACCTTTGCCAAAATGATAAAGGAGTAAAATGCCATAATCCTCCGGCAAGAAAATATAAAAGACACAATCCCTTGGCAAGAAAATCATGTCATAAAATGTTATTATCCACTCGTTAAAATGACCCTCCCATACCTCCCGCAAAATGATCAAGGGGTTAAATGCCATGCAATCCCCCTTACGAATATGCTTATATAAAAACCGCAATAAAGTAATGCGGTAAAAATAATGAAAACATTTCCTGGCAAAACGATCATGCCTTGAAATGCCATGGATAAATAAAAATGGAATAAAACTCCATAATCCTCTTGTAAATTAGTGATAACCTAAAATACAAAATTATCGGGTGAAAATAATTAAGGAGTTAAACTCCATAATCATCTGGCAAAAATAATAAAAGCATCAAATGGCATGAGCATCATGGGTAGATGATAATGGTATAAAACGTCATAATACTGTATAAAATGTAATAAAAAAAAGAACTGAAAAGCCATAAACCTGTTGTAAAATAATATTAAATTAAATCCCATATGTTCCTGCGGAAAAATATAAATCACTTTAAACGCTTAAAGTTATACCCATGCATGTAGTCCCCGTATATATATATATATATATATATATATATATATATATATATATATATTTATATATATATATATATATCCGTATATATATATGTATATATATAGGCTATATATATATATTTTATGTGTGTGTGTGCATGCAGAATAAAATACACAAACGTTTCAGCCATGTTTTTTTTTATGAACAGACCAGTACCCCTGTCAACCTGATTTTCTATGTGTGCATGTGTGTGTTTGTTCAGCCAATTGGCTCCGATATTTTGCTCCAATAAGGAAGGAAAGTGTAATTAAATGATCATATTTGCCTTTTCGTGAAATTCATGTACACAAAACAAAAATGAAAAAATAAAAGTACAACTTCTACAACCACGCCAGATAAATATATAAATATATATCTATATTTATATATTTATTACTTGTAAGAGAGAAATGAGGGACTTGTATCAAGAATTCATAGGTAAAATTCAGGTTATGAATGAACTCATTCTTCCTCATGAGATTTTCGCTAAAAATAAATTTAAAAAGGTTTCAATTGATATAAAGATATCACTTATATCAAACCGTTAGTACTTCTGCATGTGGTATCAGAGACAACCTGGCTGTAGATTTTCTGAAAAATGTCAATTAAATTTCAACTGAAATCATATGTTTGCAGAAGTTTTTACAAATTTTCAGGTAAGTGCAGAAATCTGAAGGTATGGTAATTAAATATTTTAATTATAATTAAAAATAATTTTGTAAAATAAATCTCTAACTGATGGACTATGTATTATAATATTTGTTATATAATGATATGGATATTAATTTATCCTTTTCTTGCATATTATAATATATATATTACATATAATATATATTGTATCTAATTTGCAACTGGGTTCTGCCGCCACCGCCGTCGCCTTGGTTTCTGGGGAACTACTATAGGAGACAGCTGGTTAGTTTTATACATGTATTGGCCTGCAAAATGTTTGGATAGTTTTTTCCTGCACACAAGACACGTTTGTGTCGGTGGTGCCATTACAATTGTTTCTCCGTTTTTGTATTTCTATATTTCTCTATTTTTCTTTGATTTTTTTTTATCTTGAAAGGATCCGTTTTTCGTGAAAATCAAATAAAGCATTAGATATCTCAACAGTGGTTTGGACGCATTAGCTTCAAATTTGCATGTCTAACGGTCCTTTATATCTTAATCTCGTACACAACACTGGTGGCATTATCGAAAATAATATACAGATTTTGTCAAAGTTTAACTCCCATTTTCTAGTTACCTCTCAACAAATATTTAAGATATTCAACTCAAGTTTCTGCTTAGATATGAGGCAGGTAGTAAAACTTCTTCAATTTTGGAGCTTTACTCTGGGGATGAACTTTATACCAGTTCAATGGATCTTGCATGGGCAGCTCTACTTGGTACACGAAAGTGCTGGTGCCACCTACAAACATGTCTTTATTTTTATCTATCTTAAAAACCATTTGGGTGAATATATCACAACAAAAATCCGAAGATATCTTAAGAGTGGTCAGTTTCTATTTGCCTCAAATTTAGCAAATTTAAAGATCTCTGATTGCTTTATTTGGTTTGTGAGACTGACAGCGCTACCTGCAATAATTTCTATGTTTTTACGCTTTTCTTAAAGCTGTATTTCAATGCAGTTATTAACAATATATACTCAAATACTACCTGAAGGATAATTTTCAATTTTTGTATGTTCTCAGATAGGAGTTAGCCTCTTAAATTTTGGATCATGGCCTCTTACTCTAAGTGTACCCTTTAACGTAACACCACACAAAGCCTTCAGATTTCTCAGGAGTGTATTTTCTGAAATTATGCATGTTCCAAGATCTCGAAACATAGTCTGATGGTGCCACCATATTAATTAATTAATAATAATAATATAATTTCATCATTCTTCTGTGGTTTAAATGTCTCTCACAAATTCAGGATAAACCTTTTAACTGCAAATCTATAGGTATATCTTTAATTTTATGTATCTGTTTAAGTACGTTTCCAAGGTGAGAGCCAAGGTTAAGTTGGGTAATTATTGTGAAAGAAATATTAGTATATGTTATAATATAATTTATTTTCATTTATCATTCTGAAGATAAGTATTTTCAAATATATCTTTGCAACCTTTAAGCATTGCATATGCTTTCTGGTGCTTGTGACGAATAATTTTGTACGCGTGTTATTTATCAATATTTATCAGGCATGGTTTTTGCGTTTCTCCTTAAATTTATATATGTCCTCATTTATCTTGGTTACCAGTGTCGGCGGAACATTGACTTTTGCGCCACCAATGTAACATGTCAAAAGAGAGGGGTCACAAGAAAAGGACAATTACCAGGCGCTTGAAACCCTATTTATGATAAAGTCTTCATATGTCCATTGTTTTTAGAGATACTGCGACGAAATCAGGTCAAACGACCCAAATAATACCGTGTTATCACCTGTAATATGCCAAGGTAGGCAACTCAGCCAAAACCTTTCGTGCGATAATGAGGGAATTTAAGGACAATTTAAAGGCGATAAGTTTGCATCCCCATGCCAGAAATTTCGAGGTCTTTTACGTCAGGAGACGCCCCGACTACATGGTCGACTGGTGATTTGGCAGACACACTATGTTTTCTGGTACATTGCCCATATTTTAGTGTAGTATATATATATATATATATATATATATATATATATATATATATATATATATATATATATTTATATAGAACCTTTTTGTGTCTTTTATGTATGAAGATAATGATTCGAAAAATACTTCGTCTAATGTGGTATATTTGGGGGGGGGATGTTTAATTATAAAGTTGACATGGAGTTGACATGGAGTTGGTACTATATGTAGTAGGTAATGTTCTGTTTTTTTTACTGTTTCTGATCCACATGTGCATTTTCAGTCATTTGATAAGTGTATTCTATATAAATCATGGTTTAAATTACTATATAAACTATGGTTTTAATTACTGTGTTCGTAGGCGTGTGGGGATTATCTCGGCTCTTCTTGGTCCTGTTTAGGAATATTTGGGTGGTTTGTTTTTAGCAATTTCTCTTATTGTAGTTTTTTTCTAGTGATTAGCTGGTCTGGGTGTGTTTAAGTCTATTATATAATTTGTTCCGAATTTGTTCCGGACGACAGTAAAATAAAAGGCCCACCGCAATAGCTCAGCCAATCAGTAGAGCAATTTGAAAATGAGTTCTACACTCAGCTCCGACATGAGTTCTGGTAACCATGAATGATATGATTGAATTTGGAATTAAAATATAGTTTAGCTCTTTATAAACTGGATTATTTTATCATGTAGTCAATACTGTCATTATATTTACATTATTACAATTTTGGCAGAATTCAAAGGATCGTTTAAAAATTTTTTTTTATTTATCCCGATAAATTCAGAAGTTCCATGATAATTATTCCTATCTTTCAGAGGAGTAACACACAGAAAAGCTGTGACAGCCAATCATCAACTTCCCAGCCTTATCCCTGAATGAGACCCATATTCCATGATTTCCTGAATTCTCTTGTGGCAAGTTTTTTTTTTTTTTTTTTTTTTTGTAAGGTCATACTCACACGCACATTTTGAGATTAAGGAAACACCATATTGTGCTTAATGACTGGAAATAGTTATATCTGGATTTTAATTGTCATTGTTATTTGCTTCTAAATTTATGTTGACAATAAATTTTCGTACGGTTGATGCCAGAATTTACAAATAATAACAGGAAACAAGGTCCTGAAAATTCACATTACAGTTTTAGAGAATAAACCATTCATATGACCAGTGTTGCATGGAGGGGATTTGACATTTTTTAACCGAATCACAGGTTCACCAGCTTTTATTGTACCGAAATATAGTACCATGACCCCTGTGAAGAACCAGCTTCCCACGACAGCATTAATAAAATTGTTACTGGGCCATAACCAATGTATGCCTGTGCAAGTAGGAAAGGTGACTGAAACAGTGAAAAGTCAATAGTTCCAATAACAGCCGCGAGAAGTCTCAAGTGAAGCAATGTGAGCCAGAATATCAATTTTGTTTAATGCGCCGACACGAAGTTAGGCGTTTCCTGCAATATATTTTCAGCTTTGAACGTTATGCCATAAGTCAATGTGCCAACGGATTTAAGGACGTGTCAACGTGATTACCAAGAAGAAATCGGTGGATTAACGTTGGACTCCTACAAATTAATTCTAGTATCTGGGTTTTAATGGCATTTACACCATAGAAATTTCACCCGTATATGTCTTTTTGTTGTATTGATTGATTAGACAAATTGTCTCTCAGCGAATGTACGTCGGAGCCCCATAGCCTGAAGAATATGGGTAACAGAGACCTAATTCTAGGTTTTCAAGGAGACTTTTCATGGACCTATTTGGATGTAAAGTTAGAAGATTCCAGGTCCAGCGGTTACGATTTGTGCCCTGTTAAAAAGAGAAAAAACAAATTGTAAAAAAATCGAAAAAATACAGGTGGCGCCCCCAGTTTGCAGAAACTGATGAAACACTCCATAATCAATATCCATGCAAAGAATCATGGTGATCAATGCATTAGTTGTTCAGATATTTGAGCATTTGTATCAATTTTTTCATTATTCTGGGGTGTACTTCGGAGCCCCATAGCTTAAAGAATATGGGTAACAGAGACCTAATTCTAGGTTTCCAAAAAGACTTTTCATGGACATCTCTGGATGTAAAGTGAGAAGATTCCAGGTCTAGCGGTTAAGATTTGTTAACTGGTGACAGCATCTTTTGAGGTCTCAAAAATAGAGAGAAAAAAAAATATCGTAAAAAATCGAAAAAATACAGGAGGCACCACCAGTCTGCAGAAACTGATGAAACACTTCATGATTAATATTCATGCAAAGAATCATGGTGATCAATGCATTAGTTGTTCAGATATTTGAGCTTTTGTATCAAATTTTTCATTATTGTGGGGGGGGGGGGGGGGGTACTTCAGAGACCCATAGCTCGGAGAATATGGGTAACAGAGACTTAATTTCAGGTTTCCAAGGAGATTTTCATGGACCTCTTTGGATGTACGGTAAGAAGATTCCAGGTCCGGTGGTTACGATTTGTGCCTTGTTAACGGACAGACGGCCGGATGGCAAGACGGACAAAGAGTGATCGCTATAGCTCAGATGACTTACAGTCAGCTGTGCTAAAAATTGACCAGGCTCCTGGGTATATTTGTCTTGATCTGATAACCACTGCGGGGCGTTCGTCAGTAATTGATGTGTTCAGGTCTGGGAAGGTTTACTCATTAATTCCCGGACGGCACATGAGGAATCAGCTTGATGGGTACGCAATATGATACCAAATAAATTACGTTCTTGGGTGGCGCCATCTACTTTTCTTAAACTTAATTTCAAATGCGCAGTTTTGTTGACAAATATATATTTTTTTTACTTTAAACTATTTTAGCATAGCCGAGTATTAAAGTCATCTGAGCTTCAGCGATCACCCTTTGTCCGCCCGGTTGTCTGGGGCACAAATCATAACTGTTCAAGCTAGTTCTTCAGAATTTTAATTTAGTTCTAAATTTACTCTTCAATTTGTCCATTTCGAAAATTTCATACAAAATCCAAAGTTTCAAAAAAGTAACTCGTAGACATGAAATTTGTCGTATATCTTGACTTAGGACAGCTTTATTGTTGATTTGTGGCATCCCTATTTTTTTTCAATTTTCATCCAATTTTAATAGACCTTTTTACCAGGAAAGGTCAGAAATCAGCGCCACATATTACTTTCTCTAATTTTTATAGGAATTTTACTAGTTCTTTGAACACTCTTAAAAGTATGCATATATCTTATTGTCCTGAAACTTGGTAAATGCTTATTATGAGGCTGACAAATAGCATTACAATCATACATTGTCTTTTCCCATAAAATTAAAGGTAAATAATAATTAGAAAAGTTTATATAATCCTTCGAAATTCCTGGAAAGAAGTCATCTTTGGCCCAAGAATAAAAATAATAGTTATGAAATATTACTGGTCTTGGTCCATTTTGAGTAGAAAGTCATACACAAATTTCTCAATAATTTATGAGGGAATCAGCGTGATATTTGCCCTGAATTACCCTCTTCATTTTCGTCGAAGAACCATGGTGCAATGTTCACTTTTGGAAGGATTAGTAGTTATTTTAAGGTTGTCAGGTACCAGTCATGTCACAGTATTATATTGTATTAGCTCAGCGATTAGTGCTTCGCCTAAAGGCCGTCAAATAATGCGCTTTAAACAGAGTCATATATTTTTCATCATACAAATGTAGACAAATCTGGCAAAAATTGTTTTGAAACTAGAATACGGGTAGTCGAAAAGCGACTACGTGTATCCGCCAAAATCAGAGTGGAACGGGTGAAGTGAGGCATGGATTGAGTGCCAAGGGGAAATAGAGTAAGGTGTGTTGCATATTCGCATGGATGTCTGCAGCCGAAATGTGTATGCAGGTTGTGCCACCTACCACAAAATCCAGAAAGCTGTCAAAGTTGTATACATATGCAAAATTTAAGGCAGATAAGTCGAGTGATTTTATCCCACAGCAGACAATCAGAAGGATACTGTGCAAAAATTGTGGCAGGTGGCGCCACCAATCTTGTTTATGATTAAGAGCTATGTGAGATCTATACACATGGAAAATTTCAGGGGGATATGTCCAACCAGTCCTGAGATATAAGCCTGAATGTCTGCAGCATTTAACATAAATGTATGTGGCGCCACCTGCCAAAAAATCGAGAAAGCTATCCAAGATGTATAAACACGCAAAATTTTAGGCAGATAAATCAAACCACTACTGTGACAAGAGAGGTTTCTAGCCCACGGCAGACAAACAGACGGACGCTATGCAAAAATGGTTGCAGGTGGCCCCTCCAGTTTTGTGTATGATAAAGAGCTATGCGAGATCTATACACATGCACAATTTTGGCCAAATCGGTCAAACGGTTCCCGAAATATGAGATTGAATGTCTGCAGCGTAAATTAAAATGTAGGTGGCGCCACCTGTCATAAAATCAAGAAAGCTGTCCAGAATGTATAAGCCTGCCGAATTTCAGGTGATTTAGTCAAACCACTGCAGAGTTACGAGATTTTAACCCAAGGCAGACGAGCAGATGGACACTGTGCAAACATGGTTGCAGGTGGCGCAACCATTTTTTGTGTATGTTATAAAGCTATCCAAGGGCTACATTTGTACAATTTTTTTCTGATCGGTCAAAAGGTTCCCGAGACATGTGGGTTTATGTGTGGAAACAGACGCACAAATGGACGCTGGGCAAGGAAGGAAAGGTAAGAGGTCAACGCGATTTGGTTAGGCACCAGTTCACATGTGACCCGATAATTGGTGTAAGTTTCGGAAAAATCAGTCAAGTTGTCTCAGAAGGAGTTCACCGGAAACAAACGCGGCGGCGGAACCCAGTCAAAAACATAGTACCGCAAAACTTCGTTTTGGTGGGTACAAATATTGCTATAGGTCGTTGATATTAGCCAATTACATAATAGGTCATGCATGTCAATCAGCTGAGCGCCATGACCCGTGGGTCAAATAAATTAATTTTAAATTCTACATTTCATGTATTTTGGTTCACTTGTTTATCTTTACACTTTTAGTGGACTTTTTTGACTGATCCGGAACAAACAGATGTTAAAACATGAACCTACCCCCCCCCCCCCCCCCAAGAGTTAAGCATCACTTTCAAGGAAGATTGACAGGGCAAACCTTTTTAAGAATTGAAACAGACACAATTTGTCATGTATGTGAAAGCCCGTATATTACTTCAAGTTCAGGATTTTTAAACCACAGCCTGGTTTATTTACCAAACGTATTTAAAACTACAAAATGTTATATGTTTTGCTGATGTTTCCAGAAATTCCTGTTATTTACTTTATCATCCACCAGATGTCAGTATAAGCGGAATCAAAATGTATTCCTAATTTTTCCTACATCGAATTCTGCCTCTCGATAGAAATCACTCCCTTCCCACAGACCTGCCTCTCAACCAAATTCCGCAGATATCCCTCCCTGCTCCAAGAACCGATACAAGATAACATAATCCCCAAGACCTACCCTGAAAAAGATTTTATATTTATCACTACTGTCCAAAGACTCGTCCCTCTAAAAGTTTCCGAACTCGGGCCGTAAGCAGTAATTTAAACTGCAACATTGAAATCGATGCTCTCATCCACACATATTCTAAACCAGTGCTTAGTTGAAGACGACTTTCAGAGGGTTTAAACACCCAGCTAGAGAGGAACTGTAGAGTTAAGATAAAACTTACAGGAGGATCACTACACCTAGAGCATAATGAAGGGATAGAAAGGGCAAACAGAAGGCTAGCATACACTTAAAGCAGAAATTAAATGTTAGAGAAAGCTTAAGAGGTTCACATACACCAAGAACAGAACTGAATTGCTAGAGACAGCTTGCAGAAAGTTGCAAAATACCTAGAGGAACTGAAGTATAAGAAATATAGCTAATAGAAAATTCCATTACGCCTAGAGCAGAACTGAAGAGTTAGAAATAGTGACAGAAGATTCCAATACATGTGGGGCCGAATAGAAGTCCAAGAGAAAGCTCACGTCTTTTAATACATCTTAAACAGCACTTAAGAGACCTAAGGTTCTTACGGAAACTTAAGGTTCCATACACCTAGGGCAGAAATGAAGTCTTACAAACAGCTCTAGGGAGGTTGAAATACACCTAAAACTAGATATTTCTTGGCACCGCAGGTGCCATAGTATCCCAAGACAATTAACCCCCCCCCCCCCCACCCACCCTTGATAAGATGCATCTAACCTGTAAGTTTGGTGACTGTACCAACGATTTTTTTGAGTTATTGCCGTTATTTCATTTTAACATCATCGCTGCTGTGACCTTGAAAAATGTATCAAGTTCATCCATGTTCAAATTTGTCCTAGCCGTTGATAAGATGCATCAAACTTGTTGGTTTGGTGACTGTACCTCAAATTCTTACAAAGTTATTACGTTTAAAGATCATTTTAGCAAGAAAACAACATAAGGTGGCGCGACCTGTCTTCTGCAGAAAACAATGCTATCAAAGATCTTATGTCAGTTTGATTTTTGGACCAATCCATGCATCCCTCAGAGAGATATTAAAGTTAACATCATTTCAGCGTTATCGCCTTTGTGACCTTGAAAAATGCATCAAGGTCATCCATATTCGAACTTGGCCTAGCCCTTGATAAGATGCATCTAAACTGTAGGTTTAGCGACTGTACCACAAATTCTTTTTGAGTTATTGCCCTAATATAATTTTAGCATAATCGCTGCTGTGACCTTGAAAAAATGCATCAAGGTCATCCATGTTCGAACCTGACCTAGTCGTTGATAAGATGCATCAAACCTGTGGGTTTGGTGACTGTACCTCAAATTCTTACAAAGTTATTGCGTTAACATCATTTTAACAAGAAAATGACACAAGGTGGCGCCACCCGTCTTTTGCAAAAGACAAAGCTATCCAAGATCTTCGGTCAATTTTATTTTTTTTATCATTCCATGTATCTCTTACTGAAATATTAAAAGATTTTGTGTGAATTTCATCAAATATGGGAATATTCAAGGTCAAGGCCACTCTCACAGGAAAGGTCATGACCCCAATATAAATAAACATGATCCCATTACCCATATCAATGTATATGCATAATACAAAAGAAATCTGTCCATTAGTTTTTGACTTATAATGCTCACAGAACTGTCAAGTGGCAATTTTGGGGGTATTAAATGGCACGAAAACAAGTAAAGATAAATGGGGGCGCCACCAGTTTCTGGAACGTGACAACCCTATCCATGATCTTCGATCAACTTGATTTTGGGATCAATCCATGCAAGATTTCTTGAGATATTTAAGCATTCGTGTGATTTCCCCCAAAATCGGACCTATTTAAGGTCAAAGACACTCTCCTAGTAAAGGTCATGACCTCATTTTAAATAGGCGTCGTCCTCTCACCCATATCTATACATATACCAAGTATTTTTTTAGTTATCGCACCCACAAGATTTATATGCGGCGGCGGCGGGACCGTCATGAAAACATATATAGTATCCCCCGACTTTGTCTGGGGTTATTTAGAGAGAGCTTTGGGGAGGTTCCCATACAGCTATGGCCGAACTGAACAGTTACAGACGGTAAAAGAAGATTCCAACACACGTAGAGCTGAAGAGAAGAATTAGAGATAGCTCACGTTTTGCAATACACCTAGAACAGTGATAAAGTATTAAGAGACTGTTCAGAGAAGGTTCTCATACAAATAGACCCTAATTAAAGAGTAGAAAGTGCTAACAGAAGGGTAGCATACACTTAAGGCAGAAATTAAATGTTAGAGACTGTTCATACACCCTAAACCAAGGTCCATACACCAAGGACAGAACTGAAGAGTTAGAGACAGCTTACAGTTTCTCATATACCTACAGTATAACGGCAGTGTTAGAGACAGCTTACGGCTCTTCATATATTTATAGTAAAACTGAAGAGAGACAGAAAGACGGCTCACAGTATCTCATATAACTTTAGCAGAACTGAAGAGTTAAAGACAGCTTACATTTACTCATACACCTAAGACTAAAACTGAAGAGTTCAAGACAGCTTAGAGGAGGGGAGGTTCTCCTCTACCTAGACTAAAACTGAAGAGTTTGAGACAGCTAAGAAGTGGTTCTCTTACACATAGAGTAAACTGAAGAGTTGGAGACAGCTTAGAGGTGGTTGTCATACACCTTGAGTGGAACTGAATAGTTGGGGACAGCTTGGGGGGGGGGGGGGGGTCCCTCTACCTAGAGTAGAACTGAAGAGTTGGAGACAGCTAAGAGGTGGTTGCCATGCACCTTGAGTGGAACTGAATAGTTGGAGACAGCTTAGAGGAGGGGGGTTTCCACTACCTAGAGTAGAAATGAAGAGTTGGAGACAGCTAAGAGGTGGTTGCCATGCACCTTGAGTAGATCATAGAACTGAAGGGCAAGAGACAGCTTAGAAGAGGTTCTCATACAGCCAGACTAGAACTAGAGCATATGAGACAGCTAAGAGGTGGTTCTCATACACCTAGACTAGAGCGGGAGAGTTTGAGACAGCTTTGAGGAGGGGAGGTTATCATATACCTAGAGTAGGACTGAAGAGGTAGACACAGTTTAGAGGATCTTATACATCTACAGCAGAACAGGAGAATGAAAGAGAGTTTAAAGGAGATGCTCTTACAAGATTTTTTAAAGGCTATCAGGTATAAATACTACAATGCATTTCTGCAACTGTATACCCAACTTATTAATTGTACAATCATTTTCTTCCCAACAGCTAGCTGGATAACATTTATGAAAATCTGAAGAAAGTTTTGCATAATATCCATCATACCGATTAACCGAGTTAATAGCTATTTGAAACAGTTTTATCCAATTACCCCTTGCTGGTTTAGACATGAATATTACCAAGTGTTATCTGCATCAGGTTATCAACACACAGTTCCACATTAATAGGAGGTTTGGTATATCTATTAATATCTTTGCACAAAAATACGACTATGTAACAACTTTCAAATTTCAACAAAGACATACACATTTAAATTGAACAAGAGATCTCTTTGTAACAACTTTAATAGATCAATTTCCAATGAACATCCGTTGGTTTAGCAAAATAAGTTTGTAATTTTCTATGGATAAACTTGGGTTGTGTGAAAATGTTTAAATACCCAAGGTGAGTGTGTGAAATTGATCTTTTAAATTTAAATACACAATATTACAGAGACTTATTTGCATAAAGGAAGGTTTACACACCAATAAGCTTTTGCAAATAAGGCTATTTGTTATCATGGTTACATCTGATGGCATGCTACATACATCATGGGAGTTAAAATTTACCAAATAAGCTAACTAGATTCAAATGAATATCTTCTGTTTGAAATCAAGCGAACTCTTCTTAAAATGTGTACTGCACAAAACTTTAACTGATAAGACAGTCAAAAAGTGTTCTTGTGTTTCTGTGTTTTCTTGTTAAATCATTTGACCTTAAACTGGCAGAAAAATTCAAATACATGCTTATCATGCTAATACATATATCAATTAACAGGTGCTCATAAATGTATCAATTGATATGTGTGTGTTTATTGCATATGGCTTATAGGTGTGCCAAGTACTGCATACTCACTAACATCTGATGCATGTGCCACAAAGGAATTGTATGCAACATAAGCACTACATAAGTTAAGAGCACAGTATTCATAAAACCATGTTGTTCTGTCACTAGCTTGAAAGAATGGCTTATCCTGGAACATAGCCAATGCTCATGGTGTTCATGTATATGAGAGCATGCTTAGAAAGTGTGTGTGCCTGTCTGTGAGAGGGAGTGTATGTCATGGATAGGAAGAACCCCTTGTGGCCAGATTTTCACACTCTGGATCTCCAGACCTTAAGGACTTTGTATATCTGGTCTATGAAACCATGGATCTCCCAGAACTTCAGACTTTGGATTTCTAGATCTCCAGATTATAAGTAGCTCTTGTCACTGGATCCTCATACTATGTACACTCCTAAACACAGCGGTTACATACTGCAGTCATTCTAGATGTCTTTGATTTTAACCGCTGCTTTGTAAAGCAAGAATCTCCAGGTTACACCACCAGGGCTCACACATAGCAAACAATTAAAATCAGACCAAAGAGAGCATGGTATCACATTGTGATCAAATACCAACTTGTAAGTATTACATTCACAGCACCCTGCTCTTGATTCTTGGCCCTGTGCCAGCCCTGGTGTTCAGATCCTGAAAACTTGTAAAACAAAGCAGCTGTTAAAGGGGCCCAATCACATATAAAGCATGTTGAATTAACATGAAAAATAGCTTCTTCTCTTTCAAATTAATCCATACCTGCCAAAAAATTGCTTTGAAACTGTTTGCTCACTCCTGTAAACGAGTGTTAAGAACAGTGGACCAGGCGCAATTACAGGTGTCAACACACCTATTTGTTTGATGGATCAGGAGATGCCGTGACTGACTTGGCCCAAGAAATGAAATACAATGTTCCCGCTGGCTGAAACACCAAGTGTTACGGATCAAAATCAGACCTTCGGTCATGCGGCCTTGTTATGGTTAATACAGACACGTGGACCGTGTTTACCAATACGCAGAACCATAACAAGGTGTTAAACAGCCGTAGCGAGGTACTGAGATGTGTGCTGGGATGTTTTTGCTGAGAAACTTTTGTATAAAGCAAAACAGAACTGAAAGTGTGAAAGAATAAGCATAATTTTGCTCCTGATTATGTCCCTTTAAAATGAAGGAGATCTGGAACCACTGCAGTGTATTACTGCTGCATGAGGAGTTTCTAGACTAGGGGACTCTCTGGATCTTCAGACTACAGATCCCTGGAACTTCAGACTATGAATCTCTGGATCTTCAGACTACAGATCCCTGGAACTTCAGACTATGAATCTCTGAATCTTCAGACTACAGATCCCTGGAACTTCAGACTATGAATCTCTGCATCTTCAGACTACAGATCCCTGGAACTTCAGACTATGAATCTCTGCATCTTCAGAATACAGATCCCTGGAACTTCAGACTATGAATCTCTGCATCTTCAGACTACAGATCCCTGGAACTTCAGACTATAAATCTCTGCATCTTCAGACTCTGGATCTCTATGGATCTTAAAACTGAATCCCTTTTCATCTACAGACTCTTGATCTCATCTTCACCTTCAGACTCTGGATCTCTTTGGATCTTCAAACTGGATCTCTCTTCATTTTCAGACTCCTGATCTCTCTAAATCTTCAAACTTTGGATTTCTGGATTTCCATACTCTGGTTCTCTTTTGTTCACTATTCCCATCAAAGCACAGAGCCATAACATACATTCCATTACTCTTGTTTTTTTATGCCCTAGATTACAGAGTATGTATCAGCTTCTGTTGTTTCCAGTGAATATGGTTTCACCATGCTTTTGCCTCTTAAGTCTTCTTCTTATGACTGGAAAGAAATGAAAATATTAAGTGATCACATCTGGTGCTACAGAAGCATTAATGGATACATATATTAACATGTGACAAATCATGATTGCATGTGTAGTCCGAGCTATAATGGTAAATTGACTGCTTTTCATAATTTTCAAGAATACATCAAAACTTGCCTAAGAAATTAAGAAAGGACAGATCAAGTGGCCCATGGGCTATGACACTCAGCTGAGCACACTACTAAAGATGAAAAGACATTAGGTGGATTGAGGGTTTTTTTTGTTGAAAAAACCTCAAACCCTCAAACCTAATTGAGGGTTTACAAAGCCTGTAAACCATAACCTATCTGCCTATTAAGTTTAAACATCACAAGTCTAATGGTTGTGATTTGAGCTCGGCTTAGCTACTGACAGATATTTTTGTCATTATCAACATGTGGCCCAGTGTTTTTACATACCCCTTTCACATGGTAAATGCAAAATGGTTTCAAACCATTTTGAATGCAAATTGAGTGTTCCCATGGTAATCCAAACTGATTTGGCTAGAACAGTTTGAATCTAGCCCTGGAGGGGGGTTTCAAACCGTTTCCAATGTGAAGCAAATTATCCACTCTGCTAGTGTTCTGTGTGAAATCTCAATTCACAATCAAAATGGTTTAGACAAAGTTAGGAAGCAGCAACTGAATAACAGCACATGCATGAATGCTTGTGTCCACATGTTGTCCCACTGATCCTGTGAAATGTACACCTCAAGCATTGGTGCCAGATGCTGTGTGAATGCACAATATGGTTTGAAACTGATTTGACCAATCTGCTTTGAGCAAAAAACATTTTAGAACCTTTCTGTGTGACATCCACTCTCGTACATGATAATTTGTAACAATTGATGAAGTAATAAAGGTAGTACTGTCAGGCCATAGGCCTGCATTAGCACATACAACTTGAATCAACATTCCATCCAGAAAAAGGGGAATATACTTTTTTGGCTCACAAAAATAAGTCAATGTCAGTGGCACCACCTATAGCCTACATTCACTTACAACCAAATGATCAATACATGTATTTGGTAATGGACATTTTTAAAATTTTACAGGCAAACACAGAACATGATGAATTCATTAAACTCTTGTGACCACTGAAATTTTAAGTTAATTTTTGTTGAAATGGACACATGTGGAACGAGGACACATTGCTATAGCTCTGATGACTTTCAGTTTGCTGAACTCAAAGCAGGACCTTCTGTACATATTAACTGGAGATCCATGAGGCCATAAAATTTTAGAATAAATCAAAATAACATGTATGCCCATTTATGAGAAATCCAATCTTAAGAGGAAACTTTTACTGAAATTGGGCAATAAGTCTGGAATATCACAACTGTTGGTGTGAGTTTTACCAAGCTAGTTTCAAGTTTGTAAATCTTTCTTGAAATTTTACATGATGACAGGGGTGTTTTTTTCTGCAAGAACTACATTACTCTAATACATTATACATGATTAATTTAATACGGTCTGCTGACCTAAAACTGTAATATGTCTATCAGTCAAAAATATACAATTAAACCTACTCAAATCTAGGACTGATATGAATTTTAATAAAGGTTAACTAAAACTGGATCAGACTTACTGTAGTGACATTTCTCTGACAATCACATTTGTCGACACTTTATTGTCAAACATTAGTCCAATATTTGTCGGATGCTATGAATAATTTACTGACTGAAACACATTATTTCAATTTGATAAAATCCAATTTCTTGCCTTAAGCAGGTGCTTTTTCACCATATTAATCATGTTGGCTATCTGCATGCTTTTTATCTTGATCTCATGTAAAGATTTGTCAGATTATTCTGCATCGGATATTCTCTTCTCCTTCAGCTTGCCTCCAACTGAGGAAAATGTCCAGCTGGCCATAAAGCCATGTTTTGAGGTCTGAAAACACAGATAGTCAAAAAATTATACAATATATACCAACGGCAACATCCTAAGGCCATTTGACCGGGGAGTGCAAAATGAAAATAAAAGGTAAACTAGAGTGGCTTTGTTTTTGCAGGCACAAACACGGTTGTTCGGGAATTCCCAGGTTGGGAATTCCTGCCCTGGGAAATACAGCTCAAATACTACCATTTGGGAATTACTGGGAAATACCCCCTGGATAATAATAATGCGAGTGAGAAATTAGGAAAACCCCTCTCTCAATATATGTTTCATTCAACTAACTGAACTGACAAAAGTTAACCAGTGTTTATTCAGGAATATTAGTCATAGTCCACTCATTTTTTTATAAATTTAACGTCATAAAACATTCCATTTTCACAAAAAGAAAACTGCTCGATTGTTTACAGTAAAGACAGCTTGTTACACATATTTTTAAATTTATATACAGAGTCTTTAGTGTATTCATGTAAAAAGTGTTTTCACGTTATAAAAGGGAGTTTTAACTTTAAAGCACCAACCCAAGCCATCAAAGCCAAACAGCTTGCTTTGACTGCCTGCTTTGATGATTTTCAAAGCAGGCAGGGTAAAGAACAATAGTTACATTATTAGTTTATACTACCCAATATGAGGGGTTTCTGAGACCTCAAGAGTTTCTCAGTAGAACTCAGTTACTGCTCACATATATGGATCCTTGTGGTTTCTTAGGACATAATTACAACAAGGTTACAGTTGGATTGTTGGTGAAAAATAAAATCAGAAAACAGGTGTCTTTTGTTTCCTTGGCCTTTTCCTTTTCCCGCTTACTAAATGAATATATATATGATATATCTCTGCAAAAACATGCTAAAACAAAATACAATTTAGAAATATGTGAAAACAGTTGTCTTTTGTTTCCTTGGCCTTTTCCTTTTCCCGCTTACTAAATGAATATATATATGATATATCTCTGCAAAAACATGCTAAAACTAGATGTGTCGGAACGACACGAATGCCCCCGCCTTGGGCAAATTAGAAACATTTGTAAAATTTGGAAAAAGTTCAGGAGGTGTCATATGGTCAAAAGTAGGCATTGTGAAAAAAAGTCCATACATGTGCATTTTCCATAAAAATTTCTGTCTTTCATGAAATTTTCTATGTTTAGGATCCGTAAAACAATCAAAAGTAGGTCAACCAGGATGAAACGCAAACTTGATCTGTAACTGTCATTATCTGCCCACACAAAAAAAATCAGGGTGGTATCTGCAGGCATTGAGGAAAAAAAGTCAGTACATATGCATTTGTTATGAAAATTTATATTTTTTCATGAAACTTTCTATGTTCAGGAGCAGTCAAATGGTCAAAAGTAGGTCAACTGAGACAAAACAGGAAATCGATCTGTAACTGGTCATTATCTGCCTACATACCAAAAATCAGGCCCATATCTGCAGGCATTGCGAAAAAAAGTCCATACGAGTGCACTTTTTATGAAATTTTCTATGTGAGAGCACCGCCAAACGGTCAAAAATAGGTCAACTGGGGCAAAACGCAAACTCCATCTGTAACTGGTCATTATCTGCCAACACACCAAAAATCAGGCCAATATCTGCAGGCACTGAGAAAAAAAAACCGTACATGTGTATTTGTCATGAAATTTCATATTTTTCATGAAATTTTCTATGTTCAGGAGCAGTAAAACGGTCAAAAGTAGGTCAACCAGGACGAAACGCGAACTCGATCTGTAACTGGTCTATATCTGCTCACACACCAAAAATCAGGCCAATAACTGCAGGCATTGCGAAGAAAAGTCCGTACAACTGTTTCATTTCGGAATGACGGAATGACGGACATGGGTAAAACTATATGCCCCGGCCACTTTGTGGCGGGGGCATAACAAAATACAATTTAGAAATATGTGACTCAATTCCTATAATTCCCTTATTTCCCAGTATTTCCCGGGAATTCCCACTGCCCTAAGGAAATATGCTTATTTCCGAGGAAATTAACAACCCTGGGCACAAAAATTGATATATGTCTCCCCTGCATAGGGCATGCAAAAATTTGAGATGGGGTTAATATGCAACATCTGAAAATATATGGCATTTTGAAAAATATATAAATTAGCAGATTTGAACATGAAAGTCAAGGTCAAGGTCATGAGAATTCGATCTTGTCCAAGAAACTGGTTGAAATAAGTTGTGCATCATATTTGAGGACAAAATCTGCAATACTTCAAAAGTTATGGGCTTCACAAAAATTTTACATTTCGGCAGATTTGATCTTGAAGATGAAGGTCAATGGTTTTTCGAACTCTTCAGAGAACATGGCTGAGAGAACTGGTGTGTCAAATTTGAAGATTCAGTATGGTACTTCAAAAGGAAGATGTTTTTTTTTTGTTAAAAAAAAAGCAGAGTTGTTGGATCCTGGGTTGGCTCGGCAGTGAGGGTATGAAAAATGACAAATGACAACTGCCCATGCTACCAACTGTCAAACCAGAAAAATGAAACGTTTTTTTTACTAAAGATACAAGAATGGCCACATTTGGATAATTTGAGTCACTTTTTTTTATAACATTTTATAAAACATTTGCATTAATATTAATAAACAAAATGAAAACCAAAAACACTCTCAGGAGGATTATTCATCATAATTCTGTGATCAGACTGTCTAATGCTTGAAGATAAGGGAAGCTTGAAAACATAAAATTACAAAGAGTACTGTAACACTCCTATCATCCTGTTTGTCTTTTCTGCCAAAAACTTTGATGATGCAGAAGATGCAGGAGTGTATCAGTAATATACAGTTTTTTTACAACTGATCTTCAAACTTATCTTACATAGACACATACAAAAGTTCAACATCACGGACATCCATGCAGCCTTTAATGAGAAACTGATTTTTTAGCTATTTATGCATAAATTCTTTAATAAACCCAGTATGTACTTTGCATGTATTCTGAATTTAAAAGGGGTTCTTGGCAGGGCATCAATGATCCCACACTTTCCTAGTTAAACATATGGCAGGGAACCACATATTTGCCCTTGTTTTTTATGAATATTTACTCAAAACTGGACTTTTCATATTGTTGGGGCTATACATTTGAAACACTACTTTAAAGATACTGCCCATCAAATTGAATTCAAACCTTGCATGGTGACAGGAATAGGAGTCTGACCAAAGTGTAATATTAAATTTTATTATCAAATGTTTACAATTTCTGGTATGTTTATGAAACAGGTTACAGATTTTTTTAAAAATATGATTACACTAATTTTGAATCCTGTTAGTCTGTTACAAACACAGCAATTTGGAGATTGGCAAGTTCAATAAGTACAGATGTAATAACTATATGTATGCTTTTGTTTATATGCACTCTTCTTTCTATTTCTGAAAAATTACCTTTAATAAGGGAAATTTTGCTCATTTAAAATGCTCAAGAATAAGTAATCTTCAACTCAGATAAGAATGCATCCTATTGGCATGGTTCTCAAGAGAACTTTTATATGAGCATAAAAGCATAAATGAAATTAGAAAATGTGGGGACTAGGGATTTCATAATTGGTCAGCGATTTGGCCCTTGTTGCCATAATTGACATCATTATGCTTATCAGATTACTGATTAATGGCCAAAATGCCTTATTTTCCATATTTTAGCACAGTGGGCAATCATGTAGAAAATGCTGGTAGGAAAACAAGACTTATTACTGTGCAGCTGTGTTGAAAGGGTGTCTTATTCACATTTTTTATAATATTTTCTTTTTAATCACAAATTTATGCAAAAACCCTTGTGAATAATCAACCATAGCATGCATGGCATAACATTTTAATGTTCTACTATACAAATGTTCCTGATAGATACCACAGTAAATGTAAACACGAGGGACCCCATAGGTCACTGTGCTCAGCTGAAGTTGACCTTAAATATTAAAATATAAAATATATCAAAACGAGATAAAGTGTGAGAGGAAGAGGTAATACAGGCCATGGTTGATTGATATGATTGGTTTGTATTGATCAGTAAGAAATTATTGCTGATAATCTGTTGACAGTTCAACAGTATTTACATTTGTTCAATTATATCTATTTTTTTCATAAAAAATTAATATTAAATAAATATTTTTATTTTATAAAAAGTATACAGTTGCAATAAAACTAATGTCCCCAGTCCACAGGTGCATGGACTTGGTGGTGTGTGTGTATTTAGGAGGGGGTGGAATGTTGGGAGTTACATCTCTGTATACAGGATAATCACTAAATTCAATAGAGCTCTATGATAAAAAAAGTTCATTCCCAATCACTGAATATATTTAACAGGGCCTACATGCCTAATATTAACCTGTGCAATGGGATATACACCAGGCATAATGCATCAATGCTTGACTATTACTTTTCAAGTACATGAACAATGCATGTACTAAACATTTTGAACAAGAACCAATTACAAAAACATCACTGCTGAAATACTGGCATGAGTGCACACAACACAAAAATGACTGTAGGTGCACCACCAGTTTTGTATACAACCAAGTTATCAGAGATGCCAAAACATGTATTTATATATCAAACTTCTCTTGAGTCAGATGCACTGGGTGAACCAGGCTAAGGTGAGAAAGGCAGCTGCCCTGAGTTTACCGGAATGAATGGCTTGCTCAAACTACTGCATGGAGTGAACGCTTGACCTGCACCTGGTTGCACTGAGAGAACTCTTGACCTGTTGCATAATCTGACACAGTTGGCCGTCTGCCAAAGCTATAAACAGATCCAGACTGACCTTTGGCCTGTTGCCAAATCTGAAATAGTTAGCAGTCTGCCAAGCTATTTATAGATACAGACTCAATCTTGGCCTGTAGTGTAAATCTTTTTACACATACTGAAAGACTTTGGCTACAATGCTTTTTTTTTCTAGCAGACACATCCATAAGATTTTTTTTATCAAAATGTTTAGAATACTAAAAGATGTAGTCCTTCACAGTTAAAAGACTTAAGGTGTGTTTGATTGGGCACCTGCAGGGCTATATATGTGTGTGTGTGTGAAAACAAAAAAAACCATTTCCATGTGCGTGTATATGAGTGACCTGGCAGACTAATTTTGTTGTTTTTTAAAGCAACCAGTTAAGAGTGACTAATTCCTTTATGAACCAATATCAAAGATCAATATCCAATATGTTTTCCATCATTTTTCATTTCTCGCTATAAAATATTTGTTTAATAAAAATGTTCCTTTTAAATAAAGAAGTATTTTTTATGGTATACAAAAAGTTTGCTTGTAGAGTGAGTGAAAAATATAACCGAACTATTCAGCAACTAGAGCACAGATCAAACTTCAAAGCCCGAGGCTTTACCACCACTTAATTAAAGGCCAAATTGTATCAAAGCAGCGGTACAGGTACGCTGGCCAAGTACCTGCCTGTACGGTAACCAGGTAGGATAACATCTTGTGCTTAACTGCCCGTGTCAAGTTGATCAATCGGACAGCCTTAACTGTGGGTCACCTCTTATCAGTTCCATCAATACGACATCTGGGTCAACAAATCATTATAAACATGCACTGCACCGTGCGCCGCAACCCCCCCCCCCCCCCCTTCACACGAGCGCACATGTTTGTCAACAAACCAAGAAAAGCGTGCATTGAAACATATGCGAGGCCTTACACATGGCGTTTGTTGGGATTCACGGCTTCGTCTCCCATTCTGAACGGCGCAAATAGCTTGAAACACTTGCGGTTAACTATGATGTCAAAACAAAATCCTCAAGTACTCGTCTGACAACGACATATCAGTGATGAATTTACAAGTATGAGAAACGCCTCCGGGATCGTCTGCCATGTTGGATATAATCAAAGTGAGCATGCGCATTAGGGGAGAATACTGCATCATGGGGTATGACCTAATTCCCTGGAAGGAAAATGGCTCCCAAAATGGCGAATGTCAAATGAAGTAAGGATAAGAAAGATACCATTTCAGTTGACCCATCGGGCTAGGAATGAAAAATGGATGCGAAAAAGTAAGCTATGGTATTTGTGCATCTTCCTGTGGAAAAACTATACAATTGGCAGTCGAATAAAGGCGCAAACCATACCCCGGTTTGTACGTTGTACGCCGGTATATTTGTGAGACACGAGCTGTCAAACGAGACAGTTCTGTCAGATCTGGAGGGATATTTAACTTTTTCTAGTGATACTTTAGTGAATGGAATCCTTATATTTCAGCATAGTGACCAGTATTAATTAAAAACGTCAAAATGATGTGCGATGTGATGCCAACTATTGCCGAAGACGGCACAGGCGAAAACGACAACCGGTTTTCGTCAGACGATGCTAACTTCGAGCAATTGATGGTGAATATGCTGGATGAGAGGGATAAATTGATGGAAAATCTTCGAGAGGCCCAAGACAACGTGGCCATGACACAGGACAAGCTGAGAGAGATAGAGAGGGAGAGAGACCTCCTCCAGAACCAGCTGTGTTCCACTACCCCTCAGGTAAGTGAAGTCTCATATCGCCAGTCACTGGCTGTCCCAGCACTGATCATTGGCTGCATCAGACGGCGCCACTGGTTACGGTGGCCTCCCGCAGCAGCATGATTTGGGCGGTGGGATTTCACCCCTGGTACCCCATTACTACGTTCCATATATATCACAGTGTTTTATTAGTAATACATATTACATACATGCCATTACAAACACCTGCAAAGCTAAAGCCGTAAAGGACAAATCACTTTAAAAAAACAAGTCAAAAGGGTGCTGTCAAATTTACTTTTGTTATATACTTGTTAATACATTTACAAAATTTTGCAAAATTTTGTACGGTTAGTTAACACTTCCACTCATAAACAAATTTTATCCAATCACATTTGGAAAAGTTTTACTTGTGTTATATTGGAAACCCTACTAATATTTATTTACAAACACTATTGGCCCTTTGGTAATATCTTGTTTGTTAAAAACAGCCAAATAATATATATATATATATATATATATATATATATATATATATATATATATGTATATATATATGTATATAGCACACACTCCTTCCATATTTCCATATATATGGGTAGTCTCTTTATAAACTCATCCAGATATTGTTCTCTTGATTGCAGGTTAAATTTTTATAATTTTTCAATCAAATAAACTTTCTGACAGCTCTGCATGTGTGTACATGTATTTAAACATGAGTCCAGAGATAAATGGGTTTATCTTGTTTTAAATTTCCTTGAAAAACATAAAACTCCTGACAAGTAATACCATTTATTTTTAAATAGAAAACTTGCAGCTTACTTATATTGTGTTTTTACAAAAATGCTCTTAAAAATTTATATACCGGGGTATGTTTAGTTCTGCACCAAATACTGTTTATTTGCACTGTAATAATAAATGATGTGCATTGATATCATTTAGACAAAATGTAGCATTTATAAGCAAGATGTAATGTGTAAGCATTCGAGATCTAAAGAAATTCTGGAAATAACATTCTCAAATCATACGAGTCAAATGCACTTCAGAATTACACAAGATACCAGTTTTTTTAAGCCTTTTCTTACAAAAACAAGGAGCTTTGTTTATGCATTATGACAGCTCGAAATTGATATTTGAAACAATCCAGTGTCTGATATAGTGTGTCAGATGTATATTTACCATTCTTCTTTTTATCCCAATGCAGTTGTATATGTTCATTAGATAATATGAGATAATATCTTATTAAAATGTAGTTTACTGCTGTTATTAAGTTAATTGATGATTTTACCTCACATAGAAAATCAGGTAATCAGTGTTGATGTCAATGTGGAAACAGGTTGATAAAAAATTATAGCCCAGTGAGCTTATCAGTGGGACCTTCATGTCCAAGCTCATTGTGATTTTTCCCTCAATATCTGAGAGTCACATGCCAGCCTTGTTGTGCTGGTTGATTTGTGAGAGTCAGTTAATTAACATGTGAGCCATTTCAAACAGGTTCCAAAAAACTTGCAGCTGCTGAGATAAAACTTAAAAATTTCTTGCACCAAGGGTGGATTATAGTCTTGTTCTTATCTGATTTATCTAAGGTTCATTGATCATTTTATTTTACAACTTTACATGTTTTGCAAGTGTCCTGCAGCACGAGATGCAGAACTGATTAAAACAATGTAGGTAGATATCACTCTTTCATACCGGTAAAGTTTATATTTGCACATGCATAACTAGTATAAGTAAACTGTTTTTGAGGCACTTTAAAAAAAACCCATAAATTTTGAGAAACAGTTACAAACACTTCTGGCTAGCAAATAACAAGTCTCTTACAGTAACCCATTCTTTAAATTCTTAATATTTTACTTAACAAATTTTGTCATTAATAATGATTTGCACAAAACATGGAGCCAGTTTATTACTTACCAGGATGTTTTCAGTGGATAATATATTATTTTATTGTGCTGCAATATTTGATCATAATGTGTTTGCCTTTTTGGTTATTTGCTGCTAATTTAAAAATTTTACTGTTATTACAACTTACAAGGTGGTTATAAATGCTGCTTGGATCATGTGCTTCACCAGTTGCAAACTAAAATAATAATACACCTGGATTTCTTGATATTCATGGTCAGTAATAAATAGTTTCATCACTAGCTTAGGTCAAGAAACATTTAATTTGCATAGTATAGTGCCAGAAGAATCAGCTATGGACTATGTGCATGCCCTTATTTACTCTCTGCTTCTGGCCTCTGGGTAGAAGCATCTGTTTGAACAGTGTCTGCTGTTATAGTACTAGATCAAATGGGTGCATGGAGCAGAGGTGGAAAATTAACTTTAAAGTGGGTTTGTCCAGTTGACAGATTTTCATCTTGGTGTGACTTCTGGTTGATCGCCTTCGTAGTTGGGAAGTCAGCTCTTTAGACAAAACGTGGTCAAGCTGTCTTTCATTCATGCTGTGCTGTAGTGATTGGTCATATTTTCGAGGTCCTTCTGTCTGTCTGTTTATAGGGCACTTGTAAATCGTAACCTGTAGTAAAAAAATATAAAAAGTATGGTTCTCAGGGACTGCGCATTAATTTTAACCTTGCGCATCAAACATATTGCTCTTGATTTTCAATAGAAACTTCAGAAGCTGCAGCTGCTCAGACATTTCAAGAAGATAAAATAATACAATTTTGATAAGATTTCCTTCGCTATGTAGTATCAGTAGTGCTATTACCTGCTTAGCAAATTAATTCTTTTATTATCATGCTTTTCCCTGATCATATTACATTTTTATTGAAATACACAAAATTAAAAGGAGATTTAAAAAATCACCCACCCACACTTATTTCTGAGAAATAGAGTGCCTGAGAACCAAACTTTATTTTCTGCCTTATACCTGGAAATTTCTAACAAGAAATCCAGACTCGTCATGATGGAATCTTCTTTGAAAGCAATAATTAATTCATGATGGGACCTGGGTGTGTGATATATAGAATATTAGATATTCTCCAAGTTATATAAGAAGATTTAAAAAATCACCCACCCACACTTATTTCTGAAAAAAAGAGTGCCTGAGAACCAAACTTTATTTTTTGCCTTATACCTGGAAATTTTAACAAGAAATCCAGTTTGGTCATGATGGAATCTTCTTTGAAAGCAATAATTAATTCATGGTGGGACCTGGGTGTGTGATATATAGAATATTAGATATTCTCCAAGTTATTTAAGAAGATTTAAAAAATCACCCACCCACACTTATTTCTGAAAAAAAGAGTGCCTGAGAACCAAACTTTATTTTTTGTCTTATACCTGGAAATTTCTAACAAATTTTCTTTGAAAGCAATAATTAATCCATGGTAGGACCTGGGTGTGTGATATATAGAATATAGAATACTGACTGAAAGTGAGGTCTGTGCTCGAGCCAGTCACAGATCTCCAGAAAATCTAGCCAGCACTGGCCTCCCTCAGCAACGACAAAGTTTAACAGATTGAGTCGCTAAACGGTTACAAATTTAAGGGGAACAATGAAAGATACTGATAGAGTTGAAGATCATAGTGTGTGAGGTGCAGGAAGCCGGAGAACCTGGAGAGAACCACCAACCTTGGACTGGCTACTACATCCCACTCTCATGGCAGCACCCGGGATAGAACCTGGGTCGCCAGCAGAGAAGAGTGTTTTACCGCTCAGCTGTCCAGGCCCCAAAAACAGTTCTGGCTACAATGAAAGTCGGACACTTCTTTATGGTCAAGTATTGACATATAAACATTTTCAATGGTATTTTAAAATTGAACTTGTGTTTCTTAAGATTGTTATTTACACATTACATTTGCAGGTAGTCACTTACATACAATACATGTATATGTATATATTTGCATATGTGACTTGTTATGAAGAATTAGAAAAGTGAGGATTGAACCTGGTAAATTAGAAAAGTGAGGAATACTGAGGATTGGACCTACCAATTTACCTACCCTGGACAAGAAGGGAGTCATCAGTGTTAAGCCCTGTTTGGAAACTCCCAAAGTTATGAATCTGATGCTCATTTACTTTCTGGCACCAAGTTTAGGTGTGGATAATACCAGAGACAAAGAGAGGAGGATACCAGGAAACCAGGTGCTTTATGAGATGTATCTGGTCCACAGGTGGAGGCCAGCTGGGAGGTGTTTGCACCCTCAATGGAGCACAGGCTTTATCAGCATAGGAGATGAGGCTTCATAAGCTTGTTATCTCACCCCCTAGCTTGTTCCAGCTCATTTTCCAGCAAATGTTTTATACTTCTTCATATATAACCATATAATCATAGATGGATAGAATGTATGACAAGAAAATATGCACACATAGTTTGTCAAGAAATTATTTTTCCCCCCAGTCTGGCAGAATGTTGAGTGGAATGGTGCTTTGTCATCAGAAGTAGGCGGAAAAAAATGGGAAGTGCTTGTATTATGTTTCATGTGTTGTATTACTTGGTATGCCTGGACAGCAACTGATTTGCAAGCCTAAGATCTATTATGCTCAGTTTGCTGGAGGAAAAACAGAAATTAAAAGTTTTTTTTTTTCATTAAAGGTGAAGTTCATATAATTCAGAAAAAAAAATATTAATATGATTTTGTTACAAAATATTGATTTAAAAAAAACAAAAGTTTAACATACCAAGATTTGGTCTTATATTTGTACCCTTTATATTCTTAAGTAAGGCCACCTTTGTCTACTGATTTTAATGAGTGGTATCAGTGGTCTGGTATTTGTGCTTGTTATCAAGAAGAATCCTTGGTCTGTTCAGGTATTTTGGGCTTGTTGCTGGACTCCATGCTTCTGCATAATTTACAGACCATCAATAGTCATGCAATTCAAGACCTCACACCCTGACGAAGTATTAATTATTGACTGCATGGATTACTGCCATTTCTGTTCCTTGTAAAGGAGCCCTAGGGTAAGCTGTAGGAAGTGTGCTTAAGCCACTGGCCTCCCACATCAGTAAATTATATAATTTCCTCAGATGCAATCATTGTTTTTTTCTGGAACTTGACAATCTTGTGATGAAATTTTGATAGTGTTTCAGTTATTTTAAGAAAATTGTGTTTTATCCTCAAGTCTGGGATTTTTCTTCTCAAAGTCCAGTCAGAACTTGTATTCCATTCTTGACAGTGACAGACCCTTTTTCTGAATTCTTTAAAGTTCACAGTATGCCCTGTCTAGCAGTATGGGTGCTTACAAACTTGCACGATCTGTTGTTTAACCATTTCCCAGCATTTTTTTTTTTCCAAAGAAATGACAGTGACAGTTTTGCAGCCCTCTGTATATGGCTGTTTAGAATCATCTGTGCAATTGTTATACCAGATTTCAAGGTTTCAAATGCTTTGATCGGGATAAACGATGTCATGTTTCAACAAATGCTGGTGCTGTGCTATGCATATTACTTCCTGTTGGTAGGGTTGAATTGCTGGAATAGCCAGGCTGGGTATGTTTCTAGAACCAGTATTCCCAATTCTAGCATCATTTTGGTTTTCACCAAATTGTGCAGGGCTCAAAGTTGGCAAAATTATCCATGGGATCTGGCATTGCAGAAAATTTACTGGACCCAAGTTTTTTATTGCACACCTGTGCTTTTAGTATTTTAAAAGAAAAGATGTTTCAAATTTGGTGTTTATATGACTGTAATCAGTAGAAAATACTTGATAGATACCAAAATGTGCATCAGGTTCCACCATGTTATATGTTAATTTGCACCAAAATAAAAAAAAAGAACCGTGTCACTGATGAAAGACAGGGGCTTTCCCATCATTGCAATGTTCATGAAATCCTATAAGTGTTATTTGATGAATGAGATCTTTGAACTGTTAACTTGTACAGCTGTATCTCTCAGTAAAGTGTGATGGCTGTCATATCCGCTAGCTGAATCACTAGACAGTGGTGTGTTTACAGCTTGTACCTATCGACTGTTCATGGCTTTCAGGAATGCGGGGATAAGCATCTCTGATGCTTGAAGTCTCTTACGGACGCTAGGTTCTGAGGGACCAAGCATTGGATGGGACGTGAAAATTTCAAGGACCCTGTATCAGTCAATTACCATTACTGGGGCTGATAACTCAGGCTTACATTTCCCTGTAAGCATATAATCATGTAATGACACGATTTCAAATCATATTATAATATGATAATTACATAAATACGAAAAAGATACAATTTTTACAACACCCTTCAGAATTTGACCCATATTATCTCCCCTTTGGATGCTCTAAACTCAGACTGGACTCCCACAATTTTTGCCCGAGCGTCCCCAGACTCTTCAATTTTTTTTCTATTGAAAGCCCTGCTGTGTTACCTGGTGTGAAATCAGAAGTTGTTTTATGGGAGATTTTCCTCACAATAAAATTTGGTAGCTGGGTATGAATAAGAAAAGCACTGAAATGGTGGCACAGTATTTAAAAGTACATTCACTGAATTAGGTAACAGATTTCCCTTGGTTTATTACTTTCTCTGTGTCACCTTCCTGTTTGATTGTTTATCTGATGGTCTGTCCTCTATCTAGTATTTCACTGTGTGTGTCCCTGTCATTGCCAGTTACCACATCCTTGCAAAATGCCTGTCATGCAAGTGTTGAACTGCAGCTACTGGTCTTTGTTTCTGTTTAAAAAAATCAGGACCATGCATTTGTTGTAGAATGAAAAAAAGGAGGCTTACAGCACATATTTTACTACTAGGAATGAGTTTTTGATAGATTATAATTATAATCAATAATCTGTCAGGTTGATGGAAATGATCCAATGATCAATCTTGTAGTGCCATAATCAATGTAAATTTTTGCAGGTTAATTACGCTTTATGATAAGGAAATGTGTGCTTTTATAAAAATTTTGCAAGTAAACTAGAAAAATGTCTACATTAACTAAAAAACTTACTTCCTAAGTTACAATAAATATACAATATATATATGTAGGCTAAAGAATTATGACATCATTAACCTGAATGTACATCAACATATCATTTGAGATGATGTACTGGTCTATATACATGGTCTGGAAGTTCATGCTTCTAAAGAATTGATTATTTCCAATAATTGGTTGGTAGAGGTCAACAGATTTTTACTGATGGTTGATCATGAAATTACAACCGATTCCCAACACTAGCTTAAAAACTCTTCTGTTTACCCTAAAATTTTCTCTGTATAATTGATTGTACTTCAATCTGGATCTCAGTGATGTTGGTAATAGAAACACAGCATAGAGTTAAATTAAAAATACAAGGGGGTGTACTGCTTTTTGTGACTTTTTGTTTGACATATGTATCCACCTACCTAGTAATAGTATATAAGTTATTTACCCGACTTTGACAAGGGGAAATGAACAAATGCTTGCGGGCTGATGGTGAGAGCCTCGGCAGAACTTGGCAGTTTTTTATTGTGACACCTGGGATAAATTCACACCAGAAAGTAGGTACAGGTATCTAACGTTTCCCAAAATTGCTCTGTCACTCATTGAAATCTCTTACAAAGTTACCCACATTGGTAAAATGCATATAAAATGCAGATTGACATCTTAAGACACATATGCATAAAAATACAACTCACCTTTTCAGTTGGAAAGGTAATTTATGATTACCTAACTCATGTAAGAAGATTTGCATCAATTTCTAAGATACAGTTGATTGTATAAACTAATGGAACTAATTATCTTAAAGGGTACTATGGTGTACTTCTTGATTCAGACCTCATGATTTACTTTTCAGTTTGTGTAGAGCTAGTTATGGCATAAGGTGTCAGTCTTTATATATTTTTATTGAATAGATTGTTATTTAATCCCTATATTTAAGGAAGTTTTTTATTTAAATAATAACAAGGAAGTTTTCAAGTATTTTAATATGGCCTAAAGTTAAACTTACAGAGAATCCTCATAACAAAGATTATATTCATGCACCATCAAACAGTACTGGTCTGCAAGACATTCTCATTAAATATTGATCTTAAAAAGAAATGAAGTGTCAGCAGACAATAAGAAAAGTGTTCAAGCAAAAATTTGATAAATATTTTAAGTGAATTAGTATATAATTTCTTATAAAAGGGGATTTAAATTCCTAAATCAATACATGTAAAATTCTTATAATATATGTGTGACAGGAGTATTACAATGCATTGATTTGTTTTATTAATTGATACATGTAAGTAAGTAATAACAAGTATATAAAAGCACACTTATTGCCTTATAATAACTTCTAATTGGACCTCCATATTGGTGATTTGTATCTGTTCACTGAGCATGAGGGCTGTTATGAGGAACAGGTTTGTCCCCACTTCAGTTCTGTCAAGTCCATTCAGGACAGCCATGAATAAACATAGGTATTTGTACATAGGGGCTGGATTGTGTGTCAATATATGACTGTAATACATGTGAGTGACTCAGTAAATATGCACATGGATTATAATAGTGAATGGTACAAAAGGATAGGTGACCAATTTCTAACCTTTATCTATGCTGTTAGTGAACAGTGTAGAGGGAAAATTGACCAATTTCTAACCACATTTTGTGCTGATGTAACCATTGTGAAACAAATTTTTGACTTATTGCCTGCTGTTTAGGACATTGCTTCAGGATTTTACTATAGTGTTTATTCTTAATCATATTGTCCTGATTTGCACATATGATTTTCTCATGTAAACCTGTTTGCATACTGGCATTGTAACTTGTAATATAGGTTTTGTATATTTGCATAGGAAAACATGTTGTGGCCCATCTGTTATCCCAAACTGGCCTCCTTATTGTATTCATATACAGTATTTCATGATAGACCCACACTGTATACCAATAGGTTGAGCTGTCTGTTGAATCAGGGTGGATATTATATAGTTAATATATTATATAAGGATTGACATACATTTACCATTTAGATGACATTGTTTTCAGTTGGCATTGAGAACTATACCAAAAAAAACCCCATTACACTGACTGGCAGCTGAGTTGCCTATCATTTTATCATCTTTTTCATTGCACAGTTAAGTCCAGATTGATGACCAGTTTGACCACCAAGATGCGACAACTCACTTGTTCCAGTCTAAGTATGTGAATGC
This sequence comes from Sipunculus nudus, assembly GCA_026874595.1. Taxonomy (NCBI): domain Eukaryota; kingdom Metazoa; phylum Annelida; class Sipuncula; order Golfingiida; family Sipunculidae; genus Sipunculus; species Sipunculus nudus. The sequence continues at coordinate 15,798,789 of CM049319.1, forward strand.
TTCTTATATACGGCACCACAACCACAATCCCATAAACATGACCCTTTTGTTCCAAACATGTCATATTAGTAATAGTTAGGTTGTAAAATGAATATATATTTAATGTTATATTTCTATTGTTTGAAATTTATTATTTTAGTGATTATTGTAAATATAATAGATTATTTAAAATGAGTTATACCTGTGGCAGAGGTGCATATGTTCTGGTAGTATATTCCCTGAAAATTAACCCAAGCAGATATTTTTCCAATCCTTGCAAAACAGCATCAGACATTTTTCATTTGAACATACCCTAGCTGTATCACAGTATTATACATCCAAGTATACTATAAGCAAGCAGTGTTATTTATAAAAGGTGTTCAGAGAGCTTGGGAGCCTGGGAGAGTTAAATTAACAGTAGCTCTCAGTCTGTGTTAAATTAACATGACACATCTGGTAGCTAGAGGTGACATTACGCAGTTCACTTACAGAGGATTATCAATAGCATTCCCTGCTTGTGATACAGAGACCTGATGGGTGTCAGCTTGGACAACAGTCTGCTTATTCCAAATTTATCTCTATGCTCTACCTTTACAAACATACAGAAGTGTAAAGTGATGGTAAAATATTGATTACAGTGCAGCATACCTTTGTGCTCACCTGTGTAATGACATTTGTCACATTTCACAGGTGGAAACAATGTTCACCTGATGTGTTACCAGTTGATGGATAACATGATTTCTGTGGGCTTTTAGTTCGCAACTGAATAATTACATAAAATGGAAGTTGGTCTAGTCACTCTTGTGATGATTTAATTATGAGTACTTAATACTTAATAGCGAATTGTATTTGTTTTACAGAAGAAGGCTGAGTAGTCAGTTAATTATAAGAATTAACAAATTATATGTGTATCACAGGAGATGGCAGAGTACTCATTTAATTATAAATATTGACATATTATATTTGTATTACAGAAGATGGCCAAAATAGTCAATTAATTAAAGGGATATAATCAGGAGCTAAATTATGCGTATTCTTTCACACTGTCAGTTCAGTATTACTTTATACAAATGTTTCCCAGCATAACCATCCCAGCACACGGTCTCATTTCCTTGGATACGGCTGTTTAACACCATGTTATGGCTCTGCTTGTTGGTAAACACAGTCTGTTTACCATAACAAGGCCATGTGACTGGAGGTCTGATTAAGAGGGTAACACGCAGATTTTCAGCCAGCAGAAACATGTATTACATTTTTTGGGCCAAGTCAGTCAGGGCATCTCCTGATTGACAAGTGATTTGGCTCAGAGATGCACACGGTCCCAAGCGCTGTGTTTATGTTTACACCTGTCATTGTGCCCGGTCCACTGTTTTTAACATTCATTTACAGGATAAAGCAAACGGGTTCAGGGCAATATTTTGGCAGGTACAGGTTTATTTTAAACGGAAGAAGCTGTTTTTTGTGTCAACAAAACATGCTTTATAGGTGATTGGGCCCCTTTAAAGTCTTAACAAATTATATTTGGTTACAGAAGATGGCTCAGTAATCATTTAATGATAAACTTGTATTAACAAATTATATATGGTAATACACAGAAACACAATAATAATCAGGGACATTAGGTAATGCTGCTGCTAAATATTCAAAGCCATTTTGATTCAAAGTATTTTGATTCAAAGCCTAACAACTAATTTAACAACAGAATATATTTGGTTGGATTAACCAGTAAATGAATTGTAGACCTGTTATTAATATTGTAGTTAATAGATTAATTATTTGTCTGTAGTGAATGAAAAATAACGGGTTTATATAAACTGGTATATCTTAGGCTGATACTGTATATTTTAGTTAGTATAAAGGCCCAGTTGTAAACCATCAGATAAGAAAGTGCAACAGGATGCCAGGGTACCCCACAAATAAGTAGATTATCACTGTAATGAGATAACAGTTATGTCTCTGTGATAATCATCATTACAGTGAGATAGCACTTGCCACATCAAAGCCCATATATGAATTAAATGAGACAAGTGAAGCATCTTGCAGTTAATGGTGAAAAAAAACTTCAAAGGTCTGCCTTTTAAATATTCTGGTGATGCTCTTCTACTAGCTGGTCATATGTTTTGTTGTATATTCATTTTCCTTTTAATTGATGAGAATATCATGTTTTCATGAGAATAAAGACTGCATGAAAAACAATTTTCTGAGATGTTGTTTTTCATATAGTAATCATTTATGGACACTGGACAGAGGACAGCATGTTCAAGGCACACACATCTTGTATTCAAACAAAAAGAAATTAGTGTCCACTCATGTCCAGCAGGGGGCAGACTTAATACATATACAGTGAAACCTCATTGTGTCTAAGTCAAAGGGATCCTCAGAAAACTTCGACACATCAGAGGTTTGACACAAGCAGTTTATTTTTGGTAATAATTTAACTAGAGTTTTCCGGAATATAGAGTCTGTAACTTCAACATAAGTGGGGTATTCGACATAAGCGAGTTCAACACAACGAGGTTTCACTGTATTACACATTTACAATATAATGGATGTTTATATAAACTAGCAGTCTGCTGGTCAGTAATTTAAAATTCATAATCTCAGTTCACACCTTTGGAAGACTTTCTTTATATATATGCACAGAAGTCTACATTCAACTATAAGATTTAATCAGTTTTCTTGTTGAATTAAATTTATCATCGGTTGTAAATAGTAATTGCATTGATTACATCATGTGCAGATGTGAAAGTTATTTTTGCAAGAAAATGAGCTTGCTTTTGCATTTTTGCATAACATTGTCTCAGTGGTTTAACATGTCAGTAGCATCTGTTACATATACTGGTAGCTGAGAATCCTGTTAATTCCTTTTCCAGAATTGATCATTTAAATTTTAATATATTTTGAAGATTGTTCACAGTTTTGATAGGCCTGCCAAAGCAACATAACAGCAGCACCAGAAATCAAATGGTGATATGTCCAAATATTTCATGGATCTCACATAACATCGGATTCACTGTTTGTTTACAATACTAGTGTTGGGTGTACATTCTAAACATTGTCATAGACCCCCCAGTGTTTATTCTCTGTTGCCTGTTTCAACAAAGATTGGTAACATTCAGCCATGGCACACTTGTATATTTACTTTTGTTTTTTACATCATTGCCCGAATAGCAAGGATTGGAGTGTGTACTGTGATGTACAGTTACCTTGCACGGGCTGATTTAAAAATGTCTCAGAGCGAGTAATGAACATTATATTTTCAATAAAGCTAATCAGCCATGTTTATTATAAGCTGTGGTATTCAGACAATGACATAACAAGTGTATCTCTCTGACAAAGCAAACCTATGGCAATAAAGGCGTGGATGATATTTGTACCTGCGTGGGCTAATAATGAAATGGTTTGTGGTTAACCAGTTGTTATTAATGTGCTCACAGCCTCCTGTTGACAGAAAACTACATCAGTCATATGGTGTGAGCCAGGTCTTTATTGTATTGATGAACAGAGCTTAAAATTTGTATATATACAGTTCAAAGTGCACACACAAACCAAATGTCCATAAAGGGGAACTGTGCTAGTGACTGAAAGTGTCTTTATAAAGCACATGTATGTTACCATATACTGATGTATTAATGTTAATAATGACATCATTTCCCCCAGACAAATGCATAGAAATAGAATCTCACATCATACCTTCCAATCTAAACTTAGAATAAGCAGTGATTTGGCCATGAGAGATATATATCATATGTGTAAACTATTGTGTGTAATGTATTATGTACTTAGGGGTTTTCAGGTTTAGATGGTTTTACATTGAACAGGCTTCCATGGCAACTTTCTCTGTGGGTGATTAATAACTGGTCTCCAATAGCAACTAATCATGAAGAGAGCATGAATATTTTCCTACAGCAACCATCACTAGTAGATACAACCTGAGTTGGCCTTGGCAACAGAATGCCAGAGAAAATTAATGCACATGAATGTGTATGAAACTATGTATGGAATTATGGGTGTGTATTTAAATTGATATAATACAGAAAGGTAGCATTTCTTATAATACTATTAACAAATTAAATAATTAAAAATGACTGGTCTTTGAATCCATTGATCCTTTGATCTGTTGATACACTACTTCTTCCAAAAGATAATCAAGCAGCTGGTTATATTTGATTGACATTTTGTGTTTCAGAACATCATTGCCATTTTAGTGTTTCTGTGGCATGTTATCATTATAAATTTTATATATGCCATATAATTGGTCGTCATTTTATTATGTTTTAAAAATGGCCCTAGCTGTTCTGATCACAGTATATAGAAAAAGACAAATCTGTGTATTTAACAGTCACTGTGCAGTTCACAGCAATTGTTATTTATTGCATATACCTGTATGCAATTACAGGTGACAGGTGATTTGTGGACTACCTGTTTTGGATCCAGGGCTTTAAAAATAATCAAGTAGCAAGTGTAATATTGATCATTATTTTATTTGTCCACCAGAGATGTTGTGTTTTTATTGCCATTTGTTGGTTATTTGGTTGGTTTGGCTGATTGCAGCTTCACTTTAAAGTTTAATGTGAACATTTTTGTACAGAGTTAGGTTAACAATTTTTGAGGTTATCTGGATCACCATAATATGCTATATATTGCATGTTATGTAAACAAAACAAAAAATATATAAAATTAACCAGAACAGTAAATGTATCAGGTAAATTCACCAAATTTCAGCTTCCATCATAAGCTGGAATACAAATTTCCCACAATTCAGCTTGATGTTGGATTTGGTCCTCCAGAACTTTCAGTTTGTAAACCTTTAGGCTTCATACTGAATGTATGCATGCATTAATGCTTTGCTGGTTATTTCAGTCAAAATACCTCATATACATTAACCCATAAGCATTCATCACTTATAAACATGCATCATTGTCATCATTTATTCTGCAAAAGCATATCAAAGGGCTCAGCTGAACCTAATCCAGTGCAGTATTGGTACTGTGTCACAATGCTTCCTTGGGTAATAATGTCTGCTGTTCATTTTCTAAGATCCAGCTTTCAGCGTGCTCACTTGTCCATTAATGTTCAGTCACAGATGAAGAATATTGATTTTGGGGTCACTGAGTGCAGTTTATGGTCAAAGGTCACAGTAATGACAGATGGCATGAGCTTGAAGAGCGAGGTGCAGCAGGATGTGAGAGTGAGTACTTCAGGCCTGAAATATAAATGCCATTAAAGTACCCACTGCACTAAGTAATTTTTGCCAATAGACAGTGTTTCATCATAGTTCACACAATATTTAGTAGTGTCATGAGTGTATTGACAGTGAAACCCAGCCTGAACACCACCCTTGTAATTAGACCACCTAGGTTTTAGGGCAGACGCAACATGCAGATATAGTGGTTGATCTCATAATATGATTATTGATGGCTTTGACAAGTGCCAATATGATGATCAGTCAGTCTGACAAGATTAGTTATGATTATCAATGAAACTGATGAGAACTGATATATAAAAATACGAGAACTGATATATAAAAATATGTACATGATCTTCATGAACTTTGCAGCAGAGGCTTGTAGTCTTGTAGATATAAATTCAAAACTAATTTTATTTTGGCTTCATTGAGACAAGGTGATATTTCTGTCATTGTGCACTGTGGCAGCATTACTGATAGTCAGAGTTTTTAAATACATCTTGCTTATAAGTTACCATAAAAATTAATATAAATTATCAAAAATTAATATCTTGCTGATAATCTGTATCAACACTTCTCAGAATACTAACTCCTAATTATATCAGTAGTTGATAGTACAGACTGGGGGTTCATCAGGATTTACATTTCCCCCCTGATTGTCAGTCCTACATGTTTATGACTAATAACCCCCCCCCCCCCCCCCCCCCACACACACACACAATTAAACATATAGTGAAAATGCAGGTGGTTTTGCTGTTAAGGTTTTTACCATATTTCTTTGTTGTGCCTGGAAAGATGGACCTGGCTTACAAGTTGCATAGATTGATATTTATCAGTGTCATAATTTTGTGTTATATCAAGGATAACCAGTTGTGTTAACAGTCTTACATGATTCCAAGGCAAAGCAGGGAATAACACAGGCTGTCTTCTGTTTTAGGATATAAACTGTTTACTTGGTTTAAACAGTCATTTTAAAATATTAAACAGAAGCAGAAACTGCCAGGAATTGAAAGAAAGGTTTGAAGTCTGATATCACAATGTCTCATCTTCACTTTCATCATACCACATAAACAGCCATAAAAATGATACAGGGTTATTCATTCTGCATTTTCCTGCAGCCTTTGACCGACAGTTGTTAACTCCTGGGTGAACAGGGCACACCCTTGTGGTCAAGCCCTCGGCATGGAGTCAAAGCAGGGAGAAACAGTATATTTATAAATAGAACTCATAACCTGTTGGTCACAAGTGCAGAACCCTAACCATCACAGATTCACACCACTACCCTTCACAATGCTTCAGAACTCAAAATATATACAGTTATTTGTAATACATGTTGGCTAAACCTCTTTGAGACTCGATCTTCTGTACAAATCGTGTACAACAAGTGTTCTTTTGATCTAGGCAGAGATCCCACAAGCTTACTGGGCTTGTAAGTGTAACTGTACAGACTTTAAAGTCCTGTAAGCAACATGAAATACAGTACTCTATTTCATAGAACTTGTAACTTGTAATTTCATTCTGTGTAGGATAAAGCAATTGAATATCCTTCATTAGGTTTCCTTGATACAGGAGGGAAACTGTACTGATGCCACCCTTACTATTAACCTGTCATAACATTGGTCATTTCTGTCCCCCCCCCCTTCCCCTTCCCCCATTTTCTGATCTGTCATCAGCATGACTCATTGGTCACTGATTTGTCCTGCTACCCATGTGTAAACTGAATTTTAGATCATGGCATCACCATAGTTTACAGGGACTGTGGATTACATGGGGGTCTTTCTGCTATTCAGGTCAGGTATATAAAAAGTATATCTACAAAAAGTTTCTCCTTCACCCCACCCCCCCCCCTTGTTGTTGTATGCTAGGGTATACCTTAAGCATTTATGAAGACAGATAATAATCAAATGTCCTTATTGCTAACAATAACATCAAATGTAGAATTATAAGGTGATGATCAATGATAAACAATTGTGCTTACTACATCATGTTTACTGTTATTTTTGCTCATGTATGAGCTAGAACTATTTGAAAAAAGTGTTGAAAATGACACTATTTCAAATAATTTAAATAATCTTATAAATTCATTCCTGCTTTGATTATTGATTAAATACAGGTTTTGATTCAGTGAATCAATTACTTGATCCTTTGTTATAGCTCCCTAAATGAGTGTAATCCTCCTTTTCATATTCATCTGTAACGTCAGATGATGTATAGCCAGAGTTTTATCACCTCTTAAATCAGGTGCCTGCTTCTAAATATATTCTTGAAATTAAACTGTAATGTCATAAATAAGTTTTTGCATCAACATTATCACACATGAATGTTCTTAATTTCAGGTTTATTGTGTTTGGCAATATCCAAGAATATTTCATGTTTATTCAGTTAAGGCTGAATGGGCTTCATGTTCAATATTGGTGAGAGAGCTGAGCGAGAGAGAGAGCCTAGAAAGCTATGGTGTTTGGGAATTTTTTTTATATTATTATTTTCATTTTCATTGGTTAATGCACTTAAAAGCAGGTTCAAAAGGGATACAACTTTAAATAAATGTATATGAAAGTCAGGAACTTCAAATAAAATTCCAATAAATCAGCCATCAGGGTATAAAGCCTTGTTTTTGTTATGGATATGTTTTCTTTTGGTATTCTAAATAATACTAGAATAGCCATGGGTAGAGTGCATGGAGCCATTGAGACTAAATACTTCTGGATCCACTTCTTGATCAATGCAAATCCTCACCAAAATTTAATTTAGTCTTTAAGGGCTTTTGTCTGTCTCCTCCACTAAGTTTGGTTGAAATTGGTTGAAATTGAAAGTAGTTTTGTGTAATTTTGTTTACCAAAAAAAAAACCAACAAACAATTGGGCACAGGCTGACCTGTGTAGTCTTAGGAGAGAGCACAGGACTCAAAGCCACAAGATAGTGAGTTCAAATCTCAGCCAAGTGTGGTGCTCATAGCCTGGTTGATGCCAGGATAATCGTTTATTTTGGCCCTGTCTCAGCTCCAAACTCAGATTTATATTCTGCTGATGTATTTAGTACCTAGTTGAGCCAGCATTGAAAATGGAGATGGTTACTGCCACCAAAAAAAAAGCTCCGCTGGTGAAAACAATTTCCTTCACAAAAGTAAAAATGCACACTAAGCAGCAATGTTTTTTACAGTTACAAAAGTCTGTCTTCATTTGGCATGATTTAGACTCCCCTTCTGTAATGGTTGTGTGTTTTGTTAAAAACATGATAGTTTTACAAATTGTCTGCATTTAAATTCTTGCCCTTGTTTTGGTTGTACATTGTTTTCATTTAAAAGCCCAGGTCCCTTAATTGAGACATGTAATCTCATTGTAATGGTTCAGATGCAGGAGCAGTTCTAACAACACCTGATTAAATTGGATTACCTTTGGAACTGTGTTTTTGTAATGTACACAAGATATGCTTAGTGCAGAGAGTGCAACCTAGGATCTTCCTTAGGGCTACACTAGTTGTTTAGGAATAAAAATTCATTGAGGTGGTGCTGACCTTTGATCTTTGATTTGAACTTATTAGCTGATTGATTCAAGTTTTTATTTAAAAATGTGTTTATATGGACAATTTTAGATAAATCCATGATTTCTAATGGAGTACAATGTACTCCAGTATTTGAAAAACTGTTAGAAAATATATAAATCTGCAGTTTTCTTGTTAAGAGTAATTGGTCAAAAGACTTGACTTGCAAACAGTATTTCTCAGACAGTTGCCTAACACCGGGTCACTAGCTGAAACATAAACCTAGGCCAGATTATCTATCCCTGATACAATTTTAATTCTTGGTGGGTGGTAATTTTAAGAGTTGCCCAAAAACAGCATAGACCTGCGCTGGGTTTAATTTCAGCCCCTGGAATAAACTTGGTTTCATGTGATGATTTTACATATTCAGCCATCTGTTAATGATTCAACTTTTCCTGGACCCCTGTGGTTCATAGCTGACCCCTGAACCCACCTGTCAGTTTATCATATGGAATCATCCCTCTTACCTGACCCCTCAATAAATCTGTCATTTACTGTGCTGGCATTCTAGAAGCCTGCAACCTAAATCTGAGTGCAGTATCTATAACATAGTTACACTAAATGACATTTTCTAGGCATTAGCTATGAGAACTTGTGTTGATGATTTATGTTTTACTATAGAGGTATACATATAACTGACATTAATTATGGGGAAGATAAGAGAGGCAGTGGAAGATATGCTCATGGTGAACAGTTTGCTCCCCAGGCAGTGGAAAGTCATTGCATAGTTTGCTCTGCTTGTCTGTTGCCTGTGTAACTGGATTGTGATAGGGGTTGACACCGGAAGGCCAGGAAATGTGCTTGGAAATGCACTGTACAAGATATGATGCAAATGGCAACCAGTCAGAAAATCTTGACATAGAACTTTATCAATAACATTGAACAAGCAATATTGTGCAAATTTCTTGGCTATTTAAAGGGCTTTCTTACCTCTGCCTTGGGAATGTATATCTAAAAGGCACACTTGTAAATAGTTGGCCAATCAGAAAGCATGTGGAGTTTCATATTGCCCTCTCATGGCCAAACGCAGCAAACCAAGCTGTAACGAAAGGCGCTTTGAAGTTCATGGTATAGACAAAGTTGTGTAAAGTTTGTCAGTCGACAAGAGAGGAGAAATCTCTCCAAAACCCTATAGTTGAATTCATCGAGTACAGGTCTCTCCTGTTAACTTACGTCACAGATGGAAATGTAACAAGTTGCGGGCCTTGATGGAGATGTTCCCAGGCCATAACAAGGCACCTGATTGATCATTAATTAAATTTTAACGACTCAAAGGGCAGGAACTGGCCACGCTAGCTGTTAATGAGTTTGCGGTTGATGATGTTGCAGCAACATCAACTTTCATGAATCATTTTCTGCATCATATTATACAGTGCTGACTTATTACATGGAATATCGGTCTTTAACAATTCTGGGTTTCAACTGACTTCTTGAAGAATTACCGAAGTAAGCTCCATAATCCCAAGCATAAAATTTTGCTGTTTTTACATGTCTATATAGTCAAGTATGTCACGCTGTATATATATAGAACACAGATAGAAGCTTAACATTTTGAGCCACTAAAACCAAAAAAAATTAAGGATCTAGAAACTTTGTTTTTCGTGTTTCTTGTCAATACAGGTCTGATCATTGGGTCATGTAGTTCCTGTAATGAGAGCTAGAGCAAATTCAACTTTTTTTACATGTCCAAATTTACATTTATTAAAAAACAGGCTTAAAATAAAACTGTTTGAATAAAAATAATTTTAATATCTAGCTAGGTCAGGCTCCTTTAGCACTGGGGGTTTCTAGGCAATAGAAAATTTTGTGGTGCAAACATGCCCATGAAAATGATGAAATTAAAAACCAAATAAACCAAATAAACAATGCTGACTCCAGAATATAACATTGATTAAACCTTTGGTTAAGGATACAGATGAGTATAAATGATCTCTGCATTACAGAACTGGTGAAGTAGACATTGAAAAATCTAGCTGGCACTGCCTGGCCCACAATGAACTGTAAGGAAATATTGTCTTTTAGCTGCAGGATTTTATGATGAAGAAGGGCCTGGCGCCAGATGCGTGTCTCCATATAAATTGACTGTATGTCCAGTATACAAGCCAAAGAGCATCAGGGTGGTGCGGGTCAGTCTGTCTGTCCCTTTGCCTGTATTCAACCGACCCAGGTACCTGGGGGACTGGCCCCGCAGGCTGTACCTTAACTGTAGATTTATTCCCCACCTGAAGTGCCCCAGGATAAACACACTTCCCAGAATGTCCCCATAAACAGCAATAAGTGTGCTAACTGCCGGACGCCTGGAAGATATGCGAGGGTATATAAAGGTAGAAACAGGAAATATGATTTACTTGGAATAAGACTGATTGATTGCAGGTGAAGGTGGTAGTGTTCCACAGAGGCTGTATATACTCATATAATCTGTATATATGCTCAATAATATTCACTGGAATATGAAATGTAAGGGATATAGTGCTTCAAGAGGATCATGGGTTTAACCCCACCATTATATAAAGACTTTGTTTTTCATGGTCTGCAAGCCTTGTAAAATTAATTTATGACAGCATCGGAAACTAGAGTTACTGGTTCTCAGAAAGCTGTCTCAAGCAGCACCAAAAGTTTATGTTTAGAAGCCAGTCGATGGACGAGCTCAATAATATAACCAAACTGTCTCTTTCAAAGACTCGTCTTTGCATGAACTATCATGAAAATCCATTTCTATTTAAGTAATCTCGGTGTCGCACATTCATGGTGTTATGTTTACAGAAGAACTTGGTAGTCCCTAAGGTCCTTTTTCACTTATCAACATGATGAATGTTATAAAATCTGGAGATTTCCTTGTTAAATGTTGCCCTTGGTTATGTGGTTGACATGTGACAGTTCAGCATAGCACTGACCCCAGGTGTATGAAAACCTAGAGATACTGTATGTACAGAGAGCTCTGTGTTGCCTGCCAGGCCGGCCTGGTGGTCATTCCATGATGTTTATGTGACCTACAGTAGCTTCCTTGTCTGAAGGGAATTCCCGCAGGGCCCTAGGCTGGTGAAGAGCCTCCATACTTTGGCCCCGGGGTACAAAATATGCTGCGGTCATAGAGGATTCTCTTACTCTGCAGCAATTACCAAACAAATGTATAGTAATACATATCATGGTAGTTCGGATTCGGCCTTCTGCTTTATAGGTTCCTGGTTTGAAGATTCAACCAATCCACAACCTTTGATTCTTTCTATCCTTGTGCACAGGAAACTTATTGTCCAGAATGCTTATTGATTAATTATCATAATTTTCCTTTAGTTTAACTTCACCATCATTCAGTAAACAGAGCCTTTCATTCTCTTATATCTTTGTTTCCAGAAAACGTGTTGTCCAGAACGCTTAATGATTAATTTATTATTATAATTCTTATCATTTAGTTTACCTTCATCTTCAATCAGTAGATAATGGCACCAACAGGTGGTAGATTCATGTATCTATTATGATATATACAGGCTTACTAACAACTCTTCATTGTACCAGGACTACTCATGACAGGGTTTACCCTGAAACATTCCCTACACTTCCACTTGCATGGGTGCATATGGTTTATTTTTAGTCAAATTACCTTTTGCATTGGGACATATGTTTGTTCTAGTCATATTACTTATTGATATCTCTGTATGGTGTGTCTAGACTGTAGGTAGTTGACCAAATGGTTTATTTGTGCTGTGGGATATTTGTAGTACAATGACCATCACTAGATGTAGCCAAAAGCACTCAGCTTTCATCCAAGTCACCTGCGGTTTGACCTTAAATCAAATAGTTTATAATATATTGCACACATACCAATTACATATACCTGATTTATATAGCCCCCTTTTTATTAAGTGAACTTGGCCAGAGGTGCTGTACAATGAAGGTATAAAATTAAAAAAATATTATAGTGGACTGGTCAATAAAAAATCAAGGTGATTTACCAGAAACTAAGAATAAACAAAGTCATAAACCTGATTATACAATTTTGTTTGCGCATGGCAGGTTATATAGGTTATATACTGTTGTATGAATATCAATTGTGTATAATAGCACTAAAATGATAACAATGTGAAAATAAAATTTGTTTTTTAGTAAATTTAGTTTTTCCTTCTGAAAAATTCAGCCCACTGGAGCCCTAACACATATAAATTTTCATTGTTGCCCTGGGGGGGGGGGGTACAGTTTTCTTTGCCTCTTTTCTAAATACAAAGGTATCCAAGATTGGTTATTATTCTCAGGTGAACTCCTGTGAATGTTCCAGTACCTCTTGTCTGAAACTGTCAGGTTAATTGGTCCATAACTCTTTGCCATTGCTTTATTATCACACCTGTGGTTGACATAAGTCAACAGTTGCTGTTTTCTCATTATTTCACCCCTGCCAGGAGGTGATGTATGTTTTTTCCAATGTTGGTTAGTCACAGTTTTACTCAGAAAGTTGTGAACAGATATTTATGAAATTTTGTGGAGGGTTAGAATAACACCAAAGGGATAATCCATTGGATTTTGGAGATAATATGAATTGCCCAATGTTTTTGGTTGCACAGTTCTTTTTCATTGCTAAATGGGTAATTAGTTTGTCACAGCCTGTCATAATCAATTAATATAAGTGCTGTCTCTCAAATTGAGAAAGAATTACCATGGTTAAGTATTTCTTCTGATCCTCTTGAAATTGTTAAGACATTTGCAGCCATATTGAAATCACAGAAAGGTGTCCAATCCATATCCTCAACCACAACAAAATAATGCCTGTACTAATAATATATTTTTTTGTGGTTTACTGTATGATGAAGCTTTAACAATTGAACTCTCATGGTACAGTGAAAGTGAGAAAATAGTGAAAATTCAACCTCACAAATATAAAGCCAACCCAACCACATTATATTGAACTAGATGTAACTGTAAGCAGTTGCCATGGATCACTGGAAACCTTCCCTTTAAACCTGCAATTAGGCAGTATTAGGGAATCATGTATGGAGTGTATACAACCTTATGAGTAAGGTCCGGGTAAAAAATAGGTATCACTTATCATCAGGTACAGATCTGTGACTTAGGACTAATATTGTGCCCAAAATTCAGCTTTTGAAAAAATTAGCAATATCAGAGGTCTGGTGCAAAGAGATTTTTCAAATTGATGATTTTGCACTCAGAGGGACATAAACTTGTAGGTCCACCCACAAAAAGTTTTTTCCCAAACAGGGATATAGAAATAAATGCATCAATTCCTGAAGCCTGCCCTTTTAGAAGTTGGGGTGGGGGGGGGGGGGAGGTTAAGAAAACAGGCTTTTGTAGCTCAGGGGTAAAGCACAGGTCTCAAACTGGGAGATTGTGTGTTCAAATCTCAGCCAAAGAGCAGTGAGATTCTTTATGGTCAGCCCCCACGGCATGGGAAGGCTGTGCCCCACGGCCGTGTATAACATAAATGAGTGTGTCTTTGTGGGTTACTCGGTGTTATGACCCAGCAAATGGGATGGTTAAGTTGTCACACCCAGAACCCACAGGGGCGGTAGACACCGGGCCTTGATGACACCAGGATACAAAATATTATATGATAGGAAGCGAGTGCTACCACCCTGTCAAGTAGTCCCAAACCGAAATGGAAATTCTGCAGATGTACATACTTAGGGTTAGAGTAACATAAGTCAGCATAGAAAACTGAGGTGGTTACCTCCACCAAAAAAAAAAATCTTTAAAATCTTAAAAAAAAAAACAGTATGTCATGACCCATGGACTCTTGATAAAAAAAAAATCACACTGAAATTTCATGCTTGTGAATGTGATTCTTATGTCTTAACCTATACCTTTCTTCATCATCTTGTACATTGCATTTCAAACTCTGCTTCAAAGGTACGCCTGTATCTTCCAGCAAGTCATGACAATTAAGACATCATGTTTTGTAGATTCTGAGAAACAAGGCAGGACCCTCAATGTAATCAGTCATGCTTTCACACTTATACACGTGTGTGATACCTTTCCAACAACTCCAGTAGCACCTTATTATGTGTAGAATGGGTAACCTCTGTCCTTTAACTGAGCCAAGTTCACCAGCCGTAGAGTGGTGCTGCAAGGTGGTATGTCGGAGGCACTGTATTGTGGTCTCGTAAATTAGTGTGAGTTTCGGGATGCTGTACATTAGGACATACCACAGTTGTTGTATTTGTATCTTTTTTGTTACACATAATGAACTTGACTGTTAGCCTGTTTACTGTTATCCCATGTCCTCACCTAATATACAGTTATCCCATGTTGTTACCTGATATAAAAGAGTACAGAAAAAATTTCTTCTTCATCCAGTTTTAAAGATGTATTGCAGTATTTACCCTAAAAAATTTATTTCTCAATAATTAATCATTTTGTTTAAATCTGACAGTGGTTCAAAACAAACAATATTTGCCAAATTTTTGTTCACATTATAGTGCATCAGATTTCAAGTTTATTTATTGTTTATTCAAATGCTATAGCCTTTGATACTTTGATCTCTGTTTACCAATAAACTTGCACTTTACATACCTGTGGTAGACTATAAATCCTATCAACTTTTGAAGTTTCCATACCTCCCCCTTGATACAGTGCATTAACCTAGATCTGACCTAGCGTACCTGACTACCTGTATACACCGTTATCAGTTCTGGTGTTAGGATGAGGAATTTCCCAGTGAGGTATCAGTTATTGCAGATCTGGGGACATGTTTTTACTGATTAGGTCAAAATGGCCAATAAATACTTATCCGACTTATCATGTGTAAAGCTCTCAGTTGGCCATATCAGATGAGATAAATAATTAAATTTTCAGTTCTTTTACTTTTTTGCCTCTATTAGCCCTCTAAATTCTTTAATTATTGGTAATGGATGAAGGCAGAGAGCTCTTGGAACATTTCACCCGGAAACATTTTCACCTTCTTAATCAAACTCACCAGTGTAATCAAACTCAACAGGAGGGCTTTAAACACAAGTGCACATTTCAGTCAGCTGATGTACAGCAAATGTTCATACTGACTCATTTCCATGTTCTTTGTCTTCTTTGTAGTTGGAAGTATATCCTTTGTTCAAGTCATGAGCTTAAGCAAAAAAGTAAAGTGGTTAAGGAGGAAATTTGATACAATTCAGCAGTGTCTTACTTTTCAACCTCTTGGATTATTTCAATATGATTATGTTTTCCTAAACTATTAATTTGCATCAAAACACGTGATAAAAAGGGGCAGAAAACATGAGTTTGGGACAGTAATTATCAGATATGTATTTTACAAACACAATCACACACAATTTGTTTTGACATATACTTAAATGCAAATGAGACACATAAGTGGTTAGGGACAGTGTACCAAATAAATATAGATTTTCAAGCATATTAAGTTAAGAAAACACAAGTTCAAATGGTTAAGAGATGAGGCATGCTTTAGTACTACTGTCAGTGCTGCTGTAATGAAAAAATTAGGATGACAGCAGTTTGTCCTGACTTCATCAATTGATACCACTTTGAAAGCTAGTGTTTGGTGACAGGAGGTTATAAAACTAGGAAGAACAAACACCTCTGCTATTTAAGGTCTCACCAGCACGCTGAGTATGCACTGAAACCAATAAGTGAGCAGACACCAGTTTACAGGTTATTTTGAGCTCTTCTCTTGTCTGTAACAAAAGAATTCCTTGATTACTACTCATGCCTAGTTTGGTTTCAAGTGACATGATATGCATAATATCAATGTAAATTCACTTCAGTCCTTGTACATATAATATCATACTGGGCAGCATGTATCATTTCCCTTAGGACATCATCGTCATTATATCCAGATATCTATTTCTTAATAATATGACAGCATCATGCTGACATCACTGCTGCTTTAGAATATCGCATCATCACGAGCAGTTATCATCTACTCATAAATAATAAAGAAGCATCCAATTGGCCCCATCACTGTCCCTTGTGTATAGGCTGTCATCTGTTTTAGAACATGATAATCATAATATATGCAAAACTAATGATTCATTATCATAGAACTTTTGACCCCTATGTTTGACCCATATTTATCTTGAATATAATTCCTAACCTCACAGGCAACCCTTGCACAGTGTCACTGTTACATCTTTTTTTGTCTCATGATAACTGTAATGGTAAATGCACATCATGACTATTAATAAATTGTCATAATTGTACCTCACCTGTTACTTTCATTTGTAACTGTATGCATAACTGCTCGTCAAGATCATTATCATCATCAACAACAGCAGCAGTAACAGCATCATCACTACCACAACCATTCTTCATCATCTTCAGCATCATCGTTATCACCATCATCTTGGTTATCATAATCACCATCATATTTATTGTCATCATGTGTCATCATCATCATCATCGTCATTGTCATCAGCCTTATCTTTGTCATCCTCCTCTTCATCGTCATCTGCGTTGTAATTTGATCATTGTCATCAGCATCATAGTTATCATCACCAGCCTCATATTGATGCCATTTCCGTAAAATTCATTTTCCGTTTCCCTTATATGTGTTATCTTGTGATTGCAGCAGTGTTGTATTTATAAAAAGTAGTTCTGGTGATTTCTTAATTATGGGGAGTGACATTGTATTAGTTAATGGGGATGTCTCTTTTAAACAGTTTAACCACGTTACCTTGTTTCCATGTGATTTCAGTAATATTGACTGATGTTCAACTAAAGGAGGTAAAAAGACCCAGCAAATACTCTACTTCAAACTGAGCTGTGTGTTTATGTTCTGGTTTTAATTCTTTTGGAGTGATTGCAAGTAAAGTTATGTAGAGATAATGGATGTTTTTCTATTGTTTTTCATCTTTTCCTCCTAGGAAAATTAGAAAATTGAAATGGATAGCTCCTTAAGATCAATAGGGAAAAAAATAAATTACCTGAAAGTGGAGACTTTATTGTTGGATTTCTTTTCCAGGAGTTTCATTAAAACTTCCTCTTTAGGTGGTTGCTTCTGTGCATATTCTTTAAAGATAAATTTGGTAACTAAAATTTTATATATTAACATGCTGCAGGCCCTTCACATGTATGTGGAATCTATACACTCTTCTGGAAACACATTACTTATAAAGCTTAAAATTCATGTGAAGATATATGTTGCAGAATGTCTGGTAGTACAGAGAGCACATAGGTCTGGTGCCCCCCCCCCCCCCTCCTTGAAATATATGAGTAATTATTTATACATATATGTACATACTTATGTCGATTTTAAGTCGTTTGAACAGGTATATTTCACTTGTAACACCTCAAATGCAAACCTACTGCAGCTGCTCTTTTTGATCTTGCACAGGGCTGCCCAAATCTGTTCAGCCTTTGATTATTATTAGTTACTTTATAAATCTGAGAATTTCATCGGTTTCTTTGAATATACATGTACTGTCATTTAGCCATCAGTTTTTAAGTGAGACATACAGATGCTGTCAGAAATACTGATGATTGTAAAAATGGAAAAAAAACTTACAAAAACTGAAAAAATGGAATTCGCAAAAGAAATATGAAACCAACCACATCCATTTTAAAAATTTAGAGAGGACAGAATGGGATGCAGCTGACTGGACAACCAATGACGAATCTAAGAGCAGCTCCATGCTTCCCCGTCATCAGCTAGGGCCTCCCAGAAGAGGCTTGTCCACACCAGTCTCTGGGCTGTAATTGAATGTTCTCCCCGGCCGTTGTAGGTCAATATTCTTGGCATATTGTAGTCATCCACAAATTACTGGCCCCGCCTGGGGACCAGTTTTATTGACCTCCTGTGTGCAGTGGCATTGTACACTCATCAGGCTCGCACTACGAGGTTTGTTGCTTGACCAGCTCCATCATCTGTTCACTACGCTTTGGTGGGATTTTCCAGGGCTTGATATTAATATCAGCACTGACCCCAAGGGGCTACAGAACCTGAAAAATCCCTGGTTCCTACAGGAAGACAGAAGTGCTTTAAATGTGTTGTTTTACTTTCTAACTTAATCAGTAATCAACTGATACATTTGAAACCAGTGATACAGGACTGAGCCAGGATGTTAAATCAGGTCTAAAGTCAAGTCAACTTTTTCAGGGACTCAGACTTAGACTTGGACTCCTGACCTGGGAAGTCATGACTTGAGGAATCAGGCCAAGTCCATGTCGAGTTATGCTGCATAAGCAGCGGTAACGCTATGCTCATCTATTCGGTGTTGTCTCTGTTGCATTCCCTCTTGCATAATATTTAACCATTCACGTTGCAGGTGCCGGTTGTTTTGCACTGCATCTGCTTGGTTGCACAGACTTTTACACCCTAATCCATTGGAATACACACTATGTGATGAAATTGTCAGTTTTCAGGACAGTCTCTATACTAACTTGCTGGTGTGGCCTGAGGTCAGTTATCCCCCACTGTTTGAAAATTCCTCTCTTGCAGTGCCGCAAAGAGCAGCACATGGGCGCAGCCATCTAAGTTTACACACTGAGCCAATCAGATTTTGTTTTACGGAGCGTTTGGTTTGCTGGGTGTTTTCCTATAAGCCCCTGGTGGCCAAACCTGTAGAATCCTTCCATTTCCCACAGCCTATTATGACTGGAAGATCCCGGGAGGTCACATGCTGTGTTCAGAGGGTAATGTCGAGTCCACAAGAAGATAAACTTTTTTACCAAAGTCTGACATTCAGATTAAAAAACACACTTTAATGGCTATAATTAATTATGAACTATTGATGTAACATAAAAAAAAGAACAGGTAGAGAAGACTTGTGATAGATCTTTATGGGATAAAGCCAGCATGGTTTAGGGTCCTAGATCAGGCTGTTGATTGTGAATAGATGTCTTCAATTTGTTTATCAGTTATTGCTGTTTAATTTGGTTCTGGATTGGATTATTGCAGACATCAAAGTAGATTGTTGGAGGAGTATATCTGCAAAAAAGTCCCCCCCCCCCCCCCCAGCTGATACTGAGATAAACATTATAATGTACCCAAGATATTTAAGACACCAAGTAATTATGAAGTGTGATCTTGCATTACAGACACATTGTATCATCTAGATTCTAACACAGAATATGAAGAGACTTTCCTTTGTTATACAGCTGTACTGACCACATGTTCTGTATTGTTAATCTGTCCCTCAGTATGAATCAGAGATAAAAAAGGAAGGAAAATAACTATAAATAAAATAATTAAAAATTTTAATTATTTCGTTGTTGATAATAATCTAGCATTGATTCATTGAATCAGTTATTTATTGCATTGTTACACCCTTGGTAATGGTAAATACAAGGGTTTTACTTAAAAATTAGCTAAAGAAGCAGAAAATTTATTATGTCCTAAACATACAAATTCAGCACACGTCTCATTGCTGTTGTAGGTTAACTGGAACACAACCTTTTGAAAATGGATATTGCTTCTAAAACCTCACTATTTCAGCTAAATTCTGCTGAATTATTGGCCTAGATTAGCATATTTATATGTACTTATTAGTTCTCTATGATAAACCCATATATAACCTCATGTAAAATCTTCTCCAGGAACACTATATAAATCCCCAGTGTGAATATTTATTCTAAAATTAATGATTTCTTGGTAAACTTTAAAAGTAAATGTTAAAATACTATTGTTTGAAACTATTCCTGAAAATTTTCATTGGGAGGATAGTATGTAAATGCAGGACTGGCACAGAAACCATGTCAGGGCCTCAAACATAGAAGTAGACATTTGGAAGATGAAATATGCAAGACTTACAATTCCCTGTGTAACCCTGATGTTACAAAAGGAAAAAACTAAAAGATATTTTATATACATTAGCAGTGTGCAAATTAATTGATTATATCAATGATTTGTCGTTTGCTTTCATTTATATAATCAATTAAGTAGGATGCATTTGTAAATGATTCATCACAAATGATTAATAAATGTGTGCACGTGCTAAGAAATAACTTTTTTCTTAAGAAAATCTATACACTACTAAAATTGTCTTGTCTGTATGTTTGTCCCAGAATTTCTGTAGAAACGGGCCATAACAGTAGTAGCGTCATATCGACCCTCTGGCATTACGACCAGATTACTAGCGCCAGAGTGTCATTACATCTATGTCTGAGGAACGCAATAATGAAGATGCAAATATTTTTTGTAAACCCTTTGGCGTGTTTGTTGAATTTATGACCGCATGAACACAAGCATGGCTTGCAAGGGTTACAGGTTGCAGGCAGCTTGCAGGCAATACAGGAAATGACCCGTGTCCATGGAGACGGTGTTTCAGTTTGGGTTGTGAGCTCACATGTATACTATTGTGTAAATTCATTATCTTTAGCATAATCATTTACCACAATATGAATGCAACCTGATACAAGACCACTGCGATACATTCCTAGTTATAACTTGTATCACGACTCCAGTAGGCTTACCTTCCCAATTATCCGATTGCCTCATGAGTCGAGTTGTCACTGCTATATCAGTGAGCTAGTTTTGCTATCAGTGTCAGTCATAGGCCCAACTAACGGAATGCATACTACCTTGGCCCTTACACTAAGACACAGTTGAATTCCTGGCGGCATGATCACATCACAGGTCTGTAGCACAAGATCATGCTGCTTGCCATTGCTGACCTTCACCTTGTCCCATTACAACAAAGACGTATATAGATTGGTTCTGTATCAACCCCCAGACTTTGCTACCATATGGGTCTAGGGAGGTGGCTACCTTATGGGTCTGGCCACACAATACGCTACCCTTCCTCTGCAACAGGACCCAATGAGGCCTCATTTTCTAGTATGTTATATCACTTATAATCTTGTCAAGGATATAATGAAGATGGGAGAGAAGGAAGTTAATACCGGTAACATTAAAAGTGAACTTTGTACAGCACATAAGTGTCAATCACCTTGGCCTTCACCTCGGCCTTGCAGCATGATGCAAGTTGGGATAAATATGGTCAGATTTTTTTTTTTATTGGAACAATTTTTAGCTCAGCTGACTGTAAGTCATCTGAGCCATAGCGATCACTCTTTGTCCGTCGTCCGTCCGGCCATCCGGCTGTCTGTATGTTAACAGGGCACAAATTGTAACCACTGGACCTGGAATCTTCTAACTTTACATCCAGAGAAGTCCATGAAAAATCTCCTTGGAAACCTGGAATTAGGACTCTGTTACCCATATTCTTCAGGCTATGGGCTCCGAAGTACCACCCCCCCCCCCCCCCCCCCAGAATAATGAAAAATTTAATACAAAAGCTCAAGTATTTGAACAACTAATGCATTGATCACCCTGATTTTTTTCTCTATTTTTGAGATCTGAAAAGATGTACTCATCTTTTAACAGGGCACAAATCGTAATAGCTGGACCTGGAATCTTCTAACTTTACATCCAGAGAGGTCTATGAAAAGTCTCCTTGGAAACTTGGAATTAGGTCTCTTTCACCACTATTCTTCAAGCTATGGGGGCTCCAAAGTACCCCCGAGAATTATGAAAAATTTATACAAAAACTCGAAATATCTGAACAACTAATGCATTGATCACCATGTTTTTTTGCATGGATATTGATTATAGAGTGTTTCTTTAGTTTCTACAGACTGGTGGTGCCACCTGTATTTTTTTTTATTTTTTATGATTTTATTCTATATTTTTAGACCTTAAAAGATGTGGTCATCTGTTAACAGGGCACAAATTGTAACTGCTGGACCTGGAATCTTCTTACTTTACTTCCAGAGAGGTCCATGAAAAGTCTCCTTGGAAACTTGGAATTAGGTCTCTCTCATCCATATTCTTCAAGCTATGTGGCTTGGAAGTACCCCCTGGATAATGGAAATTTTTATACAAAAGCTAAGTATCTGAACAACTAATGCATTGATCACTATGATTCTTTGCATGGATATTGATCATGGAGTGTTACATCAGTTTTTGCAGACTGATGGTGCCACCTGTATTTTTCAACATTTATGATTTTTTCTCTATTTTTAGACCTTAAAAGATGCGGTCATCTATTAACAGGGCACAAATCATAAAGACTCGCCCTAGAATCTTCTTTCTTGAGATGCTCGGAGGCCCATGAAGAGTCTCCTTGGAAACCTGAAATTAGGTCTCTGTGCCACCTACATTAAGATGCCATCTTAATTAGTTGTCTGTGCAAGGACATATTGTCAATATGTCAGTTGGCTGAGCGTCATGACTCATGGGTCACTTGTTAACATAACAGTTTGACAGATTTTCAGGTATAAT
Organism: Sipunculus nudus; assembly: GCA_026874595.1. NCBI lineage: Eukaryota > Metazoa > Annelida > Sipuncula > Golfingiida > Sipunculidae > Sipunculus > Sipunculus nudus. Next base: position 15,821,672 of record CM049319.1, read on the forward strand.
TCTGTACAGCAGATTTCACAGTAATATAACAGGTGCATAATATAATTAACCAATAATTGATCAATTTTTAGCTCAGCTGACTATAAGTCATCTGAGCTATAGTCGTGGTCCATTGTCCGTCGTCCGTCCGTCTGTCCGTCCGTCCGTCCGTCCGTCCGTCCGTCCGTAGATGTGGCACGTTTTGAAACCGTAAGAGCTAGGAATCCAAAATTCAGCATAATGTTAGATGTCCCCAAGATCTCCTACCAAGCCGAAAACTGGGTCTTTGCGACTTCATTCCTTTGAGAAATTAAGGAAAAACCTCAATTTTTTATTAAAAACCTATTTTCACACTTCAGGACTGCCTAATATCAAAACCACTCATCTGTTTTTCCTCATATTTCCTATAAATAATCCTCTATATAATTCCTATGTACATGCCAGAAATTAGGTCTGTATTATATAATTTAAAAAAGTTATGGGCCCAAACATAATGCATTTTGTAAATAATCAGGAAAGAAATTTTATCACTTAACACAAAACTTGTTAAAGCTAAGCACTTTTTTTCCAGTAGTATTACTTTAATTAATCAAAATTAAATTGTATACCCAAAATTAGATCAAAATCTTTTAAATTTTTTAAAATATTAGCAAAAATAAAAAATTGGTACCTTAAATTTTGCCCAACTTTGACCATGGCACGTTTTTTTTGCTGTAACTGCTGTGGATTTAATTTTCACAGCATGTTTTTGTTAGCATTTCAACTGTTAACACCAAAAATTTGAAACCAGTTGATCAAAAACTGTAGATTTTATTCAAGTTTTCAAGCACCATTTCACATATTGCTAGTGTTATGCAGTTTGCTAGAGCTCAGCTCCCGAGCTTCAGCTCTAAGTTCCTTAAATTTGGCATACAGTTAGATTTCTCCAAAATCCCCTACCATGCCAAGAATTTGGTCACTAGGACTTAATTCCTTCGAGATATCAATGAAAAACTTCATTTTTCCATTAAAAACCCATTGTTACACTTTAAGACTGCCTAATATCAAAACCACTGATCTGACTTTGATCATATATAATATACATATTTTTCTATACATTCGCTATGCACATGCCAGAAATGATGCCAGTATTGTGTATTTTTTTTTAAGTTATGGGCCCAAACATAATGCACTTTGTAAAAAATCAAGAAATATATTTACTCCCTTAACAAGGGCATTGCTGAAGCTAGAGATTTTATTGTCAGGGATGTAACATTATTTAATCAAGATTCAATTGAATACCCAAAATTAGTTCTGAATTTTTCAAATTTTATAAGTTATTAGTATAAATATAAAATTAGTACCTTAAATTTTGCCCAACTGTGACCATGGCACGTTTGTTTCCTGAGAGCACTGTTGATATAATTTTCATATCATGCACATATAAGGATTTCAGCTTTTTAGTTTAGAAAGCTGAAAGAAATTGGCCAAATATTGTAGCTTTTATTAATGTTTTTATGAGACCCTGTCAGACTTTGGCTCTCTCCAGCCCCTCTTGAGTCACCTGTATGTTGACCTTGTTGACCTTTCATCAAATTATGCACGCTTGAGGCGAGAATCCAGGCAGCTTATGGCCAGCCACAGTTGATCCAGGTGTCCAACCCAACTCATCTAGTAGTTTTAACCAACAACATAACAATAAACGATCAATTAATAAATTTTTATTAGATATTAATAACAAATTAAAGAAAAATAGAAAAGGAATTTGTTAGTTTATAATAACAGGAAATTAACTTGCAGTTACTGATGATATAAGAATCTTGTATCGATGGGTAGAATGTCACATATTCCAAATAACACCATGCAGTCACCTATGGCATTTTTCAGTTCATTTTTAATGATAAAGAAGTAAATCATATTATTCATTACTAATCATTAGGGATTATATGAAGGAAATTAATGATAGACAAAGATGCAGTTGATAATATTAATCTAGATTCCTACTGTGTCTAGTGTGTACATTGATGTGAAATTAGTCCAAAATGAATTTTTTACAGTTATTTTTTAATATAAATAAAAGCCATAAAACCAGGTACTTATGATCATTATTTAAATGTGTGAATTTTGTATATTCTGGATTCTCAAAATCATTGTTTGGTGAAAACTGAATAAATACCAGACATGGTGCAAATACTTTGTAATTGTATTTAAATACGAATATGATTATGTACTCCATTATAAAATTTCTTGCATAAAGAATGGGAATTCAGGTAAAAATGAAAGTATATGAATACTCGTGCAAATACTTTCAAAATGTATTCATGAATGCATTCATGAATATATTCTTTAATATTATTTTAATAATCATATCAGTTATATGTCATTTTAAAAAATCATTTGATTCTCTTATTATTTTTAATAAAAATTATATTTAGGACAATATTTGTAATTTTTTTAATAAATAGTTAAACTCTTATATTATATGTTCTGCTTATAAGTTATATGGCCAAGTCAAAATCTGTGTGACAATAGCACTCCATTTGTTAATAAAATAAATGAAATCAATCCTCTTCCCTGTCTCCAAAGATACTATCAAAATCATACATAAGCTAAACACCCACAACTCATAATACAGCTTATATTTATTACCACACAAAACCAGCATGTGCCTCATTTCTAAAAAATATTTTTTTATCATATATAACAGCTGAGCGTCGTGACCCATAGGTCCCTTGTTCTTTCTTTCAGTCATTGATCATGATTTTAAAACTGATTCCTACAACTTATATATATGATCAAATAATGACAAAATGAGCAACAGAATCCTTTTAAAATTGACAACTGAATATTAACATATGATAACATGGCTTATAGATATATCAGGTTGGTTTTCTTCATGATATACGCAGTCTGGTTGTCAATCATTATACAGTCACCAAGATGGTCTACATTACCAGCAGATGATTTCGTTAACAGACCCCTGTGATCCTCTGAAGCTAACTGTTAGAAACATCTTCCACGCCTGTGGCCCTTGACTGCCACTGGGGGGACAAAGAGGTCCGGTGTTGATTTTTCTGGTCAATGCTTTTCTTCTGACAGCGCTGGTCTGTTTGGCAGCTGAAGTATTAAACAGAGCGTCTGCTCAGCACGACTTAGACATGTGAATTTAGGACATTTCTGAGGGTCATGGACATTGTCTGGATATTCCAGAATCTATTGATGTTGCAGCCTTGCTTTTCTATAGAATGGCTAGATATAATCATGTATAACATTTCTGATTTGCATGCAGGTTTATATGTTCCTGTTGTAGGCATTTATAACAATGCATTTATTTAGCAGTTATGGCCAATGTTGGCCATTGGAGGAACTGTTAATATCAATATTAAATTGGCATTTACAAGGCTTCTGTTGTAATTCCTGTGAAAAAATATTTCATATATATTTCCTATATTTTCCATTATTTCGACCAAAATTGTCTATTATTTTCAATGTTTTATCATTGCACGATCATGTGTCTGGTATTGTAGTGTTATTATTGAATAATTATCATTGTTTAGACCTCTTATTATTCAATACATTCAGCTCCTGTTTAAAATTATGCAGATAACTGCTGCAGTCATACAAGCACAGTCCTCTCATACAATAAAATGGACCTCTAGCTGCTGTATGGAGAGCTGATGGTCATATCAAGAAAGCAAGTAAAACATGGTGTGCACAGTAAAAACTCCTATGTTTTCCTATCTTTTTTTACTGAAAACTCCTATGTTATCCTATCTTTTTACTGAAAACTCCTATGTTTTCCTATCTTTTTTTACTGAAAACTCCTATGTTATCCTATCTTTTTTACTGAAAACTCTTATGTTTTCCTATCTTTTTTACTGAAAACTCCTTTGAACTCCTACAATTTTGTCTCAGGTGCTCCTATGAAATTCCTATATATTTCTTCAGTGCCTGATGGGAGCCTTCCATTAGATATTCAATAAAATATAAATATTTTTTTATCGCAGGATACTTAAATGACGTATCTCATGTACAATCAGACAAAAATAAACTGCATTTACCACCTGATCCGGATCATCTCAGCTCTTCCTTTATGCAAGACCTGCACAGTAATACATTCAAATACCTGTATAGATCCAACATCACAGGCAATGATGTTATGTAGATAATAGAATGATGGTCTGCAGTGACAATTATTTGTTCATTATTGATCACATATAGCCCACTTAATACCTTTCATACGTGAAACATGTATTAATGCTTAATTGGTGTTTGCTGTCCTGATATCCTAGTTTGTAAATAATCAATAAAATGCTGGGTTTCTAATTACTTCACATCTACATATATATATACTAGGATAACATCATGAGTGTAAGTATATAGATAAGCCAATAAAAGGCCTGTTTTGTTGTCTGTGTACTTGAACTGTCCAGCTATAGCTCTCAGGGGAAATCTAGCACGGCAGGCAAGAACCATTTATAACCAAGCAGATCCTAGATAAGAAGTGCAGGAGGTGTGAAAATATATAGTAGAAAGGCAGCAGGGCACTAGTCAACACCCAGGGAGGCACCATGGTGCCAGTCTACAGCTCACTTATAGTCTGTACTCATACCAATGTGCCATTCAGTTGGATTTTAAATACCCAGACTTGTCAGTAACAAAAAGTAGAGTGTCAGATTGATAAATTAGCTTTCTGCACAAGGTTTTAAAGTGTCAGTAAAGTTTCACCCTGCCCTGTGCAATTCCAGTTTGGTTGATCACTGCCTCATTTGTATAACTATATACACAGGCTCAGTGTTCAAATTTTCCTCTGTTAGTCAATATGAAATGAAACATACAATGACTTTGCTTTTGATTAATTTAAATCATTCATTAAAGCTATAAAAACTAGAAGACAAGGCAATTCTGGCATGTTTTCCTCTGGCGTTTTTATACCTGGCAGTTTACCTGGCAATGAACCAGGGGGTGCTCTCTCCTTCTACGTTACAACACAGAGCTAAAGACTTATTCTGTCCCTCATCCGCTGGGATATAAAGGAATCTTACACAAAGCGAGGCCCAGCAGGATAAAGAGGAAGTGGTTCATTCACTTTCTTTACTAGAACAATATGTGGCCACCGAGTCTTTTCCCTGCTGGCTATCTGCTTGGTTTGCTGTTTCATGGTTCCCTGGGTGGCAGTAATTTAGACTACCTGGTGACTCGCTGACCTGTACATATGGACCACATCATAAGAAGCTACAGTTTTCTCTCTGCCCCTGTCAGGGTTACGCCCTGTTTATAATCTTAGTATACCATGTTTATAATCTTTAGACAGCAGGAATGTATATCCATATATTTTACTCAGCTTACAGATCAGTGATATTTATATCAGGGTGTAATAATGGATTACATAATATTTAATATGATTACTGTGTATTAACAAGGATTTGTTTTTGACCAAATTTATATTAAGTTCTATTGTTGTATGATATTATCAGGAAGAAATGATGGCATTCTTGTCATTTCATGTAATAACAAAGAACTTTTATTGTGGCATACATTATATAACTGCAATATGAATAATATTATTTTATGCAACGATTTATTTAGACCATATTTTGGACTTGCATAAAGAAAAATATGTGTGAGTCACTGTGGCAACTGTCATGGTTTCACAAGTGTTACAGTTTACTTTGTTGTCATATTTTGGTATGATGGTCAAGTGCCAAACTGCCAGTCATCTTTATCAAACAAGTAAAATATCATCTGTTCAAAGAAGATGTGAAGATACAGTTTCCAGATAATTTTAAAATACATATATCTGAAGAAGGGCACATTAATGGTATTCATATCAATATTTCCATGGAGATAAATATAATATCTTGTCACTGGTTTAGGAATTATGTTTTCATTATTAAATATCATTTCAGAGAGATAAGTTTATTTAATCAATCTGGAGAGAATAAAGACCTTAATTAACAGGGGATGTTTGGTCCTTAGTTGATTTAGCCTCACTAGCCTCTGTGTTTTACCGAATATTTTTTATGCTATTATAGCACTGTTATATGTTTGTTATAAGTCTGTAGCTCAAAAACATTATATATGTGATCAGAAGTATTGATGTATTTAAGAGAAGACAAACTACAACTTGGCATGCATAGCCAGTTCCAAGTGTAGACAGCAAATGAAACAGTTTGATGCTGAAAGCAGCAGATGTATCCATGTGATCTGAAGTCTGGCAGCATGAGAGGACCTGGTATGCATGTAATTCAGTAATACAGTGTATCTACATGGCCTGCGGGTGTATATATGAATGTCTTTCTTGATCATGATGCCATTATTGCCATACAGCCGCCATTCAGTAGCAGTACATTTTACAACATATTTGTATGAACAGAGTGTCTGTAGATATAAAATAGCAGAAGTACTGGTAGTATGTTATGTTGTTTGAACAGCTTAGAAGTTAATTGAATTAATGACTGGCATAGTCATCATGGTCATATTATATATGACGCCTTTACAACTCTAAATACCTTTTGCAGTCATGTGATAATAATAACACATTCTGAATAGTGGATGTTTCACTATCTGTGATACTTGCCTGTCAGTATCAGTTCCTGTAGTATTGAAGGTTTCTTGTACAAAAATGTATATATATAACAGAGTAATATTTAGGCAAAAAAAAATTGGTTTCAGGCACTGCTCGCGTCAACTTTAACCCCCGCATCAAAAATTTTTATTTTTATTTTCAATTAAACCTTGCCAATTTTGAACTCCAGCCACTCCGACATTTCTTTCAAGAAGATAAAATAATACAATTTTGATAAGATTTCCTTTGTTATGTAGTGCTTTTACCTGTTTAGCAAAACATCTTTTATCATCATGTTTTTCCCTGATCATATGACATTTTTATTGACACTACCATGAAATTTATATAAAAAGAGGAAAAACTGAATAAGCAATATTTTAATTGTGGTGATAGCTGCTTTACTGTTAAATCCTGATTGCTGGTTACTTTTATCTTTTGACTATTTAGTAATTAGTGCAGTTTACAAGGTTGTGAGAATGCAATATTAGATTTGAAAGAGGAGTAAGAATTAGGAAAACCATGTGGTGATGATGGATAATTGTGTGAGAGAATTGTGTAGTTATTACTAAAAAAAAATTCTAACAGGATTCAGGGCTGGTCATTGCATATGAATTCATTAAAGTGCATGCTATGATCAGTATTTCATTATTTGCTTCAGACACTGAAAATAATATTATTCTACACTGATCGAATAAGTATTCATATTTAATGGGACTTTTAACTTTGGCATTTTCAGAATAAAGGCACAATCTGCTACACAGGATATCATCTTTATTAATAATAAAGTAATATATCATATGACTCTCTCTAATTTGCTGCCCTGTTGTGATATAGACCATGGTAACTAAATTTTCTGCTCCCTCACACAAGATTGAATATATGAAATACACACACCCACCTAGGCCACTCAGGCTCATGTCGATTTAAATCCACGACAGTCTTGTATTGTACAATCACATGCTTTATAACTTTATATGTTAATCAGTACTGTTAACCACTTATGTGCTAAGGAATATACACTCAGCACCTGAGACTTGTTTCAGGCTCGCAAGGGCTTTGAGCTGACACCTAGTTGAAAAAGATAGGCATGGGTGGTTGCTTCGATCAGAAGTATCAGAAGTCTCGCAGATCTACAATTATATGAATCAGCGTGGTATGACATCCCCCCACATAAAGCGTTGACACCAGCAGTAGGAGACTGCTAAAACATCGGTAGACATCTGTAGTAGCAATTGATTGTTCCTGGTCATTCTGGCCTTGTCGTATTGATCTCTCACAATCCAGGCACGGCCACAGAACCAGACACTGGGGGACGCAAGGTTGTCCATCTTCCCATAAGTCACTCAGTACACTACATCCCCTGTGCCCCCCCCCCCCCCCCCCACCTCGACTCCACCCCTGCCCCTTTCCATGAGGCCCTTTCCACAGCCAACAGAGATCACTATGGCTCCATCCTACCCCTTTCCACTCTGCCTTTCCATGGTTCACTGAGTACACTAGTCCCCCCCCCCCCCTTTCCATAGCCCAGAGTACATTAAATCTCACCTACCATTTCATAGCCTTGCTGAATACATGGTAGTTTCCAACCCCACCCCCTTTTCCGTAGCCCAGACCATATGACAGCCCTCATACCTCTCAGTTGCCCACTAAGAACACTACAGCCCCTCCATAGCCCACAATATATTACGGCACCTTCCCCAAACCCTGCATCTTACCCTTCTACATATCCCATTGTGTACACCGCAGTGTTTTTAGAGCTGATTTTATTAAATATAGTTTTATATTTTCCTTCCCAGAGGATCAATTCCTGAACCCATCACATGGGTACCCGGTATGCATGCATCATAGAGCATTCAAGAATAAGATTAAGAAGGTTAGATCATCCACATGTTTAGTCATCATGGTCAGTTAGTTCAAATATATGTCTCCATGGTATATAAAATTGTTTAAGACAGACATGTAGGTATTTCTGCTACAGAAATGATAAATTGTGTAAAATTTCATCTGGGTCATTTTATCTCTGACCATTATTGACCTTACAAGGTCATAGAAAGGATCTGTTTTTCTGGTGGGTTGCTTTTGGTATAAACTTGTCAGATTTCCCATATTGAAATGTCATAAATTCACATAAACTGTCTTTTGATGTTGGGCTGTTGACCTTTATTGACCTTTAGAGGTCAAGCTCAAGGTCATGATATTGTTCAATTCACTTCAGGACTGTGTAATCACAGACTGAAACTGACATGATCTGTTCATTTGGCTGTATGGACATTAGGCTTGTTTTGAGTGTATATGGCATAGGAAAACATTACTTCAGGCTCTGAAACATACATATGTTATTGATTTAATACTGGTTTGATTGCTTGTATAACAAAGCTAACTGAAAAGGACTCCGAGGATGTGCACAAATTCTGTGATCCAAACCCATGTTGGCCTATAAATCTAATTGATTGGCCACATGATTATACCCATTGATTACTTGTCCATGGCCTTTCATCTCAAAATACTTATTTAAATTCGTTAAGGACTTTTTGAGATATAATGTGGGCAAATAGACAGATTGACAGACGGATTGATGGGGAGAAATATTATTTCACCTCTGCCAGTTTGAAGGAGGTAACTGGATCATAATGAATGGTTGCGTGATCAGTTCTTGCTGTAACAGTTGCTGTATCAATGTGAACATTGTTTAATCCAGTCAGTGGCGGGGATTTAAGAACATAGAGATTACATTAACTTGTCTAATCATGATGTCCTCCGTGACAGTAGGAGCACTAATTGACTGTGGAACATGGAAGAACCCAGTCACCAGACAGCCTCCCCCAGCTGGTCAAAGGTCATCTCGTGAACCAGGAAAAGAAACATGTAAAATGTAGAAGGTTACACTTGAGACAAGCTGTCAATCAATATTGAGTCACAGGTTATGGCGGTAGATGTGTTATGTCGGGGTCATCTGAGGACTGTGGTCCTTGATGCTTAAAGCTGCCTGTATCAAACATGTTCGGAGGTGCAGCATTGCTGACTGGGTGCTTATTGATTCTGGTGGCCATACACTTCTTGGGACACTGTCTGGTATCCCTGTGTTTGATATTCTTTATATTAGTCTGCGCAGGTGCTCCAGTATGTCTAGTCAGGGTTATTGTTAAAAAAATTTAAATTCACATGCTTTAATTTTAAAATCTAATTTTATATTGATAGTATTTTTTTTCTGATGTTCCATTAACTTGATGTTAGTTGCAGATTCTTAAAACATCTGCTGATCACAGACCTGCTGTGTGCATGGAACTGAAACCAGTCCAGGAAAGCTCAAATTAATTTCTGTCTAAACATGTAAACTAGTAAAATAGATAACTAATAAGTATCAGATTATAATCATATTTATGAAAAAATATATAAATAATCTCAGGGCTTTCAGGAATATTGGGATAAGCATCTGTGATGCTCCAAATCTGTTTTGGATGCTCTTGGAGTCCAAGCGTCTGATTGGACATGCATATCTGTGGCTTTGGAACGGTGATGGTCAAAGTTTGGCCTTGTAGCAGTCACTCGCCATTGCCTGCTGCCTGAGACAAACCATTAAGTTCTGTAAGCACTGCGCTATCAACTTATCCTCCTTTACATTTCACTATAATCAACGCATCTTTTAATGACACAATTTCTAATCATATAATAATACTAGTATAGTGATATAAAAGACAGAAAAAAAGATTCAATGTATATCATGAAAAATTTGACACAGATTTCCTCTTGGGATGCTTCAAACTTAGATAGGACTCGTTTTGGCCTGAGTGGCTGGGACTCTGAATTCAAATTTTTTTCCTATTGAAACCTTGAATCTAAATCTCTTAGTTTTGGTCTCTGATGAGATAGGCAAAATAAACACTAGCAAAACACTGCAAAGGGAAAAATCACAGAGTTTAAACCTCATGAACTTGATGCCAACCACAGTATTTAGAGCATTGTTGTAGTACATACTATGACAGTCTACAAAACATCAGGATTGATTCCGCTGTGCTGCCACAGTTTTTCCAATGAAGACTCATAATGTCAAAACATTAAGATGACTGATTAAGGTGCTGTGTCAAAATTGGGCTTGCACTCATTATTGTTTTGCCTTTATCACCATACATGTCTGCTATTTTTTCAGCCATTTTCTTGTAATATATTTATCATATATAATTACCAGGAGGTGTTGTTGGACCATTGTTATCACATAATAATTTTGATTTAAAGCCAGCTATTCACATGCTTACCCGTAGAATTTATTGGATATTTTACTTATACTCAGGGTATGTATTAGTGGTGTGCTGATTAATCAATTAAATCGATGAATGGTCATTTTCTGTAGAAATTGATTAAATTGATTGCATTTTTTGCATAATTGATTAAAACCAATTATGTATCCTGTTAAAGATATACAAACACAAACTAATGATAAGCATCAAAACAGAACCTTGCGCAGCCAACAAGCCATCCAGCAGTAACTTGACCTTGGATGTGGGTGGATTGATGGTTTCATAATGAATATCAGTGAACATGTCAGACTATTTAATGGTGTCAGTATTTTAGGTAAAGTAGATTTCAAGGTAATATAGAAAGTACATAAAATAATCAATTGATAATTGATCATCGGTCATTTTTATTTTTCAATCATCAATTATGATTATAAAACCAATTACTTCCACTAGTAAACACAGTCCTGGTACATGTGCCATTGTTGACAAACAGAAGAACCATGTGACTGGAGAAACAGATTGGTCACTGGTGTGGGCATGTGAACAATGCCATATCTTGTCATTTGCAAAAGTCTGATAATGCAAGAAATTATCTTTATTTAAAAAAATACCAGATATATCACAATAGGCCCCTTTAATTTCAGTATTTTACTGGGTATGAAAAACTATGAATCAAATCGTAGAAGCAGCAGGACTGTATACCACTGATATAACTAAGTCCATTGTATTCATCCAAGAACTGTTTTATACCAGCATTACTCTGAAGGTTATCAGAGCTTGCAGTGTTTGTAAGAATCTCTGGAGGGACATTATTAAGTAGATCGTTAAACGTTTCCTACCAAATCAATAACTTACAAATGCCAGGAGGACATTGTCACTGTGTTGCATAGATGTATTTAGTACAGGTGAATATTGTATAGGTTATTTGACCAAATGAGCACCCTGAGCAGTTATGTTTTGATTGTGAGCTTTCCTTTCCAAAAGAGAACATCCCCCCTAACAGTTGTAGAGCCCAAATATGCATGATGTTACTTTGAGCACTTGTCAAATTGTAAAGATATTGTGTACTTTTTAAGGTGACAGAAAATTTTTCCACTTATCCCCTGCCCACACCAGAGTATTTCTGTAGTATTAAGAAAGAAACTGATTTCATTAATTTTATGAGCTATTTACTGGTGAAGTTTGGACCATGTATCTCCAGGTCCCAAGTCAAGTGCTTTAGCTGCAAGTTAATGGCCTACCCTAGTAATAAGTATGTATGATAATATTTAGGACATCAGGGAGATGCTTTAAGTTTTTTTTCCAGGATTTTCCACTTTTTTCAGCCATTGAGGCATTGATGAGGATTGAACCAGGGAATTTCAGGTCGTAAAGGGTCCTATTCCAGTATCTGATGTCTAATAACTGAAGATAATCCTTTGAAACTTTTATGAAAAAAAGGCCAGAAAATGCCAATCTCACCACCCACAGGCTGTTCATTCTGTTTATATCCACTTGTCTTTAACATGTGTTAGGGCCAAAATAATCCAAACACATTCAGCAAGGACATCTGCTGGCAAATCAGGTGAACCAGAGTTTTGCTAGGGTATTTTGAAACCAGTAACCATTCAACTCGGCAAATGTGCAACCAACCACTTTAGATTACATGTTTTTACCGTTTGTCAACATTACTGTGTTTACGGACACCTTGAAGATAAACAAGCTTAGTGCATCCATCACATAGGTTTTATAAGAACTTTTCTCAACAGAAATTTCTTAGAGTTCATTATTAAGTTCATTAAGTATACAGAGTAAGCCAGAAATCACTTAAATTTTCTAGACAAAAGGTACGTGAATAGCTTGCTTTAACCACCAGAATATGTCCTACTGTGGTATGCCAGGCCTATCTTTTTGTATCTGGACTGGTGTATTGTAGCCATTAAGATGTACTGTACATTAATCAATAACTCGGCAGCTGCAGGAATAGTTAGTAAACTGTTTCCCAGAACCTAGGCCAGGGCTGAGTTTAATTGGCATCATCATGGCCTAGCTGGTTTAAATGTTCCAGTTTTGATGATGATAAGTTCTTGTTACCAATTAGAATTATCTATCTCCATCCTAGTCGCCATATATTGATTTTCTTGTCTTTAAGAAGCTGTGTTTAATAAATGTATTTATAGGGGCCCACTAAAGCAAGACATTTCTCCAGGCATGAACGGTTTGGGATTCATAACGGGATGACGATAAAATCGGGATCCATGAACACACTCGGTGACCTTCCCTTGTCTTTCTAAGTGCCGGTCTGATGTCTTCAGGAATGCCGACTCGGCATACTTGACGGTGATCTAACCTGAACCTGTTCTGTGTATCCAGGGTTTTCAGCAGAATAAATGTTATCAGAAACCCAAGCACCAGTCCAAATATTGTCTGCTTTCCATGCTGGTGCTTGGACAGGTATGGTTACTATAGATAGGGATATATAAACATAGGCAGTAGAATTCCTAAAGGTATTGGCATAACAAGTTTTGTTGTTGAATTGCAGGTCAACTATGTGTGGAAACACGATTGTTTAGATTTATTGAACCAGTTGGTAGATACAAAATATAAAACAGGAAATTTTCACATCATTTGTTTTCTGTGAATTGCACAGATTTTACATTTCTTGTGTAATATCTGAGAATTGTCTTGGTCTGGTCTTTAATTGTGATGTAATCCTCTCAGTCAGAAATATTTTCTCTTCTGGTGTAAATTAAGTTAACTAATTTAGTGCTCCTAATATTGTACTTAACTCTTTAACTCTTAACTCTTCAGAGTAGTGAACATAAAAAGATAAACCACGATGTCTCATTAACACCTGACCACTGTCTTTCACCTGAAGTGCCTTGCATCTCAAATGCCAATCATCTCAATCACTCCAGCAGAAAGTATGGGTGGCCCCAACAATCTTGCATATCAATAGTCTGAAAGGCTAGCATATGTCTTAGATAGGTGTATCTAAAAGTGTATCTGAGATTATTATTTTTATTATAAACATTATTATTATCATTATTGTATCCGCCAAAACAGAGTTTTGCGGATACTATGTTTTCAGCTGCACGCCGACGCCAACGCCGCGTAGGTGTCCGGAGAACTCCTCCGTAACCGCTGGGCGGAATTTTCCGAAACCCGGGATTATGTTCGGGTCACATGTGAACTGCTGCGCCCCGATTTTGTTTTGACCTCTGACCTTTCCTTTGCGCTCTGCGTCCATTTGTGCGTCTGTTTCCACACATAAACCCACATATCTCGGGAACCGTTTGACCGATCAGGAAAATTTTTTTGCACAAATGTAGCCCTCGGAGAGCTTTATAACATACACCAAAAATGGTGGCGCCACCTGCAACCATGTTTGCACAGTGTCCATCTGTTCGTCTGCCTTGGGTTAAAATCACTCATATCTCTGCAGTGACTTGACTAATTCACCTGAAATTGGGCATGCATAAACATCCTGGATAGCTTTTCTGATTTTATGACAGGTGGCGCCACCTACATTCACGTTTACGCTGCAGACATCCAAGCTCATATCTCGGGAACCGTTTGACCGATCAGGAAAATTTTTTTTGCACAAATGTAGCCCTTGGAGAGCTTTATAACATACACCGAAAATGGTGGCACCACCTGCAACCATGTTTGCACAGTGTCCATCTGTTCGTCTGCCTTGGGTTAAAATCACTCATATCTCTGCAGTGGTTTGACTAATTCACCTGAAATTCGGCATGCTTATACATCCTGGATAGCTTTTCTGATTTTATGACAGGTGGCGCCACCTACAATCAAGTTTACGCTGCAGACATCCAAGCTCATATCTGGGGAACCGTTTGACCGATTGGGCCAAAATTTCGCATGTGTATAAATCTCACATAGCTCTTTATCATATGCAAAACTGGTGGCGCCACCTGCAGCCATGTTTGCACAGCTCCCATCTGTTTGTCTGCCATGGGATAAAATCACTCATATCTTGGCAGTGGTTTGACACATCTGCCTAAAATTTTGCAAGTTTATACATCCCGGACAGCTCTCTTGATTTTATGACAGGTGGCGCCACCTGCATTCTAGTTTATGCAGCAGATATCCAAGCTCATATCTTGGGAACCGTTTGACCGATTGGGCCAAAGTTTTGCATGTGTATAGAGCTTTCTGGATTTTTTCGTAGGTAGCGCAACCTACATACACAATTTGGCTGCAGACATCCATGCTAATATGCAACACTTCACCCGTTCCACTCTGATTTAGGCGGATACAAGTAGTCGCTTGTCGACTACCCGTATTCTAGTTATTATTATTATAAACATTATTATTGTTATACCTAAGATGCATAAAAACTACAAATATCAGAATATCTGGAGGGGGAGGAGATACAGAGTTTGGTGTGTTTTTATTCTTATCAATAGGCTGCATCATGTGTGTGATTTTTTTTGGTGAACATTATTTAACCTTTGAAATAATAAATTTTAGTTTACACTATTGTGAATTGCTTCTTACTTCAACCAAAGTTCTTTGACAAGTTCAAAGACAAGTGACCTTGACTTTTATCTTCAAGGTCATATTTATGCTAAAGGTTAAAAATTTCCTCTTAATACTGTGGAAGGCAATGGGGATGGGAAACATAATTTGGTTTTGTGCAAGAACAACCTCTCTCTGCTTCTAGTGGTTGGGATTGTAACAGGCCAGCAACAGTTGTATTAGGCCAGCAACAGTTCCGCAGGCTTCCAGACCTGTCCATCATGCAGTTATCAGAGCGTTAGACATGGTCGCTCAGTCACACGGCAGCAGACAATTCATTCACACTCCGACCAGGTGATTTACCTGCGGGTAATGTCTGTTGGTTATTGATGTGCCCTCAGTACATTTAGGACAGGCTGATCTCTCCTACCTGAGCTGGACTGACTCAGTCACTGAATCATATCAGTTGATTCACTCACACTGTTGGTACTATTGGCTCTGTCTGTCTGCCAAATCCAGTGGATACATTTATATATATTTTCTTGGACTTTCATGACTAATTTCATGGATGATTTTGGGATTTCAGTTTCCACAAATTTTAGAACACTACAAATTAGGAAACAATATAAAATCATATCTATCTGCTGCTGTAAATGTTAATAATTTCATACTTATATATTTCATTTTAAACTTGCTGACACTTAATTCACTCTGTGTAGTTTAAGTATTGTTTGATTCTTTAGTAATATTGTAAGCCCGGCTTTATGGTTCATTTAGATTTTATATATTGCATAAATTCTGATACTGAGTTAAATTAATTTATGTCATTTCATTATATCTTCATAAAATTTGCATATTGTAATTAAGGATACTCTGCTCTTAATTGTAAACTCATTCTTGTCAGGAATGATGTCAGTTTGGAAATCTATCCATAATATTGAAAAAGAATGAACGACTATCTTGATTGAGGCTCAGATATTCTTTAATGTCTCAACGGCAGTTCATGTCTTCTGGATTATACCTAGATGAATAATAGAGAGCTAGGTGCATATGAAATGTGAAATCTAATTCTCTAATTAATTCTAGCTTCTGCATATAAAACCTGAAATCCAGAAGGCTTTATAACAACATATTGTATCTAGATGCCTTAATTTTCATTTGATAAAATGTGCCACTCACACCCAAAAAAAAAAAAAAATAAATAAATCTTGTTCAGATTCATTGGTGGAGATAAGAATGCAAATCTGAGGTGCTGTAATGTTCCTGTCGTAAACAAGGGCGCTGGCCATGCCAAAGAGATGGCCATTTCCTTTACAAATTGTACACGTTTCAAACGAATCTGTTTCATCAATTGTATAAGCTCTGTTTGTGATCCTCCGCTTGGCCTGGGAGAGTTTGTTCAAGCTGGCAGCTGCTTTTCTTCTGGCAGCTGCTTTCTGAGATAACTGTACCCCATACAGACCAGTGTCAAGTGGTCCTGTGCTGGTTATTTTTGTCCCCTTTCTAAAGACTTTGTCATGTCATCAAAGATCTAGTGTCCCATGACACCAGTGTTCTGAGAGGTTTTATCCTTCTAAGACTGGCTTAAACCTCGGCAGACAAATCCACTGCATACAAACTTGGATTTCATTAAATCTTGGTTTTAAACCAGTTGTGTTTCTGTTACAGAATTCAAGGGATGGTCAGGAGTCAAAACGCGTAAGCATGCAAGTACTGATATCCACCATTCTGGAGCCCCAACAAAAGCCTCACTTGTCCTCAGTTTTACCTTTGTATTGTTACACCTCGGCCAAGATTTGTTATGTTTTGGTCATGCTTGGTCAGTTGGTTGCATGCTGGGTTTGTCTGTTTACAACATTAAGATAAAGTAATGGATTAAGATGAAATTGTATGGGAGGTTGCAGCAACACATGGGAATGCTCTTTAATTTTGGATTTAATCCTAATTGTTTATCACAGCCGAGGGGAAGGCCATCATCATTCAGATGTAATATGGGAAGGCATTGATATGGCTAGCAAAGCTCACCAGTGATGCAGTTCCTTGCAACTTGGCAAACCATAACACACATTCCACACAACTTGGATTCATATATTTCCTGTGCTTATGTAGCATACACCAATGTTTGATCAAGATCCTGGTAATATTCCAGATTTCGGGATCCATAATGAGCAGAGGTATTTATGAAGTCTCAGAGTGCTTTCTAGTATTTTGTGTTTATCATGTTTGAAAGACTTTTAACCACACAGACATGATAACAGAAATAGCATACCTCAAGCAACTCGTTAGACACCCATACATGTGGGAAGAGCATGTAAAATATACTGCTAATTTGGTTAAATATCCCTATATCATAAACGATACCAACAGTTGGAATTCAACATACTATGATTTAAATGGTTATACCTATATCTGAATATGTCAGTTTTAAAAGCCTGTTATAAAACAGTGCCCTTGTTGTATTGTATCCCTGTTTATGTTAACATTATTATATGCTGAATATATTGATCAGTGCAAGAGGACCATTAAATGATACCTGTGACAAGGGTCAGTACACTGATTAATGGTCCCTACTAACAAAAATTGGTATAAAAGTAAATATATATAAATTGTCATAAATTGGAGTGGTAAATAGAACAAGATTTCATATTATTTTTATCTGTATTTAACAGAAAATACAGCAGTGGAGATTGTGAGAGGCTATTTTAAAATCTCAAGGCAATGGTATTTGGCTCTATACAGACTTCTGTTATTTCTTTGTTGCTGCAAGGTGGGGTTATCAAAATTAGTTTTAAAAATTAAATATTTTTTTGATAATCCCTTAGCAAGTGATAATCATTATGATGAACATCAATGATTAGCAAAGGATGATCATATATTGTTTTGTTATATACCATCACTGCATACTCTGTAGGACATAGATAGGGTGGGATTTATATTAATTCAAGACATTTGGAAAAATTCCAAAGGCTTGAGTGGTTGTACAACTGCTGCCATCTGGGGGTAAATCAACACACTACATTGGGCCACACTGTCTTGTTTTCTGGCACACAGCTTGTAGTGACTGGTCTGATCTGTGTCCCATTACCGATTGATTAGATATGGGCAGATAGCAGATTCCCTGAGCAGTACATGCATCCATCAGCCAGCAGGCTGAGTAGAGTATTAAAGCACTCCCACACAGCACAGGCAAGATAGGGAGCTAGGTGCAGAAAGGTCAGCTCTTCTGCCAGTCAGAACATAACCTGGTCTGATGGGTGATGAATGGAGGTGGTGGCACCACCATTCATGAATATTCATAAGCTGCATGACAGGATCTTATCAGGATTGATTACTCATAAGTCTGATGCAGCAGAGAGGAAAAAGAGTATGTCTTATACATGTGGCTCTGGCAGCCTTCGTTGGTGGCTGGTTAGGAATAAAGACGTATTTCCTCAGGGAAATCTTTGTTTATCTACTGCCTTGTGATGTTTTAGTGTGAACAAAATCAATAGCTACCTCTTTGGAAAAATCTATTCATTCTCCTCCTGGTTCAATGGTCACAAAATATATCCCGCATCCCCAGGAGAAGATGCCAGTTAGGCTTGCTGGAGACATCTTGGCATGTTGCTTAACTGAGTGCTCCTCTGCCTGTTTACAGCACTGGTAGCAGGTACAATATGAAAAAAGATGCAAGAATGTGGAGTTTGATTATATGTTTTTATGAGCATATATCATCATATTTTGATATTGGACCTGAATCAGTATAAAGAATATATTATGCTATTTTAACATGGAACCTATACTAGAAATATTTAAAAAAATATATAACATGATAAATATACATTTGAATTAAACATGAGCATAAATATAACATATATATATATATATATATATATATATATATATATATATATATATATATATATGAATGAAACAAATATGTTTTCTGAACATGTTTTCACCTTGGGCCTATGTATAAATGCATATAACTCTATATGATAATGATAGGCATGTATACTGTTCAGATAAATATGTCATTAAATGGGTATTAGCTTTTGTCTAAATAAATTTCACATAAATTTACAATAATATTGTGATATGTTTTAGTTTATAGTATGTGTTACAAAAGTTTTACTTTAAATTTCAGTATATGATGCAAAAATAAAAACCCACCAAAACCAACACTTGGAGTAAATGAAGTTAACAACTAATAGTTAATTTAATGGTTATTATTTTGTGTCTCAAATTTATCCCATTAAATTTTGTATTAAAAATCAGATATTTTTTCTGGCTGTCTTTGTTATACAAAATAACCTTCAGCTTTTGCAACCCGATTGTATGTACTGTGACAGCCAGGGTACATCTCTGATACCTCCCAGAGAAGTTTTCTTGAAGAATAATTTATGTGTCACTTCATGAATAATTAAATAGCAGCCTGTACGATTTAAGAGCAATATGAATGATTAAGTTTATGACATTTAGTGGGGAGAATGAATCATGGATAGGCTGTCACTTAATGGACACTCTGTATATAGGTAAATATCTTTGGTAAAATTTCTCCACACTTTTCCACTTATGAACACCTTTTTTTTTGGGGGGGGGGGGGGAGGGAATATTTTTGCCCAGTAGTAACTTTTTTAAGAAATGCATCATTAAGTAAGGAAAATCTGAGGCCAAGGCCTTACCTACAACAGGAGATAAAAGTATCTACGTTTCTTAATATTTATGTTTGTCTTCCACTCTGGTGGTCACATGCAAAATAAAACAGCCTCAGTGTATAGCTTCTGATTTTATGGTTTCATATTTATAAACACAAAAAATATGACAAGATGCCTGAGACACATCCAATCAGTCATAACATTTGATATATTCCAAAAAGTAATAAAACTTAGATTTTTTTTTATTTTAAATTTCCTTAAAGGTTGTCATTTCCATAGTTGGTTTACTATGGTGACATTTGAAATGTATGTCTTTAAAGATTATAATTAAAAAGAAGCAGGTGACTATTGGCTGAACAGGCTATAGAAGGAATGTTGTGTGAGATAACCACCATTGGTCATCACCAGAGTGAGCCATATGACATTCTGTGTCCTTAAGCCAAGGTTCACTCTATAGGGCAATAATAGGAATTAAGGATTAATATGATGTGGTCTTTAAAATTGATAGGGAAATGCCAAAAGAGGTGTGATCCATGAAGAAACTCGTACAGAGGAACTTACTGCATGGAAGGTTAATTTTTTAGGGTAATAAAGAAGAAAAGGTATATGAAAAAGAAATCCCAAACCAACTTCTGAATAAAATAGATATATGGACCAGATAGACCAGTGGATATTTTAATGGATTCAGCACCAGTTATCAGTGATAATTGTTATTTTGCTCTGATGTTTAACAGTTACAGGAGAAATCAAGACACATGGGGTGAACTCAAGACTGATCTTGTGTAAACCACAAACATAGTGATAAAAAAAGAGTCACATGCTGGACTAAAAATATAAGCTGTGAGGAACAGTAGCCATATGAAAGATGGTCAGGGCTTTCCTGCAGATTGTTGTCAAAAACAGATCAAAGGCTGGCTGTGTTGGAAACCAGGACAGGTTCAGCCAACCACAAGCTGTCAGGCTGGTCATTGATTGGATCGCAGTCACCATCCAACATCGGCAGACTGGCAGGGTTCCTCTTGGCCTGTGTGCCGGACAGCTTCAAGCTTGCGACTCCAGTTCTATTTTCAGACTCCTGTTGAAGAGGATGGAATGGGCAGTGGCCTCATTGGTATCAATAATCCTGAGGGGGGAAAATGCAAGAATCATGAGATTTGCAGGAATATTCTTATCTGCTAACTCTGCATATCCACATATCAATATGCTAAATAACAAGCTTCAGTTTATATGAAAGATCTTTTAAGCAGGGCTGTTCATTACGTGTGATAATAAATGACTCAGTGATAAATAAATAAAAAGCTATTGATGTATATAATTACTAATGGGCTGATGATCAATTATAATCCATGATCCATCCGGTTGATCTAAAACTTCTGGTGATAGATCTTGCAGTGCCATAATCGATAGGAAATTGTTGCACGTAACTTAGGCTTTGTGGTCAGGAAATGAGTTCTTTCATACATGTTGTGCAAGCCACCTGAGAAAAATCTGCATTTACTGAAAAAAACTTATTTCCTTAGTTACTATATAGACATTTAGGCTATAGAATTATGTCATTATTAGCCTGAATGAAGGGCTATACATATCAGTTAAGATTATTTACTGGTTGGTGTATACATAGTCTGAAAGTTCTAAACAACCAATTATTTCCCATTATCGGTGGGTAGAGGTTGACTGATTTTTACTGATGATTGATCATGAAATTACAACCGATTCCCAACACTAAGTATACATGGTATACAGTAACCCTAGTTAGTGAAAATAGTAGGGGGGGGGGGGGGGCAACAAATTCATTTGGATAAGGAGGGTATCAGGTTTTTAGAAGCTGTGACTATTTGAATGCGGCATGAATTGCAGTACATATGTGATTGTTTCGAACAAATGTGTTTCCCTTTAAATCTCAGACTCAGTTAAATAACAGAAGTAAAAAAAGTAAGAAATAAAATTCACAATTTTAAAGTTCAAACTGAATTTGAATGAGCATGTTTCTTTCAGGAAAAATAAGTACGCATTAAAATTAAATTGCACGCTTCCCTTGCATTTAACTGGATGAGGGAATGTTTATTATATGTTGATGACTTTGATTAATTCTTAATTAAATACTTATATATTTGAATAATGTCAACAATAGTGAGAAAAAATTTAATTAATTTTTTTTTTTTAGGGGGGGGGGGGGAATTGTTGTTTGTTTTGTCTGTTAAAAAACTTTTATCTGACATAAAGACAGTTGATTAATATTCTGACCTGTACTAGCAGAAGTAACTTAAGATGCCTTGGATAACCTTAACCCTTTACTGTTCAGATTAGCCTGTGGATTGTCACACTCCTACTGTTCAGATTTATTTTGCATTTTTTCCACATTTTGACATGAATCTACATAAGAGACATTAACTCAGTAACCGTTAAAGGTATCTTTGTGAAATTTTCAGCTTTTACTGTCAGGTATATGTCCATCATGTTATTTTATTTATTTTCTATATACCTGGTTTGATATGTATGTAACTAAGGTATATACAGGTAAAAACAGGTAAATCTGTACTAACTGTATTTCCACTCACTGGTATATCACCAAAATGACCCCTTTCATCCTGTTCAGGTAACCCATTAACCCTTTGATAAAAAAAAGGGAAATGTAAGGATTTTTTTTCACTCTAAGGTAATTATTAATTAATGGTAAGAAAAAGGTAAATGATTTGGTTTAATACTGGAAAGGGAACCACCAACGAACCAGAATGTGCAAGTAAATTAGATTTTTCTGTGGAAATCAAATATTTTTCACCTGAAAAGCTTGCTGACCCAAAGAGCACATTCTATGATTATTAACATATAACACATATGTTTACCTGTACAGGTAAGTAAAGGTAAATTATTTTTTTTTTCTGAATATGTTAGCAAACACCTTGTTCATCAATATAGTTACTATAAATTAACACCTTCTCTATTTATGGACTGTATAATTCATTTTGATATAAGAACAGGTGCTTTTAATACAGTAATTAAGTTACCTATGTGAATAGTACCTTTGTTCTTCAACTGATCTAATTACCTGTGGCAGTGACAAAATCATGCTGAAAAGTGGCTGAGAAGAATATGGATAAACAAGTGTCAACTGTGTAAAACCATTATATTTTGATTTTTCAGACATGTAAAACATAAATTGATAATTTTGGTTACGGTTACACATAAAAACATACTCACCTGTACAGGTGAGTTCAGGTAAATACAGGTAAATTATTTTTTTAATGAAGTATATATTTTATACATGTAATAAGGGAGAAAAAAAAACATACAACTTAATTTTGAGTGCCATGTGTAAAATTTATGAATTATAGGTACTAACTGCACTATTTATTGGGTTACCTGAAATGATACCTTTGATCTTAAACAGATTTAATTACCTTTGTAAGTACAGAATATAAAGACAACTTTTCATTTATAAAGTGGAGAGGAAATTTTTGAAGGGGTTAAAACAATATGCAGAAACTATCTTTTAATTGACTGCACAGCCACGAGACTTGTGGATTTCAATTTTGCCAATTTCTACCTGTAAAAGTTTACTCACCTGCACAGGTAAGATCAGGTAAATAAAGGTAAATTCTCATTTTTTTAAATTTAAATTATATTATACTTGTTATAAGGGACATTGCAATAAAAACTATTTACTTTTGTCCAATGTGCAAAATATATAATTTATGGGTGTGAAATGCACTAATTATCTGGTTACCTGTAATATACCTTTTTATGTCAAATTAATATATTTTTACATGTGCAGGCAAAAACGAATCGCCGACTGATTTTAAAATAAAATCTGGAAAAATGTGTCTACCCTGTTTGTTAACATTTAATGCAATAATAAAATTGCTGTTTATCTGCACTGGTAAAAATCCAGGTGCGACAGGTAAACAGGTGTGCACTTGGTTCGATCAACGATTAGCCTAAATAAACGTTGATATATCCAAATCTTTCCCATTCGAAACAGTGCGAATGTACTAAAATTTGAAATAAAAAATCAAAACAAATATGTCTTGCACTTGTGAAAACTCTTATTTTCTTAATTGAGGGTATCCATGCAATTTCTTTTGAAGTAACCGCCCCTCCGCGGCTGACGGTGATTGAGCGATAATGAGTGAATTTAGCAATATGTAGCACACAAGGTACATTAACGAGGCGGTTTTGCAGACTTTAGTCACAGAATTATCCTATCTAGTCAATATAACGGAAAAATAAAAATAAATAAAACATTTACTGGACAATTAAGATGCAAGACGACACGTCTGTTTGGGTTTTTTTCCTGAACGGTCCAATTTTACCGCGTCATCCCTCAGCCAGCGGTGATGCACTGACGCTGCAAACTTTTCTCACCCAATCATATCTACTTTTACATCAGCAAGGTTCACGTGACTGGGTCTGGCGTGTTTATTTTGTAAAGTCTTTTAAATGGACATGGTTCACGTGACTGAGTCTGGCGTGTTTATTATAAGAAGCATCATGAGATGCTGTGCCGACTGGCGGTCTGATTATTCTTTTTTTTTTTGTGGGGGTGGTGGGGGGGGGGGGGGGGGGGGGGAGTTACCTGGAAACATCCTCTCACGTCATGCAATATGTATGCATTAGAATCGATTCTTTCCCGCAGGGATCAGAAACAATGAAAACACTGGTAGTACTAGTGGAACAATAATTTATTACATATATATAATAAATAGGCCTATGCACATTAATGTAAACAAATCGTTATTAACAAGAATATAAAATAACGGAAAATCAATATTTTTTATTGTTGAAAAGGTGTTTTTAAAATGTGCTATTGGGGATAATGCACATAATACCAAAGTTTATAAACGTGAGAAAACGATACTAAACTGTGAAGTAACACCAAAAAAAATGTCTTCACAGTACATTTTAATGTATGTTATGTTATTCAAATATATAGGCCTACGTAAGTCCAACAATGCTTATCAAAATCATGCCTAGTTACTATGATTTCATAGCAGTACATTCTGGTATCTTAGAGGAAAATTGCACGTAGGCTTACATATCTTCATGCACTTACTTATCCAGGTTTTCAATTTGCACTTTATTTCAGTGACATTTAAATGAAGCATAATTACGTCATATGAAATTAATATAAAATGGAAATTTAATATATAATTACATTTATTTAATTCAACTTCACTTGAAGAAAAGTAGGAAATTTATTTAATAATTTTGAGATGCACAATTCCTTGGTTAACTAGATGTATACACGAGACCTAACTTCAAATCATATAGCTAATCTGGTAACCTCCGTATGCAACTTTGTACAGTTAGGCCCTCATATAGTCAGAAATCATGCACTGCTGATAAAACTTCAGCTTTAGCAGGAAAGCATGCGGTCTCCCCAGGCTGCAAGGTGCATGGTGATTTCACGGAGAGGCAGAGTTCCAGTTAATTATAAAACAATATGCAGCAACAATTCAATAATTCTGAAGAAGCACCTGGAATGTTCCAAAAACTTCTAATAAGTTATGATCTCTTGGGTGTTTGTTTATTTATTTATTTTGTATTCACCAGTCCCGTCAGCTGTAGAGACGCGGACCATGACCTACACCTGGCAATTATACATGTCGTTCGGTTCCCGAACATTGTAAATGATGTCATTATCCTTTGATGATTAATGTAATAGATGCCAATTTAAATTAGTAATTTTCACTCCGAATCCCCGTCTGGTTGGCCACATGTTGTGTGCTGTCTTTCCGCTAAAATCTTCTGTGTGATAGGAAAATTTCCTTGTGCTAATAAAACTGTCAATCAAACGTGAAAATGACAAGGTCGGTGGGTAAAAATAGAAGCCGACACCCTGTGGTATTTTAGGTCTTCGAAAGGGGCAAGTTTGAGACAAAGCCATCAAACATTTTGCAATATAGATATATTTGTATACCTGCGTCTTTTAAATCTTATTTTACAGCAATGGAAAGGTACAATTAGATTTCAGTCTAATTTGTCCACCTGCATGGTTTCTCGATCGTCATTTTGAATACACCATGCGCATGCATATCGAAAGTCCGCATCTTTGGTCTTAATATTTTACTTTCACTGTGTCACCGTCACTATATATATACGCTATAGCTTCTAATTTAAGATTGGCGAATGCATTTTATTCATTTTCTTGCATGTATCATGACTGAGACTGACTCCGCCGTATATATGACTTTAAAGGATTATCATGACCACGACACATTTTCCATGTTTAATCCCTGGGCCATGCATGCAAGCGTTGACTGGGTTTTGAGAGCGATATCAATATAAAGCGGCGTTTATACCGGGTGCATGTACGGTATATGCGATATATATGCAGTCTGCGGTATACGTTATGTATTTTTTATGAATATAGGCGGCGAATGAACCCGATTTGAGAAACTTTCATGGATGAAATATAAAAAGGAGTTATAAGTTCTGGTATTAGTGATCAGATTTTATGTTTAAAAGGTACAAACATTTATAACGCAGTACTATTCCTTACAACAATGAATAGCCTGTTATAGGCAAACGTATATTACAAAAAAAAAATTATTTACTTCAATTCATAAAATAATAGGTTATATTTTTAAAATTTAGTTTGCTATGTGCCATATATATTTAAAGATGTTTTGCAGCTCCGCCCAAAATCTGTTTCACTGGCAGTGACAACTACTGGTGCTTTTTTCAATCACTAATGAAAATTATAATACGCACATAGGCCTATATATATACACACACACACACACAAAAGCGCGCACACGTGCACGTACACATGTAGCCTATACATATAAAGGAAGTACTACACATATAAAAATTTGTAAAATCTGTTCAGTATGTGTTAAAACCGTATTAATACATATTTGTTCAAGCGTATAAGTCACTTACTGTCTTGTTTTACATATTCAAGGATCTGGGTGTATAGGCGTACAGTTTCACGTACGTCGTAAAATAATTACTTCAATATTTCATGGAGTATAAAGTTATCTTTATATTTTACACTGGAAAATTAACTATATCTCTATAATATCTGGCTGTTTCTAATTTAAGACGGTATTAATTTTATTTTCAATCCAAAAAGCCTCTTAGAATGATTGACAGTTCTTGTGCCCGATTACGATTGTACATAACATGTTTGGCACAGAAATGATCACTAGTAAACAATCAGACATCACATATATATACGACATGATATATGACAGTATCTTCGATTTTTAGTTAAGAAAATATGTTAATATTTAAAATAAATACTCATTTTATTATATGATATCGGTTAAAAATGGTTTTCCAGTGCCAGTACATGACACAGTAAGGAGGTCACGCAGATCACGTGCGTGGTGTCTGTCAGACGCGTCAGTCAGTCGGACGGCGATCATTGGTCACAAGTTAAACCAATAAAAAAGGGGATAATATATGATCTTGGAAATGTTTAACGGAAGTTAAATCTGTAAACACACTGCACTTGATTTTGTCACCAGGATTGATTGCCAACATTTGGTAATTTACCGATTTCTGATGAATTTAGCGTAGGAGTCTGATTTTACTCTCGCAGCCGACATGTTACCAGGGCCCACGTAACAAGGCCACGTGAGTGAAAGTCAATCATTTTTATATCTTTCCAACAAGTCTGCGTTCGCGCCAGTTTGGATCTTGGTCACATGTTAGAACAACACTTGACGTTTTTCTCTTTCATTTAAGTACAAATATGATGGATGACAATAGACATTTCACCCCCAAAACTTGCCCCAATTACGGGTATGTAAAATGGGCTTTAGCGCGCCCGGGCGGGCGCCTTTGAACTACAGGCCCGTGACAAACGCGCGCCCTGGCGGGCGTTATTGGAGTTTAAAGCCTTAAACTCCTGCATTAGCTTAGCATGCATTATGTTGCAAATGCAAAAACTTGTATACCAAGATTTGATCATCATTGAGATACTTGTAATCAGACAAAGCTCATGGCACCATCTGGTGGATAGAATATAAACTATATGGAAAACTGAATATTGTTAATCAAGTCGACCACCAGATGGCTGCACAAATTACTGTCTTCACAATTCTCCACACACAAGATCTGTCTTTGAAGGTGAAGGATAGATCTCTTGCAATTATATGTGCGTGCAGCACTCTTTCCAGCCGAACTCGAGCCATATCTGTAAGAAAAGTAAATTACAAAAGTTAATGCAGCAATTATAGAGTATGCACCAACATCAACCATTTCAAATATAACCAACAAAAGGTATTTGACCGTGAAACACATTTTGTATATTGATAAACCTGTGGATCTATTGCGGTGTAATATCTGTGACGCAGTATTGTAAATATCATCAGAAACTTATGCACATGCTTCCTTTGATAGTCTACGTGATATATTTGCTTCCAGATTTGTTGAAGATGTAATAGCATGGTGATAGTGCAAAGTGATTGTTTTGGTATTTTCAACATTATGCGAAAAGATTACCTGCATGAATTAGGAGATTAACCATTATTGCATGCTGACATTAGACTTGATAGAGTGCCAAGGGATCTCGAGTCAAATGTTGTTTATGTTTACTGATCATACAAGTGAGGCGGTGACTGGGTCAAATGTGGTCAAACATGCTTAAGTCCACCACTGAAAGCAGGAATTATTCATTGTGCACAATAGACCATATCCCTGGGCGGAGGTTGTGTCAGCACCTCAACTTTGCCAGCCTCTTATATTGCGCCATCTAGGAGCTACAGGTTAAACTAAACCTATTCTTGTAGCTTGGTACCAATACCCTTTTTTTTGTTTTGTTTGCACAAATATGGGTAAAATTTAATCACCTTAGACCTTGTTTAGCATTTGTTATATATGTATCATCCTTTGAGGTAGATTTGCTAACCTTCTGAAATAAAATATTGTGTTACATTTCACATTACATATGCCATGTTGCATTGCATTTGTATATGTTTAGTTAAAGTTTTTTTCCAAACTCAAAACAAATAATTGAACATATTACTAAATATACAGAGTTTTAAATAAAAATAAAGAAAATTTTCATATCACTATAAATCTGATTATTTAAGTATTAATTTTTTGTTTGAAGAATTCGATGACAGTGAAAATATATTGTATATGTATAAGGTTCATTCCACGGCTGGTTGAGTAACCATTTATGGCATCATTTGTCAGAAATTTTGAAAACAATATGTTCACACACAGGAAGCCAGCACATGTAGTTTCTGTGAGTATTGGTGTAATAAAGTGTTTTAGCTTCTTTGCCCCAGTTACAAATTTATGGCAGTGTTCGGCACCCTCCCAGGCTGGTCAAGTAATATATATGGAAGACCACATAATGAAAGCACAAAACTGTTAGACAAAAAGCCTCCCAGCTGAAAAAAGGACTGAATGCAGTCAGATATAACAGAGATATTGTGCTCTCTAGGTCAAGCAAATGTGGTCCAAATCTTATTATAATATTGCACAATTGCCTATGAAAAAAATATTAATATAGATTTTATACAAACTGAACCCAATTCCTGGAGGAAAAAAATTTTTCTATTCATTTTTTCACAAAAAAAGTTTTGTGATTTGTTTTAAAAACTCTTGGCACATTGCACATCTATGAACACTGTTAAATTAGCAGTTATGTCACCAACAGTAAAATCAATGTGACTAAAAATTCTAGATCTCATCAAAAGCTTAGTATTTCTGAAACTGTGAGCCCTAAATTTTCAGGGAAGAATAAAAACAACATGTATTGCTAGATTTAAGTAATTTCTAAGTTTTGGCTGTGACATCACACTTTGCACCAGCCATTCACATCAAGGCCCAGTCTCAGTTCTGGATGAAATGCTTCATGCACATAACAATACCACGTGCTATTAGTTTTACCTAACCTCTAGTTCATTATCACATACTAATAGTTATCTGCAGCCAGTCATTAGTGCCATCTGGTGGAATTTGTCTGTATTAATAGAAAATCAATGATATTTACAGCCAGTACACAGGGCCATCTGGTGGAGAAGCTGCACACTAATGCATGATCAAATGATGTTTGTAATTACTTAGAAGTGCCTCCAATATGTGTTTATCAGTCCAGTTTTCTCCACAAGAAAAGACATCTCACTGGTCTCACCTGCGTAGTTGCTTTAAATATTAATTATTAAAAAAATCATTATATTAATAGAATATATCCTGACAAATGTTAATGGCCTTGAGCAATTGTTTTACATTAGGAGGTCCCAGGTCAAGTCCTCTCCAGGGGCTTATATTTCACAGTCAGCGTATGTGTGTGATGAAGATTGGGGTGGAGGGAATGGGGAGTTAAGCATAAATTTGATGGATGCACCGTAAACCATCTTTAATAATTAATGATTTATCATTACTGAACCAAGTCTGCTGTGATACTTTTTTGGGCTAGACAGACCACCGTGAAAGTGGCAGGAACTCTGGTTGATCTTTCAGGCGGTGTAATTTTGTACACGAGGGGCTGCTTCTGTGTTGATCCACACCTAAACCCTGCAGACAAAATATCAATTCTGACTTCAGCAGCATCGGAAATGTCTGACCCGTGAGGCAACTGGTGCAGTATGCTGTTGCTTAGTTACACTGTTAATTAAAGCTCCCTAGACAGATTATTACTGTAATACCAATGACTCTCTATATAAATTGCAGTTAGGAAGTATTTTACTTCCTACTGAAGGAGTCTTCCAAGTTAGGATTTTATCTGAGTGGTTAAGGTATATGAACTCAGACTTGGATAGTCTCATGTCCAGTCCTCCTTAGAATCTTAAAGAAGAGTAGATTCTCAATTGAACCTCAAATATGCTTAAACAGCCTAAAAGGTTTATCATAATGTGTCATCATTGAAGCCAATATATAAATCTCTCATCAGCATTAGCTAAAAACATAGGACCTGTATATTTACACCAATATTGGTGATTCACATGGGCTAGGCCCAAATTTTTAATGTTCAGCCCACTACCTCTTATGCAGGTAAATGTTTCATCATAATTTTCTCACTTATTTAAAAGTAATTTACTTATTTATTTCTGTTTGTTTTTCCATTTGTTTCAAAAATGGAAAATCTCAATAACATTTCTTTTATATCACTGTGCAGAAGTGCCAAAATATGACCCAACCTGTTCCAAGATTAATTTTTCTTCACATTAAATAGTAAGTGCCAGTTACAGGGTATTGATTTAGTTATCCTTTAAAAATTTCACTGTTACTGAATCTGAATTTAGTATTTGTATACCTGAAATATGATGTTAAAACCTGATAAAATAAGCACCTGCAAGGTCTCAAACAGTGGTTGTTACCTGGAATCATGATATGATGATATGATAAAGTCATATATGTAATATAGTATTATGGTAGTCATAAGGCTGGGGGTGAATGACCAAGATATAACAATAGAATAAATCTGATCATAGTTCTGTGGTTTAGTGATTCATGGAATGGCTTTGGATGTGAACAGTGATGTTAAGTAAACCATTGATTTATGAGTGTCAGGGATAATTGGAGGTGATAAAAATATAGGCTTAAACTTTTACACAAATTATTTAAACCTCATCTTTTAAGTTCTGAATTTAAACTTATTTTGTGGTTTTAAATGCAACACTTTTTGCATAATGGACTCAATGACATGTATATATATATAATCATTGAATGCATAGGTGAACATTGTACCTGTTAATACTTTTGCAGATAAGTTTATTCTTTAATAAATAATTACAGTTTATCGTGAAAAACCACAGCCTTATTTGAATTGCCATCATAAGTAAGACAAAAGTTCACGAGCAAGTATGAAAAACACAGCAGTGTGTACTCGGAGTGTTCTGACAGGCCCGCAGCATGTTCAGTACACAAAAACTAATGCTGTGTATGGATTACACGAGCAGTGTACACAGTCTCCTTTTAGCCCAAAAACTGCATGCTCATTGATTATTTAAAGAAATTAGATCTTGATTACAAGCCAGGTTGTAGCAAAATGAACCCCCGCTGCCAGTTTTGCACACTTCACACCTGTAAAAACAGTCATATTGATGTAAACAGGAAGTTCTTCAAGAGGAACTGATGTAATGTGCAGTTTAAAGGTTTTGTTGGCCGAGTGGCAGTTCCTGGTTTTTTGTTTGTCGATTAAAGAATGCGAGCAGTAAATCAATTTGTATCACTATTTTTTAGATACATTAAAGGTTTGTCAGAAGTTTGTCGATACTAGACGTGGAACTGTTCAGTTTCCCAGACATTTTATTAAAGTTTTGGGAGACTCTTGATATTAGATGTAAAAGTAAGGAATATCTTTAGTTTTCTGAACAAAATAAGAATTTACATGTCAGTGCTAAATATAAACAGTACTAAATACCTTCAGTGATCATAACGTATCATGAAGGCTCACAGTGAGAATGTGTCAATAACAGATGTAAAAGTACCGTTTACCTTCAGTTACCTGAATGTATCCTGAAGGACTGTTTGCAAGAATTCATTGATAGTTGATTGAGTATCACAATGACTAACTTGACTCCAGTATCTTGATTCAGTATAGTCACAGCCTATATGAAATACCAAAGGATCTTGACACACAAAACATTTATTCACTAGAAGGTACCACCAAGACCATAACATTTAACTAAAGTTGCATCATATATCTCTGTCCACAATAACAATGATTAGCCCTAATACCAGTGAATGGTGAGGGTCTCACCCTCAGCCAGGATACCTAAATTGCCCTATCCTGCAGGGGCAAAGACCCCTTAAAAACATTATGATAATCCAAATTACCTCCAAAATGTAATAGATGTTTCTTTAGGTATTACCCTAACCCTTCACAAATTTTCATCAGAATCTATTTATAACTTTTTCGGCTAAGTTGTTAACAGACAAACCAACCAACAAACCTTGGAAAATACATATCTTCTCACGGCAGAGGTATAACTAATGGAGATTTTTCTGTTGAATGTTGCTTATCAGTTTCAGACCTGCCATCTAGCATTTGATCTGCATGTGACATTAAGTTTCAGTAACCCCCGGTAGCTTCTGCTTGACTTTAACAAACCTGTATCTTGACACTGAAGCTCTTACCCCTCAGGGCTCTGTGTGAGATCCAACCAGAAATTGGTTTCATTTATGTGCAAAACAGTTCTCTGCAACACAAAGATGACCTTGGTCAGTTTAAGCCTATATCAACAACACAATCTGGTGTGTGTAAATCTGAACTGGGGGGTGGGGGGGTGGGAGAATGACCTTTAGTGACCTTCTTCAGACCCGGTAAAATGATAAAGAGGACAGTACAGCCAATCACTAAATGACTATTGATAGGGCAAAAGCCGTCTTGCTTGCCACTCCATCACGGACCTACCATTCTAATGGTATACTAGGGAATGAAATTTTCAGTGCAGGAGTTGAAATTTTCCATGGCTCCTTGGCATAAAGCCATTATTTTCTTGTTTTAGCTGGTCTGGTTGCATTTAAGTCTTCAGTAAATATGTTTTATTTTAATACTATGATTCCACATAAGGCAAATATCATGAATAAATATTTTAAACAGGATTGTGAGTCCAATTCTGGATATACATATAAACATACCATAAAAGTCTTTCCATCTTTCACATAGTCAGTATAGAAACATAAGCAATGTAACATGTATACAAGAACTGTGAAAAATGAAATTATATATGGAGCACTGGTCAGCTGATGGCAACAGTCACTTTATTGGTAGGCTGAGCTGGCCTGTGATGCAAATATCAAGTTAGTGAACTGTGACACATTTCTCTGGGCTTACATTTATATATTTTCTGCCCTTCTGCCTTCCACCAAAGTTTGATCAGGATCCTGGTGGAGGTAAAATTGCAGTCTCTGACTGCTTTCTAATTGTATACCATTAACCTTACATGTAGAATCAGTAAGGTTCAATCTTTGAACAGTTAGCCCCTTGGTAGTGTGTGTGCACTGGTGCTGAGAAAACCAAGGACAGAGTGAGATTTGAGAGGTGAATTGTGCATGCTGGGCATGAAGATTAAATCCCCCCAGTGACATCCCACAGTGTGCAGGGCCTGCTTGGATATGTGCCAATGGTCTTATGTATGGTAAAGTTATTAATAATTAACCAAGTTTGGGTTGGCATCCCATGGGACAAGTTCCAGGTCAGCTGTCACCGGGTTCATGAACATTCATTGTGTTCAGTGTGATTTTGGGCTGTACAGATGAAAATACACATCTTGATACGTATTATTATTTTAATGAAATTTGATACACCTCATGATATTTTAAATCATATCTCAACATATCCATAGATATTCTTGTATATCATCTTCATGATGGGGGAAAATACTTTTATGACAGAAAATATTGATTTACAGTGAAACCTGTGTTAAAAGACCAGCCATGGGACTGGCCAAAAGTGGTCTTGATTCACAGGTGGTCTTATTAGACAGACCTGTTATAAATATTGTAATTGTGAGGGCTTTCAGTCTTAACAGGTCTTTGGTCTTATTAGACAAGTTCCACAGTACGTTTTACATTTACCATCATTACATCTTTCTGGTAATTCAATTTGACACTCGTCTGTTTTCAATATTGGACCATATAAATAGACCATGGCACATGATTATATATTCATCATTTTTCCAGATAAATTAACAAAGAAGTTTAATATATCTCCATCCACCGTGGCTCTTCTTTTGAATGATCAGTAGGTCTTAGTCTGAAATTGAATTGGGTTTGTCTGTCTGTCCTTCTGTCTGTCCTCTGTTCTATCAGTCCATTAGGTTTTCATTTCTGTGTGATTACTTTCCTAAATATTATCCAATTTCATTCAAATTTGGGGTTAGTGATTGCTCTCATGCATACCTTGGTTGGGATTGTTTTTGGAGCGTCTGTCTGAAATTTATTATTATCACCAGCTCCAAAACAAAAAGAAACTTTCCCTTTTGTTCCCAATTCACCAAAAAAATATGACATGTGGAAACATCTTAACGGGAAAATGGAATCTAAAACACAGGCACTATGACATGTGGAGACTGTGACATCTCCAGGGGAAAATAAAAACTTAAACATATTGAGAATGCAAAAGGGGGACAACAAGAGACAGAAGCAGGGGACATGAATTCCACGAATTTGCTTCTTGGTATTAGTTTACTACTTACATATAATATACTACAGTACATACATTTTGTCAGAAGTTCATAAACACCGATACCCTGTATATCCGAACAAATTGCAAGTTACTACTGAAAGAAAGGCGTATCATCTGTCCAAAAATAATTTTGTACAGTTGCAGCATTATGCATACAAGGTGTTTCTGAGTGTGTTGACAGACATGTAGGCAGTTTGAGCAATTATGGTATTTTTGTCACCATTGATTGACAAGCAAAGCTTTTCTAGACTGATTTCTGTGTTTTCCTTAATAGGAAACACTTGTTTGATCATATTATATAGTGATGTTAACTGGATTTGTATCTTAATCCTCAACCACCAAAGGCCATGATGTGTTGGAAAAAATAAGCTGAATACACTCTGTAATTTGAGTTATTTAATAACGGCTAGCTGTATCAGCCAAGCAAAATGCATTATGGCAGCCAGTTGTTAGCTTAAGATGGCAGGGAAAGCAGTCAAGAAGTTATTAAGTTAATGGAAAAAGCACTGTAATTTCCTCTATGGACTGTTTTGTATGTGTAATTTTGGCTAGCTTTGAAGCACATTTGTATGGCTTTAACCTGAATTTGGATGACGACCACCGTTGGGCAAAGTTTCACGGGAACTCGTTTGATGTGGAAGAGGGAGAGGTTAAACACTATCAGACACTCTTGATAGGCTTCTGCGGGGGTCGTTAATTTGCCGCACCAACCTTGATTAAAGGGAGATTGATGTGGGCATACCTAGTAGTTAACACTCCTAGAAGCCTTGGTCAGCACTTTTTGTATATCAGAGGTCATTTTCTTATTGGTAGTGCTACTTTTTATAGAGGAGGTGGATTTAAATCGCAACACTGAAATTGCCACAGCAATTGCTGAGAAATGGGAGGCGTATGGTTCCAGCCGCGAAGGAATCTGAGAAGAGCTCAGTGCTTTACTGATCACCCCAAGAGCCAAATAAGCCAGCGCTGAGAAACCTGGAATGCAGCGTTTTCTCACATGTCTCTTTTCGAGCCATCAATACCAGTAACGTCACTTTGCCTGCTGCATGTTTAGTAGTACAGAGACCAGCCAAGGGTAACAGTGACTGCAGGGAGACAGGAGTAACAGGGGAGGCTTAACTAATATGCAAGTCCCCATTTGGCCCACATGGGTCCTTGGTGGTGTTTGGATTTGCAATTGAGATATTTATATGGATCTTTGTCTCATTTCTCGACATTGTCACAGTGTCACTTAAAACCATAGTCAGCGACACTCGTTCTGCGGTGAGTGTTCGTTGCTTGTTTACCTCTGATGGAATCAATGCCATTGACTGAAACGAGCCTTGCTTGTTGTGTTGGTGTGTCACTCTTAAGCTTTTGATAATTGATTCCTGTAGGTGGCTTAAGGCCTCTATGTTACCATCACGATCTGTATACTTGCTTGTGAGAAGAGTTGTTACTCAGATTTAGTATTGAGTATCCAGCCCTTCCACTGCAACCATTGAGGACAAGTTCTGTATCCACCTAGTGCTGTTACAGTTACTGGCAGCTTAGGAGATAGTTTTGGTTTCTGCAGAGATGGTGTGTTTTAATTACAAGTGTGCTTTGGTAGTACCACCAGAGTACAGCATTAGTAGTCTTCAAGACATTATTGATAACCTCTGCTTTTAATCAATGGATTATTTATAACAGTTCTCCAGAGAGACCTAAGCGAGGTCTGAGTCACCACAGATTGTTGTGGTACATTGATATTTTTTACACATTTCGATTAAATGATGACAACTGTGTTATTCGGAAGGAAGGAGGTTTGATAAATCATTTGATGATATTCTAAGTGAGACTTGATTCAAGGCTGGTGGTGCAATAATACTGTCCACCAAATGTTAGGTTTTGGTTAGAAATGATAAACTTAATGCTGAAACTTCATGTAAAGGAGACTGTAGAATAAGTTAGTGAGCATGTTGACGACATGTAAATGGTGAGTGGGATATTTGTTGTAAGATGATTAAGTCTCTGTGCTGGATTGACTGTGGGACATCCAGTGCTGCTGCTAAATGGAAATTAATACGTTCGGCAGCACAGCTGTCCTTGCATCTACACAGATAAGTTCATCAGATCCTGGAACCAAGTTAATAACCAACAGGATTAATCTACATTTAATTATGTCACAAACAGGAACAAAATTTGAAGAGTGAAGTGTTGATGTCTTTTTGTCAAAGTAGGCTGTGTGCTGCCCATTCGCAGCCAAGTAGAGCATATTGATGTTTGCAGCTATAACGAGTATCGGAGAGTCAAAAACAGGAGAGCTTGCGTGTGTGATTGTAAACCAACTCGCTTCGGCATACCATTGGTGGGAGGAGCGGTTAAACACAACAGAGAGTGTTCTACTAGGAAAGTGTGTCACATTTTGTCAACTCGTTGGACTGGCAGCAGCCATATTTATCTGATTACGCAGATTACCCAACAGTCAATTTCATGCATCAATTGCACTTTGAAATTCCCTGGATTTACAAAATGGTGGATTATTGCACATTACAGAATGGATGGGACATCAACTGATGTAGTTCGCTCATGGGAAAGGTTTGGTAAATGGGCATTCCCTTATTTTATAAAGTATATTTTAAGCATCTGGATGTCATGAAATTGATAAGTAAGTATATTTTGCAGTCTATGAGTTTGGCACTTATCAACCTTTCATATCATGTAGATGCTATAAAGCATATTTATAGAATTGTTTTCCTTCTTTTTGAAAAGAGCTGATAATTCCAGAAATATTCTTTGAGGAATTGTGAATCCTGTCAATTAATGTCTCCTAAATACCTCTTCTAAAAAATTAAAATGTAATTGACAAAAAAGTGAAGTCATTTATTTAAAAAAGTGTTGAAACTATTCTTTTCAGTTATGAAACTCCAATCAGAAACCTGACATGATATATCTTAATGAATCAAATTGGGGAAAAATTAAGGTTAAATTAAATAATTGGGCTGGCTGTAAACTGATGATCCCCAGAAAACCAGTGTGTTGTTAAAAATTTGTTTTTAACATCTTTGCGGTATTATGCCAGTTCCATATTATACACACCAGATGGTTTATATTCTTAGGTCAACAAGACCTGTTCTTGATACTGATAAACACAATCTGCTCCAATTAGAACGGGGTGGACTGGCATCCAGACTGCTACATTATAACATCATACTGACCACTGTCTGAAGGCAGTTGTGATTCCCCAAGTGTCGAGACAACCGGAAGAATAATTTGCTGAGAACCACTGGCAAATCGCCAGGCCTGAACTTGCATTTATTTGAACCCTATGTTGTGGCTGGTTGCCATATTAATTAAGCAGCAATAACGCGAGTCTGCTGTATGATTTATATGTACACTACTCCCTTATGGAGTAGAAAGCATGGAGAGCGCCACCTTGATTATCAGGCAACTGTAACGAGATTAATATCAAAGTGTCTTGTTTTTATCATGACCGGATCGTCAGAAATTGGGAAAAAGACTAAATATTGATAATACTGATATACTGAGACTGAAATGTTGATGAAAGCCTGGCCTTGTTAACAAAATGATACAGAGGGGTATACACACTTTATTATGGTGGAGTAGTTTCATCATGAAAATTATCATATGAGAAAAATATTTATCATTGACGAGACCAAAATATTGATGGAAATCTGGTATGTGAGACCCACAGAAAGAAGAAAATACAATAGTATTAGTGAGCCACATCTGTGTCAAGACTGAGGACCCCAAAAAAACATGCAGGCAAAGCCATTTTTGGCTTGGAATGAATTATGCTTCCGTTGGTCATAAACTTTACAGGTTGTTCCAAAACAGATACAAGGGAATATTAATAAAAGCACATGTGACTGAGAATCGCAGAAGATGAGCGAACTTTAAAGTGAAATAACGGCAGCCGGTAACGCCCACATATTGGAATGTACTATTAGACATCAAAGGGGCACTAAATCCAGTCAGAACCAATCAAATTCTGCCTGTGGAGATAAACTGACAGTGTACAGGAGGTTAAATTGAGGCAAATTTTGTAGGGGAATGTTTTATTGTGAAGAAATAGATAAAAAGCAGTAGTGTAAGATCTATTTCACATTTTATGCACACATTTCATAAAGCAAGGCCATATTACATCTGCTTATAAGTGTTAAGAATGTATATCATAGTTTGTTTAATCTATGTGAATTTTTGCCATGTATAAAATTTCAGAAGACCTTAAAACACACCTGTGTCATGGCTGAACAAATTAAATGCCTCGTGAAAATTTGCCAAAAAGGATCTTGGAGGTTTCTAGGTGGATTATAAACAGGTTACCTGGGAAACAAAAGTTGGGATTTTCCAGTGGAGGATTCTCGTATAAGGATCCACTGCTTCTGTTGGTGCTCTGAATTAGTTCCCATGATGCAGTTGGTCTGTTGGTTTGTGATATAGTGCAAAAGGAGTTGTATGTGCCTTTAAGTTTGAATATGGTGAAGGTGCCACCTGTGATGGCCAATGGGCTGAGTCCTCGCAACATGGGCTCAATACTCGCCACTGACAACATGGCGTCCCTCACCAAGTTATATGGGGAGGAAAACGTCAAACACTTCCTTGAGGTAAGACACAAAAAATCAGGAAAGACTTTTAAGATTTTTAAAAATATATATATGTAAAGTTGTACATAAAATGTGTAGTGTAAAACTTATGCCACTGGTCATTTTACCATAAATTATTAAAAAAAAATAAATAAACGATAAAGGGAGATAGTGCAAATTGTTGATGGTGCCATGTCCTCTGGATATTAGGTTTGTGTGGACTCTTAAAAAGTTGTAAACTGATTAAATGCTGTTACCATAAATAATCTAAAAAATAAACATGATTAAGTGAGGTAATGCAAGTCCTTGATGGTGCCATGTCCTCCACATATATATATATATATATATGTGTAGACTCTAAAGGTTCATAAGCTGATTAAATGCTGTTACCATAAATATCAAATGCATTTGTGCAAGTGGTCCTTAATTCCAAGTCAAAGTGTGTGTTAATTCAAACGATCATAGACAGATTAAATGTTGTTACCAAAAATAGTGTAAAATATACAAACAACAACTCACAGTATTGCAAGTCTTTATGATGCAATTTCATATTGATATTATACTGGGGTCCAATGGTTGAATCAAAAAGGTCTTTAACTATAATAAATTCAGACTCCTCAAAAACTGGTAATGAAAATTTTACATCTACCAGTATAACATAAGGTTAGTATGTACTTTTAGCTAAAGATAAACATTTGACAGTATAATCATTATTGTCCAGTGTGCCCCAGGTGCTGTAAGCAATTATACTTGATTTTGCTGGACTTTTCCAGCCATTAAATATTGTCCCATTTGCCATGTCAGTCACATGCAAAATCCCAAGTCAGTAGCTTTATTTAACATTGAAAATTTTCTGTATTTTTCCTCAATTTTTTGCAGATCTATGGAAAACCGAGGAATTTTATTTTGCTGCATTGTAATTCTTGAATGTAATGTTGCATAATTTTAAAATAAAATCCTATGTACCAACTGAAAACATATATGACATATTTTCAATAAGTCTTGCAAACATGCCTCAAAGGTGATTTCACTGTTACTTTACTGGAACCTGCATTACAAGCCCAACAAGGCTAATTCTGATAACCCTGTGGGTATTTCAAGAAAATATTTGTAAATATTATAACTTTTACTTTTCTTAGGTAGGATGCTGCATACAGAGTCTAGATTAAATTAATAAAATACAGACTTGGATTTGAATTTAATAATTTATGCCATATAACACAAAACAGTATCCCATGTGCAACTGTCTTTCAATTTATACCAAACTGTAAATTTTTCAGAATAAAAATATTGCCAAAAACAAATAAACAGGCTCTAGTGAAGCTATTGGTATTATATTTGTATATTTTACATTCACAGTATTTATATCTTGTTCATAATATTAGGTTATTTCTGTGGTATGCAGGTACATTAAAGGCGCTTAAAGTGTAGGTTTTTAATACCACAATGTTTTTCTCAAGATAAATCATTTTATGGGAATTAGGCCAAAAAGGGATTATTCATGGTTTGGCTTCCATCCACTGTAATCTTACATAGCTGAATGATAAAAAAATGTCAGAGATGATGTAAATGATCATAGTAAGTTTACTAGCATACTAGCCTCCTATGGTAATATGTCAATATATTGATTGATGAAAATAAACCATGATGATTGATAGCTCTGACAATAATCAGTGCAATTACTAATGTGTTTAACAGGAAGTCCCTGTTAAAGAGTTAATATAAAAATGAATTCAGTCTTGTTAATCTGAGTCAGCAGCCAGACACATAGACAATTCTTAATCTGTATCTCATGAAAAACTTTGCAAGAAAGATTGTTTGATTCTCTCAAGATATATCAAGATTTATGAAGTCGGCGGAAATTAACACGTACTCTGTGTCGTGGTTTCATCAAAGCAATACTGCACTTCTATTATTCTTTAATTCCCGCTAGGTTTCTGCAAGGTGTAATTTCAGAAAAAAATTACAGATTCCCTTGTCATGAAACAACAATAATATTATGTCAGTAATCTGGTGCTGAATAATTTTATAAACAATTCTCTCAATACTAAGGGCTAATTTTATCCATAATTCTTTGATCACCAAAGATTACAAGCTGATAATCAATATCACCACTTCTCCGAACAGCCAGATGGTGAACATAGGCTACCGGTAATCTCTTGCGTCTTTAGACTGAATGGTATTACTGGTGTATTAATAGAACACATTACTTATTGAAATAGCAGTGAGTGATTATATTTGACATTTTGCGTCCTCACTTACTCAATCTTAATATAACTTTTATTTGCAAATTCACCACACCAAAGTACATCTGAATGTTTCTGCTGTATAAATGTGGAGATATCTTCAGCTTTGTACACTGAAATGCATCAGTCATTTTAGTTTAGTTGGTTTAATTAACCCTTTACTATTAACAGGCTCACTAAAGCACACTCTAATTTGTCACCAAGAACTCCCTCATATGATCAGATTCTCTCAGGTCTCTAACTGATTGATATTTATTTTCAGATTCAGAGATTTCCTTTAACCTAAAGCAATCCTACTCTGTAGAAACTATTGAAAATGTGGTAAAGATGCAACATAAACTGAAAAAGATATTCAATTGCCAGCAGTGTCAGTGTAAAAAGTGTGAAAAATTGTACGATTCTAATAATGTAAAAAGTAAAAAGGAATGGGTTAAGCCTGCTTTTTAGGGGGTTTCTTACCGTACTGACTACGCTGAGCTTAAGCTGCCCTACGCTGGCCTACTTGGCAATGTACACCAAGGGATCCAAAGGGGTACGTACACGAGATGGACAAAAATTAAACCTGTTTATTTTTTTTTTTTGCATACTGTCGGCTTAAAACACTGGACACAATAAGTAAGCAGTATTTACGCAAGTCTATGGAACACTACGCTACTGTATGCCAAACCTACGTATACATACACACCTTGCGCCTTTTGTACAAAATCCTATGCATAGGTACACCAATGGCATATCCCGTGTAGGCACACAGTGCCTATGCTTAGGGTACTCAACCATACGTCATCACAGCAACATTTCCTGCATGAGTACGCAGCCTAATTTTGGCATACTCGGTACCGCAATACGCAACTCTACGTAGGCCCGGTGTGAAATCCCCATTAATATAACATTTTATGTCATCTTCAGGTAAGCAAATATGGATGCATCCTTTTTTGTCTCAGTTTACTTGGTTTATCTTTTTCAAAAGTCTAAGCAACAAATGTACAATGAGAACTATGATAGTATTTTCCGTTATATCAGAATTATTTTCCTCAATGCAATATTTTCTTTCTATCTTCTATGTCTCATTTGGTTTCTCTCTTAAATAAAGGGGTTCATGAAGTGTAGTCATTAATAAATAATTAAGGGCTGCGTGTTAATAAGGTTGTGAAATGCTCTACTTTGCTGTGTCTTTGAGTGTTAGGACACCATATGAGTTACATAGGGCAACACAAGCACTTGGCTGGTATGTTGAACAACCGGTGGTATTGATCAAGCATTATCAAACATTCATGTCCCCGCTCACTGTGTGCAAACACAATGTGTTGTTACTCCTGTAACATTGAAACGGGTCTGGAACTGCCCTTCCATATCTCTGATTATTACCTCCATCACCAAAATAAAGTGAAGGTGATGTTTTCACCCCCCCTTTTTAGCTCAGCTGACTGAAAGTCATCTGAGCTATAGCAATCACTCTTTGTCCGTCGTCCGTCTGTCCGTCCGTTAACCAGGCACAAATCGTAACCGCTGGACCTAGAACCTTGTAACTTGGGATTCTGAGAGGTCCATAAAAAATCTCCTTGGAAACCAGAAATTAGGTCTCTGTTACCCATATCCTTTGAGCTATGTGGCCCCAAAGTACCCCCCAGAAAAGTCAAAAATTTCATACAAAAACTTCAATATCTCATTAACTACTTGACTGATGGTCATGATTTTTGGCATACATATTGATCATGAGATGTTACATCACTTCCTGCAGACTGGTGGTGCCACCTGTATTTTTCGATTTTTTACGAATTTTTTTCTCTATTTTTGAGACCTTTAAAAATGTGAACATCTGTTAACAAGGCACAAATCATTGAGACTGGACTTAGAATCTTAATTCTTGACACACTCAGAGGTCCATGAAAAATCTCCTTGGAAACCAGAAATTAGGTCTCTGTTACTCATATCCTTCGAGCTATGGGGCCCCAAAGTACCCCCCAGAATAGTCAAAAATTTCATACAAAAACTTCAATATCTCAATAACTACCTCACTGATTATCATGATTTTTGGCATACATATTGATCATGAGATGTTCGATCAGTTCCTGCAGACTGGTGGCGCGACCTATATTGTTTGATTTTTTACGATTTTTTCTTTTATTTTTGAGACCTTTGAGGATGCTGTCATCTGTTAGCGTGGCACAAATCGTAACGACTGGACCTAGAATCTTCATTTTCC
Source organism: Sipunculus nudus (assembly GCA_026874595.1). Classification (NCBI taxonomy): domain Eukaryota; kingdom Metazoa; phylum Annelida; class Sipuncula; order Golfingiida; family Sipunculidae; genus Sipunculus; species Sipunculus nudus. Next base: position 15,865,642 of record CM049319.1, read on the forward strand.
ACACATTGAGAGACCTATGAAAAGTCTCCATGGAAACCAGAAATTAGGTTTCTGTTACCCATATATTTCGAGCTATGGGGCCCCAGATTACCCCCCCAGAATAGTCAAAAATTTCATACTAAAACTTCAATATCTAATTAACTACATCACTGATGGTCATGATTTTCGGCATACATATTGATCATGAGATGTTTCATCAGTTTCTGCAGACTGGTGGTGCCACCTGTATTTTTCAATTTTTACGAATTGTTTTCTCTATTTTTGAGACCTTTAAGGATGTAGTTATCTGTCAACAGGGTACAAATTGTAACGACTGGACCTAGAATCTTCATTCTTGACACACAGGGAGACCCATGATAAGTCTCCATGGAAACCTGAAATTTGGTCTCTGTTACCCATATCCTTTGAGCTATGGCACTCCAAAGTACAGCTCAGAATAATGGAAAATTTGATACAAAAGCTAAAGTATCTGAACAACTAATGCAGAGATAACCATAATTGTTTGCATGGATATTGATCATGGAGTGTTTCATCAGTTTCTGCAGACTTTTGGCACCACCTGTATTTGTTCAGTTTTTATGAAATTTTTCTCTATTTTTGAGACCTTTAAAGATATGAACATCTGTTAACAGGGCACAAATCATAAAAACTGGACCAAGAATCTTCATTCTTGACACACAGGGAGACCCATGAAAAGTCTCCATGGAAACCTGAAATTAGGTCTCTGTTACCCATATTCTTTAAGCTGTACGGCTCCAAAATACCCCCCAGAATAATGGAAAATTTGATACAAAAACTGCAGTATCTCAATAACTACAACACTGATGGTCATGATTTTCGGCATACATATTGATCATGAGCTGTTCCATCAGTTTCTGCAGACTGGGTGCGCCACCTCTATTTTTTTTCAAATTTTTACGAATTTTTTCTCTTTTTTTGAGACCTTTAAAGATGTGGTTATCTGTCAACAGGGTACAAATAGCAACAACTGGACCTAGAATCTTCATTCTTGTCATGCAAGGAGGCCCATGAAAAGTGCCTGTGGAAACTTGAAATTAGGTCTCTGTTACCCATATCCTTCAATCTATAGGACTCTGAAGTATCCCTCAGAATAATGGACAATTTGATACAAAAGCTGAAGTATCTGAACAACTAATGCAGAGATCACCATGATTCTTTGCATAGATATTGACCATTAAGTGTTTTTATTAGTTTCTGCAGACTGGTGGAGCCACCTGTATTTTTGTATCCACCAAAACGAAGTTACTATGTTTTTGACCTGGTTCCTCCGCTGCCGCCGCGTTCGTTTCCAGAGAGCTCCTCGGAAACTAATGGACCGATTTTTCTGAAACTTACACCAATTATCGGGTCACATGTGAACTGGTGCCTAACCAATTTGCGTTGACCTCTGACCTTTCCTCTCTATCCAGTGTCCATTTGTGGGTCTGTTTCCACTCATAAACCCTCATATCTCGGGAACCGTTTGACCGATCAGGAGATAAAATTTATACAAATGTAGCCCTTGGATTGCTTTATAACATACACAAAAAATGGTGGCGCCACCTGTAACCATGTTTGCACAGTGTCCATCTGTTCATCTGCCTTGTGTTAAAATCACTCATATCTCTGCAGTGAATTGACTAATTCACCTGAAATTCGTCATGCGTATACATCCTGGATAGCTGTCTTGATTTTATGACAGGTGGCGCCACCTACATTCACTTTAACGCTGATGACATCCAAGCTCATATCTTGGGAACCGTTTGACCGATCAGGAAATAAAAATTTATACAAATATAATCCTTGGATTGCTTTATAACATACACAAAAAATGGTGGCGCCACCTGTAACCATGTTTGCACAGTGTCCATCTGTTCATCTGCCTTGGGTTAAAATCACTCATATCTCTGCAGTGAATTGACTAATTCACCTGAAATTCGTCATGCGTATACATCCTGGATATTTTTCTTGATTTTATGACAGGTGGCGCCACCTACATTCACGTTCACGCTGATGACATCCAAGCTCATATCTCGGGAACCGTTTGACCGATCAGGGAATAAAATTTATACAAATGTAGCCCTTTGATAGCTCTGTAACATACACAAAAATGGTGGCGCCACCTGTAACCATGTTTGCACAGTGTCCATCTGTTCATCTGCCTTGGGTTAAAATCACTCATATCTCTGCAGTGAATTGACTAATTCACCTGAAATTTGTCATGCATATACATCCTGGATAGCTTTCTTGATTTTATGACAGGGGGCACCACCTACATTTACATTCACGCTGATGACATCCAAGCTCATATCTCGGGAACCGTTTGACCGATCAGGAAATAAAATTTTGCATGTGTATAGATCTCACATAGCTCTAACTTGGACAGCTTTCTGGATTTGTGGTAGGTGGCACAACCTACATACACATTTAGGCTGCAGACATCCATGTTAATATGCAACATACCTCACTCTGTTTCCCCTTGCCACTCAATCCATGCCTCACTTCACTCTGATTTTGGCAGATACACGTAGTCACTTGTCGGCTACCCGTATTCTAGTTTTTAAAGTTTACACATTTTTTCTCTATTTTTGAGATATATAAATACAGACTTAATCTTGGCCTGTTGGTTAATCTGTTTGATGCTTCAGTTGAATGGGTATATACTACCATTCTGATGATAAAATTTCCTTTTGCGAATCTCTTCCCAGTCAGCTGAGCGTCATGACCCATGGGTCACTTGTTTTTGCTTCTGTTTGTCTGTTTGCCCTTGTACAAGAAACTACTGTGCAGAGCCTTAGTAATCTGCATAAGGTTAATCTGAAAATTCATTTAAATATATTAAATAAAATCAAATGAATAGCTCAATACTCATAATTTCAGTTTCAGGGATTAAAATATATCTTGCTTTATTTTGGTGACATTTGTAGTGATTTGAAAATACATCATTGCATGAGGTGCAAGTTACATTCTTAATGTAAACAAAGATTGTTAATCCAGGAACAACTAGAACAGTAGTCAGAGACTCCATATACACCTCCACAGGGATCCTAATTAAACTTTTGAAACTGCTACATACAAAAATGAGTGACAGTACACCAACTCACTTTTAAATCATATGGGAGGCCCTTCATACCAGTGAATGACTCTGGCCCTCTGCCAGGATTAAGAAACTGCTCTGTCTTATAATGGTATACAATCCTTAAAATTAAAGTCACATTTTGGTGATCTAGATTACCTCCAAAATTTTATCCCTAACCATCCACAAAATTTAATCAAATAATGTATTCAACTTTTGGCAGAAAGTTTCCAACCAACCAACCAATAACAAATAAACAGTATAACCAGAAATATGCATTCTCATGAAAACATGCCTCCAACCATGTTTGCGGTCTTTAATGTGGGATACCCCGCAACCTGTGTTTTCATTCACTTATTGAGCCAAATTCAAAGGTTCATTGGTGCATATATGTTCCCTAACAAGTACAATTAGCATTCACTTATTCTGTCTTTATTGGGTCTTTATTATTGTACAATTGAGCATCTGTGACTGCATATTTGTGAATATTCCTTGAAGTCCCTCCTGGATCTGCCTGGACCTTGAGCAACCCACACCAAAATCTGTTTGATTCTTCATTGGCCCATCCCAAAGGTGCCATGAAAATTTCATGGGATTCTGTTCAGGATTGCATGAGTTGTGTTGTGAACAAACACACACACACCAAACTGAACGGGAATGAAGACAAACCCTCCTGACAGGGGCAAAGTTAAGAAATGTACCCAATAACCTCAAGGAAGCTGCCATTGATGAAAGCGAACTAGCAGCAAAGAGACCAGCCATCAAGGTTGGAAATAAAATCATTTATGTGCTGCTTATAAAGGTTTATTGCTGGATCAGTGGAGATGCCATGTTGGATCCGATATAAATCTACCTGTATTAGGCCTGTATCGGGCTGTCGCTGGCTTGAGGCAGAGGGAGAAGAAACAGAGGACCATAATGGTGACTTTATGAGTGTTTAGTGTAGACAGAAACCCAGGTCTCTATTTATAAAAAAAAGTGCTGTATATTGTTCATGTAGCCCCATCATAAATAACATCGGAATGTGAGTTGATCTAAGTGATTTATGTTAGTTACCTCTACTGGAAACATGTTGGTATTTACAAAAACAGCTTCAACTAAGAGAAAGTGTATATACTCATCATCATCAGTTACCAAGCTCTCTGTGTCCAGTCCAAAGGATAGAAGTAAAATTGTTAAAGAATTTAGAGTAACACACAGGTTTGGGGTTAATGCACAAACAATATTAAAAAATACACTAGTTGGAGATAAATACACAAAGTTTTTTTAGGGTTACATTGATCAGAAGTTAATGTAGAGAAAAAGAAAAGGGAACAATACACTTGGTAGGAATGAATATTCATGCAAAAGAATACCTAATCAAGATCAATGTACAGACAAGATTTTACAATATCATGATAGTTCCAGATTATTGTATTAGACACAAAGATATACAGAAAAACACATTGTTTAGAGGTTTCTTAGTTAGAAATGTGCATTCTAAGGAATGCAAGCCTTTGCCATGAGGGGGTTCCCTATTGTGGTATATACTCCCAAAACAATGTTTGCAGTCACTCATTCAGCCCATATTCCCATGTTCTTTCGTGCACAATTGACTGTACATTTCTGTTTATTCCTTGATGAAGTTCCTGAATCCAGATCATGCCATAAAAATTCTATCACCGTCCAGTTGTTTACGTGCTTTTATTCACAGATTGCTGATTTTCTCAGATAGAAGAATTCTTTAATCCAGATGTAATTTACTATCAAGATTATTTAATCAAAGTTAACAATAACAAATGTCCAAAATATATATATTCTGATAGTTTGCCCTATTTTCCACTTAACTGATCCTGTTCTCTGTCTCTCTCTCTCTCTCTCTGTATTAACTCCTGTTCTTATTCCTGTCTCTTCTCTCTCTCTTAGCTCTCTATCTCTTCGACTCTTCTCTCCTTAGCTCTGACCTTCCCTCCCTGGTTCAGTAACCAGTATCTCTATTTATACATTTGCCCAAAATAATAATTGTAATTAAGGAATTTCTTACAGCATTAATACAAGACATATTGTGTAATACATTCAACGCCTTTCTAGCCCTCCTGTGAACACCTATGTCTAAACTGTTAATTAATTAGTTTATCTGTGCCTGTCACTTTAAGAGTAAACCCTGTCAAATGTGTGAACATGCTTATTAATGAATTCTCTGTGAACACTTATCAAAGAGCTGGCAGTTAAATAATAAACTGAATTGTAATTAGAAAGTTATTCTGCACAGAAGTCTGCTAAATACCTGTTTCATTCCTTAGGACTGATCACCTTATAATATCTAATGACAATTGGTAAAATAAAATGATTTGAATTATCATAAAATTATTACTCTGGTGATAATTCCATGTGATTCTGTTCATGGTTGCTTGAGTTACATTGTGAACAAACAGCCATACACACTTTGACACATGAACAGGGATGAATACATACCCTCCTGCCAGAGACAACAATATTATATATACAGAAGAGAGAAAAGAATGTGGAATAATATTTAAAGTGAAGATAAACAGGACAGAGTAATACTATTACTATATAGTTAAAACTGAACTGCAGAACGAATACAATATGTAATGTCATGGTTAAATATTTGTATAAAGACTAATGCATAATGGCTAATACACCTGTCTGAGACCTCTACAGGTAAATATTATAGAACAGTAGTGTTTACAATTCACCTTCTTCCATATGAATGTACAGCAGTATAAATGACGAGGAAAAATGAGAAATCTGAGTCTGGGTAAAAGAAACATTTATAAACCTACTTTATACAAATAAAAAACAAATAAGAAATTATGAAATTAAGAATTTTATTTTGCTGATAATAAAGAAAGTTATGTCGCTGATAATAATAATAATGAAATAATAATAATAATAATAATAATAATAATGAAATAATAATAATAATAATGATAAAATAATAATAGTTGTATGTGTATGTGGTGGGGGTGGTGTATAAGAGAGAGGTTTGGAAATAAAAAAAAATATATATTGAAGAGAAGGATTATAACATAGTAAGGTTTAGTTAACGGGAGTCAGCTTGTCTGGTTTATCATCTGCCTGCTGGTGTATATATTTTAAATTACATCCATTTAATGCCAGCTATATACAACAATTTACTTTTATTATTGAATCTAGCTTTTCAGACGTCCAGCTAATATCAGTTTTGTGAAAGAGTTATTACCAGATTGAACCTGTAGATGCACTTATCACCATAATCTTAGACAATTTAAGCCTGAAAATAATTTAAGCAGTATTTAGTTATTAATCAATAAATAGTCTGTTTTGTAGATGAAGCTATAAAGTTTATAGTCTTAGACAGCTTAAACCTCACAGTAATGTAAGCAGTATTTAGTTATTAATCAATAAATGTAGTTAGATTAGTAACATGAAGCTATAAACGTTATGGATCTCTCCATTGGCTTTTTAGTTACTTAGCAACCAACATGCGTTTATAGCTGTAACTCGCTCATGGCGGGTCAGACCTGGGTGAGTTTAATTTCTGTTATTGATTGGCTGCTTTTATGGAAATAAAATTTTGGAATAAATCACAAAATTATTATATCATAATATTTCAGTTAACACTTTCTTTTTTCTAAAGTAAAGAAAAACTTTGAATTCCAAATAGTATTTTTAATGCCAGATGACAACACAAGAGACTCAATCATGTCATAAACTTGTATGTATTCATGTTATCCTTGCTGAACATGGTGGCTAATTATAATTGTAATTAATGTAATTATAGAACTGTATTTATTATTAAATCAACATAACAGGATCATCCACCTAACTTGGCAATGATGATTGCAAGAACTTTTTTTGGGTCAGATTTAAGTTATAATCTCTGTTTAGATATTGTTAAAGGCAAGAGCTTATTTATCAATAACTGATTTCATAAGGTTATTGCATTGTAATATTAGGTTAGGTGGTCCCAGTAATTAATGCAAAGTATTTCATTAAATATAAAATTGGGAATTCTAAAAATTATTTTTACTTGCTTAGTTATATATAGGTATAATTTTTCTATACATAGTAAATATAAGCATTGTAAAATTCTATAGACCTGAGTAGTTTATTTTTTTCCCTGATATTATTAGTGATATTGTTCATAATATTGCTGGATATTGCTTGCTTTGGAATACAGCTAAGCTTTAATACTCATGAATCATATTTCGGAGTTGTCAGTGATTTATGCTCTTAGCTTAAACTTAAATGAACAACATATAACAGAATTGTTTGAAAAACGCCCCCCTTCCCCGGCCCCCAGCCTCCCTCAAATGTGTATCACCAAAGAATTTTAAAACTCTGACCTTATTCCCATTGAGGCAAACTTGCTATTAATTATATGGTGGGTGACTCACTTGAACAGCCACATATCGATGAGTACATGTACAAAACATAATTAACCTCTAAATATAACACGCAGTACGCCATGAAATCTATAAATTATTAATAATACCTTGAAAAAACCTTGAATACCAAAGAGAAATAGTGGAAGGGCAACAACCTTTTCAGAAGTCTTGTGCTGTGTTCTCAGTCATACCGGCACATGGTTTCTCATTTTATTATTGAGTGAGGCATGCTTTGACAGCCAGGGTCCAAAACTCATAGTATAACCATTGTTTGTTTGAGTATATATTATACTGATGGTGAAAAATCTTCAGTTCATCCTACATTTTATTATGTTGATTATGGAAAAATGTGTAGATATCAATTTTTATCCTTCAATTGTGAGTAAACATAATTACTGAAGGAATCCTTAAATTTTTGTTTATCGGTTAAATTTATTGTCATAATTATAAAACCCGTTTTTGTTCTTGATAACTTTAAATTATATATACCATTACTGAGAATATCTACCATTCCATGCTCTTTATTAGTTGTACCAATGCATATATTATACTGTATATATGGTATATATTTATATTTTATAAGTATTAATATTATATTTTAATATTATAAAATATAATTATAGGGAATCTTCATTATATCATTTTATCATTCTCAAAAAGTTAGATACAATATTAAGACGAAAATCTTGAAGCTTAGTATCCTGGACAGGCAAAGATGCTCGTCTGTATGTGAGATGCAGATCTTCAAAAAGCCACACTCAAAGCAGCGAATATGACATGGGTATCTTGTCCCATTAAACCTCCATGACACCCATGGCGTTTTCCATTTAGATAGGCAGTGTCTTATTGATAGGGATGATACAGGGCGGAGGCCTATCACTCCAGTAATGTGTAAAATGCAGCAGTCACGGGCATACTTTGCTATCTGTATTTCCCCAGGCTTGTGTTGACCTGTCAGACTGTATCTTATACCCACCCGCTATCTTTGTGTGGGTTGTCATCGTAGTGAATTTATCAAAATGTAATGCTTTAACAAATATTAACTCTGATAACTGGTATCTGTGTTTTTCACTTTTTTGTGTGCCATTTCCTGTACATGGGTTCAACTAATACTCCTAATCGATGGGTTCTCGGATGTGAAATTTAATGATTTGAATATGAATGCTGCATGTCAGTCAAATACTCGCTTAAATTGAAACCATGTCTAACAGTATATTTTGCTGCTTTTGTTGATATAGTTATGCTACAATGTGCCTTTGAAGTTGACAAGTCCATTTAAATGCCTTGATATATATATATTCAGGTGGAATGCAAATCAATGGCAATATATTCTTTATTTTCTGTAATTTTATATATCATCATAATTTATTATCATTTCATTTTGTTATTCTTTGTTGTAAAATCACTTTTGAGTATAAGACTTAAAAATTTTGTTTATTACATGTATTTCAACACAAATATGTATTTTTTTTTTATTTTAACCAACAGTGTACTGGGTATATTCCATTTGGGATTCTTTTTCATTCTTATTTCATTTTAATTATTTTAATTCATCATAATTTACAGAAGTTTATCCACAAACACCTTTCACTGATATCTGCTTTTGACTTCAGCAGTTATTATTTGTTCACTGTGTCTACTATTATTGTATGTTCCAGGACAGCCACTTCTTGTCCACACATTGGATTTCTGTCTTGCTCTCTTGAAAACCCAGTGTGCTTATTTCATGGTCTACCAGTACCTTCTCTGTACCGCCAGTCCTTATATTTCATGCAGTACTTGTCTGTTACCACTGAGAGTAGGAATTCTATATATCATTGTTGTTTGTTTTAAAACTAGTTGAACTCTGGTTAAATTCTTAATTTTAACTTTTTAGATTAGAACCTACACATCCCTGTTCATATCAGCAGTAGTCCATTATTTAACACATTCTTAATTTATCTTTACAGAATAGAACCTGCATGTCCATATTATTAGTAGTCTCGTATTTAACCCAATGTGCCCCTTGACTTGGTTTCTGTGACTTTCCTGAGGGATGCAGATTAGATGCAGATTAGATGCAGTGTACACACAAGTACCTAAGACACACAATGTTTAAAACTCCAGCTTTGATATTTAACAGCTGAACTTGAAGGGGCTTAATAGTACTCTTAATTTATTTAGGCAAGTGATAGATATTTAACAGCCAAAGTTGGAGAATCTTGATAACACCTATTTTCTCTGGAAAGTGATGTCTCATTTCGTCCAATGTCACAGTGATAGTGTACAGGATTGATCAGTCAGATAGCCATCCACCTACTTTGTCAGCTGGAGTCTATCTATCACCCGGCTGCTCAATTAATTTGCGACTCCGAGAGGGAGTTAGGAACTAACGGTCTGGCCAGACTTGGTTTTTGTCAAGGTTGAACTTAGATACACTTCAAGAGGAGAATTGTAGCCTGGTGATAGGATTCCCACCCATGTGACAGAGTGACTCATCCAAGGTGATGGCACTAGAAATAGAGAACTGTGGGAGATGGTTGATTGCATTGAGTAAATAGATGTGCTGGAGTAAATATATGTGCCAGATGTCTCAGAGACTTGTCAATTCAAATTAATATTCTCCCTTCCTCAACTTATGATTGTTTTCTCCTCTGCCAAATCAATTTATCATTCTTCATGGATTTGGAAATGTTAGTTATAACTGGACCAGCTTCAACCCACTCTGTTGGTTATGGTTACTCATTAAGATGGAAGAACTAGTTTCTGGATTTAAATTGCGGTAGTCACAGAAAACCCTCAAAGAGCTCTATTTTCTCATAACTTGAGGATGGAATTTTGCCCTACTTTTAATTTACTGATGTGCCAAAGGTAGATACAAAAAATAAGACCTACTAGAGTTTTCTTTTCCATTATGTCTCACTTGAACAGATCTTGTATTCCCCTCTCCCTGGCGTAAAAGGATCTTCCTTTTCTTCTCTCTTGCTTTCAGGAACTCTCCTTTCACTACCCTTGCCTGCATGGGTCTTCTTTTCTCCTGCTTTGCTTACAAGGGTCTTCTTTTCCCCTGTCCCTGTACTATTGGGTTTCTTCCAATCTTCTCTCCTTGGCCTACAGGGGTCTTCATTTCCCCTTTCCCTGACCTTTTGGGGTCATCCTTTTCCTTTTTTCTTGAGCACCTAAATAGATCTTCTTCCTTTCCTCTCTCCATGGCCTACAAGGATTCTTCTTCCCCTTCTCAGGCCTACAGGGGTCTTCCTGTCCATCTCTGACCCACAGGGCTGTTTGCTTTTTATTGATGCCATATCTGCATCTGCTGTCCCATTTTGTGTATGAATAGACATTTCTTTTGATTCCTTCATTTTTGGGGCACAAGATTTTGATTTACCTAAATTTCAAAACATAGAAGGGTTGCGACACAGGAGTTCTGGCCATGGACATGTCAGCCATGGTTTCCCTTACTATCAGCGAATCGGCAGACTGTTCAAGGGAAAGTGGTCTATTCAGAAAACTTAAGATGGTTTCTTAAAAAAAGAATAGGGCGATAAGTTGTTATAGCTGACCTCAGAGATGTGGCAATTTTCATGTTTTATTGAAAGCCAATGGTTCTTCTTTCAATTTCAAGCATTGGATCATCAAAGACAACCATCAGTTACAGAAAGAACATGCTATAAAAGCAAAATCACCATGATCCCAGAACTTTATATTCAACAGAACCCAATATTTATCTTGAGATTATTTAAAAAAAAAATAGTTTTAGGCGAGATTTAATCAGCAAAATATGGAAGACACATAATTAAAAAGTTATTGACAATGATTTTCCAGTTTTACAGGTAATGGAATATATAGCAGATTCAATTATTAATTATTTATTGGTTTGTCCAAACAGAGGATTGATTATAAATAATGAACTGACTCCCAACACTAGCTGATCTCAGTGGATTCATTTCAAATTTACATTTTTTACCAGCACGTTCAGATTTCTTAATTAGGTTTTAGATATTACAGGAATCCCACAGGAAGTTCAGGTGTCTGCTTTTATTTGTTAAAACCCTTGAAAAGTTTCTGTGGGTTTTGACATTCCAAGTTTAAAACATGAAGAGTTCATTAAGAGTAAAACATGACGCCTCCCAGCTGTTTTCAGGCTCATAATTAAAACAAGCCAGATGTGACCAAGTCTTGTAGCTGTGTGGTGGGATCCTTGTTTATGACAGGCAAGAACTATTGCTTATGTTGTCACCATTACTGGTGCTGATCAGTTTTAAACTAGATTTCCTTATTACAACCCAGCTGAATGTTAATAAGAACCTTGAATAAAATATCATTGGCACTGTTTAGACTATTGATTGGAAGGTGGGGCTTTGGAGCTGACGGTCTTGTTCGATTCATCCTAGTGTCTTAAATGTGGCCTTTGTCATCGTTAGGGCCCTGTATAATTAGTCAGGTCAAGTAGATGCTAATCTATACACCAGTGAAGATATGTTATAATTTGGAATTGCACTCGGTAACACATACACCTTTGCCATAAGAAGTACAGTCGTATTGGATCTTCATCCGAACCTACACCAGAATTTAATGGTTCATGTTCGATCCCTCCATAAAGTTTTATATAAAATTGATGCAGAAAAGTTTGTGTATTCATGTTGTGAGGTAAACAACATACACAAGTGAAAACATAACCTCCTTGTCAGAGGTAAACATGCTCTGATCACTTGGACACAAATATGTGGTTTTTCATTAAAAACAGCCAAGTGTCTTTGAGTGGTCATTGTTTTCGGTTCTACTTAACTTTTCTTGGTATCAGGATGTGGTAGCAAGTAGTGGTAGGAATCGGTAATTAATAGATTATTATATGTACCAACTTTATTACTGTGAAATATGCTGTATAGCATTACAAATAAAAGCTCAGTCTTAACTGGAACATCCCCCTGAAAGGTCAAGGTAATGCCTGGGTTGTTGCCACTTAATTGTTGTACAAGGTTAAGTTTTAATGCTGTTCCCTGTTTTGTGCCCCGTCTTTCTTATATCTCTGTCAGAATAAGAATATTTTATTAGGTTATTGGGATAATATGAATTCTTTGGATGTGCATACATAATTGTTTGTAATAGACTATGCAGTCATGCAATTGATTTAATCGATTATTAAAGAAAACGACCAATCGTCGATATAATCGATTAATTGGCACACCACTTGTAGTTAGAGATGAAACTGTTAATGTCGGCACTTTCTTTGCTACACTGTTCAGAGCCGGTCACATGACGGACTGTTGCCTGTGTCCTGTCCCTGTTTAACCTTTTCAATACAGCATGGGTAGAGTGTACACATGAAAGCATTATGATGAATAAGTAATGACAGGCTAATGGTATAATGCATAAACATTGTTGCAGTAACCCTGTCATTGTGTCCCTTACTCAGGACTGCTGAGAATAATTAAAGTAACATAGAGTCCTGCTGACATTGTCAACAAGTGTCACAATGGTTGAGATCCATACAAAGTAATTAAGTGGAAGAGGTAATTGGTACAAGAGTAATAGATTGGTCCCATCAACGGTATGTTAATGAGGTGTTTTGGAGCAGAGCTGGGTGCTTATATAACGTGCATACACTGTTTTGGGAATCCCTCATATTAGCAGCTCCTTGCTGCAGTGAAATGTCTATTGAATTGTGGATGGAACGCAGAGACTGTACTGAACATGAAGCTGCAATATTCCAGCCTAGACAGACAAAGACATAATACGCTAATTCAGCACTGTTTGAGGTGGCCCTGACTTGCTTTTATCTTTGGTTATTTTAAGCAGAAACTGCTGGCATTTATTGGACCTTGTTCAGGGCTTAACATTAACAGGAAAGTAACACTTGCCTAAGGGGCTGTCAAAAGCCCAGAGCGATAATAGTAGGTTCCCACGGTTAAGAATCCTTGAAAAGATTTCATTTGTTTTCATGGCCTTGAAAGCTAATTTTGAGAATTTCCATGAAAACCCTTTGAAATTCACTTTAATGTCTGGCATTTGCAGACCAACCTTTAACTACTATTTCATAATGATGACTGATGCATGAAAATGGAAAATAAAAAATGATTAGAATGAGATGATGGAGGGAAAATAAAAAGCAGCCATGTTAAAAATCTAAAATTCAAATTTATGTCCTTGAAAAAAAAAAAAAAAAAAAACTTGAAATCTTAAGAAAGTTTACCTGCTAGTCATTGTGGCCCAAGTACCCTTTAAAAATGTGTTTGTGACTCAGCGTGTATTTTACTGTAGGTTCTAGGTGTATTTTGGATAATTGATGAGCAAATAGTGAAGTATATGGGTTGATAGGATTTTAATCAGATCAGACCTTTTGTTAACTATCAAATCATAACAGTCTCAGTTTATTTGCAATAATATCACTGGTTTGCCTTAAACTTGATTGCCAGCTGGATGAATTCCAACAAAAAATATTCAATAATTTGAACCAGTGTTAATATAATTAATGTTGAACCCTGTTGTTGTTTGATTGGCTAATCTGCTGGCTGCACCTAACTATAATAAAAAATACAACTACTGATGTTTTCAAAAGATGACACGTGCCAAGTAATGAGAACTCGCGTTATTGTCCTTTCCAAACTAATCAAAATCTGTTTAACTGTCTCTGAAGCTTTTAGTTTGACAGTTCATTTATGATAGTTACACACGTAGAGGGTCAGGGAGGGATAGTTGGCGTGTTTCACTAGAGATTGTAAATATGCTGACAGCTGCAGGTCCTTGTGTAACCATAATTAAATAATGCAAGGGAAATACAAACTAAGAATTTTTTTAGATCTCTGGTTTGCTGATATAAAAAACACATTAGTAGTATATTTTCTGCTCTACCTTTTCAGTTATGAATAGCATACGACAGCACATACCCAATATTAATATTAAATTCAAAACTCTATATATTACAAGTACACACACATCCATATATTATCAGTGTACTTAAAAAAAGTGAAAGTTGCGATTATAGTTGCATTTATGGGTATTCACGTTCATGATAGCACCACTAACACATACACAATAAAATATATAAACTGCAAGAGTACTTAGAAATGCATTTAAGAAGATGTGTCATTTTTGCAATACTTATGTATGTCTAAGAATAACACCTGATTAAGTAAGATTAATATTATTCTTAATAAAATTTTTTTGTCCTTAAATTTTGCTATGAAATTATTATGACAAAATTCTTCAAATAATAGACATGAATGTTAGGTTAATTTTCCACTTTATACATGTATTCAGTTTATTCTCTTCAACATTTCCATATATGGCATCATTATCTTGTATGGCTTCTTCACCTTATTTAGTATTATTTACTTAGTTTGGTGCTTTATTTTCAGGAATTTGCCAGCCTGACCAAGGAGCTGAATCAGATCAGAGAACAGTTGATGGAAAGAGAAGAAGAGATCTCAGAACTGAAAGCTGAACGCAATAATACTAGGGTAAGTAACTCTTAAAATCAACAGCATGGATCATTTATCTTTGAGTGTCACAAATATTTTGTTAAAATAAGTTTAAAAAAATATCTTTGTAAATATAGATTATTTAGCCATTTATCACTGAAATTATTCAGCCAATCATGACTGTTGATATTGGCAAGAAAACTCAAGAAGAAAATAATCTACAGATTTATATTAAGCCCAATATGAACCAATATTAGTGGTATGTCCATAGATTTGTTTAGCACATATATTAATTTTTAATTCAGGACCAAAAAATCTTCACATGGGACTGGGGGTGGGGCTGAATATTTGAATTTATGTCCCAGGCAAAAGCAAATACTGTGGACAAAATGTTTGTTAGGTGTTATTTATGGATGCTTCAACACTGCATTCATTCAGGAACTCCTTCTGGGTAACTTCTGCTCGCTGTTGCATGGTGTGCTGGGTTTCACGTCCAGGTGATTTGGCTCAGGGCCAAGAATGGTCAGACCAGTTCCACATTAAACGCACAACTAAATTGGCTCTATTCCAGCTGCCTGGTGGTGGAACCCATCAAACCATGCAATAGCTAGTAGGTTATGTGGGAAAAGGAATAGAATGATTTGCAGCTTAAAACCACCATGTTAAGGAGTGTAGGTGTCATGACATAGACTACATACAACATACAAAGACTAAGAATCAATCCCCCCCCCCCCAAAAAAAAAAAAAATACTGGAATTCATATAGACATGTTCATATAACCAGTTTGAATCATGGGGTAATATCTTATTTGAGGACAAAGTTGTTTTGAATCCTAAAGATATCTGTGAAGCTTGAATGAATGAGTCTATATGGATTCATACTTATACATTATTCCTTTTACAGTATCAATTAACAGTCATTTTCTTATTAAAATATTCTGCAGAGGATCCTTTTATGATTTCTGAAATCTCTAAATTACCTCATAAGATCCTTAAATGTAAAACTTGGCCAGTCTGAACAGATGCCGCAGGTAACTCTTTCAAACATGGACAATCAATTCTTGAATTTTTTGTTATTTTGTAAAAAAATGTATATATGACTCATTGTTGATCATGTTATAGTTCAGTGGCTGCATCATAGTCATTAGTTAAAAATTACTCCCTAAAAGGCAAACAGAATTTTGCTTCAATGACTCAATCTTCAGATTGGTTTCGGTTCACTGCAAGCACCAGGAAAAAAAGAGTGAAAATACATACCAAAGGGCGCCAGTGAGCAAACAAGATTTAACTGGCAAAATGGCTGTTTTATTTTCACAAATACCTCAAATTTCAGTTTCTTTCTGTGTGCACCAAATGACTGCACCGAATACCTTTGATCTTTATGAGTATTGACCAGACTTCAGTAACGAGGGACTGGCTGGCAGTTGGGTGCCTGTGCAGCTGTGAAGAAAGTACGGAGGCCAGTGGCTGCTGTTTGTGTCGCAGATTTGCTAGATCAAAGCAAATGGTCCAGATCAACGTTGGTCGTTATGATAAATTTGCCAGGATGCCCAAATATCAGTGTGAGCTGGAGCGTTAATTAAACCCAGTTTTGGTTGTAAATTGACTTGAAATCGTCATCTTTCCTGGATTTTCCCCCTTTGCAGATTTGAGATTAACATGGATTAAATCTAACGAGCTCTGTAATGGTCTACGCAGTGATAGGTTACTGTCTTGTTTGTCCTTCATCCGTCCTTTTGAAGTCTAGTTCCAATGTAAGTGCTTGATCTTCTGATGACAGACCTTTTGTGAAAGATATGTATTTGACATTATACTTAAACCTTTTATCAAGTCATAGCGTTATTCATCAAAAGGATCAAATATACATAAGACACATTATATGACTGGAAACTGTTGTTTACTTTTCGGGAATTCAACTATTTTGTTAATTAACAGAAAAAAAAACTTGATAAAAAGTACTGTAAAATTCAAAAGAGAAGTCTCATTCTTAGTAGAAGTCACACCCTGACTTTTGGCTTATGACAAGCATATAGATAATTCAAGTTTCAGGTAACATTTTCTCCTTCATAGAAAATAAAACTGTATACAATATAACAAAATGAGTTTGTACAAAGCCTCTTTTGAGCATTTAACAACTGAATTCTGATTATAATGTCTCTTTACTCACAATTCTCGGAGACAAAAGTTAACACTCCAGTAAATCCTGTCCATGTGTGTGGAGATCATGTCTTTGATTGGTAACTGATTTGAAAGTACTAAATCACCACTGTTCATTTGACTAAAATTACGAAGCCAATATATAAAAATTAGACAATGGAAGAGTTGGCATACAGCCAACCAAAGCTAGCCAAACCATTGACTAGTTTTGATTCAGAAGTGGGTTCACTTAGTTGAATAAGTGGTTTAGTTCATGTATTAACCCTGTCATTATATTCTCTGTAACCAGTGGGTGGTTGTTTAAAGCATAACGTCATGGTTACATGAATAATTCATCTAGTTTTGTATGAAGGTGGATTCTGTATGTGGAAACATGAAAGAATGTCATGAACATGCATGCAACAGTACCATTGTCTTTTTAATTTATTTTAAAAAATACATGATTTAAGGGTATTCAGCCTTTAAAGTGACATTTTCCAATCTAAGGGTGCTCCCAAGATATTAATATTTTAAATATTTTTGTGTGTATACAAAAATTTTTTCTGTCTGTGCTTTGATGTATGTTATGAGTCATGTCAAGAAGGCCAAATAATGCCATAGTATTGTTAACATACTATAATCTCCCAAATCATTTGGTAAACAGTCATCTGTAAAAGTTAGTAAAATTCTCAACTCAAGGACTTACATTGTACGTAGCTGTAGCTTTCGACCATATCACACGGTCATCATCAGCAGACTGGCGTGCTTGACAACGACTCAGGTGATACAGTTGAAAGCTACAGCTACATACAATATACCAGTAAATCCCTGAGTTGAGAATTTTACTTACCATTATGAAATCTCCAAGGACATGATCTAACATACACAGTTAAGAGTCATCTGTATTTCATGAATGTATCCTAACTGAAAAATGTTAAGATAGTTTAGTCAGATTGAAAAAAAATTAAATAAAATTAATTGAGATTAAATAAAACCCACAGCCCCCTCCCCAACGCTCCCTTCTCAGCCAGCTTTTTTTCACAGCTTCCTTGTCATCATCTTCCTCGGCAGAGTGGAAGATGTAGGGATCAGCTCCATCCTTTTTTTACTGTCTATCTTATGATCTGTCAGCAAACTATTCAATATGAGAAGCTATTCAAATCCACTTCTAAAAAAAAAAAAAAAAAAAGGTGTATTTTGTGTATCTCCCCAGTGGATCAACTAGATTCTCATAGAATTGATATTTCAATTAATTTTAATGAATTTATTAAGTGTAAATTTGCTACATTTTATATTCTGTTAAAACCAACGTAAACATTTCTCATAACTATGTGAAGGATTTAGACCTCTGGACAACATTTACTTATTTCATATTCTTATTGTTGGTGTCGAAATAACGTTAAGGACTAAACAAGACCATTAACAGTTAAGATTGGCAAATTTTTCTACACATTAAGATTTCTTTACATTTATTATTGGTACAGGAATAATCAACATGTTATTTATTGTGGGTCTCACCTTGATTTTCATCCAGGTAATGACAGGTACACTAGAAATGTGGGACAAATTACAGGAATCACTCTCAGCTGGAGAGTCAGTGCTTGTATTTGGTTAATTACAGATAAGGACGTCCACTGCATGTTGGCGGCTGCTTTTCTGATTAAAAAAGTTGACATTTCAGATAACTCATTGATAAACACAGTTTATCACTGCCAACAGTCTTAACTTGCTTCATACTTATTCCTTATCTTTTAGTTTTATTTTTAATTTGCAACAGCAATTTGCACAGATAAAGATAAAAAAATTGTAGTCAAATGACTATTTTGTTTTCTCTTAATAAATGCTCTCAGATAAATTCATTGTATATGTTTCATTCTATATGTTCTTTTTCCACTTTTCTGTCTAAATACAGATTGTACTCTTCAAATTGATGGAAGTATAAAGCTATCGGTTATCAGCTGATTTATTAGCCTTGCCTTTTCACAATTTTACCAAACAATAGCTCATTAGCTGGATTAGTTTTCCCAAGTCAGTCTCCTCTTGCAGATGATAATTTTATTTGTTGAATTACCCGAGAAAGAGAAATCATTTAATTTGAACAGTTTTAAACAATCCTTCAAGCTCCAAAAATTCTTCAAGTCCCCAAATAATTTCTAGATCCAACTAACTAAATACTGATAATGATATGAAATTTGGTTTTAAATAAATGTTCATATATTTATATTTGGCAGGAACCATATTTTTTAATCTGATAAATGAAAAAGTCCACATAAAGTTTACATGCTGCAATGAAAATTTAAGTGCACACACTGCTGAAATTGTATGTATCAGAAGCAATATAAATATCCACTGGTAACTGCACTCCTATGCTGTATGTAGTCTACTAGACTCTGTTCAGACTAAGTATACATCAAGGAATATTTAGTCTTTGTCCAGGATATTTAATTAATTGAATCTGTTATAAAAAGCAGGCTTTGGGAATATGTGAAAATTGCACAGTCGCTTAGACAGGGTCTGTTCTGGGAATGAAAATGCCATGAAAATTCCATGATAAGTAAACCAAAGATGTATACGGCAGTAACAGGTAGATGCTTTGTATCCAGTATTAATATTTATTTTTAAGTAGGCTAATATTAGAGATTCTGATCTACATTACCTTCATTTGAAGGCTATAAACAAGGAAGTGCTGGGGGAGAGGTGCGCATCAAAAATAAAAAATGATTTTGAGACTTTGCTAAAGGTGTTCCGGAGAGATGGCAGGGATATTGCAGAGAAATGTCTGCAAGGATCTCAGCTTATGGTCCTTAAGCCGTCTCTGTGAAGCTGCAGTTATAGATTTGATTCTATCATAGCAGAAAGCATTTTGTCTTACAAACGATGGCCCATTTCTTTATATGAATCATGGTAAATTGTCATATAGCCAGAAAATATTGTTTTCATGAGTAAATAAAAAATATTTGGGGCCGAGAAGGATATTTGCTTCTTTGGATCTGCTAAATTGCTATTCAGTAAAATTGATCATTTTCATAACTGATTTAGGTTTGTGGAGCTAGGTAAGAAAATATGTTATATATACTTATGATATCTTTCCAATAAAGTGTTTTATTTACCACAGTAAGAACAGCTGAAAATAAAAGTCTGCCTTAATATATATAAAATGAAAATAAAAAGGATTAACTTGACATAAGAGACAAAATTAATTCTTTGCAAAAATAACACCTACAGTAAGAGAGAAAGATTAGTATATATATATATTATATTTCTTGTCTGATCCTGAGGAAGTGAATCTTTGAAAAAAAACATGTTTAGATATTTTTTATCTTTGTCCACATGCTTTTTAAAAGGGATCTTGCCAAGAAATTTATTTTGGTGGTCTGTATTTCATATTTCTTTACTTTGCGTTGTGGCATACATACAATAGTTATAAATGGGTGATGTAATTTTATGATTTCTCATACACCAAACCCGATGACTTTATCAAGTGCACATCATATCAGTGCTGTCTTTCATGTAAGGAAAAGAATCTGATTATTTTTGCATATTTACCAAATGTTGAAGATGCACAGGTGATTTTATAAGCACATTACTAGTAATCCTTTTCAAGAAGAAATAATTTCTGTATAGTTCTATTAAAGTATTTGACAAATTTTGACCCTTCATGAATATTTTTGTTGTCAGATCAAATGGTGTTATAATACAGAATTTAAAAGTTGAAAGACTGTGTAAGCTCGGAAGTATCATAAATGATTATCATTTTTAGCTCAGCTGACTATAAGTCATCTGAGCTATAGTCGTGGTCCATTGTCCGTCGTCCGTCCGTCTGTCCGTCCGTCCGTCCGTAGATGTGGCACGTTTTGAAACCGTAAGACCTAGGAATCCAAAATTCAGCATAATGTTAGATGTCCCCAAGATCTCCTACCAAGCCGAAAACTGGGTCTTTGCGACTTTGTTCCTTTGAGAATTTAAGGAAAAACCTCAATTTTTTATTAAAATCCTGTTTTCACACTTCAGGACTGCCTAATATCAAAACCACTCATCTGTTTTTCCTCATATTTACCATAAATAATCCTCTCTATGGTTCCTATGTACATGCCAGAAATTGGGTCTGTATTATATAATTTAAAAAAGTTATGGGCCCAAACATAATGCATTTTGTAAATAATCAGGAAAAAAATTTGATCACTTAACACAAAACTTGTTAAAGCTAAGCACTTTTTTTCCAGTAATATAACTTTTATTAATCAAAATTAAATTGTATACCCAAAATTTGATGAAAATCTTTTAAATTTTTTGAAATATTAGCAAAAATGAAAAATTGGTACCTTAAACTTTGCCCAACTTTGACCATGGCATGTTTTTTTCCTGTAACTGCTGTGGATTTAATTTTCAAAGCATGTTTTTGTTAGCATTTCAACTGTTAACATTTAAAATTTGAAACCAGTTGATCAAAAACTGTAAATTTTATTCAAGTTTTCAAGCACCATGTCACATATTGTTTACATCAACCTAGTGTTATGCAGTTTGCTAGAGCTCAGCTCCCCAGCTTCAGCTCTAAGTTCCTTAAATTAGGCATACAGTAAGATGTCTCCAAAATCCCCTACCATGCCAAGAATTTGGTCACCAGAACTTAATTCCTTCGAGATATTAATGAAAAACCTCATTTTTTCATTAAAAACCCTTTGTTACACTTCAGGACTGCCTAGTATCAAAACCACTGATCTGACTTTGATCATATATAATATACATATTTTTCTATACATTCGCTATGCACATGCCAGAAATGATGTCAGTGTTGCGTAATTGTTTTAAGTTATGTGCCCAAACAAAATTGACTTTGTAAAAAATCAGGAAAAATATTTACTCAGGTTTCATGAAAATTATTGAAGCTAGAGAATTTTTTTTAAGTATATAACTTTGTTTAATTAAGATTCAATTGTATACCCAAAATTAGATCTGTTTTTTGTTAATTTTATAAGTTATTAGCATAAACATAAAATCAGTACCTGAAATTTTACCCAACTTTGACCATGGCACATTTTTTCCCTGTGAGTACTATTGATTTAATTTTCTCAGAATGTAAACAAAAGTATTTAATGTGTTTAAATCTGAAATTTGAAACTAAAAGGTTGAAAATTAGGCTAGTTATTGAATTTTATCTTGAGGGTCTATTGTAGTCATTTGCTTTGTTCCAGATGCAGGTAGGCCACTCCAGGTCACTGGAAGTCAGCTATGCCAGGGTTCCTGATTTGTTTCAGTCACTGGGGGAGATCCCCTGCTGTGACAGGTGTACAATTGTTCTCATATCACACCCCCTCCCCCCCCCCCCCATGAATATATAAATATACATTTGTATGCATGATGTGGTGTTACATGACAAGATTGAGATTTATGATGATGCAATTTAGAATTATGAATCAACGTTTATATTCAGAAATATATGTTATATTGGAAATGTATACAAATTAAACTTAAAATAAAAAAAATGAGGATCTAATACAAACATGTGTTCATTATTTTCGAGCCTCAGCAGAATTGGAGATCAGGCTTTGTTTGCCCTTAATGTTTATGCAAAAGTGTTGTTAATCCCATCTCTTCCCCCCCCCCCCCCCCCCCCGGCTGTCATTGATCCTTAGTACCTCACCGTCACCTGTGCACTGGGACATTAGTTATTATTGCAAATGTGTACAATTTTTTTCAATTTGAAAGATAATTGGATTAGAAAAAATTAAGATCTAATATTGAAACATATTCTTGCCCCAGGAGAATGGAACATAAAGTGATCAGCTCTTGTCTGTCCATCATCTCTCAATTATCATTAAATATATATACTAATTATGAAATTTTTCCTTTAAGCACTGTTGAAATAACTTTCATATGCTGTATGTGTATGGATTTAAGCCATTAAAGTGTGAAATTTGAAAGCAACTTATGTATTCAGATGTGTAATATTGCAGATGAAAAACTTTAAAATATTAAAATATATTATCAGCTTTGTTTGTCTAACAGTCTGTCTGTCCTTTTTTAAATATTATGTAATTGTGAATGGACTATTTAATCCTGTAAGTATTGTTGAATTAAGTGGAAATCCTATATGTATATACACTATGTTAATACAGAGATGTTGTAACTCCCATCATTCCAGCCCCCCCCCCCCCCCCCCCCCAACCTCCACCACCAGGTTCTTGCATCTGGGGACTGGAGACATCAGTTATATTTCAACTGTATACATTTTATAAAATAAAAATACATATATTTAATAATATATATTATGTAAAATAGATCCAATTGAGCAAATGTGTAAACTACTGAACTGTCAACAAACTATCAAAAAGCCAGCCAATGATCATGGTAATAATATACATCTTATGTTCACAAACTGTTCACATGCTTCAATTTTGACATTAGAGAATGCATGGTTTGGTCACAAAATATTATTTGCAACAATTTCTCACTCATCAATACAAACCAATCATGTCAACCAGCCATGGCATATATTACCTTTTCATCTTAGACTTGATCTCCATTATTATTTTAGATTTTTACCTTCAAGGCCAACTTCAGCTGAGCACAGTGACCCATATTTATAGCACCATGTCTTGAATGTTTACATCAAGTCATTGGTTAACAGTGTTCCAGGCTGTTACATAACACCTTCACTCCTTGCCTACTGCTTCTGTGAGTGTCTGGGTCAGGCTGGGTCAGGCAGTAATTACCATAGAGCCTTTCTCCTCTCTCTTTCCCTTTCTCTCTTTCTAGCTCTCTTTCTCTCTCTCTCTTTCTCTCTCTCTCATCCCTATGCCTCCCTTCCTCCCTCCACCCCATTATGTTGACAGGTACTATAAACCTAATTTATTAGATATATATGTTGATGCAATTAAGAAATGTGAATCAACTAAAATATTAACATATATATGTTATACTCTAAATGTATAGTTACATTTTCAAACCTGGAAAAAAAATGATGTTATAAAAAAGGGAATTAATGTAAAAATTGTTCATAATTTCCTGGCTCAGAAGAATGGGAATTAAAATTATTTGCTTTGTTTCTCTAGCTTTCTTGCCTGTTTTAAATATTTAATAATTATGAATAAACTTTTTTTTCCTGTAAGCTCTGATTAATTAAATATCATATCCTGTACGTATATGCAAGGGTATTGTAACTCCCACCATCCCCTTCCCCCACCCCACTAAGTCCTTGCTCCTTCGCACTGTCAACAATAGTGCTATTGCTATAGCATAAAATTTAATAATTTGAAGAAAATATATACAGAGAGACAGAGGCGTTGTAACTCCCATCGTAACCCCCCCCCCCCCTCCATCAAGTCCTTCCGCCTGTGGAGTGGGGATTTTATAGCAACTGTATATGTATCATAAAATAGAAAAAACAGTTTAAGTAAAGTTTAAATTAAAAAAATTGGATCTCATTAGGCAAATGTGTAAAATGTTGAACTGTCAACAGCCTGTCAAAAAGGTATCCAATTAAGTGCAAGGTCAGATCTTAAAATATTATTTGCAACAATTTCTTCAATCATATCAACCAACCATAGCCTATATTACCTCTTTCTCTCAGACTTTATCTACATTTCATAATATTTTAGATTTTAACCTTCCAGGTGTTTAAGTACTGTTGAATGCTCCCTCCCTCTCTCTCTATCTCCTTTTCTCTCTACATCCAACCCTCCTTGCTGCCCACACTGTTTCCTTCTCCGAACCCCATCCCAATGTCAGCCTCAGTAAACGAGAACAAGTTGAATCAGATATATTCATATTTTTATATATTGTATAACTGTTTGTTGCCTATGTACGTGCCAGAAATTATGTCAATATTGTGTAATATGTAGATGTGGTGGGCATCAATATAATGCACCTTGTCAAGACCTAAGAGATATCATGTCATACAGTCACAATTCATAAATCCACTCTTCAGCATAGTTAATAATAACATTATATATGTCAAATTGAAATCTTGCGGACTTCTATACACTATAGATCCTTCAACAAATAGCCTTATCATCATTCTACCACTGCTTAGTGTACTGTCATTGCATTCATATTTGCTCAAATATATTGCTATTTTCAACAGCTCCCAAATAAATGAAAAATAAACCACTATATTTACTCCATATTAATCCATCAGTCAGGTAATTTCATACATGATTTACTCACATATTACATTATATTCCTTTATAATAGCCTAATAGGTCCATGATATTCATAAGGTTTGTCGACTAAATATAGTATCACAATGGTGATACATTTATAGTTCAATCATGATCAGCTGAGCGCCGTGACCCATAGGTCCCTTGTTTAAATGATTATCATGAAAATATTAATTCAGTGTCTGATAAATGGTTTATCTGAATCTTTATCCCTTTAACGCCTAGAGGGCCACTTAGGCGTACTTGAGCTTGACACTTAGAAATCATTTATTTGGCTTGCTGGATTTTCTTTTGTAAAACGTTTTGTATTTTAATATTAGAACTAGGGGTGTTCCATTGATCTAACGCAATCAGTTTTGTAGTAACTGTTGAAATTTGGCAAAGATTAAATGAAACAGGCTGAGATCTTACATATTATGTTAAAACGAAGAGTATCAGTGTTTGTCTATATTCTTAAATTGATCTATGCAGTTACAGGTTAAACCTGGTATGCTGAGAAAGCTGGAGCTACATTTTCGCAAGCCAGCTATATGTCAGCTTTTTTTCGCCATTTCTTTTCTGTAGCACCATTATCATGTGACACTGGCAGAAAAATCACCTGAATCCAGACACAAAATTCTGGTTCACAATGCGGGGTTGTCAGGAGATCACAGCATAAACTGCAGTATTATTAACTTCCTCAAAAGGTTGACCCTTTTTTACGAGCTTTATCTGGTTTATTGATAGAGAAATTCCAAAGTGGTGCGATCCCTTGGCTTGGTGTGTGACTTCACCAGACCATGGACGGCAGACAGGTCGCAGAGAACGCCTGCACAAGATGGCAGTAAAAAGTCTTCTCTTGTTCAGTCAGGCAACTTGTGCATAAACACCCATTGTAGCAACTTAGATAGTTGCTTATGCAGCTGTACATGCCTGGGGCAGGGCTGTTAGACAAGAAAAGGGAAAACAGTTTGCAGGAAGAAAACACTTATCTGTCAAATTGACTTGAGACAGAACGTAACTGGTCATTCTGGTATTTCACTGCAGTTTATTTCCTTTGTTTTGCACAGTTCTTTATTTAGGATTAACTGGACAGCTGCTCCAAAGGATGAAAACTGTTTAAAGGATTTTTAATGTTTTTTGTATTCGGTGGTAATACACTTTCCTTCTCTTAAAAGCTTATGCAATATGGTTTAGCTGCTGGCTGTATGGTATAAGTATCAATTAATGACCACCAATCCGTCTCTTTTATACCATAGGCTGAGTAACAAGTACTCGTTAACTGTTGATTGATACCTCAAGATTGTTGTGCTATCAGAAATTTGCTGCCATCAATCATACAGTATGGCGTGGTCTGTCACATTTCTGAATTACTAGAAAATGTCTTGGCAGCCAGCATTTAATCACAAAGCAGAAAGCTTTAGTCTCTGACTTCTTTAACCGCAAGGCATTGAGGCAGGAGAAAGTACTTGTAAAAGTATTCTCTAGTATCCCCAAAATATCTTTTATGCCAGAGTTCATGGGTCGACAGCAATGTGTACCGCTTGAACCCTAGTTGTTCTTCTGCAAGATTTCATTTATGAGAAGTCATCCATCATAGAGAGTGAAAACTTGTCACTTCAGTGGAAGAAAACTTGGTAATACAAAGTTACTGGTTGAGAATTTCTGCTCAGTGAAATGTGTTTTACTGATCCATTGAGTCCGATGTGTTTTACTAAAGAAACATTGTTAAGAAAAGGCCATAGCCACAACCAGTAAAAAGCAGACAGATCATTGAAATGTGAAGATGACTTATTCTTTTAGACAGGTTTGTGCAGGATAACTTTCCCAATGTCAGTTCCTTTAGCTACAAAAGCATAAGAGGAGACTAATTGAAAAACTAGCTACAATAATGTCTTTCTGAGTGAATCTGCCACATTTGAACCTTGTGAGTGAATCAAAACTAGAGCTATGTTTTCCACACAAATGTGGCTAGCTTTGATATCTCTGAATGCCTTTCATTGTTGAACATGACAAACGCCTGGCTTCAAATAGCTTTGAAGAATTTTTGTTAATATGGCTTTGTTGCAAAGTATCTATTTTATTCCAAGCAAATTTGTTATATATTTTAAATGTAATACAGCAATGACTAAATATATAACCTGCATATAGGTTTTACCTCTTTGGGAACTAAATATTTTGCTCAAGCCAGACTTAGTTGTACCCATTTTACTTTGGTGAAATTTTCTCAGCAACTGCAGGTAAACTCAGCTGGGCTTGACTTTAACCTGTCATTGCAGGGGATGGTCTGAAAAAAAAATGGCAAAGCCAGGCTGTAACCAAAAACAAAACCTTTTTTAATTTGTTTCTTCTATGGTAATGCTACAAGAAGGCCAGTCGGGGTATCTAAAACAAAATTCTCATTCTGAAGGAAGTACTTCTTTCAGGTGAGCTAGACATCAGTGATGCACTACCATAGTCCATCTGTCTGGCTAGCTGTTTAGATATCCATTAACATGGCACAAATTGTAACTTTAAGATCTATACACTGCTAATCAGACATTCACAGACTTTCACATTATTGTTAAAATCTCCTTGTAAATCAGTGGCTTGATAGAGTTCTTCTTAAAGTTCCTTAAGGTTAAATCATTGAAGAATTTACAATGTAAATTTATCCGGAAAAAAAGCATAAGCTTCAGTTTATTTTTAAATGGTGAAAATTCACATCTGTAAAAATCTGTATGATACCAGTATATTTCCCATCTCCTCTGAAAAATACTGGATTTTACTTTTATAACAAAATAATTCTGGTTTGTAGTAGGGTGCCATGTTCCAGCCGTTGATAATTTATGCATGTGAAGCAGGTTTTTTTAATTTATTCTTATCAGGGCTGCCTGGTCTTGAAATTTCACTGTCTGTTAAATAAGAAATGGCAGATATACTTCATAGATCATTAAGTGCTATAGAACCCAAAATTTGTCTAAGAAGATGAGAAAAACAGTCAAATGTGATAGCATTTTAGAAGCACACATCCTGCCATCCCTGCTACCAGCAGTATCCATTATAACAGGCTGCATTGAACTTAAAACAAGAGCACCACAGGAGTGTACAATACATCAGTTGTATTTCTTGTGACCTTTGACCTAATTGAATATGCACAAATTAAGTTGAGAATTGAATTCAGATGAGAAATTCTATTGGTAAATATTTATAGTGAGTTTCATGAAATCCATAAATACTTTGGCAAGTCATGACGGCAGCACTAGCGGCTGGTGACCTGATTTAATATGCGTGAATTTTGCTGAGAATTGAACTGAGTTGAGATATTATATTGGTTAGTATTTATGGTCAGTTTCATCAAAATCCATCATATTCCTGGTAAATTATCCTGGTGACCTTTGACTTCCTTAAATATGCAAGGATTTTGCCAAGAATCAAACTTGGGCAAGAGATCTATCATTTTAGGTGGGTGAAAATCCATCTTATCCCTCGTAGGTTATTGCAGCAACACTGGAAGCGGACAGATTGACCCTGCCCGAAAAATAAAATGACCCGTCTTAGGTGGGTGTATGAAAAGTAGTAATGACTGTTAGGAAAAATGTTTCTATTGTTATTGGTATTGACTTTGTGTTATTTTAAGGATAAAATTATGTCCTGATTATCAGGAGAAATATTAATATTGATTACCCTTGGGAGAATATATATTGATTAAATATCAGTAACTGTTAGAACAAGGGAGACGAAAGATTTATCCAGTTAAGAGCGCCGGGTTGCAATTTAGCAGTGTAAGCATTAATACCAATAGAAATACTTTAAAAGGCTACATATTAATTTAACTTGAATTTTCTTGATAAACTCAAATCTTTGTTGCAGTGTTTCTTGTGTGATATGTATTAAGTAAAACCTAGAGGTTCATGCTATTTGCTATATCAGTATACATGTATCATTAGCTATGTGATACAGTGTAAGACAATCTAAAGGCTTGTGGGGTTTGCCATTTACATACATATATATATATATATATATATATATATATATATATTGTTTATTTATATATATACATCTATATATATATATATATATATATATGAAGGTTGTGAATTTTTTTTTTTTGGGGGGGGGGGCATTTCAGGGCCAGCCATAATCTCCCTGGATTAAAATTTTTGTTGTAATAGCCATTGATAATGATATTTGCAATCTTACCTTGATCATAAATTGATACATTGATAGTTTGCTCTAAACATAACCCACCACAATCAAGTCTTGAAAATGAACACAAAAAATAAGTCTGTTGAACAAAATTGAAATGTATTTTAATTAATAAAATTATTGAAAAAAATTAAAATATCTGCCTCTTTTTGTGCCTAAATTATACCAGGATTGGCTGAACCTTTGTTGAAAAGATATTTACCTAAAAGAACAAGAGGTTAGCTAGCCATTTCACCATTGGGATTACTTAACACACATTTTCTTCTGCAACCAGTGGTTTTATACTCAGTCACTTAGATGCCACTCTGCCAGTGAAATTGTGAAAGTTAAACTTAAAGTGGGACTGACTTCGGTTTGAAAGGTGTGCGACCATGTCTTTAACACCCGGTAACATCCCATCATCCATCAGATGAAGAAAGGCCTTCTCGATCACCAGGGGAAATTATTAGTTCTTTGTAGTGACAAGCGACCTCGGTGTGAAGGGGAGTCACAGATCGGTTTACCCGATAATGCACAAACTACCACAGAAGAAGACCAATCACAGCTCAGACCAGTCCAACAAACTCCCTAAAGAATGTTTTTACACAATATTCTGTTCCGGATTACGGCATATCTGTTGAAGCTCATTGGCTGGTTGACAGTTGAAATGGACCACCTTGTCGCCACAAATGCATCAGTGTTCCAAGCTTTCTGTGTTTTTACAAATACTCAGAAATCGAAGAATAGATTTAAGTGGCATGACCCCATGGCTTACGGGACACCCAACTTATGGGAATTATCTATAAGTGAATTTGTTGCTATTGATCCAAGAGCAACCAAGCAGTTTGTCAGTGGCAAAACGCTATTTGTATCTATTGGGTTGTCTTAACATATGATAAATGTCGATAAAAAACACCCAGTGCTCTTCCACAGGCTTTAGAGGAAGGGTGAGGGCGATTTTCAGGCTGGTGGCGCCAGACCATTTGCAAGATTGGAGTTTTCCTGTTATTTCATGGTCCAGGAATGGCAGAGCTGCACTTAAGAGATAATGAAATTCTGGTTTTTCTTCCTAATCCATCCTAATGCTCTCAGAACCCAACCAGAAAGAAGTATAGCTGCTCATGTATGTCCTCGCTGAAGATCCCAATCCTAGGATTTCTGAACATTAAATGTTGTGAAGTGCTCATATTGATGCCTTGAAATATTATCGCCTTAGTCTGGGGGATTAAATTCATGGTCGCCTCATAGGAAAACTCACCGATGCGACTTCATATTGAAACCTGCATGAAAATTTGTTTCCTGTATTTTGTATTTCATAGCCTATTCATTTCCCTTTTATTGCTAGATGTCAAACAGACCCAGGGAGCATCGAAAAAGAATGCTTGATTTGGTCAACAGAGAGAGATTTAGTAAGCTAAGAAAAAGGATGAAATTCAGTGAAGCAGGAATTATATTTAATTTATGGTTCTTATTTAATCTTTCTGATATATTTCAAGTTTTATGCATATAAATCCTTGTAATGTTCTGGCAGTGAAAAAGCAGTTTTGATATACATGTACATGAAAATCTTATTGTCTTAGTAATTATGTTTGTTCAGTTAATGATATGTAATATAAAATAAGTAAAGTTACATAATTTGTAATGTTATATGAAAATTTGATGACTGCTGGTAGTACATAATGATTGCTTTTCTTCTATCACTCTCATTCAAAGCCATACTGATTTAGGGAACTGCATGACACAGTGATGATATAAATGTTCAAGAGAGATTTAATCCAGGTAATACTGCAGGAATTTAACCATATTTATTGGCCTGATTTTGTCATCAGTTTAAAATGAATAGGATATCATAAGTTGTTACAGAAATATATACAAGGCAACAAGGTCCTAACAACGGGGGCATTGATTGAAATTTGTTGGGAGTCTTAGGGGAAATATTGAGAATGTCCATACTTTGTAGTAAAATTTTTTGGCAAGAATTTGAAATTTATTGTCAAGAAGCATTCTTATTAATCAAGGTAGTCTCTCAAACAGCAATCAATTTAAATTATGTAGTAAAGGTATTAACAATTAGAATGACACAGACTATCTGATGTTCATTATTTTCAATTATTGTCTTCATACAGTGCGCCTCATGTTGAGCTGATAGGAACAACTAAGCTCTGATCTGACCTAGAATATGAATTAAAAACCCTGATTGTTATTACAGTATCATTTGATTAACTTGTCCTGCCGACTTAAGTTTAGTTCAGCTGATGATGCCACTGTTTGCACAGGTAGGCATTTTACACAGAATGCACACCTATTAATGTGCACATATGACGCCTATCCATTAAGGTGAACATTGGATATAGTCTGAGTCATTAAGATGTTACATAGGGTATACTTCCATTAAGGTATTGTACAGGGGATGTACGTCTGTTAAGGAAATGAACCAGGTCTAATGTTTTTCAAGACGTAACACCCAAAATAAAAACACATCTTGTCAGATGATGGGGTTGGGTAACTCAGATGTCTGGACGGAGTTTTTCGCCATAAAGATATATACCTCCATTCTCTACTTTCTTTAATAAGGTATATGTTTTTGGTAATATTAAACTTTATACACCAAAACCTGTTAATTAAGAGTCAGATTGACCACCTGGACAACTTTGATACTTGCTTGTTGTACATGGAGGTGATTAACTATTTTTGTTTGGGCCTTGCCATACTTTTTCTGTTTGGACACAAGAGATAATTTCAACACATTCTATTTAAGTGCAAAAAGATTCAATAAAAGAATACATCATCTCACTCTCAGTATTGTATTTGTTAAATTTCCACAAAAAAATTTGAAGCTTGTATTGAGTCAGGAGGCCAATTATTTAAAACAATGTCACATCACAAATAAAAAAATTATTGTTAGGTTCAATGCTTTCTAGATAAAATTTTCTTTTTGGTTTTCAGTGTTACTATATTATGTTGGGGTTATGGCAAGTGTATTTGTTTGCTGTTACATTCAGGGATTTGAAACCTTTGTGCAACACTTGGCATCAGATGTATACCACGGTTACCTTGCTGAGACTGTTAATAGTTGGCTGTTATAACCTGAAAAAAAGCAGAATGAAGCTGTTTATGGTTTGTCCTTATAACCTGAAAACCATGTGCGAGCTGTTAATGGTTAGCTCTTGTTACCAGATTAACCATTTGCAGGCTTATAATGGTTAGTCATTTTAACCAGATAAACCATATGTCAGCTGTTTTTTGTTGGCCTTTGCCACCTGGAACCTATGTGCAAGGTATTGATGCATGGCCCTTGTAACATAAAAAAGCAGGGGTTGTTTATGATTGACTCTTGATATCTAAAAGCTGTGTACATAGCTTTTAATTATTTGCCCTCAAATCTGAGTGGGGAATTTCATATTGTAATTTAATGTTTACTTACGTGTTTGTTTTGTTGTAGTTGTTACTGGAACACCTTGAGTGCCTGGTATCACGCCACGAACGGTCCCTCAGGATGACGGTGGTCAAGCGGCAAGCGTCATCACCGGCAGGAGTGTCAAGCGAGGTCGAGGTGCTCAAAGCTCTCAAGTCACTCTTTGAACACCACAAAGCATTAGATGAAAAGGTAATACCTATGTAGAAATTAAGATGCATCTTCTGTCTTTTGTGACTGTGAGTCCACCATCATGATCAGTAGTTTGTAATGGTGTATAAATGGTTTTCATTATAAATTGTGTATGCATTACCAGGCCGTAACACATTTATTACCTCTATTGCTAAAAAACACTTTTGGTTTGAAACTGGTGAAATATGAATATAACATTATAGATCTAAATGCCAGAAACCAATATGGTCTTAGTGTTGAAGCACTTATGAGTAATTGTGACTGCTACAGTATTGGTTGCACTATATATGGTAATGACATATCTTCAGTATATCATACAGTATGACATATTGTCTTGTTATTGGTTCATAACTGAAATGATATATCATAAGACCATATTCAAGGCGGAGTATGATGCCCAGGTTCCCTTTGTGTAATTTTTAGCCTTGCATTAAGGCAACATGTTGTCCTGTGTCATTTGCAACAGGAATTGGCCTTGTCTTAGTGTTAATGCATGAAGGTTATGGAACCTCCCTTGAAGCATTAGGGTTAAAAGTTGTATGCTTAGCAAGACATTAGTATGTTATAATCCCATGAAATCTACTTGACCCTTTCAGTACATCTGGGCAACAATGTTGGCAGGACTGACATTCACCCTGTTTTATTGAATGCCCACACAATTTCTTCAACCATTGAAAAAATGAAATACGGGTTGTGTGCCAAGGAAGAAGTGATTGCCTTGTTGGGCAGATTAATTAAAATTTTGTGATTATGATATATATGTTTTGCCACCCAATATGTTTAAAGTTCTTGATGGTGTTAAATGAAACTGGCACTTCCTTTACTGTTGTACCATTTGTTGTGTTTTATTTCCCAATGGTATTTGTCTCTCCTTTTGGTTATAGGAATGCCAAAGACAGAGAAAGCATGCTTTACCTTTTCATTCAGTAAGCATAGTGGATATCTACCCTGTAGGTTTTTTTAATTTTCTTTTATGAGGAAAAGTGAATTTTTATTATACATCTTCTTTTGCTCTTTTATGGGACATTTCTTGATATCTTGCTTTTAAAGTGAAAATTTCTCTGGCAGTGTCTTCAATAGAAGTAACTAGTGGATGTTGTTGGGCT
Organism: Sipunculus nudus; assembly: GCA_026874595.1. Classification (NCBI taxonomy): domain Eukaryota; kingdom Metazoa; phylum Annelida; class Sipuncula; order Golfingiida; family Sipunculidae; genus Sipunculus; species Sipunculus nudus. The sequence continues at coordinate 15,899,644 of CM049319.1, forward strand.
TCATGCCAAGGTCTTTTAAGATGCATTCTTATTCATTGATCGTTGAAGACCCTCAAAAAATTAGCTTTCACAAATGGTGCCAACCAAGCAAAATATATTGCTTCCCATGGACCAAAATTGGGATACATTTTGGCGCCATCAACTCAATATTCCCAGTTTGTGGAAAAGTAATTTTTTTAGAAACCTAAATGTTGGAATTCAGTTATATTTAAAATAGTAGTACAGAATGTTTAACAAGGTGATATGAATAAAAATAAGTGAATACTGAATGAGGGAATTCAGTTTTATATAAAGCATTGGTATACAATGTTTAAACTGGAAATGTTTATAATCTATTGTGCCAAAGACTTGAAAATCAGCATTGATACATCTTTGATACATCATAATTTTTTTATATTCATTTAGCTTGCTGGGAAATTTTAACCACTTCATTCATGCAGGAAAGGAAAACCTTGACATATGTTTTTTTAGTCTCTCATAAATAAAATACACTGTATGCCATTTCCTAAACACTGTATTGGAAAAAATATATCAGTAAATGTCATTTATGAAAATGCCAGGCAAGCTCCCATTACCAGCTGGTAGAGCGGTAATTCATACAGGAATGCAATATAATATATAACAATGACAATCTGTAAACATTTATTAAGCACAGTACAGGGGACTTTAACTCAAGGTAACTGAATTTGATATGACAGGATTTTCTTTGACGTTCCTTTTGTTTAGTATTAGAAGTAAATGTGCTTCTGAAGATGAGATTTTTAGGCATTATTCACTGGTTTACTTTGAAAATTAAGATATCGGTATTTAAACATTTTACTTTCGAATGTGTTATAAACACCGTGTCAGTAAATTTTTTGATGCTATTATTATGTATTATAATAGTATGTATTATAAAAGTGTAAAGTTTATTAGGTAAAAGAAACTGATGTTTAATAGCAGAAGATTATTATTGTTGGTATTTCAAAGTTTCTCAAAGGAAATTTATTAAATGTACCAGAAAAACATAACTCTATGTTGCTTTATTGATAAATAAAGAGATGATACAGTATTTATTTTTTATATCAAAGTGTCAATATATTGTATTTTATGAAATGGGGTTTATTTGAACAATAATTATTTGCTAAGGAAACAAGTACACTTTGTTTCCTGCATTCCTGTTGTTTAAAGAAATTATCTAATGTAATTAGATTTTTCCTCTTTTTGGTTCTTGATTCTTCTTATCGAAAGATATTATTCATCACATTCAGATTCTGGAGTCTTTTTTTTGGTTTATGTTAAACATTTACTATGTAAGATGTCTGATGAGATGATACAAATCAGATGACCAAAATAATTTTTTTGTTGTGGATTCCATTGATCATTTCAGCTGTTTCTTATGATGAGGACCATGAAAAGCAGCAGTTACTTTCAGCAAATATTATGAAATGCCTATAAAGCGGCACCATGCAGGGCGGAACTGTCATTATTTTCAATAAGTCTACGTTGTTCTTTGTGTCATATTTCTGCGTTGATGGCTTTGGCTCAATTTTCTCTCTTGGTACCTCTTGTTTAAATTGCAGTCCTGAATCCCCGCGGTACCACGCTGAATTGTCCTGCCACTGTTATCATTCAGTGGCAGGTAGATTTTATTGGGATTAAATGCGATTGAAGGGATCCCTAGTTATTACAAAGAGAAGGGCATCTCTGCGGCTTATTGATTGTGCGCTGAAGTTTGCCAAAGAGAAGCTGAACCAAATGCAGTTTGTTACAGCCTGAACAGTGATAATGCTTTCTCCACAATGTAATGGCGGGCTCAATGGCAGAAGTGAATGGTAACCAACTAAATATACTCTTTCCTGCCATGGATCAACCATATTAAAAGGGTCATATTATTCTTTCTTTGGTTTCCACAGATCAAAAAGAATCTTTTTCCTACTTGCCCATCTTCGTTTGCCCAACAGATTTTGGCAATCCTGCTTTGAAGCTAAGTGATTTGATTTCCAAGGTACAGTTTTTGTCTGCTGAAGAAAGAGATTTATTACAAGATGGTTTTCCGACATCAAAAGCATACTTGTACCATTACTGTGCTTTTGTAATGTTCATTAATACCTTGCTTTATCTTTATACCACTGATTTTCTCTCATGAGGTGTAATATAATGAAAAGCACTGTCCTTAAAAGTTTTAACACTTATGCACCATTACTCCTGGCTTAAATGAGTTTTCTGACAGCACTTGGTTTTATGAATTTACAGTTTCTTGGGCTGTAATCAACTTCCAGCAATGCCAGTCAACAGAACAGTGTGATCTTTCAGCAAATCCAAACATTTGGTGTTTTCTTATGTATGCTTACTTTAAAAGGCTGCTTGCCTCTTGAGTTTTGCTTCACAGGGAGACCAGTTCCTATTAAAATGACATATGTCATATCCATGCCTTGATGAGACTTTTATGAAAGGATTGCTTTTATAAAAGTTAATGTTTTGTCTTCAATCATTTACAGCAAAGAGATAAATATTAAAACTGTTTCTTTGCCAACTCTGGAGGTGGTAAGGCACATTCATGAAACCACCATATGTCACCAAACCTGCTTGCATTTGAGCAGCTCCACTCAACTGTAGCTGGTATCATCCAAGATGTGTTTTCCATGGGCTGAGTTCACCTTGGCTGAGTTCAGACCGCCCTCAGGACACCCCTAGCATCTTTCTTAACACTTCAAGAACAGGCATGGCCTCAGAGACATTACAATCTGGAATATTCAATTCATTATAGGTTGCAATTTCCAGAAAGAACAGGAGAAAGTCATTGTGAATAATTGACAAGGGATGATTATGAAGGAGTTGTGCAGTAGAATGAAATGTCACTTATGGTTATGGGACTCATCATCTATTCAGTACCATATCTTGTCAGCTGTTGCTGCTTCGTAGCTGCATACAAAGCTGCACCAAAGTAACTGCCACAGCGTTGAAGATCTTCGGTACCTGCAGAATCGTTATATGATACCTTTTTTGTAAAATTATTCATGCACCAATGGTACTGGATTAAAGGATAAGACGGAAAGCAGTTGGTATTTCAGCCATTGAGAAATTCACAGAGTGCAGAATCTCTGAAACACTACTCATTATTTCAGCATTCCTGAAAAGCACAGAATTCCCAAACTTGCACTTAATAGTATAGTACAGTGTTCCTACAAGCTTAAATACCCTTGAAATTGTTAATGTATTTCATTCTAGAAAAGTTCAGAATTACGAAAGTTGCCCCTCATGTCACAATACACTGTTCCACAAGCTCAAAAATCCTTGAAATTTGGTTATAAATTTCCAAGACCTTGAGAGTGCTTGATATTATAATATTTAAAAATTTTATTGATAAGACCTTGAATTATAAGATAATGTCTGGACTTACCTTGGCCTAGGGGGGGCAAGACATGCTTTAACCTGTTTTAAAACAAAATTGCTTGTCCCATGTGTAGTGTCATGACTTCATTTGGATTAACATTATGACTAGTCTAGAATGTTTTAGAATTGAGGATGTTGCCAACACTTTCGTAAGTAAAATGCACTTACTGAAAAAGCTAATGAAAATGGGGAAAACATTAGGAAAACAAATATCAGAGGATCAGACAGCAGAAGGAATGGTAAAAGAGACTTTACAAAAAACACTTCAAAATACAACTTTATTCCTTTAATTACCTTCAAGATACCTTTAAATGAAATAAAGAAAAATGTTGGAAACCTCTTTTGGTTCAAATCAGATCAGAGGTTATTGTTGTATGGTATTTCCTATTTTGCGTCTGCTGTGGGTGCACAAAACTCTGTTGAGACTGGCATTCATCCAGAAGCGATGTCATACCGTTTCCACGCCAATTGATCAAGTGGGCCCCAGCTTCAACAAAAACTGTACCCTCAGGAGTAACCACCAGTGAGCAGGGGTGTCCCACCTGTAGTGGACTGAAATATAAAGTGTTTTAAACATTTTTTGCCCTGTTGACAAAATGTTATACATTTATGCGTTTTTCTGAAGGCAGATTAATATTGTTCTTGATTTGTGATAATATAATTCCTTTATATTTTCATGTTAATTATTTTTTTGGCAATTTTGTTTCTACAGATTTTTCCATCAAATTATCTGATTGACTAAAATGTATAAATATTAGTAATTAAGATTGCACATAGCTTTAAAATAACATTTTAATTGATAATACTCTCAGCTCTTAATTTTGACATTATGGGCATTTTGACCTAAAATTCCATAATCATGCAGCTAAAAAAAAATTTGTTTATGATTCTGATTTAATTATTACAAATGCAACAAAATTGGAAAAGGTAACATATATTGTGCATTTTCCCATTTCTTATCATAATTTTCAAGGATTTTTATGAAAGTATGATCTGTCCACAGTCAACAACTCTGTATGATGCAGGTTTGATGATCATTTTGTGGCCTCCAAACTGTTAACGTTCACTTAGATTAGCAGAATGCGCCTGTCCCAGTTGATCTTCTCTTTGATCATTTGTGGTCAAAATCAAATTTGTTTCATTCTGTTTAGGGATGAGATTGTTTTAGTCAGAACTAAGCCATTTAGCTATTATGACTACTTAACCATGGGGATGATAGATTTGCTTCTTTGGAATTTATTGAAAAGATTTGTGACTTTGAACTTTGTTAACTTAATGAAATTTAGATGCCGAGACTTGCAGTTAACAAGCAGAAAAGATTTGGTGTGGCATTTGGCACAAGATTTCCTTAATAGGGTATTTTTTGCTTAAGATCACAAGCCTTAAAGTCTTTGTAATTCCTTTATTTTATACTCAGACTGGTTCTGTTTTCCTTGAACAGATATCCTCACTTTATTACACACCTGTTATTAAATTTAAGAAGAACAAAGAAACATTGGTAAATAGGCCAGAAGGAACAACTTAATGACTGGAAGACTGATATACAATTTTAAAACAAGGTTTTGATGAAAAAGAAAAAAATTAAATAATACCAGACCTGAGAAAAAATCCCGAAAGTAAAGGGATTATCAGAATGTTCAAGTGCACGGTGTTAAATCTTATCTTGTATTTTATCATTAGAAATAAGGATTTAACTTCTGACCATGGCTGCTACATCTGTTTATTTATCACTCATGTTTCAAAATGAGGAATTTTTTTTCTTTTATTTTTGGCCACAAGTACCTTGGAAATTCGTTAATCATATTTAACATACTTCTTTTTTTTCTAATTCTTAATCTATCTCTTTTCTTTAAGAGAGTCCTAATTTCAATAATTCACTTACCTTCACTGGGAGTTGGGGTGCAAGGTATATGTCCCACCAACACCTCTCCACAAACTGTTTTGGAAGTTTTAAGATTGTTTCATAATCCTGCTAACAATCAAACTAACATACAAACAGACATGGGTGAAAACATAAACAGCTTGGTGGAGGTAATTGTAATATGAAGGCTCTTTATTTGTGAGCAGTCTTTAATATTAACTTATTCAGCATTTATTGGTGCCATAACTTAACAACCATTTTTAAGCTCTCATACTCCTGCTAATAATCAAACTAATATACAAACAGACATGGGTGAAAACATAAACAGCTTGGTAGAGGTAATTATAAAATGAAGGCTCTTTATTTGTATACAGTCTTTAATATTTAAACTTATTCAGCATTCAGTGAGGCCATAACTCAAGGACCATTTTTAGGCCTACCTAATCCTGCTAATAATCAAACTAATATATAAACAGACATCATGAAAATATAAAAATCTTGGTGGAGGTTATTATATCATGAAGGCTCTTTATTTGTGAGCAATCTTTATTATTTAAACTCATTTGGCATTTAGTGATGCCATAACTTGGGACAATTTTTAAGCTTGTGTTTTAGTGCACCGCAAAATTTTCTGTATTACAATGTTTTGGGCAGTGTTACCTCTAGGTAGGGCATGGTCAAACTTGTAATGAAGTTTGCAAGGAGTAATAATGAAATAAGGGGCCATGTTTGTGCTTGTCTGAATTGGCAGCGTCCGGGGCTTCGGGACTCCTGACAGTTAATGGGACTTCATCATTAATTCACCAGTATGCTATACCCAGAAGAGTAGTAGGTTGGTAAAAGTTACGGATGACAAAGGCCTCAGAGTCAGGTAGCCACCATGATGGATAGTTTCTTTGCCCTGGTTAGGCAACAAGTTACCTTACGTTAATTATGTATGGGTCAGTTTTGTATGCATGATGAAATAGGTTCGTTCTGATGTGTGTGTGTATCTGTGTGTATTACATTGGTGTGTTTACTTTAAAAAAAATCCCATTTAATACTGTTTTGGCATCCCATTAACTTTTTACTTTAAGTCCCCTAACACTTGTGAATAACAACGGTCTTACCTTTAACCCAAATAACCAAAATACCCTATTTTGGAATGGTAAAGAATCCTTCAAACAAAATATGTTATGGTAACCTAGATTACCTCAAATGTAATGAATTTTCCTTTGGTGTTTCCAGAACCTTCAAAAAATATCATCAAAAGCATCCATAACCTTTTGGGTGAGGATGCTAACAGACAAACCAACCAAGTAATCAACTAGCCAGGACAAAGACAGATTTTGAAAACAGTGACAAGAGTATCAGCTACACACTCCTGGTTATTATCCTTTAGGCTCCAAATTGATAAATTTTATTTCTTATCTGTGCTGTACAGTGTTGTCCAGTTCAAATGTTTTTAGCTCAGCTGACTATAAGTCATCTGAGCTATAGTCGTGGTCCATTGTCCGTCGTCCGTCTGTCTGTCCGTCCGTCCGTCCGTCCGTCCGTCCGTCCGTCCGTCCGTCCGTAGATGTGGCACGTTTTGAAACCGTAAGACCTAGGAATCCAAAATCCGGCATAATGTTAGATGTCCCCAAGATCTCCTACCAAGCCAAAAACTGGGTCTTTTGGACTTTGTTCCTTTGAGAAATTAAGGAAAAACCTCAATTTTTTATTAAAAACCTATTTTCACACTTCAGGACTGCCTAATATCAAAACCACTCATCTGTTTTTCCTCATATTTACCATAAATATTCCTCTATATAGTTCCTATGTACATGCAAGAAAATATGTCTGTATTATATAATTTAAAAAAGTTATGGACCCAAACATAATGCATTTTGTAAAAAATCAGGAAAGATATTTGATCACTTAACACAAAACATATTAAAGCTATGGACCTTTTTTCCAGTAATATAACTTTAATTAATCAAAATTAAATTGTATACCCAAAATTAGATGAAAATCTTTTAAATTTTTTAAAATATTAATAAAAATAAAAAATTGGTACCTTAAATTTTGCCCAACTTTGACCATGGCACGTTTTTTTCCTGTAAGTACTGTGGATTTAATTTTCACAGCATGTTTTTGTTACCTTTTCAACTGTTAACACCAAAAATTTTGAAACCAGTTGATCAAAAACTGTAGATTTTATTCAAGTTTTCAAGCACCATGTAACATATTGTATACATCAAGCTAGTGTTATGCAGTTTGCAAGAGCTCAGCTCCCCAGCTTCAGCTCTTAGTTCCTTAAATTCGGCATACAGTTAGATGTCTACAAATCCCTACCATGCCAAGAATTTGGTCACTAGGACTTAATACCTTCAAAATATTAATGAAAAACATCATTTTTCCATTAAAAACCCATTGTTTCACTTCAAGACTGCCTAATATCAAAACCACTGATCTGACTTTAATCATAAATAATATACATATTTTTCATTCTCTATGCACATGCCAGAATGATGTCAGTATTGCGTAATTGTTTTAAGTTATGGGCCCAAACATAATGCACTTTGTAAAAAATCAAGAAATATATTTACTCCCTTAACAAGGGGATTGCTGAAGCTAGAGATTTTTTGTCAGGGATGTAACATTATTTAATCAAGATTCAATTGAATACCCAAAATTAGTTTGAATTTTTCAAATTTTATAAGTTATTAGTATAAATGTTAAATTAGTAACTTAAATTTTGCCCAACTTTGACCATGGCACGTTTGTTTCCTGTGAGCACTGTTGATATAATTTTCATATCATGCACACATAAGGACTTCAGCTTTTAAGTTTAGAAAGCTGAAAGAAATTGGCCAAAAATTGTAGCTTTTATTAATGTTTTTATGAGACCATGTCAGACTTTGGCTCTCTCCAGCCCCTCTTGAGTCACCTGTATGTTGACCTTGTTGAACTTTCAGCAAATTATGCATGCTTGAGGCGAGGCATACAGGGAATCCAGGCAGCTTATGGCCAGCCACAGTTGATCCAGGTGTCCAACCCTACTCATCTAGTAGTTTTAACCAACTGCATACAATAAACAATAAATTAATAAATTTTTATTGGTTTTTAATAAAAAATTAATGAAAAATAGAAAAGGAATTTGTTAGTTTATTATAACAGGAAAATAACTTGCAGTTACTGATGATATAAGAATCTTGTATCGATGGATAGAATGTCACGTATTCCAAATAACACCATGCAGTCACCTATGGTATTTTTCAGTTCAATTTTAATGATAAAGAAGTAAATCATATCATTCATTACTAATCATTAGGGATCATATGATGGAAATTAATGATAGACAAAGATGCAGTTGATAATATTAATCTAGATTCCTACTGTGTCTAGTGTGTAGATTGATGTGAAATTAGTCCAAAATGAATTTATTACAGTTATTTTTTAATATAAATAAAAGCCATAAAACCAGGTACTTATGATCATTATTTAAATGTGTGAATTTGTATATTCTGGATTCTCAACATCATTGTTTGGTGAAAACTGAATAAATACCAGACATGGTGCAAATACTTTGTAATTGTATTTAAATACGAATATGATTATGTACTCCATTATAAAATTTCTTGCATAAAGAATGGGAATTCAGGTAAAAATGAAAGTATATGAATACCAGTGCAAATACTTTCAAAATGTATTCATGAATGCATTCATGAATATATTCTTTAATATTATTTTAATAATCATTTCAGTTATATTTCATTTTAAAAAATCATATGATTCTCTTATTATTTTTAATAAAAATTATATTTGGGACAATATTTGTAATTTTTTTTAATTAATAGTTAAACCCTTATATTATATATTCTGCTTATAAGTTATATTGCCAAGTCAAAATCTGTGTGACAATAGTACTCCATTTGTTAATAAAATAAATGAAATCAATCCTCTTCCCTGTCTCCAAAGGTACTATCAAAATCATACATAAGCTAAACAACAACAACTCATATTAAAGCTTATATTTATTACCACACAAAACCAGCATGTGCCTCATTTCTAAATAATATTTTCTTATCATATATAACAGCTGAGCGTCGTGACCCATAGGTCCCTTGTTTTAAGATTGTAACTCTTGATAGTAGTACATCACATAGCACAGCAAACTTTCTGCTGATTTATGATAATGTTTTATTGGTACTTTGGTCATTTATCTGATCAGGAATTGACCCATGACACATGATGTTTATCTATACCAAGACTGAAGTACAAATATACATGTGTCCTAAAAAAACGGACTCTGTAACTAAAAATATAGAGCTCTCAGACATTTTTAAAAATTATCTAATATTTTATCAGTCAGAAAAATATTATGCAAACTTGCAGGTAAAAAAAGTCTGCTGGGCTTTTACACCCGAGCCTAATGGCTCATCAGGCTGGAGCTTATCCCAGTTTTGGTAGCGTGAAGCGACTAAGGAGTTAAACTCCTCCTGGATGGGATGCTAGTCCATCGCAGGTTACCTTCCCAGTATTTACTGGTACCCATTTCTACTGCTGGGTGGACAGAGGCACGTTTGCGGTTGGGACCTCGCCTAAGGGTCTTGGCACGGGGTGTGGGTCTGACTGGGATTAAACTCACGACCTCTCGATCATGAGCCCGGCACCTTAACCATTACACCATCACCCCCACTTACACCACCACTAAACTTGCAGGAGGGATACAAAAATTCTTGAATGAATATAATGTTTATACTTAAAAATTCTTACATGAACAAGACCCAAAGTATCATTCAAATTATAATATACCACTGGTACGGAAATGAAAATTTTGCATTTTGATAAAAGAAAATTTTAATTGATTGTCATTGGGTGAAATTTTATTGATTCCCAACCTATGTTTATTATCAAATAAATTGAAAATCCCAATGATAGTTCACCTATTTTATCCTTATCAAATAAGGAAAGGTTTCAAATATCTTTCACTGAATTAAATTTAACACATTCCCGATGCCTTCAATGAAAGGAAACATGTTGGATGGTGTCTGCTATTAGTAAATGTCCAAGGGGGGGCAGTCCAACAATATATATCTGAAGCAGAGTTGCGTGTTCTGATTAAATTAGTGTTCAGACCATTCTCCCAATGGGAATTGTGCCCTCTTAACTCTGTGCCCGGCATGAGATAGGAGTTTACCGGTGAGATATGGCCAGATAACTTCTGGCTGAAGAAAATTCTGTTAAGAAACACTGTTCAATGCTTGCCTTTTCATACAATTCTTCTCACAGTCCCTTTTTGTCGCCTTGAGATGTGAAATGACTCTTATTATCGGTTATTTTAGATATACTCAAAAGAAATATGGTGGTCATTTAGATGGTTTTATAGTTACTGTTACCCATTGGTTATTGGATCATTAACATGACAAATGTGTTCATTAACTAGATTGGCCCAGCACAGTTTAATATATCAATTTGTGATCTGTATGCTTCAGGTTCGGGAAAGATTACGATTAGCATTAGAACGAAACTCGCAATTAGAAGAAGAAGTGGCATCAGCCAATCAAGAGGTAAGTTTTTATCGTAATTTGGAGTCTGTTAAATCTTCACAAGTTAATTAACGTACAAATGAACCACATAATAACATATCAGCATGTGGGAATGTTTGGTTTTTTACAACTAATACAAGGCACGTTTAATGTGATTTAATAGCATACCTCTCTCAGTGGATCCAGAGGTGAAACCCCTGTTAGATGATAAATGAAGAAACTGTCTACAGATAAATATGGGGTCTTGTGAATATGTGGTTCATAAACCTTAAACTAATTTTGGGTTGTCAATGAACATAGGGTTTTGCTTTTCAAGGACAGTATGAAATGTGTTGCCCATGTGTAATTTTAATTTTACATAATTGGATAACTTTGTTCGAAGAAATTTATTAAGAAGTTTGGTGTCTGTAATTTTTTTATGCATTATTAACTAAAGTTAGTTTGACCATATAATTATTTAAGAAATGTAAGCTGCAGTGATATTACTTAAAATAAAGACTGCATATGTTGAACATAGTGTATCTGACAGAATTTCTGTATCATACCTTTGGGCAAATATACTGAACCATTTTGATTGCTTTTAACTAATCATGTGTTAGAAGTATTAAAACACACACAGGAAAGACTATGCTTGATAGAAGCTAGTCAAAATAGTGAGATTATCCAAAAGATAGATGAAAAAAAAATATGAAAAGAATTCAATTGTATGAAAAAGACAGTTAAGAGAATATGTAAAGCATAATATGAGAATATGAAAATTTCTTTAAATGAAGAGAAAAAAGCCTGATGTTTTGGAGAAGAAGAAGAGAAACCGGAATCCCTAATAGAACAGAAGTTTATGGAAAATAAAAGAAGAAAAATATTGAAGAATTGTATTAAAAAGAAGGATGCATAAAGAAAATGAACAAATGTAAAAGAAAAGTCTTGTAATATAAAGTCTGAGAAACAGTGCCCATGGAGAAAAAAAAGAGGGCAGGTTTGAAAGAAAACATGGGAAATGTGGAGAAGATGGTGATAAGAGGAGAGGTGGTGCAAGACCATCATGATAGACAGAGGAAATAGAAAAGAAAGAGATGAAAACAAAATAAATATCATCACCGGACAGCGCAGATTGTGATGGTAACTCCCGATGCCTGCATCAAGGATTTACGAGTCTGGCCACATTGTCCCTGGAGGGGCCTGATTCCCTCTCGGTTGATCCATTCACGAAAAACAAATGTACTTTCTCTGTGTCTATCAGAAGAATTTACCTGTATACACAGACAAAGCAGTGTGGAGCAACTGTTGTGTAAAGTCTGCCCAGGCACTTTGGGGCAGAACACCAGAAGTGCACAACCCAATTGGCACTTTCTGGATGTAGAAATATGGTGTATGCTTTCAGGAGTGGAGAATTGATTTATCTAACAAGGAACAAGGAATGTTTCATGTCTGTTTACCAGATAGGATTTTAAAGTTTCTTTTTTCTTCACCCATGTCTATCTGTCTGTCCTATTTGTCTGTTTGTCATTGTCTGTGTACAAAATATGTAAAGTAAAAGAGAAATTAAAGATGGATTACAGTGAAACTCTGCAGAGAGTTTGGTCTGGAGGGAAAAATGACTTCAATTTTGGGAGTTGGTGCAGATGCGTAGATTAATTTTCTTGTATGTACATAACAGGATTCCCAGCCAATTTGGAAATCAGGGAAATCCTCGAAAATGAGTTTCCCTTTTTCCAGTCAAGGTAAAATCAGGAAATTGAGAAAACTTACCCATATCTGAAAATAAAATTGGCAATTTTGATTTCCTCTGAAGACAAAGTGGTCAGATTATTTTTATCTCGATCATGTCGAGTCAGGGCATGTAGGGGGATAACTTGCTGTATTGACATTCTAGTGTGTTACCCCCCTCCCCCTGCCCCCCCTAAAAAAATTACGAAGTGTTTCAATGGAAAAGTTCATTTTAATATGGCCTGATTCTTAGATGAATAGAAACGCATGAATTAATCAAATTTGAAATTTAATCATGAACAAAATAATATTAATTAATGTTTATTGAATTTCATAAGTTTTTTTATGAATAAATATAATAGCTAGGACTTTTAACATTTTTCTACACATTTATCACAAATTGACATTTTCAAATGCAGTATAGAATATCATTTACTTATATTTGGACATCTGAGGTATATTTTCCATTTGATTCTTGTAGAATTAAGGAAAAAAATTGATGTATAGCCTTAATATTGAAATGTTTTCCTGATGGTTAAGCTGTGTCCATTTCAATCAAAAGGGGTTTTTGAAGCGGTCCTGATGTGTCAGGAACATGATGGGTTGTATCCCACATTGAGGAATATACATAAAAATTTCAGCAGCACCTGCTTGACAATTAAGCTTTGAAACACCGGGGACTGCAGTACTAACATTGGCATTTAAACCTGTCTCTGGTTTCATCATGTCAGGCAGGGAATTTATGGTCCACTCTCTCAAGGACAAAATCGTGGCTGCTTTCTGTTGGCATTTCCCAGGGGCCTGTAACATGGCACCAGGACATTTGCGGCAGTGAGAGACTTGGCTTTTCCAACTTCCAGCCGACACAGGTGCAGGATCTGTTTATCGGCTTCCAACTGAAAAGTGGCCAGCAACTTAGCTATGGAGACTGAATGTTTTTCTGCTCTTGTCATTCAAGCTGACCTTTGGACCTCAACATATGTTGTTGAACAGCGTCTAATTGTCAATTGTTATCAATGGGATTAAAAAAATAACCATATTACATTGAATCTATATTTTTTTTACAAAAGAAATATGATGATTGGAACCTTACAAAATGATTGACAACTTACAAAAACCTAGTCAGTCACTACCATCTAGACAAATATTTGTGACATTTATTTTTTGGGGCTGTTATTATATTTTATGTGAAGTAATACAGGGAACCTTTACCTTTCTTTATGCAAGAAAAATTTACTTATGATTAACAAATTACAAAAACTTTGTTCATCTTGTAAATTTTGTAACAAATGTCACTGATATTTGGAAAAGTATTGGTGTTATTTACTTTTTTGTTGTTGCTAATCTGTTTTATGAGAAAGTACATGGAGTTCTTCTTTCATGATCTTATTGTCTGTTTCTTTGAAATGTCAACAAAAATTTATAAAATTAACGATATGCAGATACTCTTTATATAAGTGGGAGAGTTTCTTTTTGGCTTTAGCCATTGAAATACATCATTGACAGTTCTATGCTGTTCTGTGTTTTATGGACGGCACAGGTGTGGGGAAATTCTACACACAAAACCTGTCATCTTCTTATTTCATGGGAATAAGCCCACAATTTATTTACCATTCACATTTAGCTTTTAAAGTTTTAAAGTTATTACAGTGAACACCTACTAAATGTGTACATGAATATTTTTTAAATTTCTGTTGACAAATGGCTAATGTTTATATTGTTTCTATTAAAATATCTATTACCCAGCAATGCTGTTGCAGGAAAATTTTTATCCTTTGATTTTATTTGGTTCTAAACCTTACCTTTTTGGCACTCGAATTTTTATTAACAGGAAAGGTAATAACGGTGAATTATTCTCAAAGATTTGAGACAAGTATGAAGTCCTCTCCTTCAACATATAAACATTAATCTCAGGAAAATTGTAACAGGAGTTCTGGAAAAGTACGAAGACATGTTCTTTGGCCTTATATTGGTTGTTGCTTTTTCAGCTGAGATATTATTGATTCATAATTACTTCATTGTTGATGCAAATGTATCAGGTTTTCTCAAGCTTAAAAAGGATCACCTATGACTCTGAAACTAAGTATCGAAGGAACGGGGGAGTGGTGCCGTTCATGTACAATCATATAATATAACAGGGGCTACATGCATGTATTAATGACAGTTATATACTGCTATTATTGTTTGACCACCTCATATCACCAAACAGCAGGAAACTCCCTCCTGCTAAATGGGACAACGCTAAAGATTTCATGTGCGTGAGAGGCAGAATCTTGTCTGTTGACTGGGCACATAATGTCTTATAAAGTTTTACCTGGATTTTGATTTTTGTCCATTACAGGCTATTCATCTCAGGTATGTTGCATTTTTCCTTTCAGAAAATTAGGTCACGTTCTAAAGTAATTCTTTGCCAAAAATCTTTGTTCTGTCCCAATTCTTTTAAAAATTATTGCAAAAAAAAAAAAACAAAAAAAAAAAAAACAGGGTTTCATGGTTGGTGGAACAGACTTTAGACTTGTATAGTTCCCTGCAGTGGGCAAATCCTCCTGTAATTGGAAAAAATAGTGTAGTGCAAATACCTGCATCATCCAGCTTCACTTTTGAATCAGATGTTCTGGCTTGTTGAGTTAAAATCTAGTTTCAGGGATGGTATTAAATACATGTCATTTTCTTAAAAATTTCTCATTGTTTAAAATATCTCAGTTTCTTTAATATTTCAGTGTCTTAATTATTTTTGAGCTTAGAAAAGTCTCTGTTTATCATCTCAAGATTTAGAATATATTTTCAGTGTCATGAGTATCTTAGTGTCTTAAATATCTCAGCATCTTAAATGAGACGTCAACATCTCAGTCTCAAACACATCTGAAATATTTTAATGGGACATAACTCATTGTCTTAAATTTCCGTGATACTGTCACATGTATCTCAAGGTATCTGAGTATATCAGGGGCTTAGTTATATCTCTGTTTTAAATCTGTGTCTTAAATATCTGACTGTCTTGAATGTCTTATCATCATGAATATTTTACAGTCCTGAACATATCAATGTCGTGTACTTCTCAATGTTTGGGGTATCTCAATGTTTGGACTGTTTCATTGGCTGAAATGTCTCAGTGTCCTGAATATCTAATCTTCAAGAATATTTCATAGTTCTGAACATTTCAGTGTCTGGGGTATTTCAGAAGTTATGGCTGTTTCATTGGCTAAAATATCTGTGTCAAAACACTATCAGTTTCTGTCCTAATATATAATTAACATCCTGGAAATGAATTAATTATATTTGCATTATTTGCTTTGCATACCCCAAATCTTAATGTAACAATTCTGATAAGATTGTTTTATGTTATCTCTGTCCAATATTTAAATTATATACAGATTCTTTTCAATTGTCTCATTAAAAAATCATGGGATATATCTGATAAAAGCTTAGTCCTCTCTCTACAGGATATTTAAATACTCTTCAGTGTAAAATTTCTGTAGTTGGTTGCACTTTTACTGTGGTATCACTATTTTCAACCAGTTTTTAATCTTTTAAGTTATATTGTTGCACATTCTTTTAAACACCTGTATGTATGCTTCAAGATTGGTTATCTTAGTTTCTATATTTAGTAGTCTTGTTCATTAATTTAATGTGCCTCCACTCTGTGCTGTCAATCACTCAGCACAGAGGTTTGTTTTGTGTAGCAGTATATGCAGTCTCTTGACTGGTTTAATAATAACCATCTTTGTTTGTTGCTTCATCCCCGACCTACCAGACTCTGTAATGATATGTGGCCATTAAGCATAAGTGGAGTTGCGTGATCTGTTTACTCAGATGAGTTGAGCATGATGATATGGTTTATGTTAGGGAAGTGGGGGATGGCTGGCGATTAAAGTGGACTGGACACTCTGTTCATGTTGTCGTTCGTACTGTGCTGATTCCTGAAGCGCGGAAAGTGCGACTTTCGGAATTCCTCAATACCTCTATCATGCCATTTCACCATCAATCAAATCAAAGCAAATGCTGTTTATCGTACTCCTCAGGGGAGTAAGATGTAGACGTAATATTTTGATGGTCTGACGGGTGATGTGTGATGCAGTAATGGGAAACGTTTGGACTCTTCCCTTGCCTTCATGAGTGCCCACTTCACTGGTCAATAACAGATGACCAGGTCGGCCCATTCTCACACCATTGTGGCAGTTTGACCAATTCCCCATACATTACACCAAAAGCACCAAAGGCCGAACTTGGCATTAAAGTGTAGAGCTGTGGTCATACACATACTGAGCAACATCCATGACTAAGATTCAGTCCACAGTAAGCAGCTGGTCATTTAAAAAAAATTCACCCTGTCTTAGTCACTTGTGTTTCCTATGGTCTGAAATGCTACTATGTTTACTCCCTTATGTAAGCTGATATTTTTAGAACAAACTTGAGATCTGAACATCATGTTCTTAAAACGCCCCTTGTCCTCATGTCCATTTGCTGAAAATCCATTACCTGAAAATCTAACTCACTGGATTTCAATGACTTTCTACTCTAATTAATGACATTCCTATTAGAAGTCACGTAAACTAGAAGCCCCTGCCTTGCCCACAGGTAAAAAGGAAATGGGTAATGTGAAGATCAAGGTTCCTTGAAAATTAGGTTAAGGTCAAAAATAAACATCAGGTGCAAATCTGTAACCTTGTATTGTTAGTCTGACCAAAGGCCAGTTTTGGAAAATGAGCTGTAGTAAAGTTGTAGTGTAAACATAGAAGGATAATAATGGAGGAAAAAGATGAAAAAAATGCTTGTTGGTGCATCTATGATAGACCTCTACAAAATATCTTAAAGAAGATAAATCTAGTGGTGTAAAGATTAACTAACATATAAAGCTGTCAAGATACTCATGACATCTAAGAAATAATCCCTTCATCCAACCTCTTTGGGCCCCAGGTGCTCAGTGGGCCAAGTAATGCAAGGATGTGGTATGTCTGTGCTTTGGACGCAAGTAATCTATTGTTTACACACAGCAGCAGCACCTCGGGATCAGCTGCGTCATGGCTCATACAAACGCACTTGATAACGATGAAATAGCTGTTATTTGATAAACAGAGCCACTTATCCTGTTGCCACACCAGCTTATGAAAATAGCTTTCAGGGTGAACTGTCATGACTAATATTATGGATACAATGTTCACTAGAGAATATGAACTAAATAAGATGAAAAAGCATGCATGTGATTGGAACAGCTGATTTTAAAGCAACTAGGGAATGCTTCTTTAACCCAAATATTGAAATTGATATTAACTGAACAACCTTTGTAAACCTCCTCTCCTTCAGGGGGAGGCATAATTTACAGAGTGACCATTCAAGGATAGCTGAAAATAATAGTAGTTTGGTGTTTTTCATGTTAGATATAGTTACATTGAAATAGTTGAGACACTGAAATGTAAGCTAATCCAGTTATCATATTTTAATATTAAAGGATGAGTAATTTAGATGATGTGGTATACAGCATTAAGAAAAAAAAAAGAAGATAATACAGTCCCAAATGACAGTTGGATGATGTAAAATGCAATTAAATCTCCACTGACACTTTAAACACAAGATTACGAAAAGTTAGAGCTCAGGTAACAGACCTTGTTGTGTTTTTGTGAAATATTTTGTCCCAAGACATGGATATTACACAAACACAAAAACCACTGTGGGGATAAAACAGCTTGGAACTAACACAAAGGGATGAAGAAAGGTTTAAAAGGCTTGGTCTGGAACAACAACTTTACGATCCCGGAGGACAAGATGGCAGAATCAAACCGACCCCTAAAGGGTAAATATTAGATCCGGAGCAGAAACATGACTTTTGGCATTCAGTGAGTCTGAGAGTTCGAGCATGATGGATGTCCTGGAGTTAATTTGTTGCATATTTGCAGCTGGAATACTCAGTTAGAAGGTGATACATCTCAGATATTGGACCACAGAGGTTGGAGTGAAGCTCGGGGCTGTCGCAGGCCGCAGGGATCCAGCCGTTTTTCTGCGGGATACTTATCTGTCATCGTTCAACGGCACACCTGGGAAATCCATCAGAGATTTGAGCTAGGACTGTAACGCTATCAACAGTCCTGACTGAAAGATTTAGGAAATTTTGATATCAGCAAGGAAGGGTATCCAAAGAAGAGATTAGATTTTTAAGCAGTGAAAGGCAGCCCACTCACTTTTAAGTTGAAGGCTGATGCAGTGCCTCACAGTTAAAGAAAAAGGATTAGCTTACTTTACTTGAAAGCTATGGTATTATCTTTAATATTGAAAGCTGCTATAGTTGATTTTATTTCTTGTCCAGTTAGAACAGTTTCTCATTTCAAGATCAAATTTTGAAGCAATGAAGTGAAAATCTTTGTAAGATTTGAAACAGGATATCACAGACTTCTTGTAAAATGTTATCAACAGAATATCCTCTAGGTTTTTAGGAACTTTATCCTGTCATTTTTGTTAAAATATTATTTTTGATAATTTTGTCTGATCATCTTTTATATTTATTATTATGAAAAAAGAGTGTGTATGAAAAAAAAGTAGTTTTTTAGCTCAGCTGACTATAAGTCATCTGAGCTATAGTCGTGGTCCATTGTCCGTCGTCCGTCCGTCTGTCCGTCCGTCCGTCCATAGATGTGGCATGTTTTAAAACCGTAAGACCTAGGAATCCAAAATTCAGCATAATGTTAGATGTCCCCAAGATCTCCTACCAAGCCGAAAACTGTGTCTTTGCGACTTTATTCCTTTGAGAAATTAAGGAAAAACCTCATTTTTTTATTAAAATCCTATTTTCACACTTCAGGACTGCCTAATATCAAAACCACTCATCTGTTTTTCCTCATATTTACCATAAATATTCCTCTATATAGTTCCTATGTACATGCAATAAATTAAGTCTGTAAATTATAAAATCTTTAAGTTATGGGCCCAAATCAGGAAAAATAATAACTCACTTAACATGAAAAATTTTGAAACTAGAGTCTATTTTCTCAAGTATATAACTATGTTTAATTAAGATTCAATTGTTTACCGAAAATTAGATCTGAATTTTGTAAATTTTTTAAGTTATTAGCAAAAAAAAAATCAGAACCTTAAATTTTGCCCAACTTTGACCATGGCACGTTTTTTTCCTGTAAGCACCATTGATTTAATTTTCACAGCATGTAAACATAAATATTTAGTTTGTCTAAATCTGAAATTTGAAAATAAAAGCTTGAAAATTAAGCTAGTTATTGATTTTTTTTTCTGTAGTCACTAGCTTTGATTACAGATACAGGGTCCCACTCCAGGTCACTGGAAGTCAGCTATGCCAGGGTTTCTGATTTGTTACAGTCACTGGGAGAGATCCCCTGCTGTGACAGGTGTACAGTTATTCTCATATCACCACCCCAATCACACCCCCCCCCCCCCCCACAAATCCAACCCACCATGTGTTATTCACTATTTGTTATTGTTTTCACTGTATCTCCTTAATTGTAATGTTGTTTCCACTCCGATATGCAAAAACTTTCCTTGAAAAAATAATTCAATGTGTAATCAAGAAGATGCAATGTTGTGTAATGTAACTTTTTAAAGTAATCAATTTTCTTTTAAATGATTTTAACAAATATAATTGAACCCATCAGTATGCTTAAATTATTATAAAATATGAAGCACATTATGGATAAATAAAGACACAATTAAAAATTGTGAAATCTAAATCAAGTATTATTTTTAGATATTTATTGTTTTGCAGATTTAAAAGATATATTTTTGTGGTAAAAAATAAATAAACATTTGTATACATTTCATTAAAAATACATATATATTTAATAATATATATTATACAAAAAATAGATCCAATTGAACAAATGTGTAAACTACTGAAATGTCAACAGGTAATCGAAAAAACAACTAATGATCATGGTAATAGTACAGATCATTTGTTCACAAACTGCTCACATGCTTTAGTTTTAACATTAGGAAACACATGGTCAGGTCACAAAATATTTTTTGCAACAATTTCTTGCTCAACAATACAAACCAATCATATAAACCAACCATGGCCTTTATTACCTCTTCCTCTTACACTTTATCTCCATTTGATATTATTTTAGATTTTTACCTTCAAGGTTAACGTCAGCTGAGCACAGTGACCCATAGGTCCCTTGTTTTAGTTTTTCTTTAATCATGTTCTCCATTAAAAATATCAAATTGAAAAAAAATATTTAATTTAATTAAATTTCTTATGAAATAATATTCTCCTGTTCCTTTGCTTTTGTTTGCTGAAAATTACAGTTTTGATCACACAAAGAGACTCCTTCATGAGAGCCTCTTTTTAAACATAAGGATTGTTTCACTGTTGTGATAGGAATCATAAACTGATATTCAATGATTGAAAGATTGAAAACTATGGATGATTGATAATTAATCAGTTATTTTATGTAACATCTGTATTACTGTGAATTCTTAACTTTGTAGAATAATACCTTAAATATATTGACTTCAGCAGATTCAGTCTAACTTGTACATCATGCTTAAAAGTCAAGGTAATGGTTGGGTTGTTGGCCCAAGGTTAAGTATTATTGCTGTTTGCTATTATGTGATTTTCTTTCTGATATTTCTGAATAAGAATATTTTATAGTGATAATATGACTTTTTTGGATGTTCATACATAATAGTTTGTAATCAGTTATGCGAAATTGCAACTGATTTTATAATTAATTTTGAAAGAAAACTACATTATTATCGATAAATTGGCACACCACTGGTATATACATAATTAAAACTATGTGGCCCTCCTTTAAATACAGTTTGAAGATGAGTGTTCATAGTTGTGCATACATAAATCAGGGCACAAAAACACATTTACAACCACAATGTATGTGTAATGATACCTTTTGATATTTTGTATAATTTTGTCATTCCAGTTGTTTTCCTTGCGGGAACAGCAAGCAAAGCAGCGGCATTCAAGTGGAGAAGATGGCAGAATTAGTAAGACGTCTACAGAATCCTCCTCAACTCAGGAACCCAACGAAAACAAAGAAGCACACCCTAAGGTGGGTGTAATTACTGACAGAAAAAATTTAACAAAAATAGCCCATAAAACTAACATACATGGACACTGCTGTCTAATGAGTTGTCTTGTTTCATCCTTCACAAAAATATTCTATGTAAAATCTTTATATTGACACCATGTAAAGTTTTGAAATGCCGTGCATCATCTGTTACTTACAAAAAGTAACGTAAATGGTTGACATCGTTTTAAAAGACTAGCTTTGTGTAGGTTCTTGTACACAAAATTTTGAGTGCTCAACCCCCTTCACACCTGAAGAAGGTGACACCACACATTTGTGGCCAACTTATGCTTGTAAATGGACTGAAATTTCATTGAAATCAAATCTCCTAGACTCAGATTAAATTAATTGTGAAAATGCAATTATATATAGCCTCTTCCCAATCCATGTTATCTTTGTCCAATACACAGTAAACTCATTCTGTATTTCTTAAAGGTTTGAAGTTATCTGAAGTTCTGCTCACTGAGATATGAATCAAACTGATACTCTAGCTGGCTTATTGTGAGCAAGGGTTTCAGATTTGTAATATTTGTGAAAGATGAATTATTGAGAAAAAAGATCATAGATAAGATTTCCTGTTATCAAAGTTGACCAGTCAATTAACAGAGTATTCTCACTGACATCTCTTGTGGGTAACCCTTGCATGTAGAGGCAAAATATATTGAAATATTTTCTGCCAATAATGAAGAAAATTTCCATAAATTCCATGTCCTCATAGGTCTCGTCAAATTGTTTAGATTTTTGGTGCATAAGAAAGTCCCCTGAAAATTACCCTTTTTATAGGTTCCTGTACACTTCAATCACAAAAAGTTAACTCTCACAAAACTTTTCGGCAAAGGGTAATGGTGAAAATTTAACCTCATGAATATGAGGCTATCTGCAGTATCCCATTTCCCACTGGTATGATCACAAGTTCAGTGCACTCAGATATGGGAAATTAGTAGCTAGATGATTTGTGTGTGGCGTGCAGACAGATTTTTGCTAGTGCGGCTCATACACTTGAGTTGGACATCAGAATACCATCTGTTGTGATTACAGTCACAAGTGATAGATATCCCTGACAAGAGGATACAATAGAGAGAGTGGGTTTCCTCGGCTTGATTGTGAGAAATGACCAGTATGCGGCACACAGTGTATATCCATCCCCAGTACCTAGGACTGCCACTAATGAACTCTTGCAGTGTCAGCTAAAGTCTGCTCCGAGGACCCCTGGGCCAGTTTATGGCGCTGTTATTCACATCTATATCACCGCATTGTCCACTGCAGGACTGGTGCAACAATGGCACCCTGCACCAAATCAGGATCTATGTCAAAAAGAAGAGTTTTGGAGATTTTAATGCTGGCCGAGGAGCCATAAACGTTATTTGTGATTGGATAGATCAGATTCGTAAGATTATCGAAACATTTGCCCTGTCTTTGTAATGGGTTATTAAACATTGACATGCATTCTCATGATCAATAACACTTCACTTGTGTGCTTTGATTAACACAGTCTTCAGCTTCGTGAAAACCCTGTATCATGGTCCAGTCTTATCTTTTGTCTTGTGTAGCTATAAAACTTCATACGTGTTCTTTTGAGGTGTAATATATTTTCAAAATTTCTTGTCATAATCTCTTCCATGAGCAGTGCTTCACATATTTTGTTCAAATTTTTTTAATGTAAAAGTTTGGGTAAGATTTGTTTCCTCCAGATGGATCTTCCAGTTTTCAGATATTTATCTACATTCAGTGTAGGATTTTGTCTCAAAACTTACCAAGAATGCTTTTCTGATTATATTTATAGGATTTATGGATGAGTGTGCTTCCAGAATTGACTGTTGTAGAACACAAACTCAGTCCATTGGAACAGTTTATAAAAGTGAATCTAAATAATTTATAACTCAAGGATTTTAAGGGCTGGAGGGTTTTGATCTTTGTACTACATATTATGAATACTTTTTAGGTAGAATTCAACACAATGTCATCATAAGAAAAAATAAAAAAAGAGAACTATAGTGAACTAAAAACTATTATACAGTGTTTCACTTCTGGTCAGTTGTTACCAGTTCAACCTTAGAACAAGAATAAACAGGACTCAAGGTCTTCTGGCCTTATACTTTCTGCGATATCTGATTTTGAAAAACTGACACTCCAGGAGTAGTGTTGGCCTGGCGTTTAAATCCCTTGTGCTCAGGTTAATATTTATAGCATCAGAAGAAATTAGATAAGTTAAGTATGTAGAAATGTGGATTTAGTTGACTTGACACAATATGCCACATTTGTTTCTGCTATTGCATTGTAACATTTTTGTTGAAGAATATTTCATGTTCTCTGACAAAAACATTACTTACACTCTGGTGAGATAAACAGTACAAGCATTTCTCACCTATGCAGCTGTGAAACAACACACCCTTCTGTTTGAATGTTTGCATTAATGCATATATAAAGTGAAACCTCAAAATTATGATGCCCCAACAAACACTTTGATAAAGTGGTCACATTTTCAGAGTGGTTTTCTAAGTGAGGTCTGATATATAGAGCAAAAATGAATTGGAACCGTGAAAAAGTGATTGTTAAGCTAAACTGAGGTTGTCATCAGGTGAGGTTTTACTGTATATTGTTTATTTTCACTTTGGAAATGCTATTTTGTTAACTATATAAGTAATGGATTTTTTCCATGCATACCTTTTCGGTGTATAAAATTGTCACTTAAATTTACCCTTATCATATAAGCTTTCACTTTCTTTTGGACCAACTTTCAACAGGATGTTTAAAACAAAATATTTCAATTTCCTGAGAGTGAGTTTAGTTGGCTTCCTGCTTGTACCTTGAAATTCAGTTTGATATTTTTTTCATTGTAGAGATTATCCAATGGGTCAATAGACCCTGACTCGGAAATTCAGCGAGTTATAGAACTGCAGGAGACAATAGAAAAACAAAATTCTGAATTAACGTCAAACAAAAATAAAGCGCAGGAGCTGGCCATGAAAGTGAAAGAACTGGAGGATGCACTCCAAAATACCCAGAAGGACCTCATTAAGACGCAAGAACAGAGTGTCAAATTACAGCGAGATCTGAGAGAGGTAACACACATACCCACACTTGCATGTACACTGTTTCAGTAATACCTGTGCACAGTTCACTTATCAGAGTCCAAGCACTCCAAAGACACTGTCTACTGGAACCTTCCACGTAACATATTCGTTAAAGTTTTCCAGCACACTACTGTGGTTTTGCAACTCATCAGATATTCAGTTTTGTTGTAATGTAATATCTTGAAATGAAACAAGTTGATACATACTTAGGTACAAAGAATTCCCAGAACCTTACCCCCCACTTATGATTTGTATATAAACTGTCATATCCACTGCTTCCATGCCATGGAATGCAACCTGCTAGTAACCCATGCCAATAATATCTTTGTCAAGGCTATATTTAAATCCAGCTTTGTTTAGATGAGCAATCACATAATATATACAGGTATTTTGTCCCATAGCATAAGAGTTGAATCATATGTGGCTTTAGTATCAGACAAATGGAAGTCTTCTTCCTTTCTGCATTTCTTATTTCTTAAGCACGTGGCCAACATTTTCAAAGATAAAAGAGTCTATGGTAACACTATATAGCAAACATTTCAAAATTTGGAACATGGAAGCTGAAAAGCTTGGAACTTTTAAATTCTGTCTATCTAATACATAAACTGTCCAGTGGTGGTGTTATAAATAACTAACCTGTTTTATTCATGTTCCTTTATTTAAAAATAATTAAAAAAAACATAACAAAGAAATTCTTTAACAAAATTTTAGAGATATAACCATGATAAATTCAACCTCCTTGGTATAATACCAGCCATAGTCTCGCATCATTTATTCACCCTAGAGTCCCAGTGAGACACATCTTAATCAGTATTTCTGTGGAACCCCTCCCAGCACATATGTATTCATTTTCTGTTTCTATTGTATTTTGTAGTTCTGTCTTGTCTTTTCACTACAATTATTTTGAGACACACGTTACACTGCATTTTTCTTTTTGAAGTAACTGTATCTTTATCTGTAATATGTTTTCATTTCAAGGTTCAAAGATGTTCTCACCCTGTAAGTATTTATAATTTATGGGTATATGCTGGTGTGATCAGCTGTGAAACCTTGCTATCATGCAATTAAAGCCTTTTAACTGTTCTATTCCTCCCAGAGATGAGCCTGCTTTTATACTTCAATTAGTCCAGGTTCTGTCATCTCCAAGCCCAAGTCCCACACCAGTAGTTATTAATTCACAGTACAGACACACTTACATAATGCCTCCAGCAGAGCTACTGTAGAAAATCCCTTTCCTTCCTCAGAGGGTTCTCTGTGTCCCTGGTACAAACTTGCTGTGACGGTTTCACTGAAGTGCACTTGTTTTAGCTAAATTTTCCCTTCAATCAGGCTTGGTATGTGTATCATATATTTAATCTCCCTGATCATCTCCCTCATAATTTATATCCATTTAACCAGTTGGTGCCACATGAAATTCTTTTCCCAACCCAGATGAAGAAGCCTCACTTCCAGTGGTAGCCTCAACGATACCCTACACCAAACATTAACACGTGGCCTTCTCCTTTTATGGCCACTTGTAGAACAGGGCCCTCAGAAGATAGCTAAAGTACACGGTTATATAAAGTAAGCAACCACAGACAAGAAAGAAACTGATTTTGATGCTATAGGAAAAGGAAGTTTCATAAAATGGGAAAGTGAGCTTAATTCACTTTAATCTAATTTTCAGATTGAAAATAACACTTTAATTGTAATTATGAATATAATGATTAAAGCTTTAATCATTCAAGATTTTGAAGTTATTATGTTGAGATTATAATTAAAGAAACTGGATCCTGCTACGTGCTACTTTTGAGGGCCCTGAAGTAATCTTTTCCTGGATTAGCACAATTAGGTAGATAATATACTTAGAACAAGTTGATTATGGTTGTCTGGTTTTAGGGACCTTTAACCATGGAACATTCATCTGCAGATCATTTGTATTGAGAATTTTGCTTCAAGGAATTAATTTAAGTAATCTAATGATCCTTGTTAAATTGTTGCAATTTCAGAAAAAAGTTATTTGACATGCTTTTGTTATTGAAATCATTCCAATAATTGCCTGATTCTGCGTTGTTAAAATTTTGCAGGTACATCACAAACAATTGCATAACTAATGATCTACGTGGTATAAAATGTTTAAGTTGCTAACATGACTAATACTAATATCAATGACAAGAAAGGACTGTATTTGAAGTTTGTCGTATATCCTGAGACATAATCAAAAGATTTCCAGGAAAAAACATTTCAAATATCAGAATTCCTAAGCAAGTGATTGCAAGAGGAATGTTCCTGACAGATTCCCTGTACCTTTGGCCCAGGCTTAGTGGTTTAATTACTACATTGCTGTAAAAAGCTTGGTTTACTTGTATGATATGGTTTAGCTTAACCAAGGGTTTTTGGTGTGTGTGAACAATGATATAAGGTGCCTTTTGCAAGATTGCTTTGTGCTGTCTGAATACGAAGAAAACTTACAGTTGGTACCTGCTAAAAGATAATTTTAAGTA
Source organism: Sipunculus nudus (assembly GCA_026874595.1). Classification (NCBI taxonomy): domain Eukaryota; kingdom Metazoa; phylum Annelida; class Sipuncula; order Golfingiida; family Sipunculidae; genus Sipunculus; species Sipunculus nudus. The sequence continues at coordinate 15,926,704 of CM049319.1, forward strand.
AACAATATATGTTTAGGTCATGTTACTTCATTGCTTGGGTTCGTGTTTGGAGTTGTGTTGTTTACACAGCCTCGGGCATTTTTTTTTCAGTGAAAAAGGATTCTCTCTTGGTTAACTTTGGATTTGTTTTCTGTAACATCCTGCGGAGTGTCTGTATTAAATGCTTTAGATTTGCTCACACATGGAAAACTTCAGCACAAAATGGTGCTTATTTGAGAACTAGAGGTTAAACAAGGAAGTTGGTGCTAATATAGCTAGAACATATTAGGAATTCTACACTTTTGTAGGTTGTGGTTATTGTGAGAGTTTTGTCTTGAAGAGATCTTGTGTTGTTGATGCTGATGACATTCTTTATTTGTCAGGAAGCTTTGTCCAGAAGAGATCTTGTGTGTTTTATGCTGATGGCTTTCTTTGTCAGGGAGCTTTTTCCTGAAGAGATCTTGTGTTGTTGATGCTGATGACATTCTTTCTTTGTCAGGAAGCTTTGTCCTGAAGAGATCTTGTATTGTTGATGCTGATGACATTCTTTCTTTCCTAGGAAGCTTTGTCCTGAAGAGATCTTGTGTTGCTGATACTGATGATATTCTTTCTTTGTCAGGAAGCTTTGTCCAGAAGAGATCTTGTGTTTTTGATACTGATGATATTCTTTCTTTGTCAGGGAAGCTTTGTCCTGAAGACGTCTTGTGTTGTTGATACTGATGACATCCTTTCTTTGTCAGGGAAGCTTTGTCCTGAGGGGATCTTGTGTTGTTGATGCTGATGACATTCTTTCTTTGTCAGGAAGCTTTGTCCTGTAGAGATCTTGTGTTGTTGATGCTGATGACATTCTTTCTTTGTCAGGAAGCTTTGTCCTGAAGAGATCTTGTTGTTGATGCTGATGACATTTTTTCTTTGTCAGGAAGCTTTGTCCTGAAGAGATCTTGTGTTGTTGATGCTGATGACATCCTTTCTTTGTCAGGAAGCTTTGTCCTGTAGAGGTCTTGTGTTTTTGATGCTGATGACATTTTTTCTTTGTCAGGAAGCTTTGTCCTGAAGAGATCTTGTGTTGTTGATGCTGATGACATCCTTTCTTTGTCAGGAGGCTTTGTCCTGTAGAGATCTTGTGTTGTTGATGCTGATGACATTCTTTCTTTGTCAGGAAGCTTTGTCCTGTAGAGGTCTTGTGTTTTTATGCTGATGACATTCTCTCTTTGTAAGGAAGCTTTGTCCCGAAGGGATCTTGTGTTGTTGATACTGATGACATTCTTTGTCAGGAAGCTTTGTCCTGAAGAGATCTTGTGTTGTTGATGCTGATGACATTCTCTCTTTGTAAGGAAGCTTTGTCCCGAAGGGATCTTGTGTTGTTGATGCTGATGACATTCTTTGTCAGGAAGCTTTGTCCTGAAGAGATCTTCTGTTGTTGGTGCTGATGGTATTCTATCACTCTCAAGAAGCTTTTCTGGAAGAGTTTTTGTGTATTTGATGCTGATGATAATTGTTACTCTTATCTCATATTGTTGGTGCAGTGAGTACTATTTGTGGTACTCTGACAACCAATGATACATTATCAAAGTGGCACAACAGTTGTCTATTTTATGTTTTAATTGTGATAAAGAGTCCATCCTTAATTTGTTTAGTTTGAATGTTTATAAACAAACAAACTTCTTTTCTGCTGAAGGAGTTTTGTTTTGTTGATGTTTTATTTATCCTCTACTATTGGGTGTTTTTTTTTTTCCTAGGGAACAGAGATGCATGGCCCTTGTAAATTTTGTGAATGGTCTTGTATGAACAACATCTTAGTTATGGGGCTTCAACCAGGAAATATTTGCATTATTTTTGTGGGTCTTGGGTGTTGGTGCCATGGTTTTTATAAAATGCCAGGATTTACTCAATGGTGAACCATGGTCAGATTTTCCAGTCAATTCTCTACATACCTGCAGATGTCTTTTAAGTCGAGGCATTTTGCTGGCGGCTTGTAGAATTCCACATATTCTGTTTTGTATGTTATCTATGTACAGAGAAAATTAAAAATATGTATACTTTATCAACAGCAGGTCCACTATACCATTCTACCGCTGTGAGGGCTCTTAGTTGGGACATGTTTATTGGTAATATTTTTGCTGGCCATGGCCTAGCGTGACATTTTTATCGTGAAGGATTTTCTTCTTACACTCACCAGCATGACCAGGTATTGAGAAGAGCATATAATTTTGGCTGCCATTATATAACAGACACTGCTGCACCATCCTTTCTTTATAGATATCTCATACCATAAAATATTATAATATCAGATGACTGATGAGCTCATTTTTGGAGCAGTCAGTACCTGTTCACTTTCAGGAAACTATCAAAATAGTTACTTCTATACTAAACATTTTTAGTGAAATATTTGTTGCTCTGTACCCTAAGTCTTATGATTATATATATATATATATATATATATATATATATATATATATATATATATATATATATATATGGTCCATGTTTTCCCCCCAATGAATCTGTGTCCAATATCTCTCAGAGAAAGAATAAAAATGACATCTCAGACTCTAAAGACTTTGCAACTGCATATGTACAAATGCAGTCTTGTTAAATTATATAACTATCTAATTTTATGGGTTTTTTTATTTGAAAATTGTATCAAATAAAGGAAATATCCCCTGATAAATACAATAAGGCAAAACTTTTTTTATGCAGCTGCACTTTCTGATGTATTTCAAGAGATCTTTTTCAGAAAGTAAGAATAAATAAACAAAAATTAAACAGAATTTACATTCAATTTGTGTAAATCATGAATGGTTAGTAAGAAATATTCTATTAAGATATGGTCTTATGGGTTTTATATCTGAATATAACTATTTACTGTTTTGACTTATGGTTATCCTAATTTAAGTTTCTTCAGCATAAAATTTATTTTAAAAAATATTAATTGATATGTTAGAGTATAACAGTTGTATAAAATGATTGACTTTAAGATATCACCCAAGAACATTTGAATTTTCCCCAACACGATATTATTAGATCACAGAAGGAGGTAAGTATTTCCCTCCAGGAAAAAATACTTCATACCAATTGAAATGATCATAGGTTTTCAGTAGCGTATACTGTGGTTGGCTTTATTTTTCGCGAGGCTGAAATTTCATGATTCCTTCATTTTGAACGTTTAGCAAGGGTTTTCATTTTCACAATTGCACCAGAGCCTGTAAAATCTTAAGTATAGCAGGATCTGTATTGATTTAAAGTTTAGAAAAAAATCCTACCATACCTAACTAATTTCTGGTTCACTCATTAAATTAGAACTTGTATCACAGTTCATATGTATCACAGCCTTTGTGTTTGGCTAATGGATGGGGCAGTTTAAAAAAAACTAGGTTGCTGATGAGGTTGTTTTCAGAGGTCATCTTAGTTGATACGGCATCTTATTCCCAAGGGTTTCATATTCGTGATTATTTTACCAAACCCTCTTGAATAAAAAGGCAACTACAGTATCTGCAATTCTGCATGACTTTAGCTGAGTTTGGCCAGGACAGGTTTTCCATGGGCTAAGTTCACCTGCTAGATACTTTGGACACAATTTCTGATAGATGGTGCTGTGATAGAACCTTTGTGATATTTCCCAAAAGAATGTCAAATTCCTCAGGATTAATAGGAAAATGAACCCCCAAGGACATGTTTAGCCTTGTTCCTGGCACTCCAAGCCTTAAAATGGACAAATCTGAGGCATGGACTCTGAAGGATTGCATGCCAATGATTCAGTGTAACTATTAATTATGATATAGATTCAGACATCTAAATCAAAATCTGGAAGGTCCTTTCAAAGAAGGTTCTTCTAGAAGCCTCATAGCATTGAAATAGCATCTTGCATGTTTATAAAATGTTTCATGTTGAACATAGCTGTCTACATGTATTCTCTATTCTAGACAGTCTATCCGAGGCTTCTGTTTGACTTGTACCAGACAAAAGAGGTATTGTACTAACCAAGCCAGGTGGTTAATTTTCTCCTGCCTGTGGGAGTCGGTGCTTCCTTTGGTATTCTGCTGTTGCCTTATACCTAAACAACACTGTCATACCTAAAGCTCAGTTTAGAAAACTAATATTTAGCCAACTTATTCAAGCCTAATATCCCATCATTCTGTACAGTATTATTGTTCCTATTTACATGCAGTCCTGTTAAACTGCCTGATTGCAACATTAATAGCCATACCAACACAAGATGTTTCAAAGCACTAATTGCTTTGTCTTATTTAGCCAGGTTTAACTGTGCCAAGACATCCAAATAAGATTAATTGAAAGTGGCTAATTTGACCTAAATCAGCTGATCAGATAGACACTCTGTTCACAAAAAGTTCTGTGTTGTAAAATATTTTTAAAAAAATATCCAGACCATTATTTTCTTATATAACAGTTGCATTGGAAAAAAAGGTTTGCTTGAATTGTTTAGTTGACTGAACTTTGATTGTGATATGGCATCATCTTGTTCTGGGTATCTGGCAACTCACGATGGCTGTACAATTAAAATGGTAGGGCAGTCTCAACAGCAGGGGCTGAGGTCTCAAAGGCATGGCATTTTGCGTAAGGATGTAAAGTTTTGTTTGAGTTTGCATTCCGGTAGTTGGTTTGTCACCAGTTCTTGGTTTGTATTTTATATATACTTTTTGGTGGTGGATGGCAGAGTTTACATTGCCTGTATATCAGGGAATTCTTGGGGTTTGCTCAGCTGTTGCTGGGCTTTGTAACTTATTTAGGTTTCCATTTTGTTCACTGAGCCATCTGATTATAAAAATTGGCTTAACAATTATAGATTTTACAGGTTTATAATACATTTGCACAGTACAGACTATATTATATTTCCTATATCTTATATTGAACCATTTTAGAAAATGATTTAATTATATTGGTGACTGAATACTATTTTGTTTATGGTGTGATTCTTTAAATCCCTTGACATTGGCGAAGCTACCTTGTTTATATGCTGCATACATTGCTTTATAATTCATATAGCATGTTATATGGAATAGCACTGAAGCATATTTAGATCTTCATCATTATCTTTATGAATTAATGGCTTTTAAAAAAATATTTTAAAATGAAAATTATTTTATTATTGAGAAAAAGATCAGTCATCACCATTGTCACAGTTAAAAAAATATTTTAAAATGAAGATTATTTTATTATTGAGAAAATGATCAGTCATCACCACTGTCACAGTAATGTCATCACATTATTCTCTCTTCAATATTTCAGAATTGCTCATATAGTTTATATCCTTTTGTATATAGACATACTGTTAACCCTTTCGTTCAGCAAATGCAAAACACATTTGCAATTTGAACATGAACTGAGCATTCACACTGTCCAAAGGATGTTTAATCCACTTCAGCCAAAATGTTTGGAACTCTGCTTAGGAGGTGGTTCAAATGTTTCATATATAAATAGATGAAACTTAACTGTGTAAGTGCTGCATGAAACAGTTAAGACCAACTGGTAGTTTTAAAGCAGCAACTTGCCTAGGTCATATTGCAACCACCATTGTTTTGTGTCAGTACATGGTTGCACTGTTTCTTTCCTTTTCTGGTTCTACAGCACATATGGATAGGCTGTCAGGCACTGTGAATGCACAAAATGTTATGGAACCAGACTGATTTATCGGATTACCAAAATGTTTTAAAAAATTGTGTGAAAGGGGTATTAAAATGTACCCCAGGAGCATGACTCTGAAACTGTTCATATGGGTCATATGGCTGTGGTAATGTTCAATTGGAGTCTCCTAGCGGATAAAAAGTCAGAAAATGTAATTTTAAATTCTGAAGCACTCAAGGCACATGATATGCAATAAGTTAGTTCTGCCAGTGTCCCTCATGTAATAATCATGTAAATAGCTGTAGCAACAACACTGAACCAGTAAGAATCATCTTTATGGCATGGAAGTAATATGTGTGTCTTTCAACAAGTTTATGTAATCCAATTATTACCACTACCAACAAAGTTGGACATACAGTAGGTCATGTACACATTAAATCTTCAGTTGGTTTCATATTGGCGAGGTTGAAATTTTACCCAAAAAAATGAATGAATAAAAAAAGAGGTATCAGAGATATCATTAAATCAGTGGCTATGTAAATGACAGTCATTGTCATTGTCATTTTTCAAATGACAACTTTTGTTCAGTGTCTAAGACACAATCCAGAATTTCAGGTTTCCAGAGTTGAAAAAAAGTCTAAAATGCCTCTTTTATTCAATGAAGATAATCCAGAATTGCATTGCCCAGTCTAAAACCGCTCAAAATACCATTTGTCTTTGCAAAACAACATTCCAGAACATCATTTTGTAATTTTGTTGGTAAAAAGTCCAGATTAATATTATGATTATCAACTGTAAAAAAAAAAACACACACACAAGTGTTAACATGCTTAAAAATCTTTGAAATTTTGTGTGTGTTTTCTAGGCCTTAAAAGTTCTTAAATAAAGCTATACTTTGAAAAATTATCATGAATAGAGGTTTTATTTCAATAATGACTGTTACAGCAGACAGAAAGAGCATGACAGGCTTTGTTCTCCTGTACAATGTGTACAGTATCAGGATTTCAGTGGGGTTAATATTGCATTACCCCTTTAAGATACAGTTAGGTATGTACTGGACTTAATATATTGTTCTTAATATTTTGTATGTGTAGGGGACTATATATTGTTCACTTAGTAAAGATACTGATATAAACCTTGGGTAAAATATGTTAGAGGATCTTATGGCTTAGAGTTGGACTTTGCAACAAAAAATCTTGAAAATTTAGTTCTGTGTCCTTGAAAACCTTACAAAAAAACTTGAAAATAAAATTTGAAAACTATGTCCAGTCTAAAAGTTGGCCTCAAATACTGGTTCTAGTTTAAAAAGTCTGGAATATCATTAACTAGTCTTAAAACAATAGTTTAGAACATCAGTATCCCGTTTGACAAAAAACGTATGTAACAGGAAGGAACAGGAAACATGAATGTGGTATACAGGAATCAAATGTTAAATCTGGAGAAACTGAGATAAAGAAGAGGAAATAGTATATATATTCACTATGATAAACTGAATCTGGCAATTTAGAAAGGATCTATATATAACAGGTAATGGGGCTGCTGTCTGTGGTGTTTTTTCTTGTATAGATATATTCTCCAAACAAGGATAAATACATTTATAGACATGACCTTTAGTTACTTGGGAGCAGACTGGAAGAAACACAGGAAAGTAAGGCCATAATAAAGATTACATCTGTTGCCAGGGTTACTCGTCAATCAAGAAGATATATAAATACCTCACTTTTCCCCACATCCAGGAAATGAGAAACGTGAACATGTCTGAGACTCTGAAATATGTGCATGCTTAAATGAACTCTTTTAGGAGCTCCCCCGGGGAGGCAGTGGGCCAGTGAATAGCTAAGGAGCATTGGATGAAAGAACTCCGAAGTTTCGGTTTTTAGTGCCACTGGAGCAGTAAAGTGTAGTTTCCATCGTCTGTCGCATGTTTGGGAAGAAGAAAACTAAGAGGTCTATTTCTGTTGTGAGCTTAATCTACTGTGAGATCTTATCAAAGGATGCAAGCTTTTTTCACATTAGATAAGACTTTTATTGTTAATGGCTGCCTTCACCAAACTTTGGTCTACACTGCCAGCTTGGAATCTTGCCACAAGCACCACCAACTTCTATTACTTCTTAACTTAAATTCAATGACTAAATTTACCAAATTTCTTTATCAATATCGAGAGGCTTGTTGCATTGCATTAACGGAATCATGGCTGAACCAAAATATATCTGACACATTCTTGAACATTCCTTATTTTACCTTATTAAGACAAGACAGAACCCAGGACTCTAATAAATCAAGAGGCGGTGGTGTAGCTCTTTATATTAATAACAGATGGTGTCAGAATATAACCGTCAAGTCTAGTATATGTTCACCAGACCTTGAAGCCCTATCAGTGAGCCTACGTCCTTCATACCTACCTAGAGAGTTTACCAAGAGAGTTGTTTACATTCCCCCCAGTGCTGATAAAGACATGGCATCAAAGAAGATACAGGATATTGTTGCCCAATTAGAAGAAAAGAAACCACAAGCTCTGCATATTGTACTCGGAGATATGAACCACTGTGATCTTGATCAAGCACTACCAAACTACACACAGTACGTGAACTGTAACACAAGAGGTCACCAGAAACTGGACTTATTTTATTGTAATATTAAATCTGCTTATAAATGTGTTCAAGGTCCTCCACTAAAAAATAGTGACCATAATATGATCTATATGCAACCTACTTACAGACGTAAACTTCAAATGCTGAAACCACGTGAAATTAATATTAAAGTGAACTCAAAGGAAGCCTATGAGACCCTACAGACATGTTTTGATCTAACAGACTGGCAAATGTTCATTGACACTTCATATGATTTAGATGAACTTACTGAAACTGTGTCTAGTTATATATCATTTTGTGAAGACATGCTGGTACCAACTAAAACCATTAAGATTTACCCTAATAACAAACCTTGGATTAATAGTGATCTAAGGAAACTTATTGTATGTAAGCACCAAGCCTTCACAAGCAATTCAGATAACAGATATGACTTACAAAAAGAAACTGATTCTGCCATTGAGAAAGCCAAACAACAATATAAAAAGAAAGTAGAAAAACTGTTCCATAGCAAGCAATCAAAAGATGCTTGGAAGGGTCTTCAGGAATTAACTGGTATAACTAAAAGCAAGAAAGAATGCTCACTGCTTGCTGAAAATGGCTATGCTGACAAATTAAATACATTCTATGCACGTTTTGATGAAAGTGACTTCTCAAAAGAAAAAGATGACATTCGGAGCAGTCTGAGAGCAAATTTAGAATCATGTGATGATGGCATCCTTACTGATGTAACTGATGTAAACAAAGTGTTAAGTAAGATTAATGTAAAGAAAGCCTGTGGACCCGACAAAATCAGTGGCAGATTAATTAAAACCTGTAGAAATAGTTTGTCCTTCGTCATACATCACATTTTTCAATTGTCTCTCTCCTTATGTAAACTACCAAAATTATGGAAGACCGCAGAAATAATTCCAGTCGCCAAAAATAACTCTCCTAAAGTGATGAATGATCTTAGGCCTGTGGCACTAACATCTATTCTCGCAAAATCTTTGGAGCGAATAGTTCTTAATAAATTACTTCCAATTGTTAAACCAATGCTAGATCAACATCAGTTTGCATATTCATCCAACAGATGCACAAGCGTCGCAATTGCCACATTAACTCATTATATTTATCAACACTTAGACAGGGACCCCAGAAATTATGCCAGATCACTTTTCATTGATTATTCTTCAGCCTTCAATACAATACAGCCACACATTATGATCAATCAGCTCTGTAGATATAACATTCCTCTTTCCTACTGTCTATGGATTCTAGATTTTCTCTCGGATAGAAGACAACATGTTAGAACAAGCAAAGAAACTTCTTCAGATATAATCATAAATACTGGTGCTCCACAAGGCTGTGTTCTGTCAGCAGTCCTTTTTATTCTATATACAAATAATTTGTCTGTGAGCCTTTCAGATTGTAAAATTATCAAATATGCAGACGACACTGTTATTCTAGGCCTGATACACAAGAATGATGAATCGCTCTACAGGAAAACCATTCAATATGTGACTGGTTGGTGTGAGGAACACTACCTTCAGTTAAATGTAAAGAAGACTAAAGAAGTAGTCTTTGATTTTAGGAGATCAAAATCTGTAATTACCCCAGTTGCTATCAAAAATGAAGATGTTGATATTGTAGAAAATTATAAATACTTAGGATGTATTATTGACAGATATCTGAATTGGAAAGAACATGTGTTGAATCAATCCAAGAAAGCAAACAAAAGATTATATTACCTTTATTATCTAAGAAAGCTTAATATTGACAAAAACATAATTACCATGTTTTATAATTCAGTAATTTCCAGTGTCCTTACTTATTCACTGGAGTGCTGGTTTACAAATATATCTGATAAGTTAAAGAAACAGTTGAATAATACCAGGAAGAGAAGTAGTAGAATGACTGGTACTTCTCTTGCCACACACCAGGAAATCTGTGAAAACAAAACAATGGCCTTCATATCTAAGGTCATGAATGACAAAACACATCCACTATATTCAGAGTTCCGTTTTTTACCTTCAGGTAAACGCCTAGATACAATATTCTGCAGAACAACTCGTTTTAAAAAATCTCTCGTACCACACAGTATTAAACTTTTTAACTCACAACCCTCTTAGAAATTTAATGTTTTGAATTATGTGTTTTACCTGCAGAATTATCTGTTTTATCATTTTTACATGCTTAATTTTACAAGCATAGTCAATATGTTATGTGTGATTTTTATGTATTTATTGTATTATTTTTATGTATTTATCTATCTATTTACTTATTTATTTTTTATGTAATGAATTGCAAGTCAACAACAAATTCCTGGAACTGAAGGCTAATAAATGTTATCTTATCTTATCTTATCTTATCTTAATGACTAGGTCATGTGTTCCATGAAATTTTGAACAAGGAGTTGAATGAAACTACTGTTTTCATCTGATTTAATAACATTGTAATTAGACTTTTACTTTTCCTGACACTCTAGTTTTCCTTTTAAATCAGTAGAATGATCAAAAAATCTTAAGATTATATACAGATTACTGAGGTTGGCTTTTTACTTACGAGGGTTTCAAATTTGCAGTATTCACTCAAGGGGGTTTTTCACAAAAATAAAACCCTTGTGTATCAGACAACACATCTACATGGGTGAACAGCCTTTTATAACATAGCCAATGACATGTAAATTATATATTCCTTTTACATTTAAAACCTGAGGCAAAAGAATGATAGTATAAATAATAATAGATCTGTTATGTTACCCATAAATGAAAAAGTGATATAATAAAATGTATCATATCTCGTATTTATCAGGCAATAATGAACAAGAATTGACACTCCTCCAAGATCGTTCAGAGCATATATAATACTTATATGATAATAGCTACGTCCTGTGTAGGTTACTGTTTGGTGAGATTACAAAAATAAAACCCATGCAACACACTGACAACAAAAATATTGCGAAAATTTAACCTCACAAATGTGAAGCCAACCACATTATCTTGTGTAATAAAGGATTATAAGAAAGCAAATGGTGCAAATTTAGAAAAGGCCCCTCAGCCTTAAATGGAATACAAGTACTTTGGCCAAAAATCTGGCCTAAGGATAAATAGACATTATTTTCCCCAGAACTTCTCCATTTGCTTTTTTGAAGGATTGGGCGTAAAACTCTTTTTAAGATTTTGAATTAAGATTTATGAGGACCTATTCAGCCCGCTGTTTTTTGACAAATGTTGAACTCTATTAGCTCTTATGTAAAACCCAGACTCCATCAATTGCTGTTTGCAAAGACAATAATAATTGGCCCTGCAGAACGGCATTTTCGTAGGTGCAGATTTTTCATCTGTGAGTAACTGTGGCGTACTGCTGGTTATTTTATTGAAATTTTTTGAGTCCTTAAAAAGTATTGGAAATTTGGAGTTTTGGAAATATTCTAAATTGATTTCTTCATATAATAAGCATGTGACAACTAGGAAATAAAATTGTAGAAATACAGGGAAATTTGGAATATTCATTTCTGGGACGTTTACCATAAAGTTTCTTATTCACCCATTTAAGTGTTAAGCTGTGTTCCCTTAAATCTGCAAATTGTGTTCGCCTCAGTACTTGATAGTGTGCAAAAATTGGATTCCCCCATTTTTCATTCCACTCTTTCCATGTATATGTATGTATAGGCTCTGCATCACTTAATTATATTCTGTACTGTTGAACAGATACAATGACTGTACACTTCTCATTAAATATAGGTGTATAGGTTTGCTGATATTAGGTATAGTGTTAATTCATCACTACAAATAATGAATAAATTGCTTTACACTGAGTTCCCAAAAAGCACAAGTTTTAGGTCGCTTCCTGAAGCGAAAAATAAAATTATAAAGACATTGAACAGAAAAAAAAAATCCCCCTGCAAATACCTATATTATAACCGTTATCATAGTTATTTTGCAAGATCACAACTGAATGGATCTGTTTTATGTCATTTTGAATCAACAAATGAAGTCACCTTGTTAACAAACCACAAACAGCCAATATTTGTGGAAAACAAGATTCAGAATGAATTCTGAATTATTATGTTGTGTCCTCACTTATGCAATACAGTATTCAAATTAGCTATCACTTGTGATTCTGAAACCAATTTCTCCCCATTTATTCGTAACATTGTTGTGATAAAGGTCATGATAGAAGTGATTCATATTCACATGGCTCCGCAGGGAAATCAGTGAAAAGTACTCATAGGTTTGTTGGCCTTTCGGTTTGGGATTGTTGACATTTCATTTAACTGGAAGACCTTACTCCATAAGGGATTCCCATGCTCACTTTCTTGTAACATTACAAGTTTCTTAGCTCTTTGGGTTCCTTACATTTCTTTCGTCACTGAGCAAAATGCCCTGGAAGGCTTATTTTGTGACCTATGTTTTTAGACATTTGAATGCCTGGGAAGCCATATAGATTCAAGGTGGGGAGTGATAGAAATTTGTGCCACCAGAATTTGCAGGCAGTTTTAAGCTAGGTCTGGCAAAATTTTGTCAGTTAGGTTTGGCTCTTGGAAAAAGATTATTCAGTGGTAGACATGGCTTTCCATACGATGATCCATCCACTTATCAAAACAGGGACATCTAACAATATACATATGATATTTAGCTTGTATTGCAATGTATCAATACACCAGTGTATTGTTACTGCCCTACTGCTTAAAACACTTAGTATGCGGGGCTTTCAGGAACCTGGGGTAAGCGTCTGTGATGTTCAACAGCTCCTGCAGATATATGGTTCAAGAAGACCAGGTGTCCAACGAGATGCACAGATTTCTAACTGTAGGACATAATCAGCCAATTTCCATAGTCAGTGACCAATACTGTATATAAATATGTTGATTATATTTGATATACAAAGTGAACATTTTTCCTCAAAGCCCCTTGCTACTAATAGATGGGTGTACATCAGTATCTCACAAGCCAGGAAAATGACATAAATCTAAAAAAGATCAACACAACTTTTACATTGGACCCTTTAAAATTTGACACAAACTCCCTTGGGAAGTGCCTAAATCCTATTGGACCCTCCAGACTTGTGGACTGAGCCTCCTGGACCCCAAACATTTATTGCCTATTGAAAGCCCTGATATAACACATATACTCCTGTACATTGTTTGATACACATTGTCTTGAAGGCAAAACATTTAGATTACAACAGTACATGTGGAAAACACTAAAGAAAAAAAGCATCTGTCATGGCTCTTCATGTCTCGTCACTGTTACGACAAACCTGGAGTGATCAGGCATCTTTATATCCTTGCCGAACATTTGATGCTTCAATCCTAAGGGTTATAAACAATGAGCCTAGGTGGAATCTTGTCAATTTGTTTCTGTGACTCACGCTAAGTCTGATCTACTGTTGCCTAAATTTAGCCAATAATGCCTGCATGAAACTTCAGATAAGCAGGGATCAGGTCTAGAGACTATTTTTTCCGCATTCCGCAGTGTCGTTAAGGTGAAAGCGGTAAGGTTTTGCTTTGGTAGATATTTGGCTAAGTCATCTTCTCTCTTCCGTTAATAGATTTATCGAACTTGTTTTGTGAGTTAAGGAAGTCCGATAATGCCTGTTGTATATTGTTCTGGTATTTATCGGCCCGTGAATTTTGACCTGTTGTCATGGATGACAGCCTGGTAACCTTTGGTACCGTTTATTTATGAGGTTAAAGTAACCTGACTAATACCACTTTTTAGCATATTGATCATGATGTGATTATGATCATGTTGGAAACTGTTTTATAACATGGATCAAACCTTAACATGTCAAAACAAAATTGAAAGGGAGATTAACCATCAATAATGTTAACAGAAGCAAGTTTACATCTAACCAGACCAATTGTTTCTATACACTATCATGCATCACCTGAAATTATAAGCATCTGTCCTGTTGCCCCTCCATAACTTTCAATCCGTGGGTTTGGGCTGAGATAAGAATCTATAAAAAGTAGATGCATTTGTAAGGATTCCTTAATGCCGAGTTAAGTTATGCACTGTGAAACTTTTAAGATTATGTGTCACCATATTCAGGGCAGATTTGTTTTCTTTTAATGCACAGACAGTACCCGTCCATTTCTTAAAAGGGGTCACTCTAAGGCTGTCATTGGCTGAGAAGGAATAAATGCTGTCCTTCAAAACCTGTGATTTCATCCACAGGCCCTTCATTAAGCACAGCTAATAGCTTTGCTGAATTAGGGCACCTTCCGCAGCTTTTTCTGCATAAAACAGATGTTGCATTTTACTTGAAGGACTGATTCTGATTCTTATGCATGATCTATCTTGGCAGATCTAATGGCCTGATATAAAGGGGGCCTATTCACTTGGAAATTACGTTAAATATTCATTGACTCTAGCGTTTTCTCCTTAAAATAGTATGCTCTCTGCCAATAATTTGTTCTTAAACCATTTGTTTACTCCTGTACACATGTGGAAATAAACTTGCTTTGGGGCACAATCTGTGCAACAAAACATAATCATATTTAACAAATCAGTATTTTTCAAGCTTTCAATCAGTGTTTCTTCGTTTATGTTTCTTCTTCTTGCCTGGTAGTTGTTTTGAATGCACAAAATCAGGCTGCCATTCATGAATTTGTATGATGGTAAACAGACAACAGTGGACTCTGTTTACTGACACACAGAATCATAACAACATATGAAACAGGTGAACTGGAGATAGCAATTCCATATGCTTTGATTGGAAAACTTCTGTATTCAGTTAAAATGAAATAAAAGCGTGAGATAACATGTTCTTGCAGATGGTTCTGTCTTTTAATCTTTCTTGATGTATGTGAAAATTAATTTTCGTAGTTTTTCTTCCAACTCGAGAGGATGTGACAAAAACACCATGAAAACCCCAGAATCACAGATATTAATTATCTTTTGTTTCCGACAGAGCAGACCATATATAAGATCATTAATGTAATTTACATTTGAGTTCTCACCTCATTGATAGCTTTATACAGCAAATTTGTGAGAGGTCCAATCAAGGGCCAGCGTTAGATTTGTGACATTTGACAGTTTTCATTGTGAGGTATCGGTGCTTTACTTGAAGATGCATTAACATGCTGATCAAGACTGGCAGCTCTGGGAATCTTCCAAACTGTTTATAGGCAGTCGAAAAGGCAAATGTGACCTACGATGTCCAAATTATCGTGAGCGCATTGTTCCGCTGGTGGAGCCCTGCCATAGACCCCCTGCACTACTATGATACATTTGTCAGATCAGCTTTTCATGGTTGAGTTTTGCTGCCCAAGCCTGAAGCATAGATCAGTGCTCTGGCAGAATGGTGTAATTCATGTTCTTATGCTTAGTTGATGGATGAAACTTAATGAGTCTTCTATGGTGTTCTGTCATCTCCGTACTAAAAGAAGAGTTTCTTTGTCCGGCGCTTCATATTTTTATTGATTATCCCCTCAGATGTATGACTGACTAAACCACTGAGGATTATTATTCTTTCATAAATAATGGGTGCATTACTTGTGCATGGCTTTGGATTTTTTTTTTATTTTACACTGAGGCACCCCTTTAAGCTGAATTTATTAATTTCATTTCAACAAATGATGATAAATGAAAATTTAATCAGTAAAATTTTCCATCATGTCCAGTCTATTAAAATGCTTACATACAAGTGTTCAGAAATATTTTGACTCCAAAGGGCTACGTAGTTGGTCTATAAAGTTAGGAATCTCAGACGAAAGCTAAGAGTTTTAAAATCAGAAGAACATTTTATATCAAACTGTATAAACATACTTTCAGCTCAAATTTGACCAGTCTCACTCAAATTCCTCATATTGGACTACATTTTTGCTTTCTTGTTCATCCCAGGAGCTTTTTGCTGTTCCTTTGGGAACATGCATCCATGGTAGCCATATGTTAATATGTACCATACAACTATTTGCTTGTTTACCACATGATTTTCCATCCATACAGGACAATTGTCATCAAGAAGCCATTCCATTTCCAGAAGGTTACCCTTTTCAACATTCTTAACCTTATAATGATAATTTAAGTTGTGAATAGAGTATGGACACCAGAAGGTTATCTGTTACAATGTTCTGTGACTATCTGAGTCTGGAGGGATTATCAACCAGAAGGTTATGTATTCCAACATTCCCAACCTTCTATGATCATTTGAGTCAGGAGTGGATTATGGATACCAGAAGGCTATCTGTTCCAACATTCTCAAACTTCTATGACCATTTGATTCAGCAGGTGATTTATGGACACCAAAAGGTTATCTATTCCAACATTCTCAAACTTCCATGACCTTTTGAGTCAGGAAGGGATTATGGACACCAGATGGTTATCTATTCCAACATTCTCAAACTTCTATGACCATTTGGGTTAGGACAGGATTATAACTAGATGGTTTTCTGTTATATAATTGCCAAATTTCCAATAATATTTGGTTCCAGAGGCAACTATGGATTCCAGAAAAGTATCTATTCCATCATTCCCAGTCTTTATGTACCAAGTTTGTCAAGATGGCCTTAAAAGAACCAGAAAGTATCTTTTATTTTCTCATATATATTATATGTGAACATTATGTATCTACAAATTGTTTCCAGTAACCTTTAGAGGTCATGCAGTGTTAAATCAGATATAAAGAAACCAAAGAAAATATTTAACATTACAGCATTATATCATTCCAGGGTTTTGATTTCTTCAGATTCTAAATCTTTGTATTTTGTAAGTTTATTTCTTTGCTTGAAGACTTTCATGTAAAATGTAACACCTACAAAGGATGCGCCTCCAGCGACTCAGTTTGTCTCAGATGTCTTTTTCGTGCCTGTGACAAAACATTCAATTAAACTAAATGGCGTGCAGCATAAGATTTCAAATCCAGCCATTAGGGGAGAATCCTTGAACGGCTGGAACATAAAGAAGAGAAAAGGAATAACTTATTACTCTACTTTGAGTCTCTGCCTGGAGTTGTAAATAAAACGTAGCAGCTTTATAACTCGTTCATCTTACCGTACATGGAAGGTTTCTATGTTGTGATTGATTGCAATGTGGAACTGACATCCATGCTCATGTGAGCCAAAGGCCAGTCGCAGCAATGAAAAAAAGCCTTGGCACATTTTATGTTTTGCAAAAAAACCTTAATGGATGGATCATTCAAGAGAGCTTAGAAGCAATTTAGATATCGCTTAAGTAATCTTATCGTACCTTTCCCAGGACCCAAGAACCCTATTAATATTACTCTCTCCAGACTGGCCTTGCTACGGCTAAAATTTAAACTTTGTCAGTATATCATTGTAATTTGCAGCCTGAAAAATTTGATTTTATTTCAGTTAAAATAAATAATTATGTGAATTCAGTTTTTTTTTTCAATAATATCTGCACTGACTGATTTAGCTCAAATTTGAACTTGTGGTGTGAGTATATTATTGCCTTACATTTATAGCTTTAAGGAGTTTGATTATATTTTATTTCTTTAACAAACTATTATTTTCATATTTATCCAATTATATCCAAATTGACCAGCTTTATCATTGTTAATAATGTGTTTTTGTTCATGTGTCTGTTTGTGTTGGTATTAAGATTTTAAGGAAAAAGACAACACAAGTTTTGAGGAAATAGTTCTTTTTTTATAGACATTTTATACAAAATGCTTAAGCTTTCCTAATCTTAACAAGGGACTGCATGTTTTATAAACTTCCCAGTGCATTATGTTATGTCATCATGCCATTTAATAGTAGAGAAATTCATGTGACTGCTGAAGGCTACTTATGAATTGTATCCACCAGTATCACGGATGAGTTTGAAAACCAGTGACCTTGACTTTATTCTTCAAGGTGAAATCATCAAAATTTCAAGATATTTCTTAACCCTATAATGTTTGAAGTAGTCCGTACAGTTTCCTCATATTTTGGATGGGGGAGGCCATAAGGAGGGAGACATATATGTTTTTTTTTTACTTCCAAAACAAACTCATTCTAATTTCATACCGTGATCAAAGGGATATTCATTGCATTTCTTATGATCTGGCCTTTCTCCAGGTGTCGGGGCTTTTTGTTTGTGGGATATATGTGTGTCACCCAAAGCATGGAATGTATACTTTCCACACTTTGAAAATATGTTGAAATTTGAAAGAAAAACTGAGCTGCCCACCTCAGTTGTTCTGCAACATAATAACTTAAGTTTATAGACATTATACATTTACACAAGTATTAATGTGGCAAACTGGTTTCATATCCTGTTTTCAAAGTTTTATAAATTGAAAAACATAGATACAGATGGAAACCCTTTTTCTGTCAAATCAAGTACTTAAATATGAACATGATATCCTTTTCAATGTGGAAATTTGGTGTAATAAGCTTCATTGAAGTGCAAGTTGTTTTAGGATTATATATAATAGAGAGAAGCTGAAACAGCTTAACCCTGGCTGTACTCCTAGGTCATGTCTGTGCTTGTACATTGATCTAACTTGGGAATTACCTCTGCCAAGAAAGTTGGTTTGGAGGATGTCTGATCATCTCATTTTGTGTTTTTGACTGTATGTGCATTTGTTAGTTTGTTTTCTTAAAGGAGAGGCAGGATTTCAGGCAAGAAATAATTGAAAGATATTGGACTGGATGCATGTATCATTTTATGTCTGTACATCTGTCATGAAACAGCAGGTGCTGACATCTTGTGGAAAATGTTTGTACTGTTAAGAATATGTAACATGATCAGGGGAGAATCTATCATTTTGTTGGATGATCCATATCTTTGGTTTATAAATCATAAAAAAACATTGGCAGAGGCATATACTCTATGTATGGTATCTAATTTATCTTGTCTTTTTTTATCTTTTGCAGTCAAATGCTCAGAAGGAAGATCAGGAGGAGAGAATAGCTACATTAGAAAAACGTTACCTAAATGCCCAGCGGGAGAGCACATCACTTCATGATCTCAATGACAAACTGGAATCTGAGCTTGCAATGAAGGAAGGCCAGCTAAAATCTGTAAGTAATACCATTTGTGAACCTCTGAACTAATGGTGTGGCTAAAAAGAGCAGTGCAGCCTCAAAAAGGGGAAATACTGTACATAAAGCTAGCTGTGAAAACCTTACCATATTTCCTGTTTGATAACTATGATACCTGTGAAAGGTGTAATGTCCGAAAGTGAGGAAGAGTTGAATTTCTTTATTGAGATTTTCATAGCAGTTTGTGACATGACTGGCTTCTGTGGTCTGGGGATAGTTCTCTACAGGCTTTAATTGAAAGGCTGACACCAGGGCTGTGTTTCACTCATAAATGAGTTGAGTGTGACTTTTGGGGTTTCCTTAGTGGTATCATCCAATGATGTGGGGGATTATACACTGCAGGTGCAGTACACCAAACTTGATTGATGCCAGGATAATCATTGCTAACCTCCTTCCTGTCCCATATTTGCCAGACTTAAAAGGTATTCTACAGATATATGTAGCCAGGTTAAGTTAGCATAAGTTTCTCCTATGATTTACTTTGCCACTTAGACATCCTCTGTCAAGTCATAGTCAGTTCAATTAGAGGAAAAACTACTGCTACATAAGCAAAACGTACATTCTGGCATCTTTGTAATACCATGGCTGGCTCACACCTTGACTTACCTGGACTCAGTAAGATGCCCAGGTTGCTTGTTTCAGGAGTTTATGTGTCAGACTTGACAAGGTGTTGAAACAAATACAATTGTAAACTATACCCCAGAGAAATTTAGTTTAAAAACTGGTATGATTAGAGAAAATCTATCCTCCTTGAAACCCTAAAAAAAATCATAGATGCCGTACATATAGTGATATGGCTGTGACTAATATTTCTTTTCTTATCATGATTATCATGCCTTCATTAAGCCATTCTTCCCTTCTGAAGGAGAGAAACGTAATTGTTATGTATACATCCATCTTATAGACAGGTCATAATATTGTAAAATTGGCACATCCATATGTCACAGTTCATCCATTAATTTTGGTGTCGCTACAGTAACTTCCAGGAATTGGAGGGATTTTCATGAAAATATAAATATTAACCAATAAGGTATCTCATCTGATTCCAATCCTCACAAAATCTGTGCATATTTTATGAGGTCAGAGGTCACAAGACTTGGTGTGGCTGTGATAACTTTCCAGGAATTTGGATTTTGCAGAAACTAACTATGAATATTTACCAATGAAGTATCATACCTGAGTTTGGTTCTTTGCAAAAATCTGCACATTTCATGAGGTCAGAGGTCACAAAACTTACAGCCATGTATGATGTACTCTTGGGACCCTCTTGTTCTTTTTGATTCTCATGCTCAAGAGGGTTGTGATTGAGGCCACTTCAAATGCCACCTCCAATGCTTGGGTTGATGAGCCCCCTTCTGAGCAGAAAATGATGACAGTTAACCCACTGGCCCTTGTCATAAATACTCCAGTTAATGAATTATAAATCCACTGTCTAGAAAATTAAACCATATTTTACCCTTCCTTGGAAATATTGATTTCAGCAAGCATTGTGAACCTGGTCGCATTGGTCTTCAAGCCAAACAAAGATTCTTCATCTAAAGCTTGATTTCAATCCAAAATTTAAGAGACTTGTACAGATCCATGAAAATGAGCGCCTTTTTTTTTGCATAAAAGATTCCATGGTGGTAACTTGGAAATAATATGTGATTGTGGCATAGGCCTTGTTTGCAAAAGAATTGGTAAAGTAATAATCCGAAACTCCTGAAAACTAAAAATAAATGCACAGAATACAGATGGTGCCACCTATGTATGATTGCAGACACACAATAAACACTCGCAAAACACACACATACAAATTTTCGAAAAGTCTGTCCAGCGGAGAAATGAAAAAAAAACTGCGATCCCAATGGTCAGCTGGACTAAGGGTACATATCCATTGGGGGATGGAAACAGGGATTATAACAGTTTGCTGACAATTGCTCGAAGCTTCAAAAGCTAACATTACAGACTTCTAGCAGCAGAGCCTTTTTAGCCTTGGTTCAAGCAAGCACCTTATCTTGGCAGGTTCCTTTCTTACAAGGCCTATGTAGTAAACCAACAGAATGTCAACTACTTAAAGGGATTCTTAGGGGTTTATATATCTTTTTTAAGTTCTTCTTTTATGGCTTGAGTGTATGGATCTAAGACTTCAAAGGTATGTCTTTACCCCCAGCATAAGCACTATGGTTTACTGTGTCTCCTTTTGGGTTGGTCTGGTCAGATAAATGATGAACGGGGAATGGCTTCTGGTTGCGTTTTCATGTTCCTGAATTATAACAGATCAGAGGAATTGTTAATGACCACCACAGTGATCAATATAAGTTAATGGTTCAGTGGTAACACTGTGTTAAATGTCAACCCAAGTATTCCTGCTTGGAAAGAGGCATTCAGCACTTTATTGAAGTTTCACTTAAAGCTAGCCTTCTGATCAGTAGATTTACTTTATGCGGTTCCTCGTTTCAAGGAGACGTATATATCCTTGCTAGGAAGCCATAGTACTGCTTTAAGACAATTGTTAGTAGGTGGATAGGGTACTAGTCACAGATGCTTTTATACAGCAATAGATTTTATCTGTCTGCTTTATTAGAGTCATCCAAAATTACTTATAATAGACCTGTTCAGAGATGTGTCTAAAAATTAATATGTGCCAAATAAGTTTCAGTATAGAGAGTTATGGCCACAAAAATACTTATGTGAGAGGATTTTAAAGGGTGTGTGGGTAGTGTTAAAGCTGCACGTGCAATTTAAACATTGTCATTGAATTTAACAATAATAATAACACCAACAGAGCTTAAGAAATTATATGAGTTAGAGTTTCCTGTTGTTGTGAAGCAGTAGGGTTGGCCATCAAAAATTTAAAATGGATTGATTATAGGCCAAAATTAAAAAAATTAAATTTGTTTTTTTTTTTTTTCACTACTAGAAAACTGCAGATTTGAATTAATTATAACTATGTGAAGTATTAGTTATGCAAGGGCTCCTGTATTCCTCTGTTCAAGTGAGACAAACAGGTCTCCATTGAATGAAGGCACAAGGATTGCTTGATATTTCAGACCTTGCCTGTTTGGCACATCAACAACTTAACAAATTGTGCCTGTCCTGGGGTTCAGAATTTGGTCACCATCATAATAGGTGAATAAACTTCCACTAGGTTCCCCTTCTTGCCTAAAAGACTTCTCCTCTTGTGCTTCTATCCTTGAGGACCCTGAATGGAAGTGAAACGGCCACTGGGGAGGAAGAGGTCCTATGTACAGTGAAAAAGAAATCCAGATCTGTATGCCCGATCCAGTTAATAAAAAATATGCTGTCACATTCCTTCCACTAAGATTTTATGTTTTCACTTGTGTTAGTTTGTTGGTCTGTTAGCAAGAGTATGCAAAAACTTTGTAACTATTAATATAATTTACCAAACTTTGTGGAGCAGTAGGACATTGGCCAGAGAACACCCCATTTGATTTTGGAGTGGATGTTTCACCTTGGTTGAGGTATACACTCTACAGAGTGCTATTCTGTAGTTCTGCATGTCGTGTTTTGTTTTCAGATTCTTTTTAACTTTTCCCGTAAAACAGTCCTGTTTCAAGGACAGAGTGAAAGGGTGAAGCCCTTTTTAGGAGCTCCCAGGTAATATGTTTAAGGGAAGGTTGCAGCGTGTCAGGACATAACGCAGACATAACAGTGAATATTTCATGGTGTCTTTACAGATTAAATAAACATACACCAGGAAATCCAAACAGTGCCCTGTCAGACACGTTAATTTACACACCAGTGAAAATGATAACGTATAGCCATCAAAGCCTGGTCATTTCGATGAAGAGAAGCTTGGGACACTATAAAAACATCACCATGGACATATCAATGAATATTTTATGCAGAATTTTACGAATTGGAAATCCAAACAAGTCCCTTGGGTTTCACTTTAATAAACATAGACATGAGGAAACTGCAACCCAACTCATTGAGCCGGTAATGAGTTGAGGAAAAATGGAGACCCCTAAAGGACATTAACTGATGGTAACTGATCATAGAAACAGGGGAACTACATTCAGTAAGCTGGCACCTACTGTGCCCACTGGGAGACAGGAATACCCCCTGTGGACCATCACACTGTTCTAACTGGCCCCAGGATGAATATTCCAACATTTATCATTGTCAGAGCTTAATGTAGACCACAGTGGTACTGAGTGTACAAGTTATTTTGGTGTTCCTTTCATAGAGCTGAATGGCAGCTTCTCTTCAGGTTTCATTCTTAAATGTAATTTCAAGACATATCCTGCTTAATTAAATATATTTTTATTTACTTCCACTGTCTGTCATACTGCTGTATAATATTGGGTATTGGCAATAAATTTATTATTTTTAATGCAAATTTTATTTGCTCAATAGGTTGCTTTATGGAATAATTAGCTTTGTGCTGTAACTGTACAGGATAATACAGTAAGCCATACTACCAGAAACCTGGGAGGGGGGGGGAGGGGACAGGACATGCAACTCCATAGAAACCAATAGAAATTACAAGTACATTACCTGATAAAAAGGAAAAAACATACAAGCACCTCCTGAGTGTTTGAGCAAAATATCTTGTATTTACCTATTCCTGTTGACAAGTGTTCTCATGACAGTCTTTTCTCTGTTAAATCTTATTAACCATAAAGAGTTATTTTTCTTGTACAAAAAGAACAATAAAAAGTTGTGACACTGCATTTTGGGAATAAAACGTCTTGCAGACAACTAGAACTGAAAATCATTGTCAAAGACCAAATGACAAGACTTATTGGCAAACCCCGATGTGCTGTTGACGGATACATTGTTATTTATCAGTTGGTTTAAAAAAAGCTTGTTTTGTCCCTGTCAAGAACAACTTATGGTATGATAAATTTAAAGTATTTGATATACTTTTGATTAATATCATGACCTTTGATTAATACAATTGGAATTGATTGGTAGATTTAAGAAAGTTTTTTTCTATTTTTGTTATTTGCTGCAAAAAACAAAGGGTTAATAAATTTGAAATATCACCATAATATCTGCTTCATCTTTAAGAAGTAGAAGGAATTCCATGTCATATGCAGATTGATGAGATCATTCATATCTAATTACCAGATAGGTCTTATTGACCAAGTTTTGTTTAATACAAGAACAATTGGTGCTGAAGTCTGGAGGAGATGTCTTCTTGCATTATGAGGAAGTGGATATTTTTGCCAAACACAGAACCCTCTGATGTTCATTTGAAGCGTTTTTGTGAAAGGGAAGCCTTAAATACATGACCATCCCTTCCAAGTAAGAAATCAAGGCTAAACAGCTGTGATTATACAAAGAGTGTTTGTGGATTGGATTCTTTGTATTGTCTCCTTGAAAACAGGTCAGTTTGAACACGAGAAGTTCTATAAGTTTGGTAGAAAAAGGCCAAAAGCTTAATCTCCTGTGTTACATGAGAGGTGGCATTGTTTGGCTCTGATGCAGAACCCATACAAAGTTTCAGACCTCGAAGAACCAGAGCATATGGTTGAGTGACACACATTGGGAGGTGGTGATCGGAGTCAAAAGAAGTGTGCGATTGTGAAACAATCGCCTACCCCTTGTTGTCTCGGTGGGCTGTGAAATTGCATGGAAAATCAATACGTGTAAATGCCGTCACTTTTTCATGGTTGTTGATATGACGACAAGACCATTGGAGACAAAAATCATCTTATTTCCTGGCACTGATCTCAGCGTTAGGTATCAGGAGAGATGCGTAAATCACCCACAGAAAGATGCATACCAAACTGAGGTCAGGCTTGTCTGGTTGGTTAGACCCACACTATCAGGCCAGCTTTAAGACTTACTGAACCTTCTTTATTTTGATAGTTCCTGGATATATCCTGGAACAGCATGGTTCTTGTTTTATCTGTAACTAGTGAAAGGATGCGGGATTCTCCGTCTCACATTGTGGTCTGTATTACTGGAAAACTCTTAGTTTATTTGACAAATGAAGAATACCTTGCTAGTTCACACGTGAGATTTTTTCCCAAGGGCTATGTCACAGTAAATAAATCTGTGAAAAGACTGGAAATTTAACATTTAATATATTAAGTTCTAAAATTTGCCCATATTCTAATAATTTAAAAAAAAATAGTTTGTTTGGAAATAATTTTTTTATCTGTTTTCCTCATTCCACGACACAGAAAGAAAACAAATTCTCATGCAGTAAAATATACCATCGGCTTATCAGGGCTCTATAAACATTCTTTAAATGATCAAGTTTTGAAATATTTCTGAAATATTTCAAGTCCTTTAAAATTAATGAAATTTTAATATTTTCTCAGGGCTCGACATTAACAGTTAACAGCTTCCTTAGGGAAAGTGAAAATTCCAGAAAAAAGTGGGAAGGCAACCTAAAATCACCTCCTACTTGCCCGTTTGGGCAAGTGGATCCAACATAAACCTTTATCCAAAGGCATGAAAAAGGATGTTTGTGTTCATAAATACAATCAGTTAATTTTGTAGGGCAAGTAAAAGTTCATGTAGGGCAAGTAAAAGCTTGATGTTACTTGCCCAGTTGGGCAAGTACTTTTTAAAAGTTAATGTTGAGCCCTGTCTTTAAGTTTAAAGAAACCTGTTGCTCCATTCAATTTCTTCATCACAACATTTCTTTTCAGAACATTTGACAGTTCTCTCAGCATTTTTATTGAACTCAAGCAAGTATTTATCAGGATTTAAGTTTCCACTGTTGGTTTCCTGTTCTGATTTCCTGTTAACAGTTCATCATATTTTGATTTAAGCAAAAAGTGTGGCTAACCTTTTCATTGGATAAGTCCTTGGCTTTTTAGTGTCACTTTGACTGACTGCGGAATTCATATAGTTCCTTTAATTATTAGTGCTCTCTCTGAATATGTAATGTTGTCAGTTCATCAGATATTTTTAGAGATAGAAACTACAGTTATGGCATGTGATAAATTGTCTCAAAATACTACATATATCTTGTTTCCATTGTACCTAATGGTTTATAGGGATGGTAAGCATTTATGCTGTAACAATTTATCAAATGACTGATGCAATTAATCTAAGCCAGTCATTAATTAATTATTCTATTCCTGTTCTGACTATTGATTACAGTAATTGCATTTACAGCCATTTTCATACTTGTTTGATATGTTGGTCACACCTGAAGACAGATAAAATAAATACATGATTTACCAAGCACTGTTAGTCATCAAGAAAAGTCATTGTCTGTCCTATATTAGATGATGATGCACAAATGCGTGAGAAGTTATAATTATTACTTTGTCCACATTTATAAATGCTAAAGTACTTTATACTGTTAATGTAGCATCATCTTGGAAGAAAACTGTTATATCTCAAACATAATAGAGTAAAATCTTGAAATTACAACCACCAACAGGACCTTGATAAAAAAAACTTGCATTTTCAAGGTGGTTGTCTAAGCGAGGCCTGATTTAAAGAGCAAAAAAGAATTGGGACTGTGAAAATGGGGCCACTATTTTAAGGTGTACGCTCAACCGAGGTTGTCATTAGGCAATGTTTTACTGTATGATATGCTTCTTAGCAATAATTGAATTAAGAACTGAAAGACTATAATCAATAATCAAATTAAATTGGAGACCCCTTAAGCCCAGTAATCATATTTATCATATATATTGTATTTATATAAGTGTATGTGTGTCACATAGAAAGTATCTTATATATTCATGAGAATCTTCAGGCAGGGACAGCGTAAAGCAGACAAGATGTGTATCATGTATATATAACGTCACGTTCAGGTGGCATCATCATTATTTGTCTGGGAGATAATATCACTGACATGTGGATGCTGGTTCTGATTACAGGCAGAGGAGAAGGTCAGGAATCTTCAGGAACGTCTCGAGCTGGCCGAGCAGAAACTGCAGCAGTCTCAACGGAAGGCGGACGCACTGCCGACGGTGGAGGCGGAGCTTGCTCAGAGGCTTGAAGCCCTGACGCAGGTGAGAGAGGTGAAGGCGCTTAAAAGTATAAGCACGGTGTGTTCTGTTAGCTGGCTTTAGGAGACGGTAGCTAGGTACCTTGCATCACACCGTAGTGTATACAGATTTACTTTCACCGTATTTTTATTTTATTTTACTTCGGCTACGTTTTATTTACATCTTGCTCGTTGCCTACCCTGTTGTCAGAGTTGACTTGAAAGTTTTTATATCCAGTTGTGGTGTTCATGTTTTTGTGTCATTTTTTATTTTGGCTGCCTTTTGTGCTTAAGTGTGCACTGTAAAAAGCCTGATATTTATTTACATGCAAATACACAAGTTAATAAATTTAGCTCTTCCACATTTCATTTATTCAGTCATTAATTTTTTTCATAATAGAACACATACTTGCACGTTGTGAATGTCATGTAGATAAAGAACAATTTAGTTCACTTTTTCTTTTGACATTTTCTTGATACATGTAGAATTTGAACTTAGTTAGGAATTCCCATATTGTAAATGTTTGATTTACAGTTCTCGAAGACCATGCAGGTAATACTATTTTAGGTTCAGCAATGTACGTCTCAATGTGTACCCCAGTTATGACATTCAGTACCCCTCAGAATGTATACTCCAGTTAAAGATTCACATAATCCAGATGTGTACCCGAGATTGCAGTTTGTTAACCCTAACAATAAACCGGACAATACATTTTGAGAAGTATTTTTAAAAGACCATCTGACATGATATCACTGTGAATAAAATGAAGGTTAAATCCGATTTTACAGAATTATTATGAAGTCTTGTTTGATTTATGGTAATTTTATATAATTCAGATGATCATTTTAGGTGTTTCAATACCCAACTGATGAAAAAACATGGTTTCTTTACTAGCTGAACCTAATTTGGGATCATTTTAGTCCATAATTGGCATTACTGAGTCTGTAACAGTCTGTATTAAAATATAATGTACTTCAAATGAAACCCATTATGTTATGCTGTATTTGTATAGTTATAAAAAGGCCACTACTATTCAAGCGAGATTATCTGTGTTTAGCCAGTTTAGACCCCACTGTCTCCTTATATAATGAAGCAGTCGGGCCTGGCGTCCTGGAGGGCCCTCCTTTGTATTGATAGCAACTGGTGTCGGTAGCGGCACAGTAGCAATGAAGAAAGGCTATAGCCGTGTTGACTTTATCAGATCAATGTACACCAAACCCTTCTTTCAATTTGGATATGGCTTCTTCGGGGAGGGTTAGCGAGCGAGAGGGAAGGAACAGCAGCTCCTGAATCGTTCATACGATGTTCTCTGAGCTCCTGGAGCAGTTGACCAGCAGAAGTGACAACTACTTTTATGATTTCCCCGGGATTTTAGTAGCTCAGCCTGCTGTTCCTTAATGGTTTGCAAAACCTCCCAATGGAAGGGCGTTTTAGGTCCCAAACACTAAAGCAGATTGCGTTTATTCAATCTATCTTTATACCAGAACTGAGTGCTTTGCAGTTTCAGTCTAAAAATGGGAAAAGCAGAAAAGTCAATGGGCTCCTGCCATTTTATTTGACAGAACCAGGTGCACATTCACTTTGCTTTCTGTTCCACATAATTACTCCTATTTTAGGATAGCATAAGGGTTTATGCGGCCAAGAAATTGTGTGCCTGAAAAACCTTACATTATATTACCCTGATGAATGTTAATTTATTAAAAAAAAAGTTAAAGAAAGATTGATTTTAATATCTCTGGCTTTCATTGTTTATTTTTTATTACTTATATATCAGCCAGAATTGTCTTTAGTTCTCTCTTTCTCCTTCCTTCTTTGTTTCTCTCTCATTCTAGGCATTCTTTCAAACATTCCACTTTCCTTTTCTGTCCACCAGGTCTGTCTGTGGGCAGCCATTCTGTCAGTCATTTCCATTTTCAAGTATTTCTGACAGATATATCTTTGATACGCTGTCTATCATTTTAATGTCGGTGTCTGACAGCTGTATCTTTGATATTCTGACACTCATTTTCCCTTTTCTTGTCTATTTGACTGCACTGCTTTTGGCACTCTTGTCAATCATTTCTCTATTCCTGTCTTTCCATCAGCTAAATCTTTTGCATACTGTCAGTGATTTCCACTTGCCTGTGTCTTTCATAGCTATGTCTTTGGCATACTGACAGTGATTTCCACTTTCTTATGTCTTTGACAGCTATGTCTTTGACATTGACTGCTATGTTTTATCATTCTGTGGGTCATTGTAATTTTCCTGTCTGCTTTTCAATCAATATCATTTCCCTTTCTATCTGGTAGCTGTGTTTCTGGCATCATGTCAGTCACTTCCATTTTCTTGTCTTTCTGGTAACATTATCTTAGGTCCTGTGCCAATTATTTCCATTTTTCTGTTTGGTAGCACTCTTTGGAATTCTGACTGTCATTCTTTTTAGCTCAGCTGACTATAAGTCATCTGAGCTATAGTCGTGGTCCATTGTCCGTCGTCCGTCCGTCTGTCCGTCCGTCTGTCCGTCCGTCCGTAGATGTGGCACGTTTTGAAACCGTAAGACCTAGGAATCAAAAATTCAGCATAATGTTAGATGTCCCCAAGATCTCCTACCAAGCCGAAAACTGGTTCTTTGCCACTTCTTTCTTTTGAGAAATTAAGGAAAAACCTCAATTTTTTATTAAAATCCTATTTTCACACTTCAGGACTGCCTAATTTCAAAACCACTCATCTGTTTTTCCTCATATTTACCATAAATATTCCTCTATATAGTTCCCATGTACATGCCAGAAATTAAGTCTGTAAAGTATAAATTCTTTAAGTTATGGGCCCAAACATAATGGACTTTGTAAAAAATCAGGAAAAATAATAACTCACTTTACATGAAAAATTTTGAAACTAGAGTCTATTTTCTCAAGTATATAACTATGTTTAATTAAGATTAAATTGTTTACCCAAAATTAGATCTGAATTTTGTAAATTTTTAGAGTTATTAGCATAAAAAAAATTAGTACCTTAAATTTTGCCCAATTTTGACCATGGCACGTTTTTTTCCTGTAAGCACCATTGATTTAATTTTCACAGCATGTTAACATAAATATTTAGTTTGTCTAAATCTGAAATTTGAAAATAAAAGCTTGAAAATTAAGCTAGTTTTTTTTCTGTAGTCACTTGCTTTGATTACAGATGCAGGGTCCCACTCCAGGTCACTGGAAGTCAGCTATGCCAGGGTTTCTGATTTGTTACAGTCACTGGGGGAGATCCCCTGCTGTGACAGGTGTACAGTAATTCTCATATCACCACCCCAATCCCCCCCCCCCCCCCCCCCCCCCCCCCCCGCAAACCCAACCCACCAAGTGTTATGCAGTATTTGTTATTGTTTTCACTGTATCTCTTTAATTGTAATGCTGTTTCCACTCCGATATGCAAAAACTTTCCTTGAAAAAAATAATTCAAGGTGTATTCCAGAAGATGCAATGTTGTGTAATGTAGCATTTTTAAAGAAATCAATTTTCTTTTAAATAATTTTAACAAATATAAATGAACCCATCAGTATGCTTAAATTATTATAAAATATGAAGCACATTATGGATAAATAAAGACACAATTAAACATTGTGAAATCTAAATCAAGTATTATTTTTAGATATTTATTGTTTGCAGATTTAAAAGATATATTTTTGTGGTAAAAAATAAATAAACATTTGTATGCATGATGTGGTGTTATCTGACAAGATTGAGATTTATGATGATGCAATTGAGAATTATTAATCAACTTTTATATTCAGATATATATGTTAAATTGGAAATGTATAGAAATATAAACTTAAATTAGAAAATAATTGATGTGATAAAAAAGTCAGGATTTAATACAAACATTTGTTCATTATTTTCCTGCTTCAGCAGAATTTGAGACCAGGCTTTGTTTGCCCTGTTTTATGTTGTTAATTAGCTATATTTCAACTGTATACATTTCATAAAAAAATACATATATATTTAATAATATATATTATACAAAAAAATAGATGCAATTGAACAAATGTGTAAACTACTGAAATGTCAACAGTTAATCGAAAAACCAACTAATGATCATGGTAATAGTACAGATCATTTGTTCACAAACTGCTCACATGCTTTAGTTTCAACATTAGGAAACACATGGTCAGGTCACAAAATATTTTTTGCAACAATTTCTTGCTCATCAATACAAACCAATCATATAAACCAACCATGGCCTTTATTACCTCTTCCTCTTACACTTTAACTCCATTAGATGTTATTTTAGATTTTTACCTTCAAGGTTAACGTCAGCTGAGCACAGTGACCCATAGGTCCCTTGTTTTCTGGTCTCTCTGACAGGTATGTCCTTGTTATTCTGTCAGTTTATTCCATTTTCCTGTCTTTTGGCAGCTGTCTTTTGCATTCTGAAAAGGATTCCAATTTCCTGTCTGTTTGGCAGTTGTCTTGCATTCTGTCAATAGATTCCAATTTCATGTCTGTTTGGCAGTTGTCATTTGCATTCTGACAAACATTTCCATTTTTTCAGTCAGTCTGGCAGTCATGCCTTTGACATTCTGTCTGTTATATATATTTTACTCTCTTTCTCATAGTAATGTCTTTGGCTCTTTGCCAGTTTTTTTCCATTTTCCTGTTTGTTTGGCAGTGTTGTTTGGCACTCTTTAAGTCATTTTCATTTCCCCTCTTTCATTCATACTAATTCCCTGGCAGCAATGTGCTTGGCACTCTGTCTGTTATGAATAACCCCTACCTTGCAGCTGTATCTTTGACATTCTATGAATCAATTTCATTTTAGTTCATCTTCCAGATCTCATTTTTGGCACATTTGCTATAATTTTAGGTTCACTATTCACCTGTTAGCCGTGTCTTCAGTTTTTTTATCTCCTTTAGAGTTCCCCACCTTATTTTTGGACCTTCTTAATTTTTCAGGCCAGATTTTCATTTTGTCTATCTCATTTGCTCTCTATAAACCTGGATATGAGTTTCATTCCCTCACAACTTCCTACAAGCACTATCACTGAAAATCTCTCACCAACATTAATATTTATTCACAGTATACCCATATAAGCATAAATGAGAAGGGTAAACCCATGTTATATGTCACGTAATCAGGAAATGTCAGGTGTTTTGAATTTACGCAAGTATAAAGCTGTTCCCCAGTTGATTAAGGAAACTGGTTTTCCTCATTGTAATCATCTTATCGACATGAAAAATACTGGTGGCAGGGTGGATCTTTCCTTTAGGGAAAGCTATCTGTGTATGGTCAGGTAGGGGAAAGCAGTTTAAATGTGCTCCCAAGGCCAATCAGACAGTCGGCATTTGTTGCGCAATGAACCACATGAAAAAGCTGCTGGCAGCTGGGCACCAAAAGAAGAGAGTGAGCTTGGATATCAAAATGAACATTGATTGTTGCTGTGCCCAGCACAGTCAAGGTGTCTTGCGTGACAGCACTTCTGATGACTGATTCCCTCAAAGGATGCAGACACCCTTCATGTGAACCATCTAAGGTGCCCCATCAGTGGAACATACAGAAATCACAGAAATTTAATAATTTAATCACCAGCATTTCTTGTGTCCTGACTTAATTAAGCATTAATTAAATATAGTTAAAACTTCACTGTCACTGACAGTTCACTCAGTATCATGGTTTTATGTTATAGATATAATTAGCAAATGCATTCACTTTGTAATTTTGCTCTTTTTCTTAGTGCCCAAGAATACAAAAGGTTTTAAAAGAGTGGCACTTTGATTTTTGTGAATATCAGAATAGTCCGTTTGTTTATATTATCTATTATATCAAAATTACCTGACAAATAATGCTTTTGTACCAACCATGTACCTTGTCTGGATTTCAGAGATTAACTTTAAAGGTTTTTATCTCACATTAAATATTTAATCAGAATGACAAGCATAGAGCCCATACCTCTGCCAAGGCAAAACTGTCCCAGCTTGATCCACTCTTTACACAGATAAGCACACAAATTTCAAGGGGTCTTAAAGGTTACTCCATAAATCAGTTCAGAGGCAGTCCTACCATCAGACAAACAGCTAATGTACAGACATGGTCACAAACTTAACCTCCTTGGTGTTAAAGGTAATAATGCTGTTGGATGAGAGTGAAAGCATATGATTCTCACTAGGGCTGGGCCCTATGGTAACCAGGTTGTCCAACCATTCATACATCTGCTCATCTGTGATGCTCTTTTGCATGCAGTATTTCAAGAACCATTCAAGCAGTTACTTTGATAATTTTACCGAACAAAATAACACCCGTGAGAGGATATGTGCTTTAAAATTTCAGACAAATATAAATCCAGTATCCCAGTATGGCCATCAGGCAGCATTCTTTGAATTCCTTTCACACACATTATCTGACAAAAAAAAATACTGAAGCAATGGCAGTGAATATATTTTACAGTAGATTGGCACCTCTCAAAGGTTATACTCTTCATATCTATGGAAATCCAATATGGCCACCAGGGCATTGATCTTGGAATTCCTTTCACATATATTCTCGCAAGAACCACACAAACAATTGCCCTGCAAAATCCAATTTGGTATTCATTTGGCATAGCAGAGCCCTAATTGAGGACCTTTACAGTCCCAGTAACCTCTGGTTTATGTTAAAAATGGTTCGCTGCTAATGTGAACTCTTATGCCAACACCCTTGTCCACAAACTCAACCTCAGTCATATATATCCTGTCCACCCCGGCATGTAGTGTTCATGGGTATCTG
The DNA here is from genome assembly GCA_026874595.1 of Sipunculus nudus. Classification (NCBI taxonomy): domain Eukaryota; kingdom Metazoa; phylum Annelida; class Sipuncula; order Golfingiida; family Sipunculidae; genus Sipunculus; species Sipunculus nudus. Next base: position 15,960,476 of record CM049319.1, read on the forward strand.
ACAAATCTTATATATATATATATATATATATATAGATAACTCTTTAGTGTATTTGGTGAAGACTTGAATATTTTGTTGGGGTTGTTGAAAAATCTCTTCGCTTCATGCAGTGAAATCATTAAATTCTGCAAATTAACAAGTTTAACTCTGTTAGATAAATTTTCCATGTTAAAAGTTTGATCAAATTTACATAATTTTCATTATGGCTGCACTAGCCTAGCACTTGTTTGACAGGGGTATATTTTCCATCAGGATAATTTTGATCATACTCTTTCTTGTTGCACTACTCTGTCACTTGTTTGCAATATTTGTGCCTGCTCAGGAGAGCTTGTACCTCGTACTGGATCCACCCCACTCTGTTGATCCCCTTCTGTGGATCACCTACTGTGGATCCCATTCTGCTAATCCCCTTCTGCTGATCCCCTCCTGTGGATCTCCTGCTGATCCCCTTCTGTGGATCCCCTTCTGCTGATACCCTTCTGTGGATCCCCTTCAGCTGATCCCCTTCTGCAGATCCCCTTATGCTAATCCCTTTCTGCTAATCCCCTTCTGTGGATCCCCTTCTGCAGATCCCCTTCTGTGGATCCCCTTCTGCAGATCCCCTTATGTGGATCCCCTTCCTACCTGAGTGTACTGTTTACACATGTAGGCTATAGAATTATTACATATATTATCAAACATGTAGGCAGTCATCCCATTTGTTGGGATGATGTACAGGTCTATATATCTTGAGAATCTTCACTCTCCTAAACAACTGATTATTCCCAATTATTGGTCAGTAGAGATCAACTGATTTTTACTGATGATTGATCATGAAATTACAGCTGATTCTGAACACTACCTCTCAGCAAAGTTGGTTCAGTAGTTTCTGCATAATCATACTTACAGACAGACAGACATATGTGAAAACATAACCTCCTTGTCTGTAATAAGAAGATGCAGGCTGTAGTTTGTTTGGTGGATATTATCAATCTAGCCCTTGTTTTCCAAGTCAGTGCCCACTTAAATTAAACAAAAAAATATTATTCCAGAGAGCAAACAGTGCAGGAAATCATGAACATAATTTGATAACATTGTTGCAAGAGTTAATTAAGATTTAAACATTAGATTTCCTCATGGCTTTTATTGTCTTAATCTGAAACTGCTTTGGAAGTCATGCGTCATATGTCAAGGCAAAAGGGAGAAGAAATATTTTTAAAATATTGAAAATATTGTAACCTGAAGAAAATATATAGAGCTCATTAATTATCAATTCAATTTTGAATTTTTTAAACAGCATCAGACTGGTTTCATATTATTCCTTCAGAAAGGACCTTACATGACAGAAAATAATGAACACATGAAATATGATGGTATTATTAACAGAGTTTGTTAATTAAGTATAAGAACAGCTAATAATGATGCCAGTCTCAATGGCTGAAGGCTTTCTCCAGTATTAATTGATAATCCAAAGAAAGCTAACCATACACAAAAGCCAGAACAGTTTGTAAAAAACGAAACAAAAAGACTATGTTTTCACGGATACTTCGGATGTCTTGGATATTTAATGACAAAGCTTATCTTTGACAGTAATACCACCAAGCTGTGAAATAATAACAGAAAATAATAATAGCAAAAAATAATAAATCGTAAAATTTATGTCCTTCTGATGAACAAAACCCGGTGAGTTTTGCTGAATTCTGGGTAATTTAATGATTCTTAGCTGTGTAACCTTGAAATGCCTGGCCAAAATGATAAGACATTAAAAGCTGAAGTTAGTTCAACCTTGGAACCATGGATGTGTAATTCTTATTCATCAGTAATGTTGCTGTTGATGTAAAATGACATCGTTGTCTGGGTTTTGATTTGACATAAGCCAGTCAGACTACCCACAGTAGGGATTATTGCAAGGTGTATTGTTTTACAGTATTTGCTGAAATTAAGCCTACTTCTGAACCCCCAACACACTTTTCTTACCGCTGTCTGGTAAAACGGTAAATTTCTCCAAAGCTAGCTACAAAATAAGGGAGCATCTTCTGTTCAGTGCAGTGTTACGCAACAGGGGACCGTGTCATAATGGGCAAAATCTCTTTATCCCTCATTTAGTCTAGTTTTTTGTGACCTGTTGGAATCAGTTGCGGAAATCATGGTATCATCTGGCTGATTTCGTTAGGGGATTACGTGTGCCCTGAGGCCACCTGGTGGTAACATGAGTTCTTCAGGAAACCAGATCTTCTTATGCCACTTAGTTGAAATGTCAATGATGGCCTGCTGCTGGTCGCGACATTGCTGCCATTCAGGCATTATGGTATATAATTCCAGACATCATTGGAGCAAATTCTTTCTTTTTTTATTTTCCTAACTTGCCCACCCATGCATGTTGTCCATGTGGAATAAGGCAAAACTACAAAGTTAGTCTCATATATATATATATATATATATATATATATATATATTTTTATATATATATATATATATATATATATATATATATGATAATTACTGTAAATGACATAATACTTTTTTTCACCTATAGAAATGCAGTAGAAGAAAACTTGCAACTGTTTTGCAGAGAAGATGTTATTTTTAAATAATACATTTAATGAAAAGTCATTATGGATTTTCCAGAAAAAAATTATTTTAATTATTAGAACCCTGATTATTAATGTTATTTTTTTAGATCCCTTGTTTTCATGCTTGATTTTATATTTTTCATATACTGATTTTTTAAGTAAGGTTGTTAATTTGTTAATAAAAGTGACTACAAAGCCAGAAAATGTTGTGCATGTAATATCGTGTATTCCACTATTCTCTATGGATTCTCCAGCATTTATGCTTAGCTGGGGAACAAAATATTCCTGAAACTGTGCATTATATTATTTTATGTGGTAAGCTTTTAAAAATTTCACTGGTTTCATGAATTAATTTTCTGAGAGGGTCAATTATTGACAGAAGGCAAATTATATTTGCACTGAACAAATACCATGTTTAGAAAGTATTTTGAAGGGAATTTTTAAAATAGAAATTAAAATTATTTTTTATAGTATCCCTGATAAAGTGTTAAACCACTGAAAATTATGGTTCATGATAACCAAAAGAAATTGATATCATTGCTAGATTTAAAAGGTTTTGTTATTCAAATTTACTCCATTTATATGTTGTTCTCATAATAAAGCTGTGATTTAAAGAATATTTCATGCATTTTTAATGTTTTTTGAGCGATTATCTGCATGCATTGTATATTCTCATTACAATGGCTATGATATAAAGAATAATTCATGTATTTTGTATGTATTTTGAATGATTATGTATGTCTCATTATACATCATTTGAATGATTATTTTTATATTTCAGTAAGAACAAAGTCCTTTTTTTCTGCCAGCTGACCAGCATGGCCCATAGGTCACTTGCTTGTTCATTAATTTTATATCTTTATTATTTTATATAGGCTGAAGAAAGACATGGATCGGCGGAAGAGAGGATACGAAAGTTAGAAAATGACGTAGATGAGAAGAACTCAGAGCTACAGAGGGTAAGTTACTTATTACTCTGGTTGTAAAATGTGAGGGATGCCACATATGGTTTAAGTTCCTGATTCAAAGCCTTTGATTGAAATTATAGTGATAGAAATAGCATTTTAAGCTCAGCTGACTGAAAGTCAACTGAGGAATTGGAGAGGTGCTTTGTCCATCGTCCTCTGGGCGTCAGTTAGCAGGCCACACATCGTAACTGCTAACCTTATAAACTTCTGACTGAATATCCAGGTAGGTCAATAAAAAATCTCCTTGAAAACCTGAAATAAGGTCACTGGGACCTGTATTTATTTAACATTTTTTTAGCTCAGATGTATTTGCTTTGTTCCCATAACCATCCTTTGATTTAGTAGATTTTCTCTGAAAAAGCTGGATTGATTAATACCCATATTGTTATACATGCATATGTTAAGCCAAGTTGACTGTAAATCAAATTTGTGACATTTATAGTTTTTATTGGCATCTTTGTGTGTCTGTTTCATCAGGGTTTTGTACCATTTTAGCATTTGAGTATGTTATGCAGTCATTGTTTGGCCAATAAAAAAATGATGCACATTAATTCCCAACTGTAAACCTGTCACCATGTAAAATTTGAAAAAAAAATCTGCTGGGCCAGTTTTTTGGAACCTTTGCTGACACATTTGTGAATTGACTCAGGTGTAATTCATTTTTGAAAATTTTGACACCATGGATAGTTTTTCTCAACAGTTAGTTATATGGTTTGAACTAGATTATACATTTGTATATATCATCATATATTTTTATCATTTAAACTCTGTTATGTGCCCAGCTCCTCAGTAAAACCTATGTAATTCTGCATGCTGTTTTTAGGTCATTCTTTCAGTAGATCAATCTACAAATGCAGCATCATAGTTTAAATTCATTGTCATTTACATGTCAGTATATTGATAATTTTAATAATAAAAAAAAGTTTCTAAGGTAGTCATTGTCACAGTATCTTATGAAAGCAGTTGATATGGTTTCTGGACTGCAACAATTCAGAGTTATCACTTGATTTATAATCTAGTTTCACAGGTCTGACAAGCTCTCAGATTCTTTGATATTCCTGGTTGGTAGCCACTTGAGAAAATACAAGCTTATTGATACCCTTAATCCATTGCCAGATAAGGTACAAGAAAATTTATTCTCATGAACACAACTTTGATGATGTTCATTTGTAAAATTCTGCACGATTCTGTGTTGATCTTCAGTAACAGGAGATAAGGCACCATTAAAAGTCATCTGCCTGAAAGTGATCAGTATCAACGCTGGTTTCTGTTAAAGGCAAGATTTTCCCATTCATTCCAGTGGTTGGTTTCAGGTTTATGGCCCAATCAGGCAGTGTCATTGACAGAGCTTTGTTAATTATCTGACTCAATAGTCTTCTCTGGGCGTTGAAGGATTTCCTGGTTACGCTGGCGTGGCGGTGTCACTGGACTGGGTGTGAGTGTTATATACAGCAGTGTCACACAGAGTTGTCCCTTGTAGCTTTGTCTATAACTTGGGGCCAGTATTAAGCCTGACCCCCTGTTTATCAACACCTGTACTGAACAGCTCAAGTCAGGAGGATTGTCAAATCCAGTCACTCATACATCTTGTTCCTGCCAACATTAAATCTGCTGCGAATGTCAAGGGCAGGTTTTTTCCCCGAGGCCCTGGAAAGAATTATTTGTTGTCCCCGACCTCAGGGTAGTGGTGGCGGATATAGTGATCAGATCCTTCTGTCTGTTCATCTGTCACGTCAATTCATCCTTTTTTTTTTGTGAATTCTTCATACTGCAATAACACATTTAAGTTTTTACCTCGGCTGACTATCAGTCATCTGAGCTAGAGTTGTGGTCCATTGTCCATTGTCTATCTGTCTGTCCGTTAGACTGACATGTTTTGAAACCATTTGACCTAAAACTCCAAAATTTGGTATACTGTTAGATGTCCCCAAAATGTCCGACCAACCCAAAAACTGGGTCACTGCGACTTCGTTCCTTTGAGAAATTAAGGAAAAACCTCAATTCTCATTATCACACTTCAGGACTGCCTAATACAAAAACCACATATCTGTTTTTCTTCATATTTACCATAACATTCCCCAGTATATTTCCTAAGAACATGCCAGAAATTTGGTCAGTATCAAGTAATTTATTAAAGTTATGGGCCAAAACATAATGCACTTTGTAAAAACTCAGGAAAGATATTAACTCACTTAACATAATACACGTTAAAGCTAGAGACTTTTTTTCCAAGGACATAACTTTATTTAATCAAAATTCAATTTTATGCCCAAAATTAGATCAGAATCTTGTAAATATTTTAAGTTATTAGCATAAATATAAAATCAGTACCTTAAATATTGCCCAACTGACTATGGCACATTTTTTCCCTTTAGGTAAATTTGATTTAATTTTCACATCATGTACACATAAGGATTTGATATTTAAGTTTTAAATTTTAAGTTTTTAGTCCTATGCTTTATTTTATTCACTTGCATTGTCAAGCTCCAGGCAGCCCACTTCTGGTTAATGTAGATTGTTTGATATAGCTCTGCCTGCTTATACCTGATTTGCAATGCATCACTGGGAAAGCAGCCCTGCTGTAACAGATGAACAGTTATTCAAATGTCACGTGAACTCCATGATGCCACAATCACCTGTATTAGAGATACCCTCTCAGCAAATGAGTTTTAAATCACACACTTTTACAGTTCATTTTCAATCAAGTATCATTTCTTTGTTAGTTTAACTACTTACATATGGTTTTGAAAATGGAATATTACACAAATGCAATACAAAACTGTAATGCCTAATTACAGTCCCTATTGCACTTAATAATTATTGGTTAACCAATGAAAATGATCTGGATATAATATATGGCAAAACTATATTGTTAACAAAACATGCTTAGGCTCATTTCTAATTTATGGATAATTAAAAAGTTTCATGCCGCAGTTTTCATTTGTTACACAGAGCGATGTTTACCAGATTGGTTTGTTTTAACATACTTAAAAAATTTGATTTATTCTTATTTGAAAATAGGAAACTTGATTTTTTTTAAGTTATTTCAAGTTAATAAATTAAATGTGTGTTTTTAAACTTTGATCAACTCAACTCCACCTGCTTCCGTTTTAGCTCAGCTGACTTTAAGTCATCTGAGCTATAGTTGTGGTCCTTTGTCCGTCGGCCGTCCGTTAACAGGACACATTTTAAAACCGTTGGACCTACAAATCCAAAATTCTGCATACCATTAGATGTCCCCAAAATCTCCTACCATACCGAAAATTGGGTTATCAGGACTTCGTTCCTTCGAGATATTAAATAAAAACCTCTGTTTTCCATATAAAAAAGCCATTGTTACACTTCAAGGCTGCCTAATATCAAAACAACTGATCCGTTTTTGATCATATTTAGTATTCATATTTTTCCATACATTTTCTGTGCACATATAAAAAATTAAGGTCAGTATTGGGTATTATTTTGAAGTTATGGGCCCAAATATAATGCAGTTTTTAAAAAGTCATGAAATATATTTTCTCACTTAACATGAGAATTGCTGAAGCTGGAGACTTTTTTTCAGGAATATAACTTTATTTAATCAAGAATCAATTGTTTACCCGAAATTAGATCTGAATTTTGCAAATTTTTCAAGTTATTAGCATAAATAAAAAATCAATACCTTAAATTTTGTCTAACTTTGGCAATGGCAAGTTTTTTCCCTGTAAGCACTGTTGATTTAATTTTCACAGCATATATACATAAGGATTTAATCTTTTAAATCCGAAATTTCAAAGGAATTGTTTGAAAAGAGTAGCTTTTATTCAAGTTTTCATACACCATGTCAAGTGTTGTTTACATCTAGCCCACCTAGTAATACAGCCTTCACTTGCATTATGTAACCAACCCCAGGCTGCTTGGCTTGGCTCAGCTTGGCCACTACTAGCAGGCTTCACCTCTGCCCTGCACTCCCCCCCCCCCCCCCCAGCTGGTGCATAAACTAGATGAATGTTATAATTTTCTGTATTTTATTTTATTCTTGGCTATGCTACATTTTAGATTTTGTATTGTACCACCAGGGTTACAATGATTAAAGTGCACATTTAATTGTGTCCACAAAGTGATGTATTGGTATGAAAGTGTGGATGTTCATCAGATAAGTAATGCTTTACTCCAGAAGAGTAAAACTTCACCAGGTGTGAAATTGACTATTAATTCCAGTAATTAATTATAGCTGAGATTGTAATTAGCATAATAATATTGTTTGTCCCTCATTCAACCAACAGTGTGTATACTTTATTTGAAAAGATGTTTTTATTTTATCAAATTTACTGAATCTTTTATTTTATTTTGGTGAATAAAATTAAATATGTACTGAAAACTTCAATGTGCAAAACTTTTTAATAGGGATTCAAGGAATAATCTTGTAGATGCCATGTTGTGGCATTATTTTCTTTTAAATTCAGTTTAAACATTTGATTTAAAAATAATAAAATATATGTGTATGCATATTATGACCCAATATGAGCTACAATATGGATATATAATTATTGCAACTTAGAATTCTAATATTTTAACTTATATTTTCAGTTTTTTTATTACAAAATTATAACACTTGTAAATAAAAAAAATGAATAAGATAAAAACTATTAATGGAAAAAGTGGATATGCTAAAAAAAAGGCTTATATATAAACTTAATGCCTTATTCCCTTGAAAGTGAAATAAAGGTATTAGTCCATTCGGTCCACTTGCCTGTCCATCTGTAAATTTTTCATATGCATCACAGTATCTCAAAACTTTTACTGTTTTCTTCATGACAGTCTTGTCAGAGTATTAGTTTGCAATCATATATTTAGAACTCTACTATAACCAAGTAGGAGGGCCCCTTTCCTGGTTGCTTCTCATATGCTTATATAAATGAAAAACATTAAAATAGAATATTTTTCATATTTTGCATTTGCAAAAATTTCAAACTTAAGCTGGGCGCCGTGACCCATGGATCCTTTGTTTATATTCTGGATTCTCAACATCATTGTTTGGCTAAAACTGAATAAATACCAGACAAGGTGCGAATACTTTGCAAATGTATTTGAATACGAATATGAATATGTACTCCATTATAAAATTTCTTGCATAAGAATGGGAATTCAGGTAAAAATGAAAGTATTTGAATACCAGTGCAAATACTTTCAAAATGTATTCATGAATGCATTCATGAATATATTCTATAATATTATTTTGATAATCATTTCAGTTATATTTTATTTAAAAAAATCATTTGATTCTCTTATTATTTTTAATAAAAATTATATTTGGCACAATATTTGTTATTAAATTTAAATAAATAGTTAAACTCTTATCTTATATGTGCTGCTTATCAGTTATATGGCCAAGTCAAAATCTGTATGACAATAGGACTCAAATAGGAATAAAATAAATTATATCAATCTCTTCACTGTCTCCAAAGAAACTATCAAAATCATACATCATCTAAACACCAACAACTCATAATACAGCTTATATTTATTTCCACACAAAACCAGCATGTGCCTCATTTCAATATCATATTTTTTTTCATATATAACAGCTGAGCACCGTGACCCATGGGTCCCTTGTTTACAACTTCCATGCATATTACAGTCACTTAGTTGAGCTAACAATCCTTATATACAAATATGTAATCATGAGAGGCTCCAACGTCTTTCATGAAGTCCATAAAAGTACACAGGTAACTTCAGAGGTGTGTATTTTGTATATTTCTCAAATAATGATATACTAAAAAATTTGCTGTCGCCTGATTACAAAAAAGTAATGTTTTTATAAAAATATTCTCATAATCAATTTCAGCTGAGCACCGTGACCCACAGGTCCCTTGTTAAAGAAATAAATTTTATTTAAAATAATTTAAGCAAATTAAAATATAATTGAACCCATCAGTATGCATAATATAATAATGTATGGACAAATAAAGGTGCAATAGTGAATTCTGAATCATGTGTTATTTTCAGGTATTTATTGTTTTGCAATTTTATAAAATATACATTTGTGTTCATAATGCAATGTTATATGACAAAATTATTGATAAATGTTGATGCAATTTAGAATTGTGAATCAACTTGTATATTCAGATATATACGTTATACTGGATATGTATTAAATTTATAAACCTGAAAAAAAAAATTTGATGTAATAAAAAGTGAGGATCTAATGCAAACATATGTTCATTATATTCCTGCCTCAGTAGAATGGGAAATAAAGTACCATTGAGTCTTTGCACCTGTGCACCTGCACACTCAATGAGATAAGAGGTCACAAGACATACAATGGGCATATTATGGACTCTAACGGTGCTCTTCTTTCTTACAAGTCTCCTCCCATGGTATAGTAGGGTGATTTCATGTTTTCTTGGTTTTGCATCATACTATGTTCACCTGCCAGGGCATGGTCAAGAGTGTTATTCTGGCTTCTTCTCAACCAATATGGGTCCAATCACCACCACTCTCCCTGCAGATAGATTCGACCCTTGGAGACTGTCCAGGGGGAATCTTCATGTCATATTACCATGCCCTTATCAATCCATGATGGATTCATTCCTCACAAGCAGTTCAGATCCATTTGTGAGCTGTCATCTTTCAGACACTACTAGACCCAGATGTTGCAAGTTGTATGTCAGAATGCTGCTGGTTAAGTTAATGCAACAAGGTCCCTCATACCTCTAGTATCTGGCTTGTCAATGTCATGTGTTTACTTATGTTACCAGTATTGAACACATGCACTGCTGGCAGTGTCAGGGGAGAGATTTCCCACAGGACTTTAAAGGCATCATTTGCCTGTTCTTTATAAAGTCCTTGGAATATTGCTAGACTTCATTCCACCCACCAGTCTACTCCTGGTTTATGGGATTATTTTCTTAAAAGATTATTGTTTTGTATAATTTCATGAACAAAAAATTACACGGTCTGATATGCTGAACAAACTTTGAAGGTGGAGGACTTAAGTATGAACCCCTTTAGGGTTGCAGAGAGAAAAGTACAATGTCAACAGCTCTATAGAGATAGTCATACTCTAATGCAGATTTGGTACTTTTTATCTAAAAAGGTTTGTTATGTTTTCAGCAAATCTGCACTAGCAGGACTGTATACTGCCATTATTGATGTTGGGTGATAAATTAACAGAGTAGGCATATTGCAGTGATAAACTGGTTGGTATTGCCTGAACAAAAAATGCAACATGAAAGCCCTTTCCAACTTCAGAAGAATTTTGCACAGCTAGTACCGGAGATATATATTTGATGAAATTGGATTTAATACTCTCCAAAAAAATTTTCAGTTCATGATTTGATCATTTATCTTTGGAGCTCAGCCATCGCTTTCAACTAACCAAGGTCAGTTCTCTCTTTTAAATGCATCCAGGCAGTTCTGTGTGGTACCTTTGAACTGAGATAAAAATGTGGTGTTTAATAGCGCCCATGTTACCTTGGTGATGTATTGGAGTATGCGTGGGTTTCACCCGGGGCCAAACTATGATACATATGTTGTCACTACCACCAGACATCAGGATGGGTGAATGGAGTGGCCTTCATGTGAACTTTGGTGCTGGATGCATTACAGACAGATTTAGGCTGAAATTGTTATTTTCAGGGGAGATCAAGGGTGTTTGCGGTCTCGTGACCTGATGACCCCCAGGCATGAGCTGTACCGTTAAGAATTGTAACGTCTCTACAGTGTGATAGTCGTTTTTATCATTTTTTTTATGCACTTGAAGTTCAACCAGTTGAGATTTAAATCAAATGCACAGAACTTCTTGAAATTATCTGAAAAACACAAAAGGACTCTAAAATATGTGATTCTTCTTGGTGATGTATGAAAGCTTGGAATTGTGTTGACCTATCTTGTATCTTACTGTTTGTAATCATTTAACAGATTTAAAATACAACATACAAGATCCTAAATTCACATGCCCAAATTCCAAAAGGGATTTACTCTGCATACATATTAATGTACTGTCTGTAATTCCTGTTCATCTTTTTGTTCTTATAATGCCTCTGTGTTGAACAAATTAGCTTGTTGACAAGCTGTTAGTAAACACAGTGCATCCGCCAGTGTTGACAAACAGAAAACCAAACATGTGATTTAAGGTGGTAGGTTGCATATGTGCAGAAGTTGAAAAGTCACTGTTTGAAAAATGCCCTTTGTAAACTCTAGTTTGTGTGACTTGCTGAATGTTTTTTTGACTTTTTGGTAGGTGCCCATAGTTTTACACTTTGCCAAGTGGATAAAAACATAATGAATAGTTTGTGTGCGGTAAGATTGGCAGTTTCTGGCCTGTTATTGTAAAAGGTTGAAGGGGTAATCTTTATTTATTATGCGTCAGATATTGGAATAGGCCCCTTTAAAAAATTCAGGGCAATTGCTCATATGATTCAGGAGATAACCTGCGTAAAGAGTATGACTGACAGATGGACAGATCAGCTGATTCCTATTGTTCTGCTGCTTACACAGATTTCTAATGGCCCTCGGTGGTCTGTGGAAATATGTATTGTGATTGAACAAGGTAAATAAGGTGCAAGATTTTCTCATTTGTTGGCAATAGATACATGCACCACCTATACTGAATGGGTTTTAAGATTTACTGTACTACCATGATTCCCATTCTTGCATTGGAATAGGGCTTAATGACTTAGGGTGGGTTTGTCACAGATGGGTTGTCCATGGGCTGAGTTCAGCCATTGGTATAGTATCTGAAAAGGGAAAAATATGGAAAATTATATATAGGACCCACTGGAGTTGCAAGTTGCACCCTCAATTATTAGTTGTGTGCTGATAAATTGATTAAATTGATTGCATTTTTGCATAATCAATTAAAAATGATTATGTATGCACATGCAAAGAATCTGATCCTGTCAGCGATCTACGAACACAAGGTAACAAACAGCATCATAACGGAAACTTGTGCAGCCAACAAGTCGACCTTGCATGCGGGTGGATTGATGGTTTCATTATGAATATCGATGTACATGTAGGACACTTTACTTGGGTCAATATTTTAGGTACTAGTATACAACAGATTTCACAGTAATATAAAGTACATAAATTAATGGATTATAATCAGTCATCAGTTGTTTTTAATTTCAGTCATCGATTATGATTTTAAAACCAGTTCCTACCACTATCAATTATGATATTGATACTATGTAAAATATTGTTTTTCAGGCGCGCCAGAGGGAGAAGATGAACGAAGAGCACAATGCAAGACTATCAGCAACTGTAGACAAATTGTTGTCCGAGTCAAACGAACGTCTACAGCTCCACCTGAAAGAACGCATGCAAGCGTTAGAAGAAAAGAACCAACTTATGCAGGAGGTGGACCGTGTTCGTAAACTCTTAGAAGAAACCATTATGGAAAAGGTAAGACACGGTGCTCAAGGGGCCTTTAACCTTTTGTTTTGTTCTACCATAGGTTGTCAGGCTGATTTAGGTAATAAATTATTCAGATTTATAATAATATGATTACTTGTGTATTATAGGAATAAATTTGTATTTACTTTGAATGACTATTTAATTATTACATTATGAAGTGGCAGTCTGAAAATTATTCTTTGTGTGTGTGTAAGTGTGTGTGTTAGCAGTGAGTGATTATTAAAGTTGACTTAAAAATACAGAAAATAATAGATTCTGCACATAATTTATTTAGGAATTTCACTGTCTGCAAGGTATGTTCACATTGATGTTGGTTTCCATCAGATTTGTTTCCATGACTAATTCATTTATTCAGTACAAAGAATTTTTTGCCCTCAATGTAAATAAGTATTTTTAATCTCCGAAGCCAGTAGGCAGCCCCACAGTGGAACATTCCCCAGTAAAATTAGAGATAAATATTGTACAAACATTTGAACATAGTGAATAATTACATCATGCCAGGATTGATTAACAAAATAGAAAAATTTTGCCCTCAGGTAGATGACTCAGAAAATACCATGTTGAGAATGAATCCAAATTCAGGAATGAAAAAAAATTATATGCTATGGGGATTGAGAAGAGCTTTCTGTAATGAGACGTGGTTGGGAGTGTATTAACGAAAATTATGAGCAGATGCCAGTTGCAGGCCTAGGGACTTTATTAAGCTGTTGAAAGACATTTTCCAGTCGACCACAGCCTTGCCCATTCACAGCAAGGGCCTCTCAAGTCTGGTAGGGACTTGTGCTAGCAAGACAGACGATTACAGGGTTAAAAGGTCTACAAGTGTTAATCAATTTGCCTTTGAAGGGTGGCCACCAGAAGCGAGATCTAAATATATTTACTCTGGCAGTGGTTACCCTCGTATGACCAGATTGCCACCATATATCTGCTTATAACTGGCACTTTCGACTGAAGATTCATCGCTTTGGGTTTCAAAGAAATAGCAATGTTGACCCTAATAAAGAGCAATTAACATTAGAAAGGTATTGATCCAGCTTGAAGCCTTGTGGGTAAATCGCCTTTCTGTAAGTTCGTAGGCTAGGGTGCTGCAGACATCATGGTATGCAGGTCACTGGTTTTAGGAACCGGCCACCAGCCGCTTGCTATAAAATGTAAAAATTTCATCGTCTGTTTACGGTGCCCAGATGGCTGAATTTAGGTTAATTGTAGGGACTCCCTTGTTTTCAGCATCACCAAATATCCAGATATTGTTTATGCTGTGCATATTGTGCCATTGTAACTGAATTATTATGTCTATTTCTCACTCTTAGGATAACCATTAATATGGCCACTTTGCGCTAATGGTCCATTGGTTTGGATATTTTTTGCAATGTTAGGGCAGCTGACATGCATATCTTTAGTCACGCCCTTTTTGATTGGTTTAAATTTAGGGCTCTCCTTAGAGCTGTCATGCTTCTTTGCCAATAAAATTCCATGGGATAATACACATGACAGTTTTATGAAAATCCATGCAAATGGAACGTTACAAAAGTTTTGATGAGCTTATCATTTTATACACCTGTCTTGTTACTTTCAAATGATTATATACGAGGCCATATAGAGTTTTAAAAGCTGTGCAAGTTAGTAGGTAATAGGACAGTATAGCAATAGGTAATATGGCACTTATAACTGTTTTGCAGCATCTAGTTCAGGTTTAGTTCAAGCAATCTGCCTTTTCAGGTCAACTGAGCGTTTCCCAGTTTCAATCTTTTATCATATTCTAAGTTTGGAGGTCAGGAATTTATTGCCATGTCTTGCCATAGATATTGCATAAGCCAAGTGTATTTCCTGTCTTAAAAAAAGATCGAACATTTTTTGCACTCGACGTGTCAATTGTGTAAATTGTTTAGGAGCTTATGTGTTTCTATGGGCAGGTTCCACATTGCAGTATTGTCAACCACAGGAAAACCACATTTTACAAAAAAAAATATAGATTTCATTATAAGTATGTTCTTCCTTTCACAGTCAGCACTCAACTTTTTCAAGAAGGATAAAAAAGAACATGTATTACCAGACCTTATTCATTACTTACACTCCATGGCATCACACTCACACCTGGATGTTACATGGTCACCCTTTCATGGTTCCCAGCCCCATGCTCCGCTCACAAAATAAAGTCCTTTTACGTGATCTATAATTAACGAGAGAGAAAAACTTAGACTTTTTAAGATGGAAGGACATAGTTGGTCATATCACAGGGAGTAACTAGAAGGCACACAGCTATACATTAGTTCATATATGTCCTCCAAGGCTGATTGTTCAGCCAGGCCATGTAAAAGCAAGAAACATTTGCATGCATGTATATAAAAATACCTGTTAGATTTTCTTGGATTAAAGCCCAGATTGTTGTTTTGACTGTCCAGTGTTGGTATTAGGATAGATGTTTAAAATGACACAGAAGGGGATATTAGACAGTACAGAAAATTATTCACAGGACTTTCAGGAACGAGGGAGTAATTGTCTGTGCCATTGCCTATACCTCAAACACCAGTTTATTGTGTAAACACTGTGCTGACAACTGAGCCTTAAATTTTACTCTAATCAAAGATCTGTAAAAAGATCTGTCTATAACTGTTGGAGAGAACATTATTTTTTAAAAGCAGTTTAAAAAAAAATAATTTAAAATAAAATATAAAGAAAATTTACTTAATTAAACCAGACAATATTTTCCCCCATATATAAAACATCTGGTTCACCTTCCACATTTCTGTATCATTTATCTCTGATCTATAGGACTTTACAGAAACCTGGGTGTTATTTGGATCTTGTTCATTTACCAACAGTCTCCACACCATGTCACTTGATTGAGCTGTAACTTAAATTTTCACGACAGACTACTGGTTAGTAGTGCACTTGTCATTTGTCAGAGGAACCACACAGGATTTAATTACATTGATGCCAGAAAAATGAGTGCTATGTTGTTACATCTGTCATTTCTGTGTAAGCCTATGCTACAAATTTGGAGGATATCTTGCCGATGTTTGCTTTGTTAAATTGAGATGTTCCCAACTGTTTGGTAAATGATTGTTTAAAGCATTCCCTTGAGATGTCCGGGTGCATATTGATCAGAAAACATGTTGTTTATTTGTAACCAGAAGGTTTTGTTATGAATGGGCCATCAATGTGGCCAGCTTGATTAAATTAAACTCGTTTATCATTTGTGACGGGCCAGCTTCCACATAGAATCACATTTAATGTAGATGAATTAACACCGCAAGTCTACAATAGTTACACTCGGGGCTGGCAGTGTCTACAATAAACGAGCAACAGGGGGAGTGAACACCTCCCAGAGCCATCCGGGTGTAAATAAATTCGAAGGACGACATAGCACCATGAACCTCCGTTTAGCCTATTCTGTTATTTTGGTACTCCTGAGTGTAACAAATTGTTAATACATTACGCAATACATTATCCAGAGTAGATTTATCAATGATCGGTTTTTCTATATATAGCCAGCATGACAGGTCTGCGAACGTCTCTCCTGAAGCATTGTAAAAAATGTGACCCCCCCAACAGATACAGATATAAAGTGTCTAACACAGAGAGACATTCTGTAGAGTTTTCCTGCCATTTTCAATAAAAATAACTGGACGGGATTTAATACCAATGTGTTACCTCTGGGTGCATGAGCAGTACCTGTTATTTGAAGTGATCAACAGGGATGCAACAGTTCGTTGGATAAATGCTTCATCCTCATCAAGTAAAATTTCATCAATAATATAAGCGATGGAACAAATTAAAAACTTTATATTCACATTGACTTATAATTTTCACCAAATTTATTCATCAGCAAAATTCTTTAAGACGTCCTTGATTATAGCTTTATTAACTTTTATTCCAATCTTTTATTAAACTTTCATTAGGTTTTCATCATCGCCCATTTTAATCAGATTGTTTTCATTGCTCTGCTTTCAGAAATTAGTCTGCCTAACAAGATTAGCGGAAATAAGGACCGACATTAGAAATGGGTTGCGTCCACACACATTGAGTTTAAACACCTCTGTGTGGTGTGTGTACATTCGTATGCGCCACACGTCTTGTCCTTATTTTCCCTTGCAGTCTGTGTACTTCTTAAGGGTAGAGATGTTTAACAATGCACACTGCCAAACAAAATAACAAAAAAATATTATCAGTGGGAGAATGGATGGTCTGAGCTTACCCATTGACATGTGCATTTTAATCATTTATTTGCAGGAACGACTTCAGGAAGATCTTGAACGTTCAAAGAAAGAAATAAATCAACTTAGGCAGCAAATTGAAGAATTGTCTAGGTATGTTGATCTGTTTTATTTTCTAACAAATTACGCGGCTGCCTAAGTGGAAGAGATTACCAGGGAATGAGGGCCATGTGCCGTAACTCATAAATCTTACCCGGGATGACAAATATTATTGATGAACAAAGCCGGAGGTGCATTTTTGGGATTTGTTCCCTGGCCATGCCCAGGAGCAGAGTTTGAAATTTTAAGCAGCACAAAGGCCTTTGACCTGCATACTTTTGACTTTGGCCTGTATTTTCCTAATGGAGCATGTCCAACAGGCCTGTAAAAATTCCCCCCCCCCCATCCCACCCCACCCTCCCCCTCTGCCTGCTCTAATACCCCATAACAGGGTTCATACATATCCAAGATGTCATGGAAAATCCTTGGAAATGGCCATTTCAAAATCCAGGCTGGAAACTCTTTGAAAAACAGGATTTTCCAGCATTTGCAATGAAATTTAGTGAAAACATCCTAGAAAAATGGTTTGACCAGAGCTGAACATAAAAAAAAACGTTTCATTCTGTGAACCCCAAAAATGTGTATATGTCGTCAAATTTGTGTTCCATCATACATTTTAGATTTTTAATTATGCATATTCATTTACTGACCCTAACCAGTGTTTTCACCTGGCTGTTATTGATTCAGTGCTTTCTAAATTTCCTGTCTCATTTGTCATGGTTGTTTAAAATGAGTTACAATATACAATGATCCATTATTGCCTTAAATTGTCACATTTCATCCTCTCGTGCCAGTTTCTTTGTCTTGAAAAATGCCAAAGCCTTGCTAGGAAATATCCTGGAATTTGGTAAGCTTGTGTTTGTATGAACCCTCCATGAGCTGCAGGTAATTATTTATTGTTTTATTGAATATTTTGACATTGGGATACAAATTTCTATTTACTTTTAACTATGTATATGGTATATTAGACAACCTCTTTGTAAATACCTGCAAAAGTACAAGACTGGTTTTAAATACCATGGTCACAGATTTATGTTTGACCCCATGGTCAGATAAAGGTAATTTTTCATCTCATAGATGATAGACTTATAAAGGTTATTTTTCCATTTAATGGCGCTCTAGATATTGTCATAGCCTATATGTTTGGTCCAGTATGTATGCAAATTATAAATGTTCACCATACATCATCTCCTGTACAATACAAATCTGCATTTAGGTAGTAATCCTTGTTCTCTAAATAAGGTCAAGGCATACTTTTACACCTCAATATGTATGCAAATGAGGTTTACTTAATATGCAGATGAACCAGAAGGGTGTTTCACAGTACTTAATTCCATTAAATGATGAACCAAGATAGATATATGGGACAAAATATTTATATTTTTACCGTTTCATCATCTCATAAACATCCCTTTATTAAGGTAACTCTTTATTAATTGACTAGTAAACCTATTCTCCCCAAAAGGTCCAAACCTCCTTTTGGTCTTCATTGTTCATGCAACTGAGACTTTTAGGAAAAGTGTTTTTCTCACCTTTTAAGTTCAGAGCCATTGTCTGTGAAAGGCCATAAACATACACTCAAGATATGTGGCTGAATGATGGCGAAAAAGGGACATTGAAAAATTGCGCCAATAAGACCATTTGTTGGCCTTCGTCATAAACAACATCTCTACCAGTGCTGCTCCGGTATATTTATCTAGCACGGTGTCAAGTGCAGATTAAAAGGTCTCATATTTTCATGACAACCTGCCAAAGTGGGCAGCAAAAAGAGATATTTATCCTCCAATAACCCCAGTGTCAGCGCCACGTTCTGATATATATGTACATGGTCACAGAACTGAAGCGGAACGCAGCCCAAATTTATTGGTTTGTCCATGCAGATGTAGATGGTGAAAAAGACCCACAGTTTGTCTGCATCTGTTTCCCTCTTGTTGTAAATATCCCACAATTTACAAAGCTGTGTAATATATCAACATGTGATTCACTGGTCCTTTACATCTGAAGGTGAAAACTGTATACCTTTGAACCAAACAAATGGTGCAATAAAGAGAAAACAAATAGTAATCACTACCTTAATTGGAATTTCTCATTACACAACAAATTCATGTCATGGCCAGAAAATTATAAAGTAGGCCATACCAAAGAGATAAATTGTTCTACAGAATTGCCACACTATTTTAAACCCTTTTTTTGGTGAACCATGGTTCCCACATCCTTAAAAAAAGTCATGAATTTTTCATTTTAACGTTTCAGTACCAAGAACGTCATAATTTTTTAAAACTTCAAAATCATGAAAAAGTCATGAAATTAGATAGTGCTAAAATTCTCAGAATGTCTTTCACCAAATACAGAGTTATTTCCCCGGTAAATATATATTAATTCCAGTTAAATAAGATTTCACTGAATGCAGTCCTCACCAAAGAGTACACATTCCCTCTTCCCCTTGGCATTTCTCTATGTGGTGTGCAGTTCTTGGTTCTGGGGCATAGAAAACTGCCTGACACAGACTGCATTTGGAACGCATGCGAATCTTAGGACCACCTTCCTGTAAACTATGAATGATTTTGAACTCTTGATACAGTCCCATGTTTAGCTGAATTTACTCAGTTAACTGTGTCAGGGCTCCCATGGACTCCCTTTATTTCCTGTATTTTCACATAATTTCTTATAAAAAAAAGTTGTCTCATATAATTTCTCATATTTCCCAGCATTGAGACAGATATATCCAATATTTTCCTATATTGTTTCACTGCACAAATGTTTTTCCAATATAATGGTTTTAATTAAATAATAATTTTTTTTATAAATCTATTACTGAAAACGTGCACCTCTTCTGTTCAACTGTCCATGAAATTAATGCAATCATACAAGTGCAGCTATCTTAACCAATGAAACAGATCTTAAGAAGCAGCTTGATGGATAGATGAACATGCAAATGTACCGTGCAAACCACCATCATGCAGTGAAAACTCATATATTTTTCCAATATTTTTTCGCTGAAAGCTCTTATAAACTCCTATATTTTGTGTCAAGTCCTGTAAAATTTCTGTATTTCTGTAGGCGCCTGGTTGGAGCCTTGCTTGCTGTTTTTTTTTTTACCAGCAAACTATATTAGCTGTAGAAGTAATTGTTCTTTTTATATGTTTATTGAAGTCCTGGGTAAAAATACCTCTATTAATGTGTGGTGTTCATGCCTCGATCCCTTCAAAGACATCATAAAGGTGTTATGAAATATGAACTTTGTGTTCTTCATACGCAGCATTTCAAGAACTGAAGCACAATTTGTATATTAAGGTTGTATCAAGGTTAAACATTCCTTGTGTTGACTGTTGACTTTATAAGAATCTTCTCTTTCAAAAAATTTTGGTCCCAGGAGACTAAAAACAATATATTTCTTTTTTTTTATGGCATAATTCTTTGAGTAAAATTTCATCTTTAAAACATTAAATCCCTTTGGCCCAGAAATTTATAAATTTTTGCCCCAGCAGTGATTTATTACCTGATTTAATATGATTCAAGTTTTTTCCCTACCAGTGTATTCTGCCTCATAAACTATATCACAACTTTATAGAACAACTCAAAAGGCTTTAAAAATATAAATGCTTAGTTTGCTTAGCTTCTTTTCTAACATTTTGATTTATCACCCACGTTACTGTAGATGTTTCTTATATCAATTGCTTATTATTTATATATCACACCATTCAACAAAAAATTGTGATTGAATGTTATGTAATGACAGTTATTGTAAATCATTGCCACAGCTTTACTTAGTGCTGTATTGGACTTTATACACTGCTTACATTTTAACAAGGAAACTCATTTTGAAAATAAGATTAAGCTGGTGTCATATGGTTTAACTTTCATCTTTAATTGACAACTGCCATCCATTATACAATATTTTTATAATAGATTTAATATGGGTTTATTAACCCTGATGGCTGTCAATGATTGGCACCTGTAATATGAGCGCATTAGGGCTGAAACAGGTAGCAAATTGTGGACCCCAGAACTGGATATGTATTTTCCCGACTTAGACTCTGAATTCTCGTTCAATCTACAGCAGGATCTTTAAAGTAGAAAAAAATATCAAAATGTACATTTTACCTTAAATAATTATTAATTATACCCCTGTGCTGCTGACATACAAGAAGGTGCCTTGTTATTACATTCAGTATCATATAATGAAGGGGTGTAATGACATTTTAATGTGCAAGACCACCTTGTATATAAATTCATAAATTCAGAAAGTCAGAAATAAATTCAGTATAGTGGCATAATTAATAACTAGAGTGGAACCCATTTGAAAGACCACCTGTGTAATAAGACCACTCTTTTGAGTGAACTAAAAGAATTTACATTGGTTATAACTGACCTGTCTAATAAGACCACCTGCAAAATAAGACCACTTATGGCCAGTCTCATGGGTGGTCTTATTGCCCACGTTTCATTGGTCATTGTTTGCTTATATTTATCAAACTGCAGGCCTTCGTAAGAACTCAGGTGTGAAATCAGTACTCAAGTACTCTGTTTGAATTACTCAGACTGGAGCACTGGAGTACCACTGTGTGCACATAGCACATCAAACACATGAGCATGCAAACGCTTGAAATGTATCTGTCTAAACATATTTGGGTGACAATGAGCTTGTTTAAGTGTGAAAAAACATGTGTCCATCAAGCATAATTAGCTCACCTGTGAGCTATATCCATAGAGGCATCTGCCCATCATCTGTCATGCATCATCTGTCATCAGATTTGTTTGACTGACAGGCATTACAAGAGCAGTGGTCAATCACATCCAGAGCCTGTTCCGGAAATACCTCTGCAAATTTGTCAATTTAGTCTCCTGTTTGGAAGAACCTTCAGAATGACATATTTGATGTTCCTATCTGGGTTACTTCTCAGCTTTATTATTGCTACACCCATTGACCATAGAGAACCAGTCATACAAACTTATTTTAAGTTTGATTATAATATTCTTTTATATATTCCTAGACACATGTATAGATCTCAACATTAAGTCTCAATGGGATAACCTTATCAAACTGAATGAAATGTTATGATTATATTATTGATGATTTTCTTATAATTTTCCTGCAGGTCACCAGGTGGCCCTACCCATCATGCACTGGCCCCAAGTGGTCATCCAACAGAAGCAGAAATATTGCTGAGACAACAAAAAGGACGTGAACAGTCTCTGGGAGAAGACCCATCCAAGGTGAAGGACACAATACAGGACAAAGGGGGCCAGCATTTTAAAGTCAGGGTGCCCCTTTGACAAGAACTTAATGTCTTCAATGTTAATTCTATGTACATAATGAGCCTGCAGATTTTGTTTGCATTTGATATTTTCTGTTTAATGAATGGCTGTTTTTTTTTTTTTTGTATTTGTTTCTCATTTTTATCACAACGATATAAATTTCAGGATGGAATGCCTAACTGTTGTGACCATAATTATATTTCTGCCAAAATTTTTAGTATATAGTGAATGACTGTATATATATTTTTTTCTTCACAGGTAATTTGCATTTTATTTCCTAATAACAAAATATCTGTAGTGGATACATGGTTTCTTTTCTTCCATGTTTAATGCATATAATTTTTTTTACTATGATTAAGATTATGTGTGCCTTTTTGATGGACTAAAATTGCTACTATGCTCTGTCCCACCATGGGGTCATGTTAAAAATTACCAGCAGATATGCTGGTTTACAGCTAAGGTATTACCGTAAACAACTAAAACAGTTGGGGGTGGGAAGCTTGGATTTTGTTTTTGTTGTGTGCTCAGCTTTGTGCTTCTCCTGGGCTTCATACCAAAATCAGTCCATAGGTGTCTGCATTGGCATGATACGAGTGAATTCGACAGATAGATGCCAGCATAGGTACCAGGTTTTCATGTGTGATTTTGTCCCTGAATTGTTTACTGAAACTAAGGCAAAAAGCTGGGTTTTATTCTCTAATTTAAACAGCATTTGGTCATCTCTTGGTTAAATGACCAGTATGGTTGTTTTTGTTAAATTTAGCTTATAACACTTCTTCACCCCAATCACAAAAATTAATTACTGGTTTCAAAGGCTTAAACCGGATGTTTTTGTAAATATTTTTACTCCAGTAATACTAACCAAAGGATAGAATAGTTATCAGAACAGATATTGATACATGGGGTCGCAATACAGTATAGCACCTTAACTCCCCGTGTGGTTCTCCAGGCTCTAGATGGTCAATGTTACATTTCTGAAGGTAACAGTTACCATGTTTGGTCATTTTGAACAAAGTATATCTATAGTACCATACTTTTGGTAATTTGGAAACGTATGCCAATGGTACCACATTTCCTAATTTGGAACAGAGTATACCGGTAGTAGCATATTTGGTAAATTTTTAACAGAGAGTATAAGGATTACCAATATTTGGTAATTTGGAACAGTACATCGGTAGTACTGTATTTGTTAATAAGAGTACTTCTTTTGGTGTTTGGTAACAGAGTGTAGTACCAAGTTTATACCAAGCAACAGAGTATAGTGACAAGGAACAGAGTATAGTACCATGTTTTATAACTCTCACCATTGATTTTGTTCCTCTGGCATGCCATGGGGACCTGGTCATCTAGTGCACTGCAGCCTTTCTAATATCCACAACGATGTTAGAAAGTTTTATAATTGGAATGATCATATCTGTTTTCTCTGTGTCACCCATCATTGTCAACTTCTTGGAATATTCAAATTTAATCAGTATTTGATTTATGGTAATTTAAATTCCATAAGTTTCAGATTCAAATGAACACACTTCCTAAAGCTGGATACTTTCCATGTTTAGATATTGTTCAGCTGGTTTTAATTTTACTGATTGCAACAAGTCATTTGATCCAGTTAACCCTCATTGCCTTATTTTATAACCAATCCCCGTAAATTGGAACTTTCATCTGTGGAGATCCGGGCAGCATGTCTACATACTTGAAGTACTTTCAGAAAAAAATGGCAAATGTAGTGTCTTATCAAAAGTTGGAACTTATATCTGTGAAAATTCCCTCCCACATAGAATACCCAAATTTGTTAATCTTCTATAGCTGTTCATCTGTGTATTACTTTTATAAAGCATACTTTTTGTAAAAATCTTGAATTTTCTTCCTTGAGAATAAAAAACATGTTTATTTATTAATCTTGTATTATCTTCCTGGGAATATCTCTATAACTTTTATCAAATTTGCGTGAATGTATAAAGATTATATTAATTTCCCTCAAGACACTTTAATTCCATAGAATCGTTGACAACGGTGGGTGCTAACTGTACAGGAATGAGAATCACATTTTTGTTATGTATGCTTCCTTCAAACTCTCTATATCTGTGTCTCTCTCTTCGAGGTTCAAGGAACCTCACCGGTCGCCAGTATTTTGCGGATCCAGCAGCGGAGCAGAGCATGATAAGCAGTAGGTGTAGCCTGGTGTTGTGATTTACTTTAATTTTCATGATTACGATCCCTGAAATTACAGGTGCGTACTTTGAATGAACAGGAATGGGAGAAGCTGGAACAGGCCCACGTGCTGGCCAACGTACAGCATGCCTTTGATGCCAGTGATACAGAGGCCACGGACGACAACGAGTCCATCTTCGGAGCCGTGGACATGCTGTCTCCTTCAGGACAGACAGATGCACAGACCTTGGCACTGATGCTTCAAGAGCAACTTGATGCCATTAATAATGAAATCAGGTAAAATCAGGTTGAACCAACCCCCACCCAACTCGACCCCACCTCTCCTGTTTTCTATAGCTAAGGTTTCAATTGAAAATCTATCCTGTGTTGTCAGTTTTTTTTCCCTATTATAAACTTATTGGATAATGCAAGCTCCACCTGTCCCACAGATAAAATATTTTGGTTTGCTTGATTATACATATAATTCCCTGAAACATACATTATATGTATACACTATTCCTTTTATTATTATCTATGAGAAGGACTAAAACCATATACTGGTAGATAATTATTTTTCTATCTGAGTAAAAAAACACTGTTTATCTGATAAAAATGATTGAAACCTTTGAAAAATTAGTTGTCTTGATGTCTTGTATAAATATCATACCCTGATTTTGCATACTGTTTATTGTTGTGTTATGTTTTTAATGTGTACTTAAAATATATATATATATATATTTATAAATAGTTTAAATTTATTTAAATTTTTTTATGTCAGGTTAATACAGGAAGAGAAGGAGACAACGGAACAGCGAGCTGAGGAGCTTGAAAGTCGGGTAGGCAGCGGTAATCTTGACCTGCTTACCACTAGGTGGCGTGGTGGTGGTTCTTTTGAGCGCAATTCTCCACCAATGAGTGGGCGCTCGACACCTACCCCACGAACTTACCCTTCAGCTGCTCGTGACTACTTGCAGAAATACCACACTGTAAGTTTGGCTTTGCTCTAACACACTGTGCCCCCTTTATGTCATGTCTCAAGGGGCGTATTAACAGGTGCACTTTAATTTACCCTACCCTCCAATCCTTATCCCTCTGTTGATTGATTTACTCGGATCTGGGTCATGCATTATTCAGCAGGTATTTAAATCAGTTTGTGACATGTTAAGTGCATTGATATCTGATGTATGTTATATCAAGAGAGACTGAATGTTTATGGGGAAAAAAATAAATATTACAATAAGGACAAATAAATGTATGAAATAGGTATAATTTTTTTTTTACATAAATTAGTTGACCAGGATTTATTCATATATAATACTCAGCAGGTATTTCATTCTGATGTATGGTATTTTAAGAGAGGCTGACCATGTATGAAAATGGGTGTTACACTACAGTAAGAACCAACTGATGTATGAAATATATTACAAAATTGGGGAACATTTTTAAATGGTAAAAAAATACATATTTCAATATTAAAATTGTTTAATATTCTTTTTATTATTTGTTATTGTTTAATATTTTTTAAATATTTTTTTAAATGTGTTGATTTTGTCTACTGAATTATTTGAGAAATCAGACATGAATAGTTTCTGAATAATAAATTTTTGGTATTGTAGATTTATTAAAGAATTTAGAAAGTTCAATAAGATATGCAAATCAAATTTTATTAAACAGTCCCTTCAAGTAAATAGGAATTAATACCATTTTCTTAATTTTTGCATGATATAATGTCTTTGATAGCTGTTATATCAGAATAACTTCATTCATTTAACACACAGACAAGAAACATTAAGTTCAAATATAACTGAGATGCACATCACAAAAAAAAGAAAAAAAAAATATTGAAAAAAGGTGCTACATTCAAAATGTGTTTACCATTACTGATTTTAAATATTTTCATAAAATTTGAATTGGCAATATCGTCCAGGATAGCTCAATTTTTTTTGGTGCACTTGCACTCGGCAAGTCCGACAAATGTAACTTGATGTGACTAGGCAGTGATATGGGCTCACCATCTTTCATGGTATCATATGTACCAGGGTACCTCTGTCTGGTTGATAACACACATATGTGGTCAGTTAAGAAAATCAAGACAATAATAAATTTTTCTCAGACAGGTAATGTTGAGATTGTGTGTATAGCTCTGCTGTAATGCATATACCCAGAACATCCCCCCCCCCCCCCCCCCCCCCCCCGAGATTCACTACCTGATGGTATGTTTGAAACTAAAGCTACTCCTGCAGTGATATATACTAATATTAATTTTGCGGTTTTGGTTTGGTGATTTTGCCCCCATTTCTATGCAGTCTTTTTAAGTACCAATATTTACTGTCACCCTTTTACAAGTGCACCTGTGTAACAACTCGCACCATTTCACAACTGGAATGTGTCTATGCTTTTATCCTCAATGTTACTTATTTCATCCAATAACATATTACTGTAACTTGTGTTAGTTATGATAGATATTAAAGGTAGCAAGAATATATATACTCTATATATATATATTTATATATGTTGTGGTGGATTTATCGGCAGTGCAGTGATGCGTTAGTGCAGGCTGAAGCAGTATCGTCACAGTTTGCACTTATTTAAGTGTCCTGCACAGCAGTGTAATGGAAATATTAGCTAGCCGAACTTAGGCTGTAAATGGTATTTAGGGCCCACTTGCAAATATGAAACCAGTTTCGGTTCTGGGGAAACTTTTGATTTTGAACAGACTAAGTTTAAGGCAGTTTCAGCCAAATGACGTAACTACCCTTGGAGCGAACTTTTTTTGAGTTTTTTTCCCAGTTATCCTCTTATTGATATCAGTACAAGCAAAATGGGGATAGATGGCAAGTTTTGGAAAGTCATTTTGTGTGCATTGAATTGATTCTGTTCATGCTATGATAGCATTTTAAGCATAAATAATGACCAAATTACAAGGCCCAAAACAATAAAGGGGTCTCAGGCACTGGGTGCGTCAATTTTAACCCCCGCATCAGAAATTTTTATTTTGATTTTCAATAGAAACTTACCAATTTTGAGCACCAGCCACTTGGACATTTCTTTTAAGAAGATGAAATAATACAATTTTGATCAAATTTCTTTTGTTATGTATTGCTTTTATCTGTTTAGCAAACAATTCTGTTATTATCATGCTTTTTTCTGATCATTTGACATTTTTATCAAAACATACAAAAAAGTAAAAAAATAAATCACCCTCGCACACTGATTTCTGAAAAAAAAGTGCCTGAGAACCCAACCTTTTTTCTTTTGCCATTAACAGTTTTCAGTTGTATATTATGAATATTATATAATACTTGACATGCATTGTAGCTAATTTTATTATCATATAAAGGAATTCCCTATTACAAAAATAAAAATACTCTATCCAGACTTTGTATCCATCAAGATGTCGATCTCTGTTGTTTACATTTTCATTTTTACTTCAATTTTAATAAATTTTAACTGTGGTAATAAAAATGAAACCAGAGACAGCAAGTTTTCCTGTGACTGACACTGGTTTTATATAATAAGTGTGGCCTTAGTTATATGAATGTATAGAGTACTGTACATTGCTGTACGCACTTTCTCTGTTTTAGATCAACTGCTATCCTTAACTTGTCACCCCTGACATTCTGAGTGGGTGGTTCCATGGGCCAGACCCATTTAGCTTGACAAGGGGTTGTAGGAAGTTAAGGATACTCTATGGCTTAAACTGTAATTATTTGCATGGGGTGCTCCAAAGTGATCTTTTGTGCAGCACAAAGCTCATTGTAGTAATTTATATGCTCAGTTCTGGTAAGTTGCCTTTTTCCCTGGCACTTTTCATTAAAAGTAGGGTCAAGTTTATGTTACTTTTATTTTGACACCAAACTTAGCACTTCAGTGAACTCCACCCAATAGCTCTTTAAGTTCCTGTAAATGACACCAGATGGCATTTTGCTGCATTATGAAATTCTTTCTCATGCCCTGAAGAGTAGTTCTTATTACATATCACAAGAGGGAGCCACAAATCAACTAGTCGGCCTTGACATTTGCTGCTTAGAGTAAAAGTCCCATGTAGTTTAACTCAGATTGCAGTAATTAATCATGAAATCCTGCCTTATTTATATGTAAATTTTTGTCAAGATTTTAAGGTATTTTGGCCTGTATACAATCAAAATGGAAAATTCTGTTAGCTACAGGTTGATGTCTAAGCTTAACAAACCATGAAAGAATTTGTGTGACATATATTATTCTCCTGAGAATTTGTTTAATCATCACCAGAAGAAAAAAATCAACACCAGTGCTGCCACCTGCTGGCTAGGTGGTGAGGTGCCTGTGGTATGCAGCCACCGGAGCACGTTAGCATCTGGTGGTTTTTGGAGCATCCTGTTTATGTGTGTATGTAGGCTTACAGCGCCCTCTAGTGGCCATCTTGTGCTGTGCTTCAGCAGTCTATCTTGTCTGCTGCTACCAGTCCACTCCTGTCCATTGTGCTGATGTTTCCTTCAGCTAGCTGGTACCTGTCTTTCTCTCTATATTTCCATTTCCCTGTAGTCCATTGTGTCTTGTGTAACTGGGCATTGAGCACTTGCGCGCTAATTGAAAACCCTTATTGCAGCAAACCAGGGCAGGGTACACCCCTTCCTCAGTGGTCATGATACATTTATCCTGGAACCCCTTACACTTAACCACAGCTTTCTATAACAAGGTTTGCTGGATATCACCTCCATAGAATTTGGCACAAGGCCAAGAGTGTTCTGACCAATACAAGCAGACTAGTGCTGTCATTGGTAGGAACATACTTGGGCCCCATGCCAACTTCCCTGGTGGTGACACCCAGCAAACAGTGCTTGTAGAAAGCAGTGGTTGAGTGGAAGGAATCCTGGAACTAATGCAGCACAACCAATATATAAGGCGGGTGGAGAAGAGTGATTCAACAAGGGACAAAATACACATTGTGTATAAGCCAAAACATTCAAACTTATGAGCTATGGAGCAATTTTTTTTGTAACCTTTATTTTCCCACCGGTGACCTTTTTTCCCACATTTTGTTTTCTTATTTGGGATTTGGAGCACCCTAATGTGATTAATCTTAGGATCCTATATCAGCAAGACAAAATCACTGTGAATGGTATATCAAATTAAACAATTTATGATTTCATGTTCTAATTATGATACAACATCACTGTGCAGATTGTAATTCCTTTAGTCAAATTTATATGATATAGATAGTTTAGATCTGTACCACTAACCTAACCATTCCAGCAGTACCCATCCGAATTCCCTGTAGGAACCTATCCCACAATATCCCACTGTGGGAATCCATGTTTGATATGTCCATCCGTAATTGAGCTCTTTCCGTCCTTCCCAACTTATACTAGGAGCCCCTCTTCCACAATCAGTTGCTTTTCAGTAGGTCAGCTCCATCAGACTATGATATTCCACCCCACTCCTTCCCCCCCCCCTTCCAAATCCTCCTGCCCACCCAATCCTCTTCTTCCTCCTGTCTTCCACCTGCTACTGTTTCCCACTGCACTCCTCGATTTTTTAGAAAGTGTGAATTGACTTAAGAATTGTATATTATGGAAATTATGATATGAAAGACATACAGTAATACCTCAAATGACTATAAGCTCCATCTAGTGTCTTTTCTTTAAATTACCTTTGCTATACTTTTCCCTTTTCAACTTCAAGGATTTGTTTGTGGGAAACTGAGATATCCCTTTGCGTACCCTCATGTATAATTAAATCACTTATTTAATTAGAAATTGTATTAAACATTATTTTTAATTTAGCTGGAAAATTTATGCTGCCTTGTGAAATATATGTTTGATTTAAATTAGCTCTGACATGAAGCAGTTGAGGTATCTGTGTAAATAACTATAAAGTGATTACATGTTTCACCCTGTCCCCATATCAACAAAGAAACATCATCCAGTTTATTCAAGATATACCTCTATGTTAATTTACAAAGCTTCTGTATCCTATCATACATTGTGAAAAAAATCATATAGATCGGTGTAGAATTGTGCCATAATCACCAGGGCTCTTAAGGGGTATGAAATTTCTGGTGATGTAAGTCTTAAAGATCAGATCTGATACTCTACTAGAATGTCAAAAGTATAAGGGTGCAGTCTCAAAAGAACTTCTCAGATTTACTGCGAAATTTTCAGAACCACCACCTCTAATACATTTCTCCTCCCTTCCCATCCAACAACTCCCATGTTTCCCTATAGATTACTGTTGTAAAATCCCTTAC
This sequence comes from Sipunculus nudus, assembly GCA_026874595.1. Classification (NCBI taxonomy): domain Eukaryota; kingdom Metazoa; phylum Annelida; class Sipuncula; order Golfingiida; family Sipunculidae; genus Sipunculus; species Sipunculus nudus. The sequence goes on from CM049319.1 coordinate 15,991,287, forward strand.
TAAGCCCTTGACTTTTGCCATGTTTCCCTCAGCCCTTCTTGACTTTGATCTCTCCTCACTGTTGTGACCCATGGTACTCGAGCCTCAGTTTTCCCTGGACAAGCATTTCTTCCTCGTCCTCAAAACCCTGCAATCTTTAGCTGGTGACCCACCCAGGGGAGCACTGAACAGCGGCCTGTGTGCCTGCTTTTGCTTCTAGGCGCCAGCCAGCATGGGTGCTCAACACATGTACACCTATAGTTCCTCCAGCCCTCATCTGGCTATGACAACCTCCGACTCAGCCACCGCTCTAGCCCAGGTAGGCCATATCAGGTACCCTGTCACCCAGGCAGGGTGGTTGTTGTAACAGCCAACTATGTCACCCAGGCAGGGTGGCTGTTGTAACAGCCTCCCAAATCATTAAGGCAAGGTGGTGGTTGGAACAGCCTCCCTTGTCACCAAGGTAGTGTGGTTGTTGGAACAGCCTCCCCATGTCATCAAGGCAAGTGGTTGTCATAACAACCAATCTTTGGGTTTGTACTTAACCCTGGATGTCGGAAGTCAGATGTCTGATGCCAAGACTGACGTCAATCTCAGATGCCATAAACTACATACCAGCAAACAGGAGAATAAAAACATATAAGTGTATTGTCAGTGTTATTTATCTTTGAGTATGTAAAACATGTTTACACGTGTTACTTTGAATATTATGCGAGATACTTTTCTATATTAACAGTGAGAGTAAAAATATGAAGTAAATCTCAGTTATAATTATTATCAAAGAGACACTGTGCAACAAAACTGTTTTTAAATCATAGATAAATGATAATTACATGTTTTAATTATTCTTAAATGTCCCTGACACCAAAACATTGACTCATATTTTTAAATATCTTTATTAAAGAAATATTTTTCAGCTTGAACATGTTGTGGGTACGATGCTTTAAAATGTATTAAATAACCTTTTATTTAAATATATTTTCTTCATGATTTTATACACCAATAAAAGGAAATTTAACAGTTTTAAATGATTTAATATTTGACTTAATTCTCGAAATATAGATGTGATAGCAGAGAAAAATAACAGAATCATAAAATAGTGGAATGGCAAAGATATATAATAATTCCATTAATTATTGTGGCAATTCAAGCAAAGAATGTGTAAACTATATGTGTTGAAACTATGAAAATTACTCATGTGTCATGTTCCCATTCTCCTGTTTGCTGGTATTTAGTATATGACATCAAAGATTCTGACTTGGCATCCGACATCCGGGTTTTAGTCATTGTCATCCAAAAAGATTGGTTGTTGTAACAGCCAATCATGTCATCCTCATGGGGTGGTTGTTGTAACAGCCTGCAATGTCATCCAAACAGGGTGTTGTTGTAATGGCTTCACTTGTCCACCTGATGGGTGGTTGTTGTAACAGCTTTCTTTGGTGATAAATTGGGATGGTTGTCAGAACAGCCTGCAGTATATCTTAGAATCCTTGATTAAAATGTAATTAAATATGGCTGCGTGTTTATTATTGTCATTAAGGAAATAGTTAAGATGAGAAGTTAAGATGCTCAAACAAAATAAATGACTGTTACTGCAATAAAAGAAAATAAAGAATGTATGAGGATAAAACAAAGTGTAGAGGAAGTTGAAGTTTTGGGCTTTTTAGGGATAAAAAAAAGTATAACAATAAGAGTAAGAGTCGTGTACCCTGAGTAGAAAATTTAATACAATCAAGGATTCTGGGATAGCAGATCCACCTTTCACAAGATTAAAAAAAAAACAGCTCCAAGAGGTATTTCCCACTATTTGTTTATCACCTAATGTTTAGACATGTCACAGGTATATAGAATACTTTGTGTTAATCTGTTCAGTTGTCTGTAAAGGATTGTAATGTAATGTTAATACAGTTGTCCAGACGAAAACCACACTGGCTCATTTTGTGACAGACACACCGGACAACTCTGCTGGTGACAAGTTCTTGCCAATACAGGTTTTCAGTGACCCTACAGCACATGCCCTTCTACCACTGTTAATATGCATGCCCGGCTCTTTGAGGGAGTCCTTGAGGAAAATGATGAGCTTTTTTATTTTTAATAATATTATTTTTCATGAAGTTATAAGAAAAAAAATCCAGATTTTTGAGACCTTGACCTTCACTTGGGTAACCTTGACCTATTGAAAAGTTATTGGCATTGAAGCTTTGCTGATGACTAGCTTATGTGAATTTTTCAGAATAGCTTATGCACAATTGAAACTTGAAAGGTACAGACAAACTTAACTGATAAACAGGAGGACATACAGAACTGAACAACATATTCAAGTTTTTTTTATGATATGGACCTTTTCCAACTGTTATGTAAAAAATTGGCTTTGAGTTTTTACTGATATCCACATTGACAAAAAAATTCAGAATGGCTGAAGCAAAATTGTGACCAGTAGGGCACAGACAAACCAAACGGACAAACAAATATACAGAACTGACTAACATGTTTGCTACATTTTTGATTCCCCAAGCAAGAAAAAACAAAATTGTCAGTTATCAGCTCAGCAGCAATCTTCAGAGTTAACATAGACATGTATCATAATGATATGTTGCTCACAGTGTAATGCAAAATTTAATACATATACCAGTAATGCATATGATAGTTTAGGTTTCAGCAATTTTTCTTCCTTATTCACAATAATCTTACCAACTTGTACTTACAAAAGTATTTCTAAATCTTTAGTATCTTTCAATATTTATATTTTCATGACTAGTAAATATTTATATCTTAAATACTGTGCATTGAATATCAAATTGAATTTGAGGTATTCTCTAACACTAGCAATTATAATTTCTTTCAACTTAGTGAAACAGAAACTAAGAACTTCAAGCTTATGGCTTGAAATCAAAATAAATTTACTCTAAGCACAAAAGCCACTTGTTTGCCGTTTACTTTGTAAAGTTAGCCAGCCAGCGTCACCAGCAGTTGTCTGTCCGTGTGTCTGCCACAATAATGGCTACATGCACTTTGTAATGCTTGACTCTTTGCACATGCATATCTGATCTGTTTTCCTCTGCTTGGCATTTTGATAATTTCAGGTATAATTTGAAAACCTTGCTTATATTTTTACCCTAAACTTTGCTCCCGCAAAGTTCTGCTTCAGTATTAAGGTTGTTTTACCACATGTAACATTCTTTCTGTGGAACTTAACCTGACTTTTTTTCATTGGTTTAACTTGGTATGCCCTTTGTATGGAGTTACTGGGAGTGAACTTTCAATTGTGATTTTGCTAATATTTTATATTTCAAAAGATGTCCGTCTTATTGTTTCATTTTACAGTAGGTTATATGAAACTTAAGTTTTTCTGTCAAAATAAATATGTTTTATATTGATCTTGATTTGATACTTTTGTAAATCACATGAAGTATTTGATGTAATAAAGTAAAAGAAAATGAGTAAAGGAATGTGAAAAAGGATTGCTGAAGATATACTGGTAGTATTGAATTAGATCATCAGAGGGCAGGAGCTTTATACTATGCCAGTGCTGACATCATGTGGTTTTCAAAGGAATTAATATTTGAGTGTTCTAAGCTTCATAAGATTTGTGTCCAATAGAAGACACTGAAATTAAATTATTACATTCAGAATTTCACAGATTTATTATTTATCACAAAGCGCATACAAGTGCTCTTCTGTAAATGATTATATTCATGATCAATTTCTATTGAAATTTTAACATTGTCTATGTCATCTTTATTACTTCTATTAGAAAAAATGATTTTTGGTCATCTTTGTTGTTTTATTTGAAAATTTAAAATTGAATTTAATCTGCCAATTAAATATTTATTTTAACAACAGGTGTGTGCTTCATGATAAATTGCATTGCTTTCTGCAGCTTTTCAGGGAACTGTAAGCTTAACAATGGGAACATTTTCTCATGATTTTCATGTTGCCAGTGTAGATATATAAATATATGAAGTATAATGATTTGAATATCATCACCGTTCAGCATCTTTCATTGTATTACCTAGTATATAGACTTGATGTGTATTAAATGATTCTTCTTATTGTGTAACCGTACTCTAGTCATGCAAATACATTAGCTCAAGTTTGCTTAACGATAGGTCCTTCATATGCCTGTGTGAATATATGGTTAATTATCATGGATGTAAGATCAATATCATGAAACGATTTAAATGTCAGCTCAGTTCCGTTTATTTTGCAACTTTTTAACATCCAGCCTCAACAGGTCACACGAGACGACATGGCTCTCGGTAGCTCCACCACCATGGCCAGCAAAGAAGAAGCCCGCCAGATTAAATGTGAATCTAGTCCTCCGACCACGCCACGCTCACTCCGGTTGGAACGCGTCGCTGCTGCTCTCGCTCAGTCTGGTGGTAGCGGGAGTAGCGATGAGACTCCCCCTAGGTCAGTCATGCCTGCTAGTGCTTGCATCAGGTGACTATAGCATGATTCTTGCTTTTTCACTAAAACACTAACTTTACCAGGAGATGGAGTCCTATCCCTCCTACTGATGTAGGAAAATTTTGATATATAAATTAAACATATGAATTATCTTCAAAAGGTAACTAGAATACGGGTAGTCGACAAGCGACTACTTGTATCCGCCTAAATCAGAGTGGAACGGGTGAAGTGTTGCATATTAGCATGGATATTTTATCCCATGGCAGACAAACAGATGGGAGCTGTGCAAACATGGCTGCAGGTGGCGCCACCAGTTTTGCGTATGATAAAGAGCTATGTGAGATTTATACACATGCAAAATTTTGGCCCAATCGGTCAAACGGTTCCCTAGATATGAGCTTGGATGTCGCAGCGTAAACTTGATTGTAGGTGGCGCCACCTGTCATAAAATCAGAAAAGCTATCCAGGATGTATAAGCATGCCAAATTTCAGGTGAATTAGTCAAACCACTGCAGAAATATGAATGATTTTAACCCAAGGCAGACGAACAGATGGACACTGTGCAAACATGGTTGCAGGTGGTGCCACCATTTTCGGTGTATGTTATAAAGCTCTCCAAGGGCTACATTTGTGCAAAAAAATTTTCCTGATCGGTCAACAGTTCCTGAGATATGAGCTTGGATGTCTGCAGCGTAAACGTGAATGTAGGTGGCGCCACCTGTCATAAAATCAGAAAAGCTATCCAGGATGTATACGCATGCTAAATTTCAGGTGAATTAGTCAAGTCACTGCAGAGATATGAGTGATTTTAACCCAAGGCAGACAAACAGATGGACACTGTGCAAACATGGTTGCAGGTAGCGCCACCATTTTTGGTGTATGTTATAAAGCTCTCCAAGGGCTACATTTGTGCAAAAGAATTTTCCTGATCGGTCAAACGGTTCCTGAGATATGACTTTTGATGTCTGCAGCGTAAACGTGAATGTAGGTGGCGCCACCTGTCATAAAATCAGAAAAGCTATCCAGGATGTATACGCATGCCCAATTTCAGGTGAATTAGTCAAGTCACTGCAGAGATATGAGTGATTTTAACCCAAGGCAGACGAACAGATGGACACTGTGCAAACATGGTTGCAGGTGGCGCCACCATTTTTGGTGTATGTAATAAAGCTCTCCGAGGGCTACATTTGTGCAAAAAAATTTTCCTGATCGGTCAAACGGTTCCCGAGATATGTGGGTTTATGTGTGGAAACAGACGCACAAACGGACGCAGAGCGCAAAGGAAAGGTCAGAGGTCAAAACAAAATCGGGGCGCAGCAGTTCACATGTGACCCGAACATAATCCCGGGTTTCGGAAAATTCCGCCCAGCGGTTACGGAGGAGTTCTCCGGACACCTACGCGGCGGCGGCGGCGGCGGCGGCGACCAGCTGAAAACATAGTATCCGCAAAACTCTGTTTTGGCGGATACAATTAACTCATACTTAAATGATGTATGAGTCAGAATGAAATTAATCAGTCAGTATTTCAGGAATACTTTTGTGCCGCAGATTTCAAGGTAATATAGAAGGTACATAAAACAATCGAGTTATAATTTATCAGGTTTTTTTATTTTTTTTCAATCATCAAACATGATTATTCAGTCAATCCTTGGTAAAGTCCAAGAGCAGCAGCAAAATCATCTTATCACTGTCCTCACATCTGAAGTTTATAACCAAAGCATGTGCATGGAATGCTAAAGCCCAATATTAACAAATAGAATCATTCATGAAAACCTAAATATTCTAGAAAGGATTATAAATTTAAAATTAGACATCCCTCAGTTGAATACAGACACCCCTATAAAGACCGCACTTTCAGATGTGTAAAAGATACAAATAAATGATAAAACAAAGCCTGAACATCCCCCCCCCCCCCCCCCATATCTGTGCATGGAATTCGATACTAGTTACTGTGGGTACACCGTGCTTCCACTGAATTTGTAAACTTGTTGAGTGTGTGGCATTTCGAGTCCCGCAGGGGACCCCACCCTGTTTGAGCCCAACTTGTCAAATCAATGGTCATTCCTGTGAAATACGGCAAAATGTCACCAAATCATGTCAGATGTATTGAAATTGAAAAAAATAATGTATTTGTGGTCTTCATTTGAATAAGATTGTTATGATTGATATGTTCTTTGATAACTGAAAAGAATGGCCATTTTGGATTGCTGGCAATGAACAGTCGGTAACGTCCTGTCAGTTTATCAGCCATGAGTTTAAGATCCTATTTTCAAAGCATGTAGGCTATGCGAACATTGCACATGCATCATCCGTGAATGCTGATCCTATTAAAAGCATGGTTTGCAAGAGTGGTTACCTATGAATTTAATCAATAATGATAATTCTGCATGTCCTTTATGGCTTGCATTGAAGCTGACACTATATAACTGTAAATGATCATAATGCCAGTGGGTGCTGCTAAACCAGATAGTACACAAGATGATGCAATATACACCTAATAATTAAGAGAAAGTAGCTGGCACAAAAGTAAAATTAGGCTCATCAGACCTAGTGCAATGTAATTATAAACATTTGTCTGTCGATGTTTTACAAATATGTCAGTAAGCAGCTCAAAATATCACATAATGTACATAGTTAATTGCAAATGTATAATTAACTTATTATGAATAGGGACAACAGGTGGGTCTTTGTCCCCAGAAGGTGAAAGTATAAGAAATTATGTTATTATTACAGGCCCTATGCTGTCTCCTATGTTTTCCTATTAAAATTTGTCTCATGTTTTCCTTTGTTTCACAGTATTTAGACCATTATCTCCTATTTCTCCCTATATTTTTCACTGCACAATTGTGTTTCTGATGTAACTATTGTTACTGAATAATTATTGTTATATAGATGTGCTACTATTGAACACATTCAGCTCTATTGTAGAATTGTCCAGGTAAGTGTTAACCAAAGTTAAACAAACTTTTCCATGCTGCTCAGAGAGCTGATGGTCATGATAAGTGAAAACACCTATATATTGGCCAAAAAATCCTATAAACTTGTACAATTTTGTCTCATGTACCCCTTTAAATTCCTATATTTCTTCAAGAGCCTGGCTCGAGCCCTGTTATTGTTATTTCCTCATATGATTACTGTGTCATTCTCGTCTCGACATCCCCTGTTGTATGTGTGACATTCTTGATCTTCCACAGGGCATCGCTGGACGGGTCACACTCCACACCGAGCCCGCACAGTAGCACCAATAGTAGTCAGGATTCCCTGCATAAGCAGACAAAAAAGAAAGGCATTAAGAGCTCTCTAGGACGGTTCTTTAGTAAAAAAGAGAAGGGTAAAACGAAAGAAGTTGTAGGAGGAAACACTTCTGCATCTAGTAAGTATTTTGACAAAAAAACAGTTATTTATTGAGAAACTTTCTTTGCCATCATTGTCTGACAAAGCTCATACACAAATGTTATATGGTAGGGATTTATACAAGTTAAAATGAGAAAAGTAGGAGAAAATATAGGTATTCAATCAATTCATTTTCTGATTGGTAATTTCATGGTCATGATAGAGTGATATGACACCAGATTTCCTAAGATATTCCTATCAGATGTTTATGGACACTTTCAATTATGCCCCACTAAAAGCTGAAACCCTGTTATAATATAACACACATCAGCCGGATTTACACAAAATCTAGACTGCTCCAGATTTCCTAAACTTGCCAGATCTCAGCTGAACTTGGTTCTGTTTGGAGAAGTCTAAACTAGACGGACAGTTTTGGGTGGGTCTAGATTCTAGCACTCTAGGCAGCAGTTTGGGCACACTGAATGTTGTGTGTAAATAAAAGTGTATGTGCTAGATCTGGAATGCTCCAGCACTGCCCACTAGGCTACTAGAGTGTCCATGTGTAAATTTGAGGGGAGATTTAGATCAAGCTTTACACCAACGGTCTAATAGAGAAGTTAGAGCAGTTTTACTACTTGGCCCAGAACAGTGTCCATACAAGATGAAATGGGTGCAAGCTGGATTTGGTTAGGTCAAACTAGATCTTTCTAGTGTAAATGGGAGTATAACTAAGTTTGCTAAATGTTAAGCTCAGCAGATATTTGTGGCTTTTCCCACAAAGCTGCACTGTTTATGCTCAAGCATCCAGCCTAGCAAAACAACTTTATACAGTAATTAACATCACACTTGGAACAGCCAAACCTGTTTCAGTATTTATTCTGTGCAGGCTGAAATGTTGGAGTCACAAACATAGAGCACATTTGAAACAGGTTGAGTTATGTGTTAAATAGGTTCTCCGAATTTATAAAAAAAAAATGTTTTAAATATGCCAGACAAGTGAGAGATAATTCATGATGATTATATTGCATAATTTGAATATAGATTAGTTTGGTTGATAATGAGTTCCTATTTTTTTTTCAGGTCCATATGCAGAAGTGGATATTGGGGGAGCAGATGGTATGGGCTTGGGTTTAGGAAAACAATCTGAATTTGATCGCAGGAAAAAGAAAAAGTAAGTTTTGTTTCACAATCAGGGTTTATATACCTTTGTTGTCCCAGTACTTTTTTTATTTTATGTGACAAGGAAGATATATTTATGATTAATAATGCAACAGTGCTTGTTTAACATATTAACAGTCAAAACATCGAAGACATTTGAAAACTGCTGAGTAGTTAAGTAGTTTAATATATATGGAATAGACTCTTATGATGTTTCACTATTGTTTGTTTCAGACATGAATTATTAGAAGAAGCAATGAAAGCTAGTACACCTTTTGCATTATGGAATGGTCCCACAGTAGTAGCATGGTTAGAGGTGAGTTGACCTCTATTCATAGAGGAACTGCTACTTGAACAGTACATGTGTATTAGTGTCAGGAATCAGTTTTTAAATCATGTTTGATGATTGTAAGACAAACACAACCAATGATCACTTATTATTTGATTATTTTGGTGCGTGCCCTATTTATTACTTTAACATTTAAGCATTCTGACAGCACTGACATTCTGAGTGGACAGTAATGGTCACATGAGTAGACAGTAATGGCCCGCATTAATGATATGAAGACTTTATAAATCATGCTTTCATGGTATTTAGAACTGTGATAATATAATACTGTTGAAGAGATGGTGTTCTGGGTGTTGCTGTTTGTGTCTCACCTCCTATAGCTCTTACAGATTTAAGATATTTTCCAAATATGATGTCTTCACTTGTGCATCCATAATCCTGCATCATCAGTATATACAAAAAATTACCCATCATCGATTTACCTTTGTAATCAATGAATTTACACAACACTTATGTGTATATACAGGATAAATCTTCAGTTCATATTGTCATTATGTAAAATGAAGGTTTTACAGTCTAGAAGTGCTAATAATGTAGTGTGTTTGCCTTTTATTTCCTGAAAACACATGTGCAAGTTCAAAATCCCAGCCAACTAAGAAATGTGTCTCTAATGAGATAATAAAAACTCATTGATTTCAGATTATTTTTTATTGGCAAAGCAAAATAAGTTGTTTCAGGGCTATGTTGCATGTTTGAATAGAATTTGTTTTAAAAAATATTAAGAGCAACATGCTTCAAGAAGTATGCAGTGCAGCATTTTGCACAATTTATTCTTAAGTGGCATTGATGTTAATAAGAATGCAAGAAATTTGATGTATTAAACTTTTTCTTCCAGTTATGGGTAGGTATGCCAGCTTGGTATGTGGCAGCCTGCCGTGCAAATGTTAAAAGTGGAGCAATTATGTCTGCACTATCAGACCAGGAAATCCAGCGAGAAATTGGTATCAGCAATCCCCTGCATCGACTTAAACTTCGACTAGCAATACAAGAAATGGTTAGCTTAACAAGTCCTTCTGCACCTAAAACCTCTCGCACAGTAAGTGGAAGTTCCTTATTATATGCTACTAATTTATATTACAATGTATTATTGTACTCATGTTCCACATTTGCATATTTTAATTCAAATGAGTGTATTGTTATACATTCATCAGGTGGGGAAGGTACTTTTTCCTTGGTTCATTACTAAGAGTTTCTGTTACCACCTTCATGCAAACTGTTAAGAAACAGATTTTATGCACATTTGTGGAAGGTTAGGGTAATGCCCAAGGAACAATCCATTAAATTTCGGATGTTATACGGATCGCTTAAGAAAGTTTCAATTAAAAGGATTCTTTTCTTCTGTGGGGATATGTAGGCTCCAACTGCAGCCTTTGTTGTGTCTTTTCTGAGAATGTTGAAAAAGCTTTACTAGTATATGAACAGAGATAGATGGATCCAAGAAATGAATGACAAACAGAGTCATGTGTAATATAACAGGGTAAACAAAGTGATTTAAGATTTTGATCCTGTATGAAAAGATAATCACATATTTCCGTTTGCTGAAAAATTGTGATGTTTTATATGGTGGCCATATGTAATAATATATTAGATGTCTTTGATATCACTGATATCATATACCTTTGTATAACAATAAAATGTATGTATGTGAACCCATTGTACAGTTTCACAATATTTTTAATATTATAATGTTACCCACCATTACAGTTTCAATATTACCCCTGGATATAATTTTAAAGTTAAAAAAAAAGTTGTATTATTATTACACTGCACTCAATCAATTTGTCTGTTAAGTAGACCATGCCATCTACTGGCAATGACTTTAACTATATACTGTAGAAATAGTTTTCATGTATTTGTATTCATTAGTTGTTCATATATTATATTTCTGTACACTGATCAGACAACCCTTATTTAGTGATTATATGAGATACTGTCAAATCCATGTTCACTGTAATAAACAGTAAAACCTCGCCTAACCACCTTGGTTTAGCAACCACCTGAAAATAAGGACCCCCTTTTTACAGTCCCAACATCTTTTTGCTCTTTATATTTGACCTCGCTTAGAAGACCACCTTGTAAATGCAACCATTTTATGGAGGTTACGTTGATGGTCATAATTTTGATGCTTCACCTTATAATGTTATGTGACTGTGCATATTTACAGACGCTAGCATTTGGTGACATGAACCATGAGTGGATCGGCAACGAGTGGCTGCCGAGCCTGGGCCTACCTCAGTATCGCAGCACGTTTATGGAATGTCTCGTTGATGCACGTATGTTAGACCACCTCACTAAGAAAGACCTAAGAGGCCAACTCAAAATGGTTGACAGCTTCCATAGGTAATCTTAATTTCCAAGGCTTATATTGATATATATTAACAGTTCTGAAAAAAAAAGTTTGATGCTAGTAGTATAGCAGGCAAGATTGTGGATACTTTAATTCATGTCACTGACTTCATGAAAGAACAAAACAACTGATTCATACCTCAATTTTTAATGTGGGATCAGCCTCTGTCTTATGTATAGCTCTGCCCATTAACAGACACATGTTTAAAATATTTAAAAACTGCAAACTTGTTTTGATTAACAGTAGTTTTGGCAAGTTCTCTCAGCAAATATAACAAGATCACTTCATTTCTGTGAAATGCTTGCCATATTACTTAACAACTGCTACACTGATACCTTCCTTTGATGACTGACTCACTCATAATGTATGAGAGAGGGCTAAACAGTGAGAGAGGAAGAGAAAGACTAATAGTAATATTCTTTATTTTTATTTGATTTGTGTCATCCTTGTACTCATACTGCAGCTTGATATGACTTAGAAAAACTTGCATGTGTGTCAAATGGCTTTCATGATGGAATCATCTGCCTGAAGAAATTAAATTATGTTAACATATGATGTTTTTTTATTGTAGAACTAGTCTACAGTATGGAATCAACTGCCTGAAGAGGTTAAATTATGATAGAAAAGAATTAGAAAGGAGGAGGGAAGAGAGTAATAATGATATGAAAGGTAGGAAATGTGTTCTAAATTTCTGCCTCTGATTCGTTTATTCCCCACTAGAGGTCATTCTTATGCAGTCATTCCACCATATGTGTGTTATCTCAAGCTAGTAATTCATTTTGCCTGAATACAAAAATTTCACAGCACACCATCCCTGCACATAGACATACTGTCTCTAATTCACCTGCTTTATACCTTGATATGGTTCTATATGTGAGTTATATAGTCAATATGTACCTATTTAATATGATATGACTGCATGACCAGAGGTCCAGTCCATAGCATGTGTGACAACTCACACAATTCTGAGCATGTTTGACAACTCAGAAACAAGGAAAAGAAAAATGAAAGAAGAAACACACAACGCTGGAAAGATGTGAATGGAAATTAATTTACCAGTGCAAAATATGTATAAATTATACTTAATGAAAATTCAACTTTCTACTAAGGAAGAAATAAATATAAATAGAGTTGAAATCTACTCAAGATCAGTGATGTGAATGTAGTCCGGATGTTCGTTTACTTAAATGTTTGAATTCACATGTATTTTACTTTATTTCAGATGTGTTAGTATGGACCAATGAGAGAGTGATTAGATGGGCACAGTCAATAGGTCTGAAAGAATATGCGAATAACCTGATAGAATCGGGAGTTCACGGGGCACTTGTCGCTCTAGATGAAAGTTTTGACCACAACAGTATGGCTCTGGCTCTCCAAATACCCACGCAAACCACGCAGGTAAGTGAACTTTAAAACAAGTTTTTCAGGTATAAACATGTCCAAATACCCACATAAACCACGCGGTCAGTGAACCACTGTATAATAAGTGTAACAGGTACAGGTAATTAACTGTGTGTATGTTGTGGTTACACCACATACATGTTTAAAAGATGAACTCCAGTGCTATTGAGGTGAGGTATAATTTAAAAAGAGAGATCCCATGTTACCACCTGTGATCAGAAATATTTTGTGATTTATGAAGCTAAGTGGATGGATCACTTCAGCTCTTAATAGTACTAAATTCCTACACAAGATGTCAGCTTTAGTGGCACCTGCTCACCCTTCTGCTAGAGGTTGTTTCTTCTCAAAATGAACCTCTTTAAGTCAGGAGCTATGGAACAGCCTGGTCCACTTGTCTTAACTGTCAAACTTTAAAATCAAAATGTGTCACTGTTTCAAGAAACACCTTTTGTTTACATTGCATGTACACATGCATACAAAATATTACTTTTCCATCAAGTACATTAAAAACATCCATATTCATGTAATTTGCCTTGAAACAATTCTTATCCAACATAATTTAAGTCACATAACCCTCTTCTCTACATTTATACCTATTTATAGCTGCTGGTTTATTTAAAAGCCCTATTGCTTTATGGGGCTATGACTTCTATGCCCACAATCCCTAAGCAGCAGAGTCATTCTCTTTTGAGTCCAATTTTGATCTTGCATTAAAATCTGGTTTCACATCAGCTCTTTTATGTAAAATGAATAACACTTAGCGTCAGAATATTAATTACATGTTCAGATGCCACAATCCCTTACCTTTGATAGGAGTTTAAACTAAAATCCAGTGAAGCAAATTATACTATATGATGAAATAAGGTGTGTATCAGCTATGTGTTAAATAACCTATTTTACTTGTGTTTTTGCAGGCTAGGCAATTATTAGAGAGGGAATTTAACAATTTATTAGCCAGTGGCACAGATAGGAGATTAGATGAGGTAAGTGGGTGTGGCTTCATGAATATGCATGAGAATGAGGCATGATGGGTAGCGCTTGAAAGGATGCATGTGTTCCGTTTATGGGAATGGCTGTTATTCTTGTATATAAAATAGCCATTGGCATGGGTGACGGATTTCACCACTGTGCAATGAATTTCCTGGATTCTGCCTGACTGAATCCCTTTGAAATTTCATAGCTTTAATTCAAATTGCCACAATCAACATATATTGTAAGTCCACATAGCTTCCTCAATTGAGAAAGAATCTTTCACTAACATGGAAGTAAGCATCTATGATCCTTGATATCTCACTTGGACGCTTAGTTCTTGGGGTCCAAGCGTCTGACCTGAGGCGTGACATTTGTGGCAGTTTGACTGAGAGTATTAAATTTGGCTCTTGTAGCTGCCACTAACCGTTCCCTAATACCTCAAAAAACAGTCATTTGTATAAACTCAGTGCTGAGAACTAATCCATATCAAATTGACCTAAAATAGAAAATATAAAATCTACACAACCCTTTTAAATTTGACACATATCAACCCCATTGGGATGCTCATAATTCCCATGCCTAAATTTTGGCCTGAGTGTCCCAAACTCTTCGGATTTTCATCCCATTGGAAGCCCTGATGTAACATTTCTGTAAAAATTGCACAGTGTGTGAATTTGTCATCATTTGGTCTGGAATGCTGGTGTTTCCCTCTGTTATCTTGTGTGTTAGCGTGCAAGCAGGCTGCTTGTGATCTGGGTAGGAATGCATGTGTCCCTGCACGGGTGGTAGAGACTGTACAAGTTTCCTCTGCTGCATGACATCTGGGTGGGAATCGACTTCCTGACTGTTGTTGTCTGTTCTCCTCTCTCTTATTCATGTATGGGTATTCAGACTCCCTCCATTTATGGCATATCCTTCAATTTTTGCCGGAAGGAGTACTTAGGTACTTGAGTCAGAGTACTTTTAAGCAAGTACTTTTGAGTCCGAAATGGCAGAATAAATAGCTGTTATAGGCTTGAATATTTTCTGGACATTGAAGCAGTTATTCATGTAGGGGTCATTATGCCTGTGAAACTAATAGTGTGTACTTCCAAATTAAATTGCTACTTTTATAAAAACAAATGTCCCCATATTTGCAAGTTGCAAAACGTTTTTTTGCCAGCAGTAGTGCACACACCCTGTAGACGCTGTCAAAGCACATGTAAGCACAATTATAAATATCTCCACCCATGGATAGGTGGAGATAATTAACTTTATGAGTCAGTGACCCCTGGAGTATTGTTTTGTGGATATTGTTGATGTTGTGACGTCTTCAGTGGTTGTATTGTTGCTCCTACCTTTTTATCATAGCATGATATAATTTGTTTTTAGAGTATATATATATATATATATATATATTAGAGTAAATACACTGTGCTTTTGGCATGTGTATAGGTGTATAGGACAGTATGGTGCTCAGTGTCAGTTCAGTGGGATAGATTGCAGATGAATATGTTTATGGCACAAATTACAACAATTGTAGCACAGTTTGCTACTGATGCTTCACTCTCCTTACGCTGTGGTCACATACATGCAGAATATTTCTTCAAACTTTGGTAGAAAAGTGATATTCAGCTCCCATTGGTCAGGAAAAACTCTTCCCATGTTAACTTCCCTGGTGGTGACACCTGGCAAAAAGTGCTGTAGAAAGCAGTGGTTGAATGGAATGAGTTCTTGAAACAATGTAGTGTGACCACTTCGTAAGGAGTGTACTGATACTTTTGCAAAGACCCATTGTGTGTGTCCATTACAGACCCATTACAGGCCTGGAAGACAGTCACAATCTGTACTGAAACACAGTCATGATCTTGGCTGAAACACAGTCATCTATCTAGACTAAAACACAGTCATGATCTTGGCTGGAACACAGTCAAGATCTTTGCTGGTGTACCTTTGCATGTACATTTGCATTCTAGCCTTTAATAAATTTTCTGACCTTCACTGAAATACTATCAAAATCTGGACTAAATATTCCTAAGTTCTTTGTGGCCCAGACTTCTGTTTTGACCACAGTGTTCTGTTCATGATCACAAAATGGGTCTTTGCATATTTAGAATATATAAGAATCCATAATCTTTAAGGTTATTCAGCAAAAAAAGTTCAATTTTCTACTGCATCCTTGTTTCAGTAGGACTAATATTTAAATTGAGCAGTGATGTTTTATTTTCATGCACAAATTTAACAAACATTCTGGTAACATGAAAATGATAGTTCTTTGTTTATTGCATGTGTAACTGGCTTATTTACAGTCTTGACAAGGCAAATTTTATTTTGGCTTTGTTTCAAACTTTTTTCATAATAATTGTACTAACTTAACAAGTTTTCCTGTACTTTATCAAGTCATTTTATACATTTATATTATGAATGACCATATATCTGACATCTATATATATATATATATATATATATATATATATATATATATATATATATATATATATATATATATATATATATACGTACATGCATGTCCATATACCCATAACTATCTATAAATGAAATTTAACTTTTAAAATATAAGCTCTCTCTGAATATCAGTTCAAACCTATTGAGCAATTAAATTTGCAGATTTCAGCACATATGCTCCATTTAAATGCAGGAAGATCCCCTAGAATTTAGAGTGTTAAAAAAATTAAATTCAAAATGTAAAAGTCCATTTAAAATTGATTTTCTGATCTGAGATATTTTGGTAAAATATTTGAGGCCAACCAGTAAATAAAAACTAAATAAATACCAGTTTCCTTAATCAGTGAACCAGAGACACTGCTTATGTTGGGAAAGCAGTAAAGGAAGAAAAGAATGAAAGTTAAAATATTATATCGCAAAATTTTAATTATCATTGAAGACCTTTTCCATGGACATGTACATGTTTAGTACCTGAAATATATAAAATACAACCTTATTTTTGTGAATAAGTAGGACTTTACACTTATTGTTAGTAATGGTAGTGTGCCATGTTTAGGTATAATAGGAGTTTTGTGATCTGCAATGTTTGGATATAACAAATTGGTGAAATGAGTTTTGTCAAATAAAATTTGTCAAAAGGTCTGACAGAAACTTCACCATTAAAGATGAACTGGAATGTTTACATTTATCATTTGAAATATAACAAAACAAGAACTTCTAATCAATATAAAAGACCTAAAGTATACAGTTTTCACTGGTATATGGGGCAAAGAGATTTTGGATGGTCCATTACACTCAACAATTTGGCAGTAGCTAATTTTATTGATGGCATGTGCCAGGGTAGCTCTTGATTATGTATTTAATGGGACTTTGCTTTTGGTGTGATTTGTTTTGCATTTTATATTTTGCTGTGGATTTTTTATTTTAATTTTTAGCTAGATGTAGTTTTGCATACACAAGCATGGGACAGAATGCAAACTTGTTTACTCAAAACAGGAAACTTATTTTAATTTTAATGCATTTCTTTCTTCCCAACAATTTAACATTTATTACAATAATAATCTTTTTCACTTATTATGCATATACTTTATTATTTTGTCTGGTTCCTGTATTTGATTTCATTTAAATAATACCAGTAACAAATTTTGTTCTGTAACATTTCTTTTTGTCCCCCTTGAGAACTTGCCTTAGGTGTTGAATCTGTAAATGCTAATTAACTAAGATACAATTAATATTTTCTTAATCAACAATTAGTATTGTTTGTTCCAGTGTTAACTTCTTAAGTGTTTTGTGTAACATGCTATAAGGATATTAAATATTGTCTACTGCTCTGTATATACTGGCCCAGCAAAGCATTGATCCGTCACTCCCGAAATCTCAATTCAGGTAGCATTTCTGGTAAAAACCTGTTAATTAAAAAATATATTTTAATGTTTTAAGTTCTTATTCGACCCCAGAAAGTGTATATCATATTAACATGGTATAATGTTCTTACAAATGTATTTGTTTTCATGAAAAAAAAAAAATTTTTAACCGAAAAATTTTAACAATTCAGATTTTAAAAAGTGCACTATTTTTCTCACCCAGTATAAGCAAAATGAGAATAGATTAAAATTCATGACAATGTTAAAAAACATTTCTCTTCCATGTTTCTTTCTCATGTGAAATGAACTTTGAATTTTGTTCGGAAACAAAATTTTAAACTTAAGCAAGATACAAACATGGCAAAAATAATCTAGAAAGGTTGTGGCATACTGTCATTTGAAAGAACATTGTACCATGTTTAAAATGACATATTTTACGGGGTCAAATATGAATTTAAAATCACTTTTGTGATTGGTGTAAAAGAAATGGCTTTTGCCTGGGAGGCTACCTTAAAATGAGTCCCAGCCCAAACTTACCCTTTGATACCCTACCCGGCCTGTCCTTCCCGCTTTGCATTTTGCAAGGGTATTTTTTTCTGTGGCAGGTACCGTGCATTATAATGCCAGCTTCCCGTTGGATTGCTTATGAAATTATAACAGAAGAATGATAACTGTTATAATTCTATAGCCAGTAAATCTGCATCAGATATATAAATTACCCAGGAATGGCAGATACCTCGTGCTCAGATTGATCTTGTTTGGCTGTGATTTAAGCACTACAACATGACTGGTTTGTTTGTCCCCCGCTCTACATTTGTCATAATTTTAGTGGTAGAAATCGGTTGCTAAATCATATCCAGTGATTGACAGATAAAAAACGAACCATGATTGATTGTAAATTGATTATTTTATGGTTAATCTTTATTACCTTGTATTCTGCTGAATAGAATTATGCCTAAAATATCGACAAAGTAAATCAGTCAAACATGTACATGACGCTGAAAGGTTGACCTAAGGGCCAGGTTGTAGACACTTATTCATTGCAGAAGGTTAAGTTTTAATGCTGTTTTTTGTGCCCTGTCTTTCTTATATCTCTGATAAAAATTAGAATATTTTATCTGGATAAAATGACATCTTTTGATGTGCATACATGATTGTTTGTGATTGATTGTGCAGAAACACTATCTATTTAATCAATTATGAAAGAAAATGAACAATAATTGATTAATTGGCACACCACTAATAATTATATCAGATGAAGAGGCCCAAAAAAATTAAAATTTTTATGGTTAAAATGTCTGCTGTTAAAAAACAACTACATTGTGTGAAGATTTTATCAAATAGTACTATTTCTCAGCGTAGCTGACTTAGACCTGCAGACTATCAAGCCAGTTAAGTTTTAATGACTTAATTATTTTGATTGAAAAGATTGAAATCTCTATGTGCAGTTAAAGTTAGAGATAAAAAAATTTGGCAGTGTCCACTCTCTAACCAGCCAGTCATGCACTGCCTCTCAGAAATATTGGATGGATAGATGGATAAATAAGAGAGATGACATGGTGTTAACCAATATGTTTTACTCGAGCTGCAACCATGCTCCAATACATCATGATACAAAGTGTAATATCGTATGGGAATCGTTAGTTGCCCCTGCATTGATATTTTGACGATATTGGATCGCCCTTCATGGTAAATTGTCTTACAGCAAAATGTTTATGGCAAAACAGTGTAGTTTACAGTTTGGAAATAGCTCAGGTGGGTGAATTTTATGAAAAGGTATCTGTTAAAGATCAAAGAAGAATGTTGACTCTGAATCTAACCTTAATATACCATACATGATCACATCATGTGTGAAAGAAGTATAACCATACAGCATTGTTGACTGATTTGCCACCAGATGGCACCGCTGATCAGCAATGAAAATAGTTAATGAAATTACCACCAGATGGTGACACTAATCAGGGATGAACTTTAGTTGATGATGTAGCCACCAAATGGCGATACCAGTCAGGAATGAACTTTCATGAATGAACAAAATCACCAACCCAGCCATCATCAGCCAAACAAGCTTTATCTGTACCCCACCGCTGCCCTTGTACAGAAATATCCCCCCTCTGCTTTGCTTGGTCACAATTGTGGATTTGTTATTACTGACTCACGAAGGCCTGTGTTTGACTTACTCACTAAATACTGGACTGTGTTGTTGCATTTCAGAACAAATCCTAGATACCTTAGGTAAGCTGATGTTGTCCTCCCATCCATTCTTATATTCTTATGTATATATTGGTTACATATACAAACCCTTGTAAGTGTTCATCCGATTGAGTTTTTAAATATGTTTGAAAGTTCATACAGGCTTATGAAACCGTGGTGGAAAAATTTACTGGGGA
This sequence comes from Sipunculus nudus, assembly GCA_026874595.1. Taxonomy (NCBI): domain Eukaryota; kingdom Metazoa; phylum Annelida; class Sipuncula; order Golfingiida; family Sipunculidae; genus Sipunculus; species Sipunculus nudus. Next base: position 16,011,435 of record CM049319.1, read on the forward strand.
AGAGCCACATTCCAGACCAGATAAATCAAGGAGCCCTTGTAAATATGATACTAATGCTTAAGTCTATACCTTCACCTTTATCTAACTGTTTCTGAAGACATCTGAAAAGTGAAGATCTTTCTCTAATTTGGTATTTAATTACATTAACAGCCAAATGTTATATTAAACATTTAGTCATGTCTTTTTGAATCTTTCCCATAGCTGACATATCAGAAATCTTCTTGTATAAATAACCACCTTGAATTTTACCAAATTCTTTGTCTGGATCAAGGGCTCCCATCAGATTTCTTAGATACTGAATTAATTATATTTCAAATAATTTACTTTTTATGTGGTTTTTCCCTTGTAATTGATGAAACTAGCTAGTCTTTTTTTAACTTTGCAACTATGGCCATTTATCATCTAAACACCCCCCCCCCCCCCTTCAAAAAAAGAAGAAAACAATGGCTAGTGAATCTGGTGACAGATTTAATGAATGATCTTTCTAATCCTACACCAGTGTTCCTGAGCCTGTATGGAGGTTAATTGGTTATCATTAATGCCTGATAAAGCTAGTGGGGTTCTTCAAAATACTTGTGGAATATGTACTCCAAAGGACTGATATAATTAGAATTTTCTTACCCTCACAATATTTGTCAGGCATTGATGAATCTTATCTTTATATTTTAATAGTTAGATTTGTATATGTTATATGTACATTTTTGTAGGGGCAGCATACTCTGCTGTCAAAATATGAGTGTTACATGTATTAGAATAAACAGTCATTCAAAGCCAGATACAACATTTACTCAGGGTTATGAGATGTTGATATATCCATGAAATTAATACACAATATATATTTAATTATCATGAGGCTTTGTGAATAAAATTCATGCATTTGCATTAAATCATGCATATGCATAAACCATGTATATTCACGGAGTCATGTGAGCAGATCATATGACCTGCATCCTTGTCTTCAGCTCATTTGCATATCTTGTTGCCATGACAACAGTTTAACCAGATTTGATTGGCTCTGCTGTGTGATATTGGTGATGGGCTGACATTTTGAGCTTGTCCTGAACACTGTTCCTGGGAATGATCATTTTTCTTGTCTTTGTGTGCTGTGCTATCTTACCACAGTTTGAATATCAGGGTTTATACAGAACAACACAGTTATTTGATATTTTGTCAAATTCCTCAAATATTCTTGGAGCTCTTGAAATTTTGTTTTAAGAGAGTTGGTAAGAAAATTGAAATACAGAATTTTTGTTTTGCCCAAAAGCACTATTTAATCATTTTTTAGCTCAGCTGACTATAAGTCATCTGAGCTATAGTCGTGGTCCTTTGTCCGTCGGCTGTCCGTCCATCTGTCCGTCCGTTAAACTGGCACGTTTTGAAACCGTAAGACCTACGAATCCGAAATTCGGCATACAGTAAGATGTCCCATAAATCTCCTACCATACCGAAAATTGGGTCATTAGGACTTTGTTCCTTCGAGATATTAAGGAAAAACCTCAATTTTCTATTAAAAAAAACATTGTTACACTATAAGACTGCCTTATATCAAAACCACTGTACTGATTTTGATCAAAGTAAATAAGCATATTCTTCCATACATTTTCTATGTACATACCACAAATTAGGTCAGTATTGCGTAATTTGTTGGTGTTATGGGCCGGAATATAATGCACCTCATAAAAAATCAGGAAATATATTAACTCACTTAACATAAGAATGGCTGAAGCTAGAGACTTCTTTTCAGGCATATAACTCCTTTTAATCAAGATTCAGTTGTATACCAAAAATTAGATCTGAATTTTTCAAATTTTATAAGTTATTCGCATAAATATGAAATCAGTACCTGAAATTTTGCCCAAATTTGGGCATGGCACGTTTTTTCCCTGTAAGTACCGTTGGTTTAATTTTCATATCATGCACACGTAAGGCTTTCAGCTTCTAAATTCTGAAATATGAAAGGAATTGACCAAAAACTAGCTTTTATTACATTTTTTATGAGACCATGTCACACCTAAGCTGCACTGAAGCCCCTCTATATGTCCCCATATTGACCTTTCATGCTTGAAGCGAGGCATATACTGCAGCCAGCCAGCTCTTGGATGGCCTTAGCTGGATATAGCTATTCAACCCCCCTCCTCTTGTAATTGTTTGGCCAAAAACATAACAATAAACAATGATTTAAAAAAAATTATTGGTTTACAATAACAACTTTGAGAAAAATAAATGGAAAAGGAATTTTATGGTTAATGAGTAACAGGGACCTTGCAATTACTGATGTTTTATGGATCTTTCATGGATTGCTGAAAATATATTTCAAATGACACCATGCAGTCAACATTGGGTATTTTTTAATTTCAATCATAAAAATGAAAAATAAATATTTAAATAAAATTGTTGTTAACTATGAGGGTTTATGTGAAGCAAGTTAATGATAGACAAGGATGCATTTGATCATATTAAATATTCTGAATTTCCAGGTCTTTTCCAGGTGTTTAATTTGTTGGGGGTTTTTTATTACAAAATAAAAAAAAAAATGATTAAAAAAAATTACTCACAGAAGTACTCATTAAAGATGTCAATATGTTTGAATAATAACATTCAGACTCATGGCTGTATCAGCTGTTACATGATACTGGGTAAATAATCAAAATTTATATTTCTGATAACTTTATTTCAGTTAATAAAATTAAACATTCCCAACTCCAGTTTGCTCCTTGTATAATATATTGGTTTGTTTTGATCCTTGGGTTATTTTAAACACATGTATTAGTTTCGTAGTAGAGATTATTTTCTTTATTTCTGATGCAAATTTTTTAAAATTAAAATTTTTAAAATGTGATAAAAAAATCAGGTCTTAAACACAAGTTTTCATTATGATGTCTATAATGTTAATAATTGTCATAAGTGTCTTGACAGTGATGTGAAAGTATTCAAAAGTGAATATAATATTTTTTTTATAAATTTAAGCCATAAAACCAGGTAGTTACAATCATTATTTAAATTTGTGGAATTTGTATATTCTGGATTCTCAACAGTGTCGTTTGACTGAAACTGAATAAATATGAGACCTTGAGTGAATACTTAATAATTGTATTCAAATATGATTTTAAAAAATTCAGTAGTTCAATAATGAAAATTAATACAAATACTAATACAGTTAAAAAGAAAGAATTTGAGTGCCAATACTTTCAAAATGTATTCATTAATGCATTCATGAATATATTTTATAATTTTATTTTAATCATTTATTTCAATTATATTATTAAAAGAAATCTTTTCAAATGTTACTATTAATATTTTTTAATTAAAATTATATTTTGCCCAATAATTCCAATTAATTTTTAATGAATAGTTTAACTCTCATATAATTTGTGCTAGTGGTACTTTTGGCTATGGGCAACCTGAAATTATAGAATAACAGTTAACTCCTTTGTAAAAAGCATGCATGATAATCAACATGACTTACAGTGGACATTTATTTCCTGTTACTAGTGTTAGTGCTGTGGATTTAATTTTCACAGCATGTACACATAAGCATTTCATCTGTTAAAATCTGAAATTTGAAACCAATTGATCAAAAACTGTAGATGTCATTCATGTTTTCAAGCACCATGCCTTGATTGTTCTTATCAAGTCAGTGAAATGTGTGCTTGGGCAGTATTACATAACCAGTTCAACTTCTGACCTAGCCACTGCCTCTGTGATTGTCTGGGCCAGGCTGGGTCAGGCAGTAATTACTAAAGAGCCTCTCTCTCTCCCTCTGGCAGTCTCATTCTCTCTCTCTCTCTCTTTCTCTCTCTCTCTCTCTCTCTCTCTCTCTCTCTCTCTCTCTCTCTCTCCATGACAGTCTAGTACACTCTCTCTCTTTCTCTCCCATTCTTTTTCACCCCTAAGCTTCTCATTCTCCATGCACCCCATTCTGTTGACAGGTACTATAAACCAGATTGATTAGCTATGAATGTTGAAGCAATTTAGAATGTGAATCAACTGAAATATTCATATATATGTGTTACACTGTAAATGTGTAGTTACATTTTTAAACCTGGGAAAATGATGTATTGAAAAAAAAGGAATAAAAGCAAATATTCTTAATTTTTCCTGGCTCAGTAGAATGGGAATAAAAATGATTTGCTTTGTTTCTGCACCCTTCCGTCTGCTTAAATATTTAATAATTATGAATAAACATTTTTCTCTGTAAGCACTTGAATTTAATTTAATATCCTGTATGAATATGCAAAGGTGCTGTAACTCCCACCATCCCCTTCCCCCACCCCATAGTCTTTGCTCTTTGGCACTGTGAACAATTGTCCTATTGCTTTTCCATAAAATTTAATAATTAAAAATAATATATACAGAAAGACTGAGGCATTTTAACTGCCATCATAACCCCTCCCCCTGTCAATCCCCCCACCTGTTAAGTGGGGACTTTATGGCTACTGTATACATATGATAAAATAGAAAATAGGTTTATTAAAATAATTGGATCTTATTAAACAAATCTGTAAACTGTTGAACTGTCAACAGCTTATCAAAAAGGTAACCAATGGTAACACATGGTCAGATCTCAAAATATTATTTGCAACAATTTCTTTAATCATATCAACCAGCCATGGCCAAGATTACTTTTTCCGATCAGACTTTATCTGCTTTACATAATATTTTAGATTTTAACCTTCCAGGTGTTTAAGTACTGTTGAATGCTCCATCCCCTCTCTCTTCTCTCTTTTTCTCTCTCTCTCTCTCTCTCTCCTTTTCTCTCTACATCCACCTCATAGCTGCCCTCACTATTCGCTTCTCTGAGCCCCATCCCAAAGTCAGCCTCAGTAAACAAGAACAAGATGAATCAGATATATTCATGCTTTAATATTTTGTATAACTATTCGTCCATAGGTACCTATGTACAGGCCAGAAATTATGTCAATATTGTGTAATATGTAGACATAGTGGGCATCAAAATAATGTACATTGTCAAGACTGAAGAGATATTGTGTCATACAGTAACAAATTCATGAATCCCCTCATCAGCATAGTAAATCATAACATCATATCTGTCAAATTAAAATCTTGCAGACTTCCATACACTATAGATCCTTCAACAAATAGCCTATTCATCATTCTACTACTGCTTATTACTGCTGTCATTGAATTCATATTTGCTCAGATATATCACAGTTTTCAACCCCTCCTAAATAAATAAAAAATAAACCACTATATTTTACTTTATTAATCCATCAGTCAGGTTATTTCATTTATTATTTACTCACATATTACATTACATTCCTTTATAATAGCCCAACATGTCCATAAAATTCATAAGCTTCATAGACTAGATATAGTATCACAATGGAGAAACATTTATGGTCCAATCACAATCAGCTGAGCGCCGTGACCCATTGGTCCCTTGTTTAGATTATGTGAAAAATTATGCATCAGTAGGCTTGGTCCTCACTGCTTTTTAGCTCAGCTGACTGGAAGTCAACTGAGGTATAGGTGTGGCACTTTGTCCGTCGTCCATCTGGCCGTCCGGCCATTAGCAGGGCACAAATCATAACCGCTGACCCTAGAAGCCTGTAACAAAAAACCTAGGGAAGTCCATAAAAAACCTCCTTGGAAACCAGAAATTAGGTCACTGCGATCTATACCCTTTATAAGTACCCCCCAGGATAATAAAAAATTTGATACAAAACCTCCAGTATCTTGATAATTAATGCATGGATTGTCTTGAATCTTGCCTTGAATATTGACCATGACTAGTTTTGTCAGTTCCCGAAAAGTGGCAGTGCCACCTAAATTTTATTCTTATTTTTTAGCTCAGCTGACTATAAGTCAACTGAGGTATAGGTATTGCACTTTGTCTGTCCTCCATCAGGCCATCCAGTAGTCTGTTAGCAGGGCACAAATCGTTAACACTCACCATAGAAGCCTATAACAAAAATCTAGGGAGGTCCATAAAATATCTCCTTGGAAACCTGAAATTAGGTCACTGCAACCTATATCCTCCAAGCTACGGAGCTTTTAAGTACCCCCCAGAATAATAAAAAATTTAATACAAAACCTCCAATATCTTGATAATTAATGCATGGATTGTCTTGAATCTTGCCTTGAATATTGACCATGACTAGTTTTGTCAGTTCCCGAAAAGTGGTGGTGCCACCCGTATTTTTTCTTATTTTATGAATATTTTTCTATATTTTTTACTATAAAATGACAACAATCATGTCAGTTTCTCAGCTGTGATTCCATCTAGTGTCCCAAAACCTGGTGTGTTTATAGATCACAAGTGGATGCCTTACAGTAATCACCCTGTCTGTCTGTTTGTTCATCTGTCTGTCTGTCAGTCCATCCGTCCATCCACACAAATTTGTTTCCAGATGGAATGACATATCGATTTCAGACATGACCTACACATGGCCCACCACTAAAGAAAGAACATGTATGATTTTAGGGTCATGAGGTCAAAGGTCAAGGTCACAAGACTCGCTTATTAAAAAAGATTATGGCTGCATTTTAAGCCAAGCTTTACATTCCAAACTTCCCATCTTGCACATTTAGCTGACTTGCCAGTATGGGGAGAGCATAAATGAATTTGGTCTTACAAGGTCAAAGGTCAAGGTCACAGGGGCTGTCTGTTCACAAATTCGTTTCCAGATGATAACTCTTGTTTAATCTGGCATATTGGTTTCAAAATTAACTTATATATGGCTTACCACTAAAGTAAGAACCTTGTCAATTTGAGGGTCCAAAGGTCAAATGTAAAGGTCACAGGATCCATTTCTTTAAAAGGAATGTGAATGCATTTCAAGCCAAACTTTTTATCACAAACCTTCCATCTTCAAGATATTTCTCACCTGCCAATAGGGAAAGTTTCTTTTCAATTTAGGGTCATAGGGTCAAAGGTCAAGGTCACAGGGCCCATCCATTCACAAATTAGTTTATGGATTTAGTAATCACCCTGTCTGTCTGTTTTTTCATCTGTCTGTCTGTCTGTCCATCCGTCCATCCACACAAATTTGTTTCCAGATGATAACTCCAGGTTGGAATAACATATCGATTTCAGACATGACCTACACATGGCCCACCACTAAAGAACCTGTATGATTTTAGGGTCATGAGGTCAAAGGTCAAGGTCACAAAACTCACTTATTAAAAAGGATTATGGCTGCATTTTAAGCAAAATTTTAATTCTGCTTTTGCTAGACAGATTGGCTTCAAACTTGATTTATTAATGACCCCCACCTTAAGTAAGAAACATTTTGATTTTCAGGGTCCAAGAGGTCAAAGGTGAAGGTCACAGGAGCAATATCTTTAAAATGATTATGGATGCACTGTAAATCAAAATTTTCATCCCACACTTTCCATCTTTCAAACATAGTTTGCTTGCCAAAAGTGGAAGAAATCTGTAGATTTTGAGGTTACCTAGTCAGAGGTCAAGGTCACTGGACTTTTTTTAAAGATTGTTACAATAATCTAAGATGCAAGTTCAAGGATAATAAGTTCTCAGATTTTTTGTGACAAGATCATTGGTTAAGGTCACAGGACCGTCATTCTGAAAAATTTCTTGAAAAATATCTTTATTAACAAATTCAGCTGAGCCTCGAGCGTCTTGAATAGCATCTTGAAAAAGTCCTGTGAATTATATGAACCATCTGTATGAACCCTGATATTGCTGTATGGTTTGAAATACTCTATTTATGGCTAACTGCCATGTTGAAAACATTGGCGGAAACAGACCCCAGGAACTTCTGTATGCTATGAAGAATTAAATCTAAATCTAGCAGAGTTTTCTAGATGTCAACAAGGAATTGTCCAGTTCAAACCACAGACTGTTTTACAACCCAGGTGTTGTGCAGCTGTTTAGATTTTAAGGTTGGATCACAGGTGAAAAGTACTTCATTTAAAATCAGTAAGAAGTTGTTGTATATTCATGTTAACCCCTGAAAGTATAATATTATATCATTCTTAAGCTGGTTCAGTGTATAGAGTATATGTATTTTTGAATATTCTTGATTTTCCTATAATGTTTTGATATCCTGCAGAAAATTTTATTGAATTTAGAAAAAAACATTAAAATTGTATTATTTGATATTGATTTTTTAACAATTATAAATTTTTACTAATCTTTAGATGAATTTATTTTAAATGTTAAGAAACCAATTCACTGATGCATATACCATTCTTTGGAATGCTTTGATAGATTAAAATGATACATATTTTATAGGGTCTAATATGAATGTAAAGCCACTAACAGATTTATTTAAAATAAGTTTTTTGCAAGGAAATCTACCTTAAACCTGTGACCTTTTAGTTTAAGTTGATGTGTCTGTGTGTCACTATCCAAGATGGTGTGTGGTTGTTGGATTGTGTTGATTTATCTTCTTACTTTGTTTGACAGTACGGGAGTTTTTTTTTTTTTTGGTGGAATTGTGGGAGTATGATTTTTTGGGTGGAATTGTGGGAGTATGTACACGTGTTTGTCATCCCACTCAGTTTGTGTGTCTGTGGGTGTGTGGGTGGTTTCTGTTGTTCTCTGGTTTTATGAGAGGTGTATTTTCTGCAACAATTAATTATCATAATAATTGGTTATGATAATAATTTGATATTTTAATCCTGTAACGCCAATACTTGTACATTTTGGTTCAACTACATTAACATTCTACATTAATATTACCTGTATTCAGATAATGTAGCAGATCCAGATATGGCCATAATGCTGTATTAACTGAATTTGATAATTTTCTTTCACATTTAAATTCACAATCCATATGTTGCAATTCAGGAAATTATCCAATTATTATCCTGAAAACAATTTCAAATTTCAATTTAAAAACAAATTACTACTGTATATCATTGTTAGGGCTGGCTTTTTATAGGGAGAGTATAGTTCATTGAATATGAGCTTATATATTCAGTTTTTTTTTTACTGCTTATTATAGGGAGAGGGTGGGAGACTGCGGCGAGTACCATCATGGCGGAAAAAATTCAAATCCAAAGAGAGCAAGAAGGACCGAGAGAGGGAACCCAGACAACCACAGAGTGGTGAAGAGACTAATGTCACACAATCCCCTGAACAGACCAGATCACCCGCCCTACAAAGGGGCGGAGCCAACAAGAAATCTGACCAAATAAGGACATTCTCATGCTGATGATTGACAGTGCCAGTCAGGATGATTGACAGTGTCCTTCCCATGCAAACTGCTAATTCCAGTTGTGTGTTCTAATGATGACAAGTCGGGCCAATACTGCTTAAAAATATTAATTAATTGATTAACCACGTATGTGTGTGTGCATGGGCGACTTGTGCCCATATTTGTGTATGTATTGTTAGAAACAGTGGAGAAGCGGCAGCTCCGACGTGAAAAGCGAAAGTTTAGGAACAAACAAAAAGTGTGATAGATTGTCTTAACTGTGGTGCTTCATTCCTGATCATTGGAGCAGTGTCATCCTAGATCCTGTATGCTATCACAAAGTTCATATGCATATTCATAAGCCGAACATTTGCATAATGTATTCAAAGCTATTGTGAGGTGATGCTACTTTACTACTTTAGATTGGTCTGATGCCTGTAACATCTATGTGTGTTATACATACTGGTAGGAGAAAAATTCACTTTTACTCTTTTGCCAACATCCTGTTAGTGGGATGATGAAGATGATAGATGCTGAGGGTGTCAGGCTCCAAGAATTTTTCAGACAGTGCACCACCTAAACTTGTATACTCTACCTGGTATGACATATTTGAGGTAGTTTGTCAAATACGGGTTCTTAGAATAAGCTTAGTACCAGCAGTTTAACTTCATAGATCTGATCTCAAAATCACATACAAAATAAGACGCCTCTTGCAGGGAAACCCCTCTATGTTCTTTCACCAACTTTCCAAGAGCCTAAACAAAGATATATTAGCAGGGCTAGCTAAGATCAACATCACAAGATTAAGTGTGCCACAGTCTCACAGTCATGTCAATCAAAATATTAGAATACGACCAATTTAAAATGAAATTATGTGTCACTTTCCTGAAAGTTGCCTGAATCTCCCTACTTGTTAAAATGTTGCTGATGTTACTTTTAATGTAAAACAAATTTGTGCAAACCTCTGCAGATGGCCTTTGAATCATGGTGTTGCAAATTGTGCCCCTGGCCTACTTTTTTTCATTTCTTCAAAATTAGTTAATGATGGTTATTGAATGAACTAGGAATGTCTTCTGCAGGCTGGCAATTAGAGAGCACTAGGAGAGTCCATCCCTCCTCCAGTACCAGGTTCATCCAGATTCCTTTTAAAACATTCTTGCTGCACCCCCCCCCCCCCCACACACACACAGTATTTCTCATTCACAAGAACAAAATAATGAACAAGACAGAAGGTCAGATAAACACAGGTGGAAACATATCCTTCCTCATAGTCCTGACCCAGAGTCTTCATTTTTTTTACTTATGAGGTATATATTTGACAAATGAGGGCACATGACTGTAAATGCATGGAAGGTAACCTAAAGAATCTCTTAACTTTTGCCCTACAAAAACTTTTGCCCCCCCACCCCCCCCCCCACCCCCCCTTCCTGCCTTTCACCTGATTACCAGTCCCCTTAACCTTAAAGCCAGCTATTCACTTCCCTTTTCTATTGAATATTTGTGATTTTTGGCTCACTCTGCATACAAATAAATAAATTGTAGTTAATTCCTGATATGAAGACATCTTCTAATGCTTTTGTGACAGCTGAATGAGCTTGTTTATCTGCAAGGTGTAAGTAAACACAGCAATGTTGACAAACAGGAAACCTCATGAAACCTAACTGTGGTCACTACTTTTTTGCCCTATTTTTATAAAAGTTTCAAGTGATTATAAATAGTTAAATCCTCCCCCCCCCCCTTCTTCTTGGCTGTCTTACCATGAAGGCCTATGTTGAAGTCTTCAGTATCCTGACAAAATATTTTGACAAAATGTTACATTTCACCCTGAGATATCTAACCATTCTTGCACCTTGGGGGTGGGGGGGGGTTGTTTTGACACAATTTGTTTCCCGTGTATTGACAGGTTTTGGCAGATGTTATATTCTTTTTTTCTGAGACCGTTTTAAAATGAAGATAATAATGATTGTAACCTTAAATTGACTTTTTACATAAACGAATGTAACTGTTACTTTACAAGTAATTACTTGTTACTCTATCACCTTTACAATCAGTTATACATGCAGCATGATTTGGTAATTTCAGAACTAATATTACCTTGAATGTGCAAAACATTTGTGCAAACTTTTGCAGATGGCCTTTTGAAGCAAAATGTGCAATATTTTACAACCTGTGTACGAATGTATAGCTTCTATCTATTTGCATTTTAATATTATAAGAAATGTTATATGTATACCCATGGCAGTGTCTGTAATGGGAAAACTATGAACACCATTGATATATTAAGTACAACATATAAAATATAGGAATGAAATGTGAACAATCTGATTTAATATATGAAAGCTTCAACAGAAAAAGATTATTAAGTGTTAAAGTGTGGGGATTTTGAATTTAAAAGTCTGTGTCTCATCGTGTAAAAAGTAAGTGGAATTTAAACTTTTCTCATTGTTCAGAGGATGGTGTCTCAGTTCTCCAGTAGATGGCAGCATAATGCCCTTGCTGCAATGGATTGCAGGGACATCGTATTCTTCAATTTGTAAACGTAACATTACGCCAGGCATTCAGAGAAAGAAAAACTTGCTTATTAAATGTAACCCATTGCATCCTGTGTCTTAACCCAACTGGTAGATAATTTTGTGGTAATGATTGTTTACTTTCCTGCAGGTCAAACCTATACTCTATCTGGACATGCATTTATGTACTTTTTCCTGCATTACCATTTCAGAAAACTGTTTGGTTGAGTTTTTTTGCTGTAAATCAACAAACAAGAACCTTTGTTTCCCAAAGCAATAAGCAGACATGTACTATTATGTATAAAATCCCCATAGCAGTAAGTCCCAGACATACTTTAATGACTCGGTGTTTTATTTTTAATATCTCTTACACTGTTCAACAGAAAAACGCACAAACATACAGAAATATTCAATGTTAAACAACATCCTTCCTCTTACACTCCTCCAAGTAGATTTCCAGGAAATGCAAACTTTTAAGAATTACAGTTTGCAGCTCATTGGCGTAGGTAGGAATCTCTCGTCGAGTACTTCCGGACAAGCCGTTTGGACAGAGACTTCATTTCTGAAACCTATGTTGCCTCGACAAGAAGTATTTGTTTCAGACGGTGAAGAAGGGCTTTCTCTGCTTTTCGGCAGAAGATTAATGAAAAGAGAAGGTTTTTAGTCTGTATAGTATGTGCCTGCTATCTCAAACTGGAAGTACAGTTATTAGATAGAAGGAAAAAGTTGCATTTCTCTGTTTGCAGTTATTTAATATACTGATAACTGTTTTAAATGCAAACCTGCAGTGATCCTCTTGTGGTAGCAGTTGAACATGTCCGCATGTGTATTGGGTTATTTCTATTGCATCCTGAAAATTTGGCGTCTCAATTTCAAGTAATAGAGTAAATTGTAATAGGTATTGATTGATATCAGGATGACAGTTGACATTAATAGAATATTATTATTCAAGCGTCTGTCTCTTAAACGTTTGTTAATGATATGAAGGTGGGCTTGCTCATTTTTCTGCTTGATGTATATAAGACAGAATATGTCTCAGATTAAGCCCTATGCATTTAGATTCATCTGAGTACTGATAGAAATAAAAATGTTATCTCCAGTTTAGATATTCTCCTGTGACCACGCTCACTTTTTGTCCAATCGCGTGGAGGGAACTCTCCAGACGCGTCACCCAGTCACGTGGTATTGTTTGCCGCTTAAAATCCCACCGATCACATTCGCCACATGTAGGTTGATTACTGGTCAAGTGACTAAAATCACATACCAGAGGTTTTGTGGTTTTCTCCGTTATAGGGGGACGGGTGTACTGATGCTTATCTGAGACATAAATGAAATCTGCTGAGCCTATCCACAGTTCTCCCAATGGAGAACCCTCATGAATGCAAAGATTCTTGTTACATGCCTGTTTATGAATGGGTGATGTAACGTAAAAGGATATTGTTCTATCGTTCTTTTCACAACCGAGGCTGATTGCATGTCACATTACTTGTAAGTCGGCCTTGTTATTTGAGTACATTCTGCATTTACTTTTCATGTGCCTGTGCTGCCTGTTATAGAAATTTCTCTCACGTGATATCATGTTTACTACTCAAATGGCACTATCGCTATATTATAAAAAATGGCTCCATGGCCGGGTGTCAAATTTAATACATATATTAGATTGTTGAAGCGTCCTTTCAGCGAGGGGTCGCTTCTTCAAAATGTTTAGTTAATTCTTTTAAATGGAACAGCATTAAACAACTGGTTCCCATCCATTATCGATCAGGTCGCAACGCCATCTGTGAAACATTTTTCTCGAATAGACAACTGCTTTATTCCACCCTCAATATTCAGGCCATATAGTTGTTAAGCCTCATGAATCATAGGTTAGATTTGTACTCCGCGCTATTCCAACTCGCTGGTATCATTAAGATTTGCTGAGAAAAATCAGGAGATTGAATAGTGCGGGGCACCAGTGTAACAATAAACAGGGAACCAGTGGTATTTGAGTTACGACCGATAGATGGCGCGGCGAACCAGTTTGTTCCCGCGTTTAGTAGGTGGCGCCCCCTGCAGGAGATCTTTAGAAGACATTGCCATGGTGACGCTAGGGTGTGTAGATGACAGGTCGTTTCGTCCCCGTGTGTCCGTGTCGTACTGATTGTTTCTAGTAGGCACATGAGGAGCACAGGCTTTCCGTGTCCAGGCGTGTCAGCTGATCAGGACAATTCCATGGTGGCCTGTCAAGTATCAGAGACCTTGCACTAATTTATAAAGTGAATATAGAATATATGAATAAATTATTTGATAAAAAAAAAACTCTCTTGTCGTTTATTATTGCAGCTGCTTATTAGCATTTTGTTACCTCGCACATGATCAGCAGGTTTAAGACATTTAGCCTATTCCATATAAGAACCTGTTTACGGAGAATGAGACCATGGCCCTCATTGGCCAGACGTACTGAATTTTCTTATTGGCCAAAGCCGAGGAAGCCCCCAAATGACTCGGCCCTAAGAGAAAATTACATATGGCCTTTGGTATTCTATAACACGGGATGTCTAACATGATAAAAATTATTTAAACTGGTCCGCTTTATAAACCTATATAAAGAGAGATTTTATGGGCGATTCCTGGCTGGAAACCATAAACTCTATATATATATATATATATATATATATATATATATATATATATATATATATATATATATAAATTAATATATATATTTATATATATATTTATATATATATATATATATATACCGTCCACTCTGATGCCCTTGCTGGTTGGATCCCTTGCGCAGCTAAACTTAAGTTTTTCAAAATTTGAAAAAAAAGGCGTCTGCTTCAGACGCACTTGTTTACAGGGTCAGCGGCACCTGGCGTCTGTTGGAAAGGCTAAAGCACAGCAGATTATAGCGCCATCTGGATGAGAAACATGAACAAACCCATTAGTTGGTAACACTGACAACATGCAAAATTCATTTGAAATTCATGAACCATAATCTAAAGTTTCACGGAGCAACGAAATGAATTGTACAATTGAATGAAATGTACAATTTGAGCTTCTTCGTAAGAGTGCCAACAGCTGTTTTTTTTTTTTGTTTTAAACTTTTTGCGTGACATAAAAAGGCATATGGTGCCAACGAGCCTGGTAGGCCTGCTCCCAGCCCTCCTGGAACCGATTTCGGCTGAGAGGATTGAGGGATACCTGGGAAATCAGTTTCAGTATTTCCGGTCATTGAAATTGAAGAAATAGATTATTCAAATCAAATATATTGATTCAGATTGACCCCTAAGGAATAATTCTGTCGTAAATTGTTAGTTTAGTTATGTAAGTATTACAAGAATTAACACTTTTTATTTAGATATGTAATTAAATATTTCCATATAACCAAAGTATTGGTTATTTAGCTGTGCCGACCTAACCAACGAATTGGAATAGTCTCCTACACAGACACACGGTGGCGCTCCGCATTCTCTCACTCCTCTAGTCCCAAGCTTTGCCAGACAGACCAAGCTAGTTTGTTATTTATCCACTTCGACCTAATTATAATGCATTTCAGTTAAACTCGCACCAACCTGAATAATGAGTATAATTCATAGATTCGGACCTAACCAATTCTTAGTCATTTTACGACACCGCCTATATCATGTAACTAAATGGTAATTTTTCCAGGCCCGCGGACCAGAACAAAAAATTGGTACTTTTTACACACCGATCTGACCAACAAAATCGTAATTTACTCATATTAAACGATCCAATGGAATGGTAATTTTTCCCACACCGGCCCAACCAACAAATCGATATTTTTCACACACCGTTGGAACCAATCAGTTTCATATTTTACTCACATCGACCGAACCGAAGAATAAGTTCTCTTCCAACACCGACCGAACCAATGTATTGATACTATTCCATAAACCAAAAGAACTTTTCTACGGCCCAGCCCTAACAAAAAAAATATATATATAAAAACATATGAACTCTGACGGTCTTCACCAGATGATATGGAGTAAGTTTTGATATCTGTTAATAAATGGGAGCGATGTTATCTCAGTCAGGCCAGGAATATGTAGTATAGCGCCATCTAGCGTTCGCCTTGGCTTTAAATAAACGTTAAGATAGTTTTGCCCTTCGTAACGCAGGGTTGCTCTTTATTTAATAAATACCTAAGGATAGACATAACCGGATGACCGCAACTGCATGGGGACCCAGGGAAATGTTGGGAGACAATTGAATAGCGTCTGATCATGAGAAACAACCTCTCTCTCTCTCTCTCTCTCTCTCTCTCTCTCTCTCTCTCCCCTAAATGAAAGTAGTATATTGGAGCGTGGTGACGTAATGGTTAGCACTGGAATTGTGACTGCAAGGCTGTGCTTCGAGTTCCAATCAGGCAAACTCCTGGCCAAAATCTGTACCAAAAGAATTCACCCGCTTCACTCAGAAGTAAATGGGTACTGGTCATGTATTGGCGCTAGGCAGGAAAATAGAATACATCAGCTTGTACTGCCTTTTACGACTGCATGGGTTATATGCTCCAGGGTGCAAGGAAAGGTACAAGAACGTAAAGGCCTGAAAGACCGGGAGTGATATCGGATGAGACTGGCATTATCAGTTATCAGCCTATAAACACTCTCCCTATATTGCCTTGATAAACAGATTACGGTCGTATTTCCTTGACTCGGCGCCCGTTGTAAATCTGTTGCTGTAAGTGTATAATATTACAAGCAATTGTAGCTAGAAAGCATTGTAGCGTTCGGCAGTTGTTCCACGTTTTAATAGAACTAAACAAATGTAGAAAGCAATAACACGGGCGAGTTCGGCAGTTCTATCAATATATAAGGTTCTAAATATTGGATATATGGTTATACATCACTTTGGCCTAGGCCCCACGTTGATATTTATTGTTACATATGTTATAAAACAACTGGTATTTTATCTATTTAATTATTATTTACGGGAGGCCAAGGCCCTCTTAGATCATATGGCTGCACCCCACTGAGCCCATTATATGCCCGTGCTGAGGATAGATAACATTACGCAGGAACTTGAACAAGGGTTGGTCAGAGTAGGTCTTGCATACCTAAGAATATGTCATTTAATTGATATATTATAATACATAAACATCACAATTTATTTATTCCATCACACAAATACACATAGTATATTACAATTTTGATTGTATGATACTATATATGTTCAAAGAAGAATATATGCAATGTATGTAATGAGGACAATACTCAACTCAAGGCAAAAATGGAAAATATATATCTCCTGTAACTGTGGGTCTTACTTCTACAAATGACTCACTCATAATGTATTACATGTATTGTAAAGCCCACGAGGTCCCCACACATTTTACCACACAGATTGCACTGCCACGGGTTATTCAAGTTATGTAAACCCATATGAAGGCGGTACAGAGTCTTTTCAGCGAAGACGATTTTACAATACTTGCACATATGTAAATTATGCAAATTTTGATGCAAAAACTGTAGTACTTCAAAGGTTGTGCTTGTGTTAGGGTCCCTTGACGCGGAAGGACTCGGCCGTGGGGCCAACGTTTGTAACCCTGGCAACGTTGCATTTTCCTCCAAAGTGAACATATTGCCTGGTTGCGGTATACAACTGCCACCATTGGATGCTACAACTGCCAGTGGCTTTTGCGACTGGCTGGCCTGTGATGATTGACAGGCAAAAGTAGGCGTGGTAGTGTCATGATCGACAGGTTCTTGCTTGATTTTTATTGGCTGTCCCATAGGACTAATTGTTGCGTCATCTTTCGTGGATTCTGCAGGGCTTACCGAATTTGAGCTGTTCTTTAAATCGAAAGTGTTTATACTCCCTTGAGGACCATTTCCAAGTAAATTATGCGCATACAGATAGGTTGACTTCCTTTTCCTTCGGGTAATCCCCGATAAATTAATTTCTTCTTGGGTTGGTGTAACTGCGTTTTTCACAGACGAACTGTTATCTTCATCAGCGGCGCCACCTACCGTTAAATTCATTGCGTCAGGTGTTTTTCTGTCGCTTACGTAATTTGCAGTACAAATTAAAGCTGGAATTTTAGCGCTGGTAGGCGATTGGTTACTAAATTGAACACCGTTGCTGAGATTGACAGCAGGGGCGGAGCTACATCTAGCTCCTCCCTCCGTCCCTTCTTGGCAATGCAGCATCATATGCATGGCCAGAGAATCTCTGGTTGTGAAATGTTTCTGACACACAACGCACATAAACGAATCACCAGGGTCGGTCTGGGGTGAGATATTCAACGTCTGCTGACAATGATCTGACGGACTCGTTGAGGTCATGTTTTGGCGGGGAGAAACGGTGGCGGTGGCGACCCCTTGCGGTAGCTCTTTCTGCTGTGGTACCTTTTGGTCTTTATTCGGACACTGGTCATTTTGTGCCCTGACCATCATGTGCATAGCGTAGTTATCCCGGCTAGCAAATATTGATCTGCATTCCACACACACAAATCCGTTCTGGACTCTCATTTTCATATCCTGATGCGGCGGTCTGGTCAAGTGTAGCTGAAGCTCACGAGCATTTGGAAAGACGCTGCAACATAATTTACAGTCATACTCCCCCTCTTCTTTACTGTGAACCTCTTGGTGGATCATCAGACCTTGTTTTGAGCAGAAGCACTGCAGACAAACTTCACAATAGACGATGTCTTTCTTCCCGGCGTTACGAAGGTGGAATGGGAAGAGCAGCGGGTGCAGCGATGTCACGTGCTGCCCCATAGCGTCGAAACCGGGAACTACTTTGTCGCACACGTAACACGTGGTGCTGCTGTTGAAGTGGCATACTTTGTGCAACTGCAGCAAGTACCCGGATGGAAACTCTCCCTGACAAACTTCACACAGCACGGTCTCCTGAGGACGCGCGCGCAGCATGCTTCGTCACGTGATCAACAAACTCCACCCTCAAACGCTGTGCCTGAAAATAATTATCAAACAATGTAGTGTTCTTCTTTAAATAAATCAAATACTATCTGAATATAAACCAAAGATATTTGATATGTTTGATCTTTATCACACAGTTTCAAATAACACGGCCTGTCCATGTCAGCTTGCTTTAGTGCCTGCCGGGATCAACCCAACAAGATGCGTTACCATGGATGTATTTGTATTCTCTTTACCATTGGTCTTAAAGTGTCTCATGAGAGCATTGTGCAAGTTACCATGAACTTAGGTAAAAACAAGCAAATTCGTGGAATTAATGTCCCTCGTTTCGTTTTTATTTCCCCCTGAAGATGTCTCTACATGTCATAGTAGCTGTATTTTAGTTTCTTTTGTGGCCTGAAGATGTCTCTACATGTCATAAATTTTTATGTGAATTGAGAAGAAAAAGGAAATGTTTTGTTTTGGAGCTGTTGATATTAAATTTGCAGACAGACTCCAAAACCAATCCTTACCAAGGTATGCACGAGAGCAATCACTGACCCAAATTTGAATGAAATCGAATAATATTTAGGAAAGTCATCGCACGGAAAGGAAAAAATCTGACGGAAGGACAGCTAAACAGACAGACGGACAGACAGACAAACCCAATTCAATTTCCCCCGTTCCGAGGATGCGGAGGACAAAAATAGAGTGACTATACGGCTAATGATTTTAATTCAAACAAATATTACCATATTTTTCGGTTGTGCCTCAGCCAAATAAGACGGTACCAATTACATAGGGCAGTGAATAAAATAATAATTAAACTTTGTAAAAGGTCATGTTACTGTTAAAGGCTGCTTAATTTCTGCCATTTATTTACTTTTCATTAATCTGTCTTTATTTGAGATATACATCTTAATAAAAAAAATTCATTCCTGAGGAAAACATCATGGCATTAATTGATATGCAAATCAGGTATAAACGTGAAAACTTATCAACATATTATTGAGGTACCCCATGTTTTACTAAATTGGTGTAATTTAGATAATATGGAGCCGCAAATGTAAATTAAGATGTGTACATTCGGCATTCTATTCATTACTGGAAAAAGGATTTCTGTTAATTCAAGGAAACCCCTGTTCGTGTTCTGACAGAACGGATGAAATCATTTAAAACTATAAAGGTCTGCTATAGATGATCATGGCATGGACACTTTATACGAAAACGATTTCATAGGTATGGTTTTTAATATTCCCTGATACCAAGGGGAAGCAATAAAGTAATTGTCAGAACTAAAACTCAAATGTTATTTTTGTACAAAATACCAACATTAAACACAGCGCAACTCTAAATATTGCATTCTTGTAGCAACTGTCCAAATATTACTATATCCTTGTTATTTAACTGTGCATCCGTCATGATGATATAACTGATATACTATTAGCATTTATATTTATTGGTCCAAAAACGCCCGTCGGCAGAACTGCGCATCATCTCACAGAGGATCATTCAGTAGCGCCATCTGACGAGCATGAAGTAAATAACTAATCTTTGGCGGCACCAGCCCTTTGTTATCTGAGATTTCAGTCAGTAAAACTGATCTTCTTTTTTTATTATACCAGAAAAGTTAAAACATCTTTTATATGGACCAAACCATTAATTTATCACTGTTCAGTTTTACATCCTCCTGTCCAAGATCTTCCTATCTCCCTCCTGAATAGTAAACTTCAATGCATTAAAACAAATAACGTCTGCTCTGCAGTTGCACTTCACGTTTGTTAAAAAAATCCTTCAATGATTCAACTTGACAAAAGGTCCGACCAGACCACCCATGCAGAAGGTGCACATTTTTTTTCTCTGACATTAATATTAAGCGTTAAAAGGTTAGTTTGATAGAAAAATGTGAACGTCTGTAGGTAAAGGATTATAACAGCACGCATGCAGTTACTGAATATTTTTTGGCCCCAAATACAGTAATAAGGCCTGATATAACATATGTTCAAAATCATTACAACAATTACAAATTATAGAGAAGGAAGAAGATTAACCATGCAAGTGGAGATAAGTGGGTTTAATAAAAGTTGTTACTCATAACAAACTCACTCATGTATACAGACTAGCACGGCAGTTTATATCTTTAGAAGTGGAATATTACAAGTAATCAGATAAGATTATAAAGGTGGACACAGGCGCTTTGACTAGCCCAATTTTATGTACAATGCCATGACAGACAGGGCTACATCTGAATAAAGTGTACTAACTACATCAAAATCAAATATAAAAACTAAGTTATTGACTCAAATATAAATAAAAATAAAGGAGAAAAAACCCAAGAAGAAACCTATGTAGTGAGCTCGAAAAACAGAAACAGATGAAGTCACAGTGAGACCTCTCTGTAAGACCATATGTCTGATAATACCACCCTTGAGTGAACTGAACGCATTCACATGGGTTATGACTAATCTGTCTATGTATAGTAAGACCACCTGTTAATTAAAACCACTTTTGGTAAGTCCCACATCATATTACACAGATTTCACACTATATATCTTCAGCCGTTTGACGATGCGTCTCCGTGTTATTGTTATCACCACACAATGATATAAATCCTACACATAAATAAAACATTAAAAAAAACAAATTGAAAAAAAAACGCGATTATATGTGATGGATCTCGATTATTTCCAACATTTCCCCCTATATGAGACAAGAATGTGGATTTAAATTTTAGGGACATAAGCTTTTATGAACAGGCCGCGATGTGTATCTTTACCATCAAATATTCTCTGCTTAACATAGTTACTTTATATTTGGTTAGGGTCCAGTAAAATTGCTACTGCAGTCAGGATGATGATGTTGATGATAATAATGATATTCTTATTCTTGATAAAACCGAAATGAACCATCTTTCACAATTAAGTATTAATTGTTATTGTAACACAAGTCAGAAATATTTTATATTTGCTTGATTCATATATACAGAAAAAAAAACCTCGCCTAGTAACGACCAACTCGGTTTAGCGGCCACCTCAAAATAACGAAAACTTTCTGCAGGTCGCAATTCATTTTCGCTCTTTAAATTAGACCTCGCTCAGACGACTACCTTGTAAATGCGACCCAATATTGAGGTCCCTATGATAGTCCCAATGATATGGTCCCAATGTCGAGGCTTTACTGTATAACTGTATTACTGTATTACTGTATATATATATATATATATATATATATATATATATATATATATATATATATATATACAGAAAAGTAGGTTCACTGTCGACTTTTCTGTGTATTCATGTTCCATTTCTTCGTACAACGAACCAGAATGGCTATTCATTCATCTCTCTCTCTCTCTCTCTATATATATATATATATGTGTGAGGGTGTGTGTGTGTGTTTGTGATTCATGATTGTGTTTTCTTCTTAGAATATTATCTTTAAACTGTTGAAAATCATTATCATCATTCATGTTGAATAAACAAATGACTTTCATTAATATCTATTTATCACATTGGCATGTTTGGCAGCTCAACTAAAAAATGACTAAAACTGTTCCCACATGGTATTCGCCTGACTCCCCGTGTTTACAAACAAGACTAAACTCTGACCTCTGACCTGACCTCTCCACGTGCCATATCAATCCGACATCAACAGCAATTTGTCACAGTTGTAAATACCTGATCGCTTCACAGAAAATCGTGACTGAAGCTGAAATGCCGTGTGTAACTGAGAATCCTTCCATGTTTATACGTGCATTAATTCTTAGGGCGCGGTCATAGAGACCAAGCTTTGATCAGAGGCTCAGCAGACGACAGGGTCGGGCGATAATAAGTGAAGCATCGTCGTTGACTGCTTGTGACGCTTGAGTCAGCAATCAATTTGATTGAACCACAGGTAATACAAAGGATACGTGATGATGGAAAAGAAGATAGCCAGGACTTTTAATGATAAGGTAATCAAACAGAACATGAATGAAATTCACTGTATACAGAGGTAAAAGTTGTCAAGGGTCCTCAGAAATTACAGTATTGAATATGCATTAATAATAAGTTTGTACTTAATTATTGATACCATGTCATGTGTCATCATGGTCATACATGTCGCACGACCCCCCCCCCCCCCCCCCCGCCAAACTTGTTTATTGTGATGCTGGCATATTTGTATAACTGGTGCTCCATTTGCCATTATGCAATCAAATGTATGGATGGCACAAAAATTATTCCATTAATAATATATATATAGCCTACTGCTTCCATTTTCCCGTTCCTTTTGGTACCCTAGATTTTGGACACAACTAGAATATTACTAATTCGAGGAGGTGTTGGACTGCAGTCCCACCCTGTGTAAAATATGCATGTTTAAATTACAAATAGTTGCATGTTTTGTTGGTAGCCTGGCAAATAACTATTATTTCTTTTTACTGTAGTGATTTAATTTATCCAGAAGTCATATTCAAAAAATAAAATCCTCAGATATTGCTAACTTGATGCAGCCTGAGCCTTTAGTGATATTTGCAATCACTAGATGGCAGCATTTGTCATTCCCTCATCACTGTCTGCAGAGCAAAGCACTATCAAAGTTTCAATCACATAAAACTAACTTTCAGTGGCAAAAGCTAAGCTGTTCGAAGGATTTGTCAATAATGTTATAATAAGAAACCAAGACCTTCGAAGAAAATTTCGACAGTTCTCTTTAGGTGAATTCAATAAGACCACACCAAACAATAAATATTTTTTTTTTATTATCTGCTCCTCTTGTTCATGGATCATTAATTATGAAAGAAAACAACCCATCATCAATATAATCTTCATCAGATCCCTTCTCAAAAAGTAGACTCTTCCAGTTAGCATGTAGGGGTACCCCTCCCATGCAAGTGCTTGATCAACTGAGTGTGAGAAATTAATCTGACATGTGCTAATTTGCATATTCATTTGCACACCCCTGAGATATCTCAGGTTTCTCATTACTAATGGTTCATCTAATATGAATTAAAAGTTCTGGTTTCTGTCATTCAATGAATAAATTGTGACAGGTCAAACAGAATAATGCATTAAAGCATTACAGTGCTTTCGAATTGTGAAACAACTCATACTAGTCAATATTACATGTTCATCAGGAAAACTTGCACATTACAACTGTCAAGCTTATTTTTCATTTAATGTCATATTTATTGTGGACTCATATTTTATTTGTTTGAAATTTGGATATTTCCCCTTCAAGGCATTTTGTGGGGTTCTGGATTTTCAAGTTATGTTTTTCCAAAGGAGTTCACCCCATGGAAAAGATGATTAATCTAAAATATGTAGTCAGAGCTTACAAATCCCGCTGGAGTCAGACTTAGGTGTGTGTACACAGTGTAATGCTTCAGTAACACAGGATCTCCTTGTGAATGAAAAAGCAAGCATTTGCCCTTATTCCTATCAGTGGGATTGAACCTGGGGACAAAGGAATAGCCCTGTGTCACAATGGTAAAGAAGCTTTTGAATGAAAAGAAAAACATCTGATGATGATGATCCACAATACATTAAGATTCATGGTTGTTACCCTAACCCTGCTGAAAATTTAATCAAAATCTGTTCTTTATTTTTTGTATACAGTTGCTGACAAACAAACCAATTAAAATACATAATACTTTCACTTCCCAGTTGGGGTAGTAGAAATATAACTGGAAAACATTCCATGCATTCATGCTGAATGCTTCTGACAGTCTGTATGTCTCTCTGTGTCACTGTTTCTCTCTCTTTCTCTGTTGTTCACTCTGTCTGGTTCTGTCTCTTTTTCTCATTTCTTTCCATTCTTTATCCTTTTCTAAGTTCTTGTCTCTCTTTCTCTTCTTTCATTTATTTATCTTTTTCTCACTCTCTTTTCTCTTTCCTTTTTTCTCTCACTCTTTTAAGTAATTTGCTAGGTAAACCAAGGCACAGTATTTCAGGCTAATTGAAAGTGAACAAGTGGCAACAAAATGCATCTAATACTTATAAAAGGAATTCGGTTCACATCTGTTAGTAATGTTCTCTAAAACTGCGTTGTGTACAATATTGTGCCATACATCATTTTAAATGTTATTATTCCCGCAGTGATATAGGCGATATGAAAATAAATAATTTTTAATATACATATAATTTTGAGTGATTTTTCCGGTTTTTTTTTTTTCGAGCACAGCCGACCTGCCTTCGGCAAACACCAGATTGCGTGCACCGTGGTCACTTAACCTCTAATACTAAGGACTATTGTTCATATGAATAACGCTTGCTTTCAGTGAGGGATATGACCGACGTGCATGGTCAGTAAAAGAGAAAAACACATGTTTCTCACTTTATGAAATGAAGAGTTCAACCCAAGAGGATTAATGACAAAACCTAATCCAAGGTCCCAGTTTCAGGAACAGGGCTGGGGTGGGGTCAGGTTGGGTGGTGGCAGGGGTTTCAGGCCTCAAAATTTGTCTGATACAGTGAAAAAAAGGTTGCATTGGTTGAAAATGGGATACGGACCCACTGCATGCATGGAGTCCCGCTGGGTCCGCTTCTGCTACTTACGATGTATGCATATTTCTGTTTCCTTCTTCAGGAACAGTTTCCTTGCAACGTACATTTAATTAATCTTTCATGTGTTCCTCACATCAACCTGTTCTTTATACGTCCAATGATAAAAACCAGTCAAATATCAATGAAACACTGTATGCCTCTGCATCTCATTCCGGTTCGCAATGTAAACCATCACTGACCAGGTCTTCAGGGTAAACATACCTGGGTATGATTTTTGCCACGAGCACAGCGCCACAAAATAACAGTAAAAAAAATATTTGTACATATCGTATTCAGAGAGTATCCCACTAAAAATCTATATTTTCTTTTAACTTTTATAATAAAAAATGAGCCAACATTCAATATCTCAGTAAATATATCTCCCAAACCCCGGTAAAAAGCCCGGTATACCGGGTTTATCAGCTAGTCAGTCATAAAAAGCCGAGATATAGGTATTGAGACACAGCTAGGTTATGAGGCAAATTAATTTTAGGGTTAATGTTCATTTGAACAAAAAATTGCAGAATAGCAAAGATTTGAACCTGAATAAGGTTTAGTACCCTAATTTAATAAATATTTTTTCTAAACACAGAAAGGCTACTCATTAAACTGAGTAAATGTATTCTACAGTTCAAGTCTGGGTGTGTCTTTAAATAGGCGTGCAACTAAAAATGGGGACATTACAGTCAGGCCAGGATGAGTAAACTGTTTAAAAGCTAAGTACAAATGGAAGAAATTTCTTAATGTATTAAGTAAATCAAGGTAGAATAGTTTAAAATTTGATTGAAGATATTAAATGGGTAAAATAGTGTGATTAGATAGTGTAATGATTTATAAGGTAAAGTACTTCAGCCATAATTTTTAAATCACAACAAGAGATTAAGTGGAAGGATAAAAAACAAGTAGATACTACAATTGCAGTGAGACACTGAAAATGTTAGAATGTTCAGAATGCAGCAGAAATAACTTGGATGAAAGCTCTTGAATAACTTTTAACAAGGTAAAAAATAAGATCAAATAAAACTTTACTGAATAAAACATTTATCAACTCGTAGCAAAGTAAGTATACATTTATAATTATGAAAATAGCTCAGTTTGACTATATTAAACTTGTAAAGATAAGACAGAGAGGCAGCTCCCAGTTAAAACTTCATCTCATGCATAGGAATTTAACCTTTAAGGGAGATATTTACAGTCTCATTGTTTCAGTGTTCCGCATACAAGCAGACGGGCAGGTGCAAAGGAACAACGGGGCATGTGACTCAGTTTACTTGAAGGTTATACTAGGCTATAGTGCAGGAAACTTTGACACTCCTATCTTTTTTCAGAACACAAACCATAGACTTATCAGCTGGACCACGACCCTTTTTGAAAAAAAGGTGATAGTTGGCAGGTGAAACAGGTGCCCTTTAACTCCATAAATGCAGATAGATCAGAATTCCGATCGAGAGAGATCTGAGTTTTTACTTTTCGTGCAAATTATTCAGCAGATGCATGGTGACTGTTTTTACGAGGATAATTATGGCCGAACATTTCAAAACTTGAGCAAACCCTTATCAATCACATGGGAGTCTTTGCCATGGCTGTTAACCAATTTTAGCCATGAATAATTGTTGGCAATTATCAGGAGATAATTCCAGTAGTTAATTAGTAATTTTCTCCCTGAAATTCCTCATTATTCATCACTTGTTGCCTGTCAAGGTTTGTTTGAAACAGCTGTTATAACACAGTTCATGGGCAGTCATTACCAAACATGACTCAATAAGAATCATTTACAGTCTGTTTGAAGACTTGATGATCATTTCTAAAGATGTTTAATATTTGATTTCTGTATTAAATTATCAACATGTTTTAAGGTTTTACCCGGAATTCAGACTGAAACTGTGTTATCATGTTGTTGATTGTTCCTCTGTAATGTATATATTTAAACACCTAAAATTGTAGAAGATACCATTCAGTCATCTTAAAAAAGTTCACACTACTGGTCTTAAAGGTATCATCTTATATAAAACAGGATTATACTAAAAATATCAAACTGGGTGTCACAAAACCAACTATTATGTGTGCAGTTGCCCGTAATTATATAATAGTCATAATAAGCAGTCTTTGATTTGAATCTATCAGAGAGTATATTTATTGAAAGTTTTCTCAGTATTCTCCTTATGTAATGATAAAACAATAAGATTTTGTATAATGTGTTAAATAATCAATTTATATAATAATGGTTATATTGTGTATAGGTCTTTTGCTTTGTGAGATCGCGAAAATTGAAAAACGAAAATAGAAAACAAAACATGGAAAAAGTGAAAATCATGAAATTTGACCGTGTGAATATGAAGTCAGACATAATACATGCCGGTAGTGACCTACATGACTTAGAACTCTCTTGAGCCTAATGCCAATAACAGTGGAAGCCCATACCAAGCCGAGTTAACCTGCAGTTACCACCTTAATATCATTAAGCTGCAATGAGCTGACCTTGTGTAATCTTGTAGGACTTGTGAAAAAATATGGTTCCCAAAAAGATGAAACCCCTGACATAGGTGTGTTTGTATGGGCAGTGATGTAAAAGTTGGTTATGCATGATTGTATTAAAAAAAAATTAAAAAACTTCATATTTAACACAGGAGCTGAAGTCTTATTATAGTGCTAGTGGATCTTTTAATAATTGACATAAGTTTTAAAACTTGTGCTCTACATGTCATACAAAAAGGTATTTCTACCTTGAAAAATGTATGTCATTTAAGCAATTCTCATATTTACCAGAAAGCTTATACTAAAGATTGCTACAGCTGTGACATTTAACCAGTGAAAACTTTTTGTGGTAATGATGGTTTTTGATTGTATTTGATAAATAGTATGGCCTTTTCAGGAGTATTTCAAGGTTCTAATTTCACTGTATCTCAATGTGTTTTATTTGATAGAGTGCCCTAAGCTGTAAACTTCTCTTAAACCCTACTATCCACCTATCTTTCGTATGAAATTTATGTGATTTCTGGCTTACTCTGCATACTAATAAATGATCTCTTGGTAATTCCTGTTAAGAGAAGATCTGATAATGCCTCTGTGATGGATGTATGAGCTTGTCATTTACAAACTTTTAGTAAACATAGGAGTATTGACAAACAGAAAACCCTTGTATCGGGTTCGTCTGACTTGCCCCAAG
Organism: Sipunculus nudus; assembly: GCA_026874595.1. Lineage (NCBI taxonomy): Eukaryota > Metazoa > Annelida > Sipuncula > Golfingiida > Sipunculidae > Sipunculus > Sipunculus nudus. Next base: position 16,039,632 of record CM049319.1, read on the forward strand.
ATGTCCTTGTTGAATATGTTTAGATTGTTTTGGCGGGCCCCCTACAGGTTATAACGTTGATATAAATAAAACATATAGCATATTTATGATTGAATGAGCACTTTCAGGTCTATTTTTATAAAAGTTTTAAGATATTATCTTTAGTTACTCTATGTCAGATATCAGTAAAAAGGCCCCTTTAAGGCTCTGATCATAGAGCCCTTTAAGTTTAAATTTCAATGTTGATCCAATAGGATTATCACTAGGCTGAGTGCCAATCTAGTCTCAGATGTTCCTTATTTTACAATTTTCATTTTAATTAATTTTTCACGAGGTCTGTTTTTGTCGAAATCTTCATAGAATCAAATCAAACAATAACACACATATGACAATAAAGCAAAGTTTCAGTTTTACATGATGGTTTATGTTTGTCGTGGGTTATACTTTTTTTATATTTTCTTACAAATATTTACCGATTCATGTGATTAATGGTATGTAAAATTATGGAAACAGTTTCCCATCCTCGAGCGAAGCATAGTAAGCATGATGACTTGTGGGTTGACATTATGAGCTGTTTTCCTGGACTGCTATAATAAATTATTAACACACTGAAGGCCTCTTGTGAAAGCTCCTTGTCTGACGAATTAAATAATTCAGGAAATTATACTCTTGATAATACTAGCAGATACATAATGCAGAAAATCAATTCATGTTCCCTGTTCATAATAAACGCCAGTAGAGTGCAACTGTTTTTTGCCGAAGTGGTTTTGATAGTATTTGAAAGCTTTTCACATAGCGCTCAAGGAGAGCTACTAATTAACCCAAGCTGGGATCAGTCAGTGAATTTTTTATCAATTATCCTTGTAAATATCTTAATAATTATTAATGGTTTTGTGTTATGTGTCATGCTAATAAACCAATGAAAGTAAATATTTGAAGCAAAAATTAAATAAATATTTAGCATCAGTGTCTGACATCACTCTCTGAAGAGCTTATGAAAACTACTGTAATTGTTCAGTTTGATTTTAATTGTGTCATACTGTTTTTAAGCTGCGAGGTCACACTTTTTGGTGAAAGGCATTAGATGATGCAAGCGAAGGCCCTGGGTTCAAACCCTGGCATTGCCTCAAACCCTTGCAAAGTCTTAAAGACAAGTTTTTAAAATTTTGATAGAACCTCAGAGATTTGCGCTAATGTTTGAATGAAAAAGGTGAAGTCAGGATTATATCTAGACATGTGCATACAAAACTGAAGGTTTATTAATGAAATATCATTGTAATTGTATGGTTTCCTCCATCCATATTTAAATAAGGAGTACTGCAAACAAGTCATATTTGACCTATCCTCTCAAAAAGTTGCCAGTTAAGGTATTGTATTATGCTATTTAATACATGGGAGATTCTACATAGGATTTACTAGGGCTGTAACAATACATTTAATATCTCTCAGTATGATATGTATCATGATCAATATATGTCACGGTCACTCACCCTTTATACAATTTACAGTACATATAAAAGTAATTTATAACAGTTATAATTCAAAGTCATTATTCTTCTTTGTCAAGGTGCACCAGCCTCATGCCTTATGTTCCATGCCTCAGGAATAATGAAAAAAAAACAGCCCTTTCAACTGGTATGATCATGCATCAGGTAGCCAATCAGATGCTGATTAACTGATTTCTAGCCAGTGATGTTTCAACTTGCATACGCTATGTGGTTGACTAATATTAAATAGCAGAGCTCTGTTTTTTTATTGTCAGACTTTCTAAATTGGCTGGTCATATATTGTCAGTCTATCAATACAGGGACATCTGATGATGCAAATATTTTTGACTTTGCATTAACATTTATCAGTGCATCAGTGAATAGACTTATGGCCCTTGGTTTTATTTTCAACCATTTTGTGTGTTGACTCGTGGTATTTGTCTTTTTTTTGTAAAATAATACTTATTCCTCATCATGTATGTACTCTGTTCTAAGTTCTGCTCAAATGTTAAAAACTAGGTAACTGTGACCTCATTTATTCAGCTAATAGTTTGAAAAAAAAAATGAAGAATATTATGTAACATATCATAGAATTATAATTAATATTAAATTACTGTCATTTATCAGTACTGTGTTTATCTTTAATTTATTTTCCCACCAGGTGTCACTATTGGTACCTGATGAAAATGACCGGGACAAGCTGTATGAATCCTTGAGGAACTACCAAGGGTAAGTTGAATCCTCCTTGCTTACTGCTGGTCTTTTTTTATGTCTAACATTAAACAAAAGAGATAAGGATGTGACATGTGAGGAAGCCTTGCCATATAAGGAAAACCAGTTTATTGTTATTTACATACTTCTTTGCCTCAGTGAATGTCACTGATGTTATAAACATTTTAAATATTAAATAAAAAGCACTTCAATTAAAGTTCTTATCTTAATGTTAACAAATGTGAAATAGCACACTCTTCATTACAGGTCTCACAACCTGGTCTCTCTTCTCAAAGAACTTCAGAGTGTTATTAATGAGCCAGACAGAATTGAGCTTTATGATGAGATCAGGTGAGATTTCATGATAAACATTCAGAGAGCTCTCACAGTGCACACACCTCCAACAAGAATAATAAATGTTTGATATGTAAAGCAATTTAACTTTACCAACTCCAGACTGTTTTGAACTCTTCTTCTGTAGTGTTGTATATTCCTAATAGTACCAACATTTTCCAGCAGATGTCATTATCAGTGGCTGTTATGTTTTAATGAATTTAAAACCAGATATACAACAGAGACAAATAATGATTTGCATCTGACTCGTAATTAAAATACAATTATTTTCCAACAGATGTCAGCACTGGTTACAATTCATAATTTAACAAATGATGAACATAAATATAATTCTAGATACAAATCAGTCCCAAAATTTAATCCTCTCTCCTTTTCCTCAGGGCATATTTATTTCTAAAACTTTGTTGAAATCCATAAGTTTTTGACACATACTGCACTTTAGATAGACATACAGGTATACCAATGGAAGGATGTGGGTGATAATATCATCTCAGTCCAATTTCATTAGTGGGAGTTATAACCATATTTAATTAATCTCTAGGGGAGGCCAGGCCCGGCAGTAGGTCAGGTCAGCATGTCTGCGCATCTGGCACGGGCATAAAAAATGAGACCGCAAGTGTTGCGGACATGTGTGGCTGAGTAGACGACTGATGGCCTGAAATGTCAGGAGCTGAAATGCCAGGTTAGCTCGGCCCACATGGCAGATGTAATATTGGGATAAAGTGAAGCCTCCATGAGATGATTCAAATTAATCATTATTTATTCAATGTGTATGTTATATTTCATTTACCATAAAACAACCTAAAATAACTAATAAAAAAACATAAGATCATGATGTGACCACTGCTGTTGTTTGGGCCCTGCAAGACTGTTTATGATATGTTACAACCCCCCCCCCCCTAATAACATAGGCCACCCTGATAACATTACCGCCCAATAACATGGCCACCCTGATAACATTACACCTAATAACATGGCCACCCTGATAGCATTACCACCTCATAACATGGCCACCCTGATAAATTTACCACATTATAACTTGGCCAGCTTGATAACATTACCACATGATAACATGATCATCATGATAACATTACCACTTTATAACATGGTCATCATAATAACATTACCACCTGATAACATGGCCACCCAGTTAAATTTTCCACTTTATAACTTGGCTAGCTTGATGACATTACCATCTAATAATATTGGCCACACTAATAACATTACCACCTTATAACATGACCAACCTGATAATATTACTGTACACCTGATACCATGGTCACCCTAATAACATTACCGCCTGATAACATGCCTACCCCAATAACATCACCACCTTTGAGTACGGCAACCTTGATCAGATAACAAAGCTATTCAGAAGCCCTCTATCTGTCATTAGAGATATACAAGTGTTATGGACAGCTATATTTCATGTGGTTAACTTTCATTACGGATTGGTGAAAAGATGCTAGTGAAAAGAATTTAGGGCAGATGTTGTTACTTGTTCAGGAACTTTCAAGTTTTCAATCCTAAATAAAATGGATCCCAGGTAATATAATATATAAGTATTTGACCAGGTATACCTTTCTCATAAACTGACTCATTCTGTTTAAAAAATATTGCTTTGTGAATAACTAATTTTTTTTTTTCCAAAATGTTCTGTACAAAATTTCTCAGATTTTCTGAAAATTTCCTTAAATTTCCAATATTCATGAATATTTGATAATTTCTTGAGATTTTGCTATCTTAGTCATGATTTAATCCCAAAAAAGGGATTGCTAGAGTTAGGAGGATAAGTTATGCAGTTAGGATATGTTATGCAGTTAGGATAAGTTATGCATTAGGATGTGTTATGCAGTTAGGATATGTTATGCAGTTAGGATATGTTATGCAGTAAGGATAAGTTATGCAGTTAGGATATGTTATGCAGTTAGGAAATGTTATGCAGTTAGGATATATTATGCAGTTAGGATATGTTATGCAGTTAGGATGTGTTATGCAATTAGGATGTGTTATGCAGTTAGGATATCTTATGCAGTTAGGATATCTTATGCAGTTAATTTATGGTATGCAGTTAATTTATGGTATGCAGTTAGGATATGTTATGCAGTTAGGATATGTTATGCAGTTAGGATATGTTATGCAGTTAGTTAATGTGATGCAGTTAGGATGTTTTATCTTATGCATTCCTACATATTTGTAAAGTTCTCACAAGCTTAAAAATCTTTGAAAATCCTTCAAATCTTTATATTTATTTTCAAGGCCTTGAAAGTCCCTGGATTTAGATGATTTTTTAATAAAACAAAATATTTTAAATTATATTCTCTTGGCTGACAATGCGAGACTATGAATAGGAAAACATGTTTCAGCCTGGTAAGAAAATTCTTAGAACTGGAACTATGCATGAAAACATTAAAAAAAATGTTGGAGGTTAAGGCAGATGAAGAATTTGTGTAGGTGTACATGCAGAAACCCATTATATATGTCCTCAAAAAGACCTTGAAAACGAAAATATGTTGTAGTCTTGAGATAGAGCAGGTTTGGGCAGTATCTATATTGAGCAACAAAGCACCAGTTGTCAGTGATACACTGCTTGTTAATACTGGGCTACTACAATTCATCTTTAGCAGTAATAAGGTCCACTTGGTCCTTTGCTGGGTTGGGTGAGAAGACAATAGTATTGATGAGGCTGGTAGAACTAAAAACTGCAGCCACATACAGGCTGTCTGTTACTGAATGTGCTGATGGGGCCAGCTCGCTTGTCTCATCCGTCAAGTCTACAGAAGTGACTGTGATGAAACTATTAATAAGAGATGGACTCCCCCACCACTATGCGCCTTCCTTATTTATTGGAGTCATGACACGAGACCGGCTCCATTCACATGGCTACTCCATCTACCATCACTGAAGGGAGGGTTCATTTGCATGAAAGTGTTATTACAGACCTGTGGGGCTCAAACAGTGCATATACCACTATTAGTGAAAATCACAAAGATAAAGAATGGAACATTTGTATTCACCAATGGTTGATAATAAAAGTGAAATTTCCTCTAATTTTCAAAATAATTTCCTTTTTGTTTTGTTTGTCTTCATAAGCTGTTTATGTTTACTATTTTTGACAACTGATGTAAGGGGAATGTTATCAGTTAAACTTAAAGGCAGCTATTCACCTACTTTGTCTATAGGATTTATGTGCTTTATGGCGTACTCTGTGTATTTATTAATGAATTCTAGGTAATTCCTGTGAAGAAATGTTCTTATATTGCCTTTCAAATGGATGTATGAACTTGTCTACAAGCTGTTAGTTGACTGTTAAACACAGCATTGTTGACAAACAGAAAAACCATGAAACCTAAGGTGGTAGGTTGCATAGTATGTGCGGGAGTTGAAAGGTCACTAGTTGCAAAACGCCACTTGCAAAACTCTGTACCCTTGTTAAAAGTGTTTGGATTATTTTTGGCCGGCCCCCCACATGTTATAAACATATGGATATGAATAAAAAGAAAAGCCTGTGTGCAGTGGGATTGACATTTTCTGGTCTGTTTATATAAAAGGTTTAAGAGGGTTATCTTTAGTTAATACAGGTCAGATACAGGAATAGGCCCCTTTCAGCTAAGATTCCATATATGCAAGGAATGCAGCATGCGGAATGCATGTTCAGAGAATTCATATTTACCATCCCAGCTAGGCAACACTCATGTTGTCTCTGTGTATCTCTGGGATACCTTGTGGAAGTGGCAAAAATTGCTGAAAGTAGGGATTCCTTTTGCTAGATGCGCATTTTGCATGCTGGATCCGCACATGATATGGAATCTCACTTTCCCTATTTAGTCAATATCAACCTTGGATATGACCTTGGATATAAGGTCAACTGAAAAATAAATATCAGTCACAAATCTGTAACCTAGGACTTATATTGTGCCTTCCTTTCAGCTTTGGAAACCCAGCCATAATAGCTATTTAGTGCAAACAGAAAATAGCAGAAGAAAGAAAAGATAAAAAAAAACTAGTGTTGAAATTGATTGTTTCAGACTTTGTGGGGGGCAGGACTAAGTAGGCCCACCCACCAAATATTTTCAAATACGAATATAGGAATAAAATTATCAACGGCTATAAATAATCCTCCCCATTCTGGGGGGGGGGGGGGGGGGGCTTGAATATAGTAATAAACTCATCAACTCTTACGAGCCTCCCTGTGTATTGGGGTACAGGATTAAAAAATGTTGAAAGAAAGTTTGTTCTATCTTGAAAACAAACATACAGAGTTTAAAGTCACTTCAGTATTGTCTTGCTAGCAAGTCATGGTAACATGATGTTTTGTATCTATTATTTAAGGTTCTTTGGACCACACTGAATGGAGGCCCATAAATACTGTGGCAGTAATCAGTGAATACCACATTAACAAATTATCATGGTGGTTTATGGGGAATGTTCTTATAAATTTTTTATGTGCATATGATTGAAACAAGTCTGTGTACATCTGCCTGTCAGGGAAAAAAACCTCTTTGTATCATGAAACGAAATAAGTTCTCATATTTGTATTCGACTATATGACTGTATGGCTTGGTATTCAGAAAAATGAATATTCATTTTGACCTGTAACAAATTCAGCACAGAATATACCATACCATTAATTCATGTGAGGCCTTTGCGATGGTCCATTACCCTTAGGGGTGCCATTGGTTATTGGTTATAATTGTGTAATGCTCATATTTCTGTTTATTATGTAACAATCACCTGAGCAGTATGGGCACTCTGCTGACAGAAAATGAAATATTTTATTCAGACTTATGAATTTTAGACTTTAGGACCCCTTGAAGTGACAGGGCTTGATGTCATCTTTTAGCTGATTGGGCATTTCTTTATCTTTATGGTTGAAGCACCCAGTTAACACACGGGATGTTCTAACTGGCTATGGTACATGTCTTGACAAAACAGGCAGTTTTCCTCAAAGTGTCTGCCACCTGTGGTGTGGTTTCTTTCTGAATAATAATGAGAGAACCAGATTCAATAACTGGCAGTAATTTTTTAGTAATAACACAGTCTGTACAAAAAATTTATCCAGCTGTTGATGTGAACCCCTTTGGGGAACAGACTGTAGATTTTATATTTATTTCTTCACAAACATTTGACTGTATTTTAGTTGGATTACAATACTTACTAAAAATGTAAGAGTTACAGAGTAATGGTAGAATTACAAATTACTATACCAGGTATGATTTTCAGTTATCTTAGTTTTATTAGCTCAGCTGACAATAAGTCATCTGAGCTATAGTCATGGTTCATTGTCCGTTATCCGTCCATCCATCAGTCCACCGTAGATGTGGCATGTTTTGAAACGGTTAGACCTAGGAATCCAAAATTTGGCATAAGGTTAGATGTCCCCAAGATCTCCTATTAAGCCGAAAACTGGGTCTTTGCGACTTCGTTCCTTTGAGAAATTAAGGAAAAACCTCAATTTTTTTATTAAAAACCTATTTTCACACTTCAGGACTGCCTAATATCAAAAACACTCATCTGTTCTTCCTCATATTTACCATAAATAATCCTCTATATAGTTCCGTTTTACATGCCAGAAATTAGGTCTCTATTATATGATTTAAAAAAAGTTATGGGCTTCATACATAATGCATTTTGTAAAAAATCAGGAAAGATATTTGATCACTTAACACAAAACATGTTAAAGCTAAGGACTTTTTTTCAGTAATATAACTTAAATTTATCAAAATTTAATTGTATACCCAAAATAAGATCAAAATCTTTTAAATTTTTTAAAATATTAACATAAAAAAAATATTGGTACCTTAAATTTTGCCCAAATTTGACCATTGCACATTTTTTTCTCGTAAGTATATTTGATTTATTTTTCACAACAGTGTTACATGTGGATTTAATCTGTTGAATTCTGAAATTTGAAAATAAAAGCTGCAAAATTAGGCTAGTTATTGAATTTTTTTGGAGGCTCTTGTTGTATTCACTTACATTGTCAAGCAGTCCACTTTGGTCACTGTAGGTCATTCAGTGCAGCTGTTTATGCTCCCCAGGCTGTTGTTATGTAATCCCATCACTAGGGCAAGCCCTCTCTCCACTGAGATGAGCTTGATCAGGCTGTCTACAGTTAATACCACAGGGAGCCTTTTTCTCCCCCATTCCCACCCCATTCTGTTGAGAGACCTGTACTGTGAACTAGATGAATCTTATAATTAACATTTTTAGCTCAGCTGACTATAAGTCATCTGAGCTATAGTCGTGGTCCATTGTCCGTCCTCCGTCCGTCTGTCCGTCCGTCCGTCCGTCCGTCCGTAGATGTGGCACGTTTTGAAACCGTAAGACCTAGGAATCCAAAATCCAGCATAATGTTAGATGTCCCCAAGATCTCCTACCAAGCCAAAAATTGGGGCTTTGCGACTTTGTTCCTTTGAGATATTAAGGAAAAACCTCAATTTTTTATTAAAATCCTATTTTCACACTTCAGGACTGCCTAATATCAAAACCACTCATCTGTTTTTCCTCATATTTACCATAAATATTCCTGTATATAGTTCCTATGTACATGCCAGAAATTAAGTCTGTAAAATATAAATTCTTTAAGTTATGGGTCCAAACATAATGCATTTTGTAAAAAATCAGGAAAAATAATAACTCACTTAACATGAAAAATTTTGAAACTAGAGTCTATTTTCTCAAGTATATAACTATGTTTAATTAAGATTCAATAGTTTACCCAAAATTAGATCTGAATTTTGTAAATTTTTTAAGTTATTAGCATAAAAAAAAAATTAGTTCCTTAAATTTTGCCCAACTTTGACCATGGCACGTTTTTTTCCTGTAAGCACCATTGATTTAATTTTCACAGCATGTAAACATAAATATTTAGTTTGTCTAAATCTGAAATTTGAAAATAAAAGCTTGAAAATTAAGCTAGTTATTGATTTTTTTTTCTGTAGTCACTTGCTTTGATTACAGATGCAGGGTCCCACTCCTGGTCACTGGAAGTCAGCTATGCCAGGGTTTCTGATTTGTTACAGTCACTGGGGGAGATCCCCTGCTGTGACAGGTGTACAGTTATTCTCATATCACCACCCAAATAACCCCCCCCCCCCCCCCCCGACCCCCCCCCCCCCCGCAAATCCAACCCACCAAGTGTTATGCAGTAATTGTTATTGTTTTCACTGTATCTCCTTAATTGTAATGCTGTTTCCACTCCGATATGCAAAAACTTTCCTTTAAAAAAAAATTCAAGGTGTAATCCAGAAGATGCAATGTTGTGTAATGTAGCATTTTTAAAGAAATCAATTTTTCTTTTAAATGATTTTAACAAATATAATTGAACCCATCAGTATGCTTAAATTATCATAAAATATGAAGCACATTATGGATAAATAAAAACACAATTAAAAAGTGTGAAATCTAAGTCAAGAATTATTTTTAGATATTTATTGTTTTGCAGCTTTAAAAGATATATTTTTGTGGTAAAAAATAAATAAACATTTGTATGCATGATGTGGTGTTATCTGACAAGATTGAGATTTATGATGATGCAATTGAGAATTATGAATCAACTTTTATATTCAGATATATATGTTAAATTGGAAATGTATAGAAATATAAACTTAAATTAGAAAATAATTGATGTGATAAAAAATGAGGATTTAATACAAACATTTGTTCATTATTTTCCTGCCTCAGCAGAATTTGAGATCAGGCTTTTTTTGCCCTGTTTTATGTTGTTAATTAGCTATATTTCAACTGTATACATTTCATAAAAAAAATACATATATATTTAATAATTTATATTATACAAAAAAATAGATTCAATTGAAAAAATGTGTAAACTACTGAAATGTCAACAGTTAATCGAAAAACCAACTAATGATCATGGTAATAGTACAGATCATTTGTTCACAAACTGCTCACATGCTTTAGTTTCAACATTAGTAAATGCATGGTCAGGTCACAAAATATTTTTTGCAACAATTTCTTGCTCATCAATACAAACCAATCATATAAACCAACCATGGCCTTTATTACCTCTTCCTCTTACACTTTATCTCCATTTGATATTATTTTTGATTTTTACCTTCAAGGTTAACGTCAGCTGAGCACAGTGACCCATAGGTCCCTTGTTTTTCAGTAACAAGCAGTAACAACAGAGTCCACTCCCCCCACCCCCCCCCCCACCCCTTCAATACACAGAACTAATAAACAAGATTAATCTTATAATTTTAATGTCAAATAAATTCTTTTTGTTGAGACTTGGACAATTTTGATTTTTTTTTAAAGAAAAAAATGTTCAGGAATTTAATCCTAATATTCAAATGTGATAAAATATTAGGATCTAATGTAAGTGCTAATTGACAAGATTTTAGAAGATATAAATAGTTTGTAGCATTTCATTCATATCTCTTAAAGTTCACGTGGCCTAGGTGTGAATAACACTGTTAACATATATAGTATTAAAATTAGGAATATTGGTCAAACTTTGTGGGTTAATTTTTAACTTATATGGCCATATATTTAAATTTTAAAACTTAATTACTTTCACACATTATTTGTTTATGAAATGTTACTTTTAAATAACACTTACTGTAGGCCCATTTTTTCCCTTGGTGCATCACTAAATGGTTTAGCTCATGTCCATTATTCTACTATAATTTAAAGAGTTTCATTTTAGCAGGGCCATTTTCTCATAGCTTTTCAAATGATAATATACATGAAAAACCAAAAGAAATAAAAATATTTGCAGTTACTAATATTTTCCAAAATTCAGCTGAGCGATGTGACCAATGGGTCCCTTGTTTAAACAGTAGTCATGGCTATAGTAAACATAATTTCCATCAAAGATGGCAGCACTAGTATGTACCATGTTTATAGTACATAATGTTTATATGGGATGTATCAATATTTATGATACTCATGGTTACTATGGTGCCTGTCATGTTTATTCAAAATAACAGAGTACCATACTTACAGTTACATATGTATGATATATTTATGTGATGACTGGTTTAATGTCAGTGTCGATGCATTGTTTACAGAATTTTTCAAAAGCCAGACCACGAGTTTACTTGGTTCCAGGTATCGTATACTTAATTGATTTGCCCTGGTTACACTGTTAAAATGATTATTGTAACTGACAGCTAGTGTATCAGCAAAGCATTAACTTCACAGGTGGCATGACTTTCAGTTTTTCACACTTGATAATATATTATTTCCAGGGTAGAGCTTACAGCTTTATGTATGGTGTAGTTTATCATGAGTTTAAATCTCTTCTGATTAAATTTAATCTAGGGTCAGAGGTCAGAAGTGTGTGAATGAATGGCCGGTAAACATACTGATGATCATGTTTCAAGTTGGTTTCAAGTTGCAACCTCAAAGTCAGTTTATTGTATTGAGTTTGGAGTCACATGACAGCACATCACAGAATCCCCTGTTAATCGTCATTGCTGCCTTCCATACATGAAAAGCTAATGTTATTACTTGGCCATCAAGTATACAAATTAACCATTAGCTTGGATTAAAAAAACTCAGATTCATTTATAATTAATGCAAAATCAGGCCCCTTGTGCAGAGTAAATAATTCATGGAAAGAGGATCTGATCACGCGGAACGTTGGTACCATAGGCAGACAAATCACAGGGAACGTGTAAGAAAAAAAATGAGAAAGAATGAAGACAGTCCGAAATATTTAAACAAAGGATCCACTCCCTCAAATCTCCATATATATGTGTTTAACTTTAACAAAAGAATATTCATTGTGTGCTGGTCAGCAAAAAATGGCCAGTATTGATGCTGGTTGGCATAAAATCTGCTGGTATTATTGATATTTATGAATTTTAAAAGAAATGTGTTGATACATACAAGTAGGACACTTTGCTTTGATTCTATAGAAAAAAAAAGAATTTTTATATGTTTCCTGTGAATCTTTGGAGGAAAATCTTTAAAATATTTAGGCCTATTGTTAGCTCAGCTGACTGTTATTTACAGTGTGATCTTATATTAAATTTTACCTTCTAAAAAAGCACACCTCATAGCTGTTAAGGTGAAATACATGTCATGATTAAAACACATAGCATGTATCTATCAGATATGAAAAATGTTGTACTTTATGAAAATGTAATGTTATGTCATTGTTTTTGTAATCATTAGACTTGATTAAACATGCCTTGAGTCAACTTTATTTGGTATAACCAAACATGTTTGACTGGCCCAGAGAGATTTATAATTCATAAATGGTAGGTTTATGCATATTTAATTACTAGCAGGTAGCTGTGAACATTGGTGAATGCCAATTTCATTTGCAAGTCAATCTGTCACTCAGGTATGGATGGAAACCCCTGTGTGTGCTATCAGTATACACAGGGCTGCCCATCATAAGAAAAGTTAATATCATGCCTGCTTTTAGGGTTAATTATTGATTAAATTACAGCTGATATTGATCATTAGCATGAGATAATTAATATATTATTAATTTTGTCTGGCAAGATCCATAATAATTTATTAAATAACCCTTTCTGCATACAACAAAGCAAAAGCTAACAGAGTTCATTTTAGTCTTTAAAAACCATTTTAATAGTCAAATAATTTAAAACTGCAGAATTTAAGTGCACAGATATCCATGATTTTTTTAAATAAACAGAAATTCCCTTAAATTTCCTAAATTTTGTCTTAGTTATTTTGAACAGTGAAAGGTTAGGCCACATGGTTGCTGGGTGTGGTCTCCGTATAGTTATCTAAGAATGTCTGTCATGTGACTGTCTTAAGTGATCCTTGTTAACTTTATGAATTTGGTAGTGAGGAATGGGGTGCCTAGCCACCAAATTAATCAAATTGGTCCATGAAATCTGATGGATATGCTCTAGCTATTATCCCTTTCTAACAGCAAATGTAAACAGGTTTCAAACCATTATGAAAGTGTCCATGGCAATCTGAAGTGTTTTCAATCCGTTTTGGCCAAAGTGTATTGGATCAAGCTTAGGAGGGAGTTTCAAACAGTTTTGAATGCGAATTGTTTTATCCGCTTTGCTTAAGTGTTGTGTGAATGGTCAAGAATGATTTGGAATTGGACCCAGTTTTCAAGCTGCAACATGGTCACAGCACAAGCACGAAAGCTTGTGTCAGCATGTTATTACATTGTTGGTTCAGCATCGGTGCTAGATGCCTGTGTGGACACACTAAACTGGTTTGGCCTAACCGCTTTGCCCAAATCAATTTGAAATTTTTTTAAAAATCTGTTTTGTGTGTTAAAGGGGTGTAAGAAAGTACTCAGATTTTGAATGGGATCCCAGGTTAAGCATTGAAAGAGATGTACCACATATTAAAAAAAATAATCAATTTTTATTACAAATAAGTGTTCACGGATCATCAAACACTATCAGAAATAAAAATTCTTTTTTTAACTGTATTGTATTGTTACTGTATTGAACCAAGAACAATAATTACAGAATTTAAATACAAGTATGAATAACATTTAAAATATAAAATTATGTACAAATATTCAGGTTTACTGTACACTTTGAATACAGAAACAAATGTAAAATATATTTGACACTAAACTAACCTATGTTAAAAAAAAAAGAGTTGACATTTTACTCTTTTGTGTACAGTTTTATTGGAAAATCTTGATATTTCCTATTATTTTCTTTTAAAGAGTATAAAGACTGTAGATTGACAAAAATGGAAAATTCTAGCTAGGGGGAGTATTGTTTTAGGATACCTAAACACAGTTTAACAAAGTCCCTGATCAATTATCTAGAGCACTGAATTTTTCATGGCTGAAAAGAAAAGAATGTCTTTGAAGTTGCATGTTGAGGGCAAAGAGTGGCGAAGCATCGGAGCTCTGAGGGGATACGTATACGTCAAAATCAATGTGAAGTGTTCTGGAGCTGCTTTATAAATACTTAATTAGGGGTCCAAACTAACGATCCTTTAGCATAGCTGCTTGTTTACCTGAAGGCGGTCCCTGACTCTCAGTTTTGCCTCTCAATGAAGGGGTTTAGGCTTATTGAAGATTATTTCTTCGGCATTTGCCTTAACAATGCCCCAGAAACAGAGGAAGGCGTTACGATCAATTGCCACCGCACCGCCGCCGTCGGCAACCAGGTGAGAAGAACACGTCTGTACCTAGTGACACATCCGACCAACTGTGGCTCTGCTCTGTGTCACGGTGAAATTCACACTTTGTTATGACAACAGATCACTTCACTGAAAATATGCTTATATTTCCACTTCGTGTTTGTATGCCATCAATCAACTCACCCCATCTGCCCATACCCATTTATCATGCATATACATTATGAAAGTGTCACAATACTTATTTTGTCAATCTCTAATTACTCTTTTAATTAGTTTACTGGTACTTAAAGCTTTATTTAAAGGAAAAAGACTTAAAATAGAAATTTTAAGGTGATTTAATGCTGTTCTGCTGAAGGACAACAGTGGTTTGTTCACGCATGTTTTTATAAGACAAGACAACCACAGTAGATGGATACTTGGGCAGGGGGAGGTGGGTGGGGGAATTTTTAGGAGCAGAGTTTAGGATTTTAACCCCTCAGCTTATTGGGATAAAATACATTTTTTCAGTATTTATCCTGCATGTTTAGGGGCTCTCCTCCCCCACCCCACTTTTATTGTTATTAAACTTTTTCAGGATGTTAGTTTCTTTGTGTAAACAGTACATCATTCCCTTCTAAAAATCCTGGTTCCACCCCTGACTTAATATAACATGATAAATATTCAGCCCATGTATACAATAAAAGCAATGTCTTTATTATGCCTTTATTTTCATTTAATTAACCTCTTGGGTGTAGCCCACTGAGAGATATTCTTATTTTATTTTTTAAATAAATTAAGCCACAATTACTGATTCTTCAGATTTACTGCTATTCTTTCTTTTCATAATTTAGCCACAGTTGATGTATCTGCTTCTGTTTTTTCATGCCCTTTTCTAACATTAATTAACAGTGTACATACCTTACTGTGCATGCTCATGTTCAAGGATGTCACATTTTTTTATCTGCTTGTGTGAGCTAGTACATATCATCTTGATTACCCTGGGCCTGTCCTGCCCTGGTTTATAAAAATCCGTACAGAGCCGGCACTTCCCAGATCGCAGCAAGACAGGGTGTACTCATCTCTGACCACTCATCGTAATCACCCACATGCCCCATTTAGACGATCCGGATACCAAAAGCACCGCCCACGTAACTCTCCAAGTAATTGAAGACTCTGGGTGGAAGTCTTGACATTTACAGAGACCTTCCATCGTTATTTTTTTGAACCTACACCTATTATTGCATGCCAAGTATGTTTGGGGAACTAATCTTGTTGTAAATGTTTATGGTTTATCACTCACCAGTGAGTAATATTTGATCATTTAGGAGTATATTATATATTATAAAGATTCCATATACCTTGTTGTTATTCCATTGTTATGTTTGAACCTACACCTACTAGTGCTTGCCCAGTATGTTGGGGGAACTTGTCTTAAATGTTTGTTGTTTATGGCTAAGCATAAGTAACGTTGGATGATTTAGGCTCATATTATATGTTGTAAAGACTAGTACACTGTTAAGTGCTTATTGCTTATCCATATACATACTTATTTATATATACATTTTCACTTATAAACTGATTGCTGTCAGGAGAACAGTTAGTATCAATTATCATTCTGGCATTTAGGCATTAGTAAAATTAGGGCTTTCTGTTGGAGGAATAATAATCAGTTATCATCACAGGTCAGGTGAATAAGTACCAGTAAAAATTTGCAATTTGTATTTAGAAATTCTGTAATATTTATATAAATAACCCCATTCTAAATTTGGCTCAATTTTGGAGATTGATTATGAAAAAAATAAACTTTTACGTAAGGAAAAAGTACACTAAGTAGCAATGAACCTTCATATGAAGTATCATTCACAGCCTAAGGAAATTGACTAAAAGCCTAGGTAGACTAATAGAAGGGGCTGTAACATTTCACTGCTTTCAGATATTGTATCAATATCATTGGATGTCCTTGTATTGATATATTGACGATAAATTATCATCCTGTGGAAAGCAATTAAAGCCCAGTATTTATAAAAAAAGGTTCTCAGCATTACATAAGGCTGTATTTTGCAATTATATAATTTTGAACATTTCACTAAGGTTTCATTTTCACTATTGCACCAGAACCTACAAAATCTGAATACAGCCATATTTGTATTTACTATAAAATAAGAATAAACCCCACAATACCTCACTCATGTCTGTTACAGTCATTATACACTGTCACATTTTACCTTTGTCACAATTGACCTATCCACCACTGCCTTAATGCTCCGCCCTTTTAACTTATTATTATAATGAGCCCCCAAAACACTCCTACACAGGAGGTCTTCCATACCCATGGTAGCGAGAGCTTCTTACAACATAATTATGACGTCACAAAGGTCGATGACACATGACGTCGTATTGATTGACGTCATCAACTGGTATCACCTGACCATTGTTTTCTATATCGCAGTCATATATGGACTGTCTTGCAATATATCGGATTGTTTGTCTCATACGAATTACGTGCCAGGTAAGACATTATTATTCACTCAGAGAAATGGCTCATGCAACCTATAGCCTAGAACTTTACTGTCTCCTTTGTATAAAAAAATATCACGGAAAACATGCCGACATAGGTACTGGTAGTATTTACAGACTACATGTGTTCTGTTTGACAGAGCTCTGTCAAATAATGCAAATTTTTTATTTTGTCAGATGATTTACATTGTTTAAGGTCACCTGATTGGTGCTCGTTAGTTCAATGCTTATGATTATTCATTGAATGAATATGCGATTAAGGTCGCATAGAGTTCATGGATAGGTCAATTGATGTATCCCTGGTAATAGTACTGCAGGTTTTGCAAAAATTATGCATGTTTGCATTGGCTGGTTTTGATAGCATGCAGAGATTAGGTAACCATGCTTTCAAAGTGATATAGCTAGTTCATTGTGCAGGTGCATTTTCCCCTCTTGTTCACTTTAGAGTTTTATATTCACGATTAATTCCCATTCACAAACAAACAAAAAAACAATCACAGTATATAAATATATAATCTTAACCATACTCATAGTTTGACCTCTTATCTCCATTTCTTCTTTTTATTCAGACCACTGATTCCACTGAAACACCAAGTACAGTATGACAGCCTGACACCTCCAAAACCCAGCATGAAGCTGAGAGTCATCAGACTCAAGGGTACCAACAATGATGGCCTTGGCTTCACTATCCGAGGAGGTAAGAAAGGGACAACTCAGTCACTTCATATGCAGTTAAGACTAATTGACTAGCAATGATGCCACTTTTGTTTCCTATGACAGAAGGATGCATACTAAACCCAGGACATATGTTATGTGTGGTTATTTAACATTATAATATCATTATTACATTGCCTAAATTATGTGACCTCTAAGTCCATTAGGCCCAAAAAATAAAGGGTATGGTTCTCAGGCACTGCACGCATCTATTTTTAAACTCCCACATTAAAAAAATTTATTTTGATTTTCAGTAGAAACTTGCCAATTTTGAGCTCCAGCGTCTGGGAAATCGTTTTCAATAAGTTAAAATCATACAGTTTTGATAAAATTTCTTTTGTAATGTATAGTGCTTTTACTTGTTAGGTAAAATAAATCTGTTATTATCATGCTTTTCCCTTATCATAAGACATTTCATGGAAACATACCAAAAAATTAAAAAAAATAAAAAAACTGGCTGCCTGCATTGATTACTGAAAAAAGTGCCTGAGAACCAAACCTTATTTTTTTGGCCTTGTAGACTTTTACGTTTTTTAACTGCTCATCTATTGATGTGTTCCTTCATCTTTCATTTGTACTGGCCATTTATCTTCTTCTACATATTTTACTCATATGTTTTCATGAGTAACCTGTAATCACTTTTTCTTCATCTATTAACCTTTTTTCTTATGGTCTGTCTTTATTCTTGTTCAGTATGGATAATCTTACCCTATATGTACTAAACTTTTACTCTCTCATCACCTTTGACCTCTTATAACATACCTTCACTTCTCATTGCTTTATCAGATTCTATTATAGTAACCTTTTCACCCCTATGACCTCATGATGTATACTGTTGGAGCAATATTATAAGCAAGGTTTTTAATTTCACGTACGCTTTTTACACAGGGCTTTACCTATAGGCCTACTACCTATATCGTAAGTGCTGTTTGTTATGATCTCGTATCCTGAATTGCTACACCAGAGGGGAGCACTGTATTTTTGTTCAATCAGATGAGACCTTGTGCTGTAAGACACAGCCAAGTGAGGAATACATGGAACCAATGTTGTTCCTTTAATTTTAACTGACAGCTCATTGCCCTGGGAACCGTCTGAACAGGCCACAGGCTCAGAGAGAATGGCCCCAGACTTGGTTTGCTTATGACCTTGGGCACATAGGATGCCCGGCTGGTGAGCTGTCATTCAAATGAAATGTAACAACAAAGGCTGCGATCAAATGTGAAATCGCAAATATAAAACCCTCAGGAATAAGATGTCTTATTAACTAAGATGACCTCTGGAAACTACCTAATCAGCAACCTTATCTGTGCATGGTATCGATACTGGCCCATACATCCAAGCATTACTTGGTAATTTTTGTAAAACATGTCATACTCACAGAGGCTATATCAACTATGATACAAATCATAAGTTAATGACTGAACCAATAACTAGTGATGTATTGTAGGATTCATTCTTACTTTAAAATCAATACAAGTACTGCTGTACTTAGATTTTATAGTTTCTGGTGCGATTGTGAAAATGAAACCTCTCACAAAATGTTCAAATGAAGAAATCGCTAAATTACAGCCTGGCGAATATAAAGCCAACCACAGTTTATTCGTTTTTACCACTCCTTACACTCATTGAATGTATAAATTTGTTACCTGACTGTGATAAACACCTATCAGATATTGCATATACATGTATTAACAATTTACCTATCAATACCTTTCAACTTGGTATCCATACATTAACCCTTATAGATTATTGGCTCTTGTTGATACTATAAATTTCTTTAAAATATATATTTTAGTAAAAATAGCCCACAGGCTGTTCGCGAAAAAATAACATGATTAAAAAGGTTGGTTCTTGTCAGACTGCCAAATTTTAGTTTCACATAAGTAACATTCCCCAACAGTAATTGTCTATCTTGTCATAATCACAAAAGTAATTATTACCTCTTCTCTATGGAGAGTCTAATGTTTGGCCTGTCTTGTGGTCACTGCACGGGTATAAGTTATTCATGGATTGCACACACTCCTGACACAGACTACAGATGCCACTCTGGTAACCAAATATGATGAAGACGGGTACTCCTCACAGGTAGAAATTACAGTCTGGACAGGCACTTAAATGGCTCATTAATTTTCCCTGTTAAGCTGAAATTTTATGTGGGTTTTAATAGTTATAGAGATTTCCAAAAAGTAGATATAAGCCTGGCTTATAGTAATTGTTTTAATAGGGGCTTTGTTTCATCCTTATGGGGTGCTTCTGCATGATGAAGACATCTGGCCTGTAAATGCTTTATGATGACTTACAGACTTGCTAGCAAACCCCCTGTAGAAACACTAATGTGGTTTTAATGCTTTTTAATTATTAAGTATCTTCTGAAAAGCTTTTTCTGGAAAACGAAGTCAGTTGTGATTGGTAATTAAATTAGAGTCAGGTGAATTCATTCATTCCTTTGGTGTATAATACAGTAGTTATGGATAATTTTAGTGCATTGGCAAAAAACTGTATTGCTAGCAACTATGCTAGATTGAAATCTAATTCTCCATATTTAGATGTAGGGATGGATCAGAGTTTAATATATTCGCTCAGCAGATGTTGGTGAAAGGATAAAATGTAAAGAAAATGACAATAAATATCCAAGGCAGATGGGAACTTTAGTGGTTCTAATATAATACCCATAAAGCTGTTGTGAATACAATGAGCAGATGTGGCCCTGAATGTGTAATATTTAAAGAGAGATGAAATCCAATAAAACTAACAAATACAAACTTTAAAGAGACCATCAAAGTTTGGTAAAGTTTTGGCCCTGCTAGAAAGTGCAACGCACATATCCTTGATATGGCTTGTTAAGCATTCGTCCTTGCTAAAGACATCATTTGTCACTGTCTTCAATTGTAAAACATATATGTCCCTGTATATTAGAGAAAGTAGTAGAGGATTGTCCCTGCTGGAGAGTGTAGTACAGATTTGTCCCTGCTGGAGAGTGTAGTACAGATTTGACCCTGCTGGAGAGTGTAGTACAGATTTGACCCTGCTGGAGAGTGGAGTACAGTTTTGTCCCTGCTACACAGTGAAGTACAGATTTATCCCTGCTGGAGAGTGAAATACAGATTTTTCCCTGCTGGATAGTGCAGTACAGATTTGTCCGTGCTGGAGAGAGGAGTACAGGTTTGTCCCTGCTGCACAGTGAAGTACAGATTTGTCCCTGCTGGATAGTGCAGTACAGATTTGTCCCTTTTAGAAAGTGTTGTGCATATTTGTCCCTGCTGGAGATTGTAGTTAAGGTTTGTCCCTGCTGGAGAAGGTAGTACAGATTTTTACCTGCTGGAGAATGTATAGTACAGGTTTGTCCCTGCTTGAGAGGGACTTATACCAGTGGTATGCTGTAAAATCATACTTGATATTTGATACATAATAAACAAACAATGATCAGTTACTTATTATAATCATTAACTTTATGTTCCTTCTATATTACTGTGAACTTTGTTGTATAGAAATATACCTTATACTTTTTGTTGCACAAGGTTCAGTTTTAAAGCTGTTCACTCTTTCTGTGCCCTGTATGTACATCTCCTACAGAATTAGAATATTTTACCTCTGGAAATAAGACTTTTTAGGATGTGCATGTTTGTGATCGAATAATGTGATAGGTTTATACAATAATGTGAGAAAACGACCAGTCATTAATATAATCATTAATTAGGACACCATTAACATCTCTGTGTTTAGGCTTCATGAGAAACAAAACTTAGAGAGGGCATAGAGAGGTAACAGGGGCAGATCCAGGATTTTGGATTGGAAAGGGTTTTCTATTTACATGCACAGGGGGACTTAAACCCTTCAAAAAGGTTTACAACTCCAAAAGGGGGGATGTTAGTATTGAGAAATTCATTAATAAAATGCTACAAAGAGACAATTAGTTTCATTAATGGGATGGATGGGTTAAACCCATACACCTTTCCCGTCCTAGATCTGCCCCTGGATTAAAGGTCAAATTCATATGTAAGACCGATGGCACATTTTACGTGCTTGTTAATCTTAGTCTTGCAAACATTTATTTTATACAAATATTTTACACACATGTTGCTGTTGGGCAACTTTTCATATTATTAGAGACCAAATACCATCTAAACCTGCTACATGATTCAGTGGCGGATCCAGAAGTATCTTATATGTCGCAGAGTGTTTATGGCATCTAAAGTGTGTGCAATTACCTTGGAGTGGGGTAAGTGGGAAGGAATTTGTAGCTTAGAATGAAATCCTTGCATTGTAGTACAATCCAGCATTGTATTCATGGAATGTATAATTATGTAATATTTGTAATTTTTCAACTATATGTTTAACTATACACCGGGGAGCTTCTGCCTATGTTTTTTCCCAGAGGCCAGAACCTTTAAGGGGAGCTATAGCTCCCATAGCTACCCCCTGGATCCGCCACTGACATGAACAGCAAAGTGAAAGTACCGCATTATTGTCAGATTTACCAAGTACATATAAAGTATAGCACAATGACACAGTCAATGATTGTTTGTCAGGGCTGCCAGTTTACAATGTGACTGTGCGCTTATAATTGATTTCCCCTCCGGGATCAGTTGGCATTAGTCTAAAGGCAGCTAACATAGCTTTAAAAGCTTGAGGAAAAAACATTGGCAAAATGTTGCTAAAAAACTTTAAAGTGTTCAAAGTGGAAATTTGCTATTCATAGTTCCATTCATGGTGTTCACTTTTTACTGAAAAACTTATTTCAGGGAGACAGATGTTAGTGTTTGTCAGTAGTTATAACATCTCTGCTTTTGTTTCTTTTTAAAATTGGAAAAACTTGTAAAAAATTAGGTTGATAGTCTAATGCCGTACATATTTATAGCCTGAACTTAAGGTAGCATCCTTGCCCAAAGTCCATCAATTTAAAATCAATCCAAGTGTTGTTTCAAATGCATATCAGACCCTGCAAAATATATATAACCTAAAACCTGACACAGAGCTCTTTCTAATGGTATATGTTTTAATGAAATTTTTAAACATGAATGATATTTTAATATTTAAACTTAAATTTTAAATTTTTTAAAATGCACATACTTGTAAGCAACCAGTAACAGCAAACTACTCTTTAGTGGGCTAATATCAAACCACATGACAGCATCTCAAAATTTTTTTCCCCATGTTTCTTTCTGACTTAAAATTAAATTTTTAGATTTTGAATTAATAAAATATATAAATATCATTTTTTAACATCATTACCTTTTGAATCCTGTGGCTTTTCTTTTCTCACAGCAGATCAAGCCACTGTAAAAGGGGCTCTGTTGTTCATTCTGTATTTTCCTGCCAATCATAACCAACACATACAGTGAAACCTGTGTAATAAGACCACCCATTTTGGTCCCCCCAAGAGTGGTCTGAATAGACAGGTGGTCTGAATAGACAGATGGTCTTTATAGACAGGTGGTCGTTATAGACAGGTGGTCTTTCAGACAGGTATACCACTGTATTAACTCCAGGATGAAGAGGGTCGAGTGTGGTGGTTAAGGCCTTGGCAAGGATTCCAGTACAGAGAATATAACACAAACTTGCAGTGTTGTAATAATGTTAGTGCAGCCCCCTGAAATACCAGTATTATATGATAATGTTCTGTCCTAATGACATATCATTTTATACAAATTTAATGCTGACCATCAGAGCCCGTTTCACTCCTACAAAAAATTGAAACTGGGGTCCAGTGATTATTATGGAATGAAATAAGTCAATGCTTTAACTATTTGCTTTCAGGCAGTGACAATAAATATTACAAATTCCTGTTTACTGCATTTTCCTATACAGTATCCAGTTAAGATACTAGAGAAAGTTATGATCTGTTGTCAGAAGATTAAAACTTTTTTATTCTGAGTTTTTTCTGATTTATTATCCGTTGTTGTTTAGTATCCAAACACAGTTTTGATTATCTCATACAACTGTACACTACAAAAGCATATAGATATGACATGATACAAGAGCTATGGTGGTTCTCCCATGTCTGATATATGATTTATGTACCCTGCTTCATTGTACAGTAAATGGGGAAATGTCATCATTGTATCCGCCAAAACAGAGTTTTGCGGATACTATGTTTTCAGCTGGACGCTGCCGCCGCCGCGTAGGTGTCTGGAGAACTCCTCCGTAACCGCTGGGCGGAATTTTCCGAAACCCGGGATTATGTTCGGGTCACATGTGAACTGCTGCGCCCCGATTTTGTTTTGACCTCTGACCTTTCCTTTGCGCTCTGCGTCCGTTTGTGCGTCAGTTTCCACACATAAACCCACATATCTCGGGAACCGTTTGACCGATCAGGAAAATTTTTTTGCACAAATGTAGCCCTCGGAGAGCTTTATAACATACACCAAAAATGGTGGCGCCACCTGCAACCATGTTTGCACAGTGTCCATCTGTTCGTCTGCCTTGGGTTAAAATCACTCTTATCTCTGCAGTGTCTTGACTAATTCACCTGAAATTGGGCATGCGTAAACATCCTGGATAGCTTTTCTGATTTTATGACAGGTGGCGCCACCTACATTCACGTTTACGCTGCAGACATCCAAGCTCATATCTCGGGAACCGTTCGACCGATCAGGAAAATTCTTTTGCACAAATTTAGCCCTTGGAGAGCTTTATAACATACACCAAAAATGGTGGCGCCACCTGCAACCATGTTTGCACAGTGTCCATCTGTTCGTCTGCCTTGGGTTAAAATCACTCATATCTCTGCAGTGTCTTGACTAATTCACCTGAAATTGGGCATGCGTATACATCCTGGATAGCTTTTCTGATTTTATGACAGGTGGCGCCACCTACATTCACGTTTACGCTGCAGACATCCAAGCTCATATCTCGGGAACCTTTCGACCGATCAGGAAAATTTTTTTGCACAAATGTAGCCCTTGGAGAGCTTTATAACATACACCGAAAATGGTGGCACCACCTGCAACCATGTTTGCACAGTGTTCATCTGTTTGTCTGCCTTGGGTTAAAATCACTCATATCTCTGCAGTGGTTTGACTAATTCACCTGAAATTCGGCATGCTTATACATCCTGGATAGTTTTTCTGATTTTATGACAGGTGGCGCCACCTACAATCAAGTTTACGCTGCAGACATCCAAGCTCATATCTAGGGAACCGTTTGACCGATTGGGCCAAAATTTTGCATGTGTATAAATCTCACATAGCTCTCTATCATATGCAAAACTGGTGGCGCCACCTGCAGCCATGTTTGCACAGCTCCCATCTGTTTGTCTGCCATGGGATAAAATCACTCATATCTCGGCAGTGGTTTGACATATCTGCCTTAAATTTTGCAAGTTTATACATCCCCGACAGCTCTCTTGATTTTATGACAGGTGGCGCCACCTGCATTCTAGTTTATGCAGCAGATATCCAAGCTCATATCTTGGGAACCGTTTGACCGATTGGGCCAAAGTTTTGCATGTGTATAGAGCTTTCTGGATTTTTTCGTAGGTAGCGCAACCTACATACACAATTTGGCTGCAGACATCCATGCTAATATGCAACACTTCACCCGTTCCACTCTGATTTAGGCGGATACAAGTAGTCGCTTGTCGACTACCCGTATTCTAGTTTTATAATATACACAGCAACATAATCAATTAAGCATTAATACAATAGAACCATGGCCAGTAGATAGCGAGCCCACCCATACAGAATAACCACCAGCTAACTGAACAGTTTAAAGTAATTTTAAGCATCCAGAACTTTATAACTTAACCTATTCAAATGAGAACACATGGCAATTTGAGTAAGCTCTTTGACCATTCAAAGTTTTAAATATATGTATCAATATCATTAACCTATATGATTAACAGTTCTGTTTAATTACCTGTTTACCTGGTTATTTTAATTACCTCTTTAATTGTTCATCTTGACTAAACTGACCTTGATAAAACTTTCTGATAGTACCTCCAATACACCACCCAAGGGTTTTGTTTTTCCTGTAACTATTTCATTTTGTAGTTTGTTTAGGTACACAAGAGGAGTATGCTTACTTATAGATATATATTATTTATGAGTAATTCAGATTGTGGAGGTCATTTATGATAAAATATTCATTAAATATATATATATAGTATATATACTATCTTTCAAGGCTGAGATGTTTCAAGTTGAAGTCATTGCAAAGTCCTAGTAGGAGCTTTCAAGTTTCAATGTGAAAAATAATATAAAGAAAAAATACTGGAATATCCATCTTTAAGGATAAATAAAAATAGATAACATCCAAGCACTTATATAGTAAACTAAAAACCAAACTTAAATTCATATATGAATGTATATATGTGAAAATTTCCTAAAAACATATGATTTGCAACCCAAGCATCAGTGACAAACATAAAAACCTTAAAGCCACCTATACATTCACATATAACGTGAAAATTCAGAGGGTCAGAGCCAAATGTAGTTTAAATGTCACTCAAACACTCATATATGACTTGAAAACACTGAAGTGTCAAGGCTTAAAAAAGTGGTAAGTCACTTAAACAATCACATATAGTTTGGAAACATAAAAGATCAAAGGCAAAAAATGAAGTTAAAAGTCACTCAAACAATCATATATGACTTGAAAACCCGAAAGTGCCAGGGCCAAAAATAAATTGAAAAGTCACTTACTGCAGTAGTGTGCAGAAGTTTAGTGTCTCGTCACCAGGAAATCGGCCAATAGCGTCCTTAGCGAGCTGGGCGTTACTGTGACCCAAGTCCGAGTGAGCCGGGGTCCTGTAGTGAACTCACAGAGGTTTAGTTTGAAATCTTTGCCCGAGTGTTCTCAGTGTTAGTGGCTTGTCTACCTCTACATAAATATGGGTGGGGCCATTAAAAATTCATAGTTGGCAAATTCTGCGAGAAGGGCTGCTCGTTTCAGCGCAATCTATAAATGATTAAAGATTCATGCTTTTCTCATTAAAAATTTACAAGGCATGCCATTACTGAGTAGGGCTACAAATACATAGCATGTGTTTTCGATTGGGGTTTGTGATTGCCTCCGATGGACAGCAAATAATTGTGCGTCTGGGGACGGGACACTGCAATACGTCCCGTCCAGCCCACCAGTTTCACGATGAGTAGAGGCCAGCTCTGTATGGTCGTACCATGCTTATCCCAAACCATTGATTTGTGAGGGTTATTAATTATGCACCATGGCCATTATTTAATACAGGGATGCTATAGCTATATAGGGGAAAATGCTACATAGACATTTGGGGCTAGCGAACACAATGAACCTTTCATACTCCCCAGACACGATAAATTGCCCTATATTATATATGTATATTACCTGAAAAACTGCTTTATTCATGCTCATCAGGTTTTTGTGGGCAGGAGGGGACAGCTTGTCCATGAAGCTCCCACGTGCAATATCATAGGTTCAACAAACCCTTTTACCTCTGCCAGGATCTGTTCATCTGTGATTCCTTCTTTTTGTTTTTTTATCTCATTTTGTATGTTTGTGTGTCTGTCATTCTGTTTGGTTTGTCTGTTGATCTGATTATTATTTATTATGTTTACTTCTGTGTAAGAGGCATCTCAACAAGTTATGAATCTGTTTTGTTGAAAAGATAGGTCCATGGCCTTTGGTACTATTCTGATATTTGATGTCTATTAATTAAAGATAATCCCTTGAAACTTTATACAAATAGGCCCCTAAAACACAGATCCCACAGCACACCAGCTGTTTGTTTTGTTTATATCAACATGTTTATAACATGTGGGGAGCCCTAAAAATAATCAAACACATTCAACAACCTGGGCATCAGGCAGCAAGTCACATAAACCTGAGTTTTGGCAAAGGACATTTGCAACTGGTGACCTTTCAACTTAAGCATCCAAGCAATCAACCACCTTAGGTTACATGGTGTTTCTGTTTGTCAAAATTGTTGTGTTTACCAACAGCTTGTAGATAAACAAGCTCATATCATGTAGCAGTCTCAGAGGCATAAATATGGTAACTTTTCTTTTTTTTTAAAGATTTATGAACTTTTCTTATTGAAATAAACTAGAGTTCATTTATATGAAATCACATATATTGTATAGTTAAGGTAGGCGAATGGCTGGTTTGTTATTATTGTATAAGCCTAGCTTCTGGATTTCTCCAGCCTTCTGAGCTGACTTTCAGTCATGCGGAGATATAGTGATGGGTCAGTGTCTGTTGTCCTTGGGGTCTGGTCAACCATGTGTCTGTTAACAAGACACAAAAAAGTAACCTTTTTAACTAGAAACTTCTAACTTAACATTCACTCTCATCTGCATCCTTACAACTACTTGCATGGGCAATTTGAGCATAATTGTCATATCCAGTTCTTCAGAAAGGTCACTTGAAGTTGCAGTGATTGGTCCAGTTTTAGTTGATAACTAATGTATGGGTTTACCTGAAATTCACTGTATATTGTACACTGATAGCTTTATTATCATTGGTAGGATTGAAAGCTCTGGAAGAGTTAATTCACATTATGTAAATTCTTGGTATGTATGTGAATGCACTCCAAGTTTTGTTGGTTTGTGTGTCAGTATATTTGTTGTGTTTAGTTGTCTCAGAAAGTAACAAATGGATTCAGGTGAAATTTGGGATGTGTACCTTGAAGCAACAAAATTATTCACTTATATTGTGACAAGCTGATTTAATGCCAATATTTAAATTAATCACCTCATAACAATATGCCATATGTTAACATGTTATGTTCTTTAGATTTGCAGCACAGTGGAATGTACCTGTTTGAAAGACTACCTGTCTAATAGAGTGAACCAAAAGCATCACACTTTTTATAACAGATCTGTCTAAAAAGACCCCCTGTAAATTAAGTCCACTTTAGGCCAGTCCCATTGGGGGTCTTATTCACAAGTTTCACTGTATATTTATGACGAAAGGTTACCATGACTTATTGTCATATATTAGAAAAAAATACTCTCTGCACTTTCGTAATTGTGGCAGGTAATAATCTCTATAGTGCTTTAAAGATATTCATATTAAACTTGTCTCCAGAGGATAATACCCTTCTTGACCATTAACATACATTTTCATATATCATATTTTCATATAGGTATATCTTAACACATCTGAAATCTGATGAATGTTCTTTGAAAAAAGTGAGTTATTGAACCAGATGAATGAAAATATTATTTTCATTAAAAATCATTATTTATTAATCAAAGAATGTCAGCTTTAAGAAGAAACAGAAAAAAAATTATTTATTGGTATAATACAGTATATGATGGCAGTATGAATCATTTGTGGCTTATAATAAACCAAAACTGATAAAAGCATGTCGTAGGTGTTAAATAATAAATAACTACACTCCCAGTACATATCCAGCCATTATTTCCCTGAATATTTTAACACAAGTCGTGAGACAGCTTACATCATTTTTGATCGTCCATGCACTTCTTTCCCTGGTATTTAAAGGTTTAAATTGCACTCATGAGCTAAACTGGTAATTGGTAAAAAAGGATACTAGTGAATTACTTAAGAAAATTGATAATAAAACTTATATATCAATCTAGAGACAGACCTCTGTTCTCATGATATAATGGCTCATCACTATTTCTCTGTAATATTTAGTATTCTATAGGTGGTACATTATTTTGGTGATATATCTTATGATCACCTGCCCAATTTGGCTCTCCATTTTCATTATATTTAATAGTTTCTTACCAGTTTTACTTAACTTTCTTTGTCAGCACATCCTTGTTTTACACACAAGTGTATTATTAAACACCTGGCAACAGAAACATAAACTCCAGTAAGGCCCAAATGTAGTTATGTGATGGATAAGAGCTGTCATTCACAATTAGTCTTGTTTCTTTGCTCATGCAATCAATGATATACTGTGCACTGAAAGAGAGGAGGCACCAATCTTGTTATTGTAAACCACAGAAAATAGGGGTTTATCTCAGTTTTAGTTTTACAGACAGATTTTTTGTGCCAAGTTTTCAAATGGTTTTATAATTATGAAGTATTTTAACACTACAAGAGTTATGTGTTCACTTGTTTTGATGACTAATTAAGCATGCTCTGTTTCAATAACACCTCCAGCCTGCTCAGAGTGAGAGCTCTTAATTAGGGCTCCGCTTGACAAAGTGGGTGCCCTATAGTAATCACCCTGACCGGCCCTGTGTCTGCCGTCCACAAATTCATTTCTGGAAGATAACACCAGTTTGGATTGACGTATGAAATTTTTCAAACTTGACTTATATAAAGCAAGAACTCTAGTGATTTTGGGGTCTTGAGGTCAGGGGTCAAGGTCCAGGACCCGCTTCTTTAAATAGATTGTGGATGCATTTTAAGCCAAATTTTTCATCCCAAACCTTCTATCTTACACATGTGACCCCCCTGAATAGGGAAAAGATTCAATAAGTAAGGTTTTTATGAAAATATTCATAAATACAGGGGGGAGGGATAGGAGGGTATGTGTTCATCCCTGTTTGTGTGAAGGTTGGTGTGTGTCTTTGTTCACAATATAATTCATGCAATCATAAACAGAAACTCATGAATTTTTTTTTGGAATTGACAAATGAAGAATTCATTAGATTTTGGTGTGGATCCAGCACATGATACAGATTTAGGAACATCATTAAGGAATATTCCCACATGTACAATCACTTATGCACAAATGAACCTGGGATAATGGCTGAATGATTGAATGAAAACATGGTTTCAGGAACATCCCACAATAGGGAAATCCACATGGTGGAGGCTTGCATTCCTTAGAATGTGAATTATTAGTTTTAGACATGATACAGTAGGCTTAAAGAAAAGAAATGGGATTACTTGTAGTTTCAGTTGCTAAATCTTAGGTGCAGCAATGGATATATATCTTGAATAATTACTTTAGGCTATTAATTTATATTACAGGCCTATTTATTGACACATAACTCTACCTGGAACATTAAATAATGGCCTTAATACTAGGGCTCACACAGTTTATCTATATATTGATCCATGCTGGTGAATCAAAATAATTACCAAATGCTCAAACATGAACGGCATCATACCATGATCTAGATTAATCTTTCATGAATGGATACATTTGAAAGCTCATTTCTTAGTATAATATATATGTATCAGTTTTTATTACATGAAAATATTTTTCGATAACATTTTGAGAGTCGAATAGGTATATATGTAATAACAGAACATAGCCTAGTAGTGAAGAAGTTAACATACAGTTTGGTGGGTCCTCCATTTTAACCCACCAGTACCTAAAAAGGCAAAAAAGTAAGGTGAAATTTGCTATGATCTCTAAATAACAGGTTTTGATTTCTGGAATATTTTATTCTGTACGTTAAAAAACCTGTTATACAGGCTTATTAGTAACATCATTCTAATCATTTATTCACCATCTTCATCACTCAAAAGACATATATATATATATATATATATATATATATATATATATATATATATATATCATTATATCATCACAGCCACCTTCTGCATAATCACTTCACTGGAGTACATTAATTGCCACCAGACACATTTTGCTCTATATTCATATGTCTGACAGCCAGGTATCAATTGTCTAACACTTATCAATCACAAAACAAGGACCATTCATCCACATGAACATTTCTCCCAATAACTTGTCCCTCTAAATAGTCTATTTCAAAGTAAATTTATTTTTAAATCAACCCGAATGGAGTGACTTGCTTTCCATGGAATTTCTCCTACCTGGAGGTACTGTTTAGCTCGAACATTTTCTTCACTTTTAACTTATCACTCATTAATAGATCAGCAAAGCACAATGTGGAGCTTTGTAAATATGGATGTAACAAACTGTTACATTTCCCAGTAGGCCTGTGAATTGCGAGTTCCCTTAATTAGAATCAATTCAATTATCAAATCTTAACCTTTGATTCAATCCTCAATTCATTTCTATCTCAAGGAGTTAATTTCAGACTTTTAAAAAAATTAAAGCCATTTTACCAAATTGGATCTTTGTAAATTTCGGCAAATAAAAGAAAAATGTAGCTCTCCCTCTATGTTTCTACGCGAGTGGATTTGTCCACCATGCAGCAAATGTTTAAAGTAGATTTGGGTCACATACATGATGAAATTAAGCCTCGGCAACCTGAACTGCTCTGTCAGATTTGAGCGCTCACAGGGGACTTTCAGAATGGTACAGACAAAATAACTAATAACCAAAATGAATTTGATAAAATCAGAGGTTAATTATTGATTACAGTTTAATAGAGGGCTTGCAGTTCAGTGCATATATTCTTTGATGCATTGATACACCCCTATTTCCAAGTCAACTAAACTGAGGAATTGATATAATAGATGGTGTCCTCATTCTTTCAGTTTACATACATACATATATATATATATATATATATATATATATATATACATGTATATATATATATATATATATATATATACATGGATGATTCTAGCTCTTTATTAGTGTCTCCTTGGTCCCTTCCTCTCTGAAAATTTGTGTTTATTTTTTCTTACATTAATCACTTAAATTGCCCCTTCACTTAGTAAATAGTTAAAAAAATAATTTCCCTTAATTACAAAAAAGGGCCCTTAATCTTGAAAGACAGACATAATTTTATAAATTACAGTTCTGTTCTACAATAATGCTGATGGATGCTGCCTGAAGTCTTATTTGAACAGCAGTATATAATTCTTTACCAGCGATAGTTTCAGGCCATAACCTGCTATAATGCAAAGGAGAATAAAAATGGGTTTACATGTCAAAAGTTATTTATCAGAGCAACAACTTACAGTTTGAGGTATAAGTATCACTGCATGGTGCCTTTGTGCATCTTCACATGTAAAGTGATGGCAGAAAAATAGTTTCAAATGGGAATGCTGTGGGCCAGTTTTGTACTAAGTGTTATTTTGTGCTAATATATCAGGTATCAAAACAGGTAAATAAAATAGTAGCATATCCAGTGGGACAGAAAATTTGTTCACTTTGACTAAACCTGGTCTTCAGAAGTGAGTCCAGACAGTATAAATCTGAAAAAATTTCATCTTCCTTCCACAAGGGGGGTTCAACAAGGGCTCATATCCCCACTAAGGAATTCGAAAAGAAAAACCTTCTCTCAGACATATACATCAGCCCTCGCTAAGGGTTTCTCATTAAATTATGCAAAGCAACCCATTAGGTACTGACATGAAGTGAAACCTCATGAATAATTCATTAAAATTGCAAAACTTAACCATTGGCAAGGTACAAATTCATCAAGCCCTGTTTAAATATTCATGAGGGATCCAGGGTCGATCCATTTAGAATTGGGGTGTGCAGATATTATTCATGCTGAGCACATCTGAAATAGCCCATTTTGCTTGGAGCAGCACTTGTCTTTATCAATAATAGATGGGATCTGCTTTAATAATTCACCACTAGCAGTGTCTCTGTCCGTTTAGGCCACAACTGCGAAACCCACTCAGGCGTCGCAAAAGCAGTGTGGCTTAGGGACAAGCAAGTAAATTGAACGTTAGAAATGCATCAGCGGTGTGCATTACTCTTTAATGAAAGGCTCCACATGACTAGAATCGCAGGTAAACCTGCTCAACAATTATTCATAATAACCAATTTGAAATACACCTGTGTTTATTATTTTATCAGATAAAATACTTGATCCCTTGTTATAGAAATATAATCTGTATGAATCACAGTGTGTCGTCTGCCGTCAATGGAAAACTGATTGGAATACAGTATGTATATGCAGCTGAGATACAAAGCAACATTGTATTTGTCAATAAGTCCTCTGGCGTGTTATGTGTTTTGGTGAAGAAATAAAGTTTCAGACTTTCAGCAATGAGTCATTTATGAGCCATATTTTCTTACATAGTGATTTTTTTTTTCAGATGAACTTTATGTACATGGTCAGTGTAAGGGTATTTTTAGGGAAAATGATACATTATCTCACAGTACAATAACTACAAGTTTTTTTAAAGGAATTTTTTTTAGGAAAACATAAAAACGAAATGATTAGTGAGGGTTTCAAAATTAATTACTCTGTAAACTAGTAATTTAAAAAAAATAACTCAGAAAACCAAAAAAACACGGGGGGGGGGGGGGGGGGGGGGAGGGGGGCTTATCTAAATTTTTGATTAATTTAAAAATATATTCTGTATCTGCTTTAGATGTGCAGGAATAAACTTTTTTGTTAAATAACAAAATTAAATTAAAACACTTAAAAATTCAAACAAGTTCCTCCAAAACAAAGTTTATTTTCTAATGTAGAGAATCTTCTTAGTTTTCAGAAAATGTATACTCTAGGGGGTCTTAAAGCATCAGTATGTTCAATGCAAAGGAAAAACTGAAAAAAAAGTCAGGTCATACAGGGGGACCAGTCCTGCCACCTTAAATATTATAAGTACTGTTAGTATTATAAGTATACTTTACGTATGGTACAATACACAATACGATATATTTAAGGTATAATAAGTTAGATTCTGAGCAAACTATCTTCCATGAAATTTGTTTAAACCATGAATTTAATTCAGATCAATTAACCAGTATGATTGCATTTAACTCATTTCTCTCTAATGACGTTTCTTTTTACATCCTTTTCACACTGCAGAGAAACTGCTATTAAATGTCAAGATGAGTCTATGTTTATGCTATGTTTATCCATTCATTTGTCTATCCATTCTTGTGTCTGGCGGCTGATGGGGCTGGGTGTGGCCCTTTAATTAAACTACTACACAGAATTTTAAATTTTTAGTAATTATGCAAATTTTATGTAATATTTTTTTAAATAACAAAAAATGCTTTTACCCCTTAATTTCAAGACTGCTTTTGATTCTGTTTGTTTTATCTGATAGGGCTAGGTGCTGCTCTCTAAAATTGTTACACAGAATTTCAAACCTGCTGACGCGGCCAACTGAGATACCATTCTCTGTGATAAATAGTTCAGTACATGTACATAGTGAAAATTCTATTAAATTTAAACTAAATTTTATGTTGCAGGGGTACTACATGAGCACTACTTCTTTGATGTTCTGGTTTTTTGTAAAAGTAAGGAATTACAAGTTTTCTTTTCCAAATTATACCAATATCTAGAACTGTTTGTAGCTCTTCTGATTCAAAGTGACTGAGGTCAGACTAAGCTATATTTAGCCTGCAGAGATATATATGTCCTTTGTCCTTCTATCCAGCTGACCAGCCTCTAGCAGGGCACAAATTGTAACTGAAAAAGCTTGATTGGTAATTTTAACTTGTCAACCAGACAGGTTCAAGTGCATCTATTTAGAACTTTCAATAAAGGTCACAGTAACCTTTTATTCTTTGCTAATAACACAATTTTAAGTCAGACTTTCTTCATGTCTAGGGTTGCTGAAGAATAAATTTGAAATCTTCCACAACAGGATTATTTTCAGTAAGCCACATCAAGACTTTGAGTAAGCCACAACAGGACTTTGAGTAAGCCACAACAGGACTTAAAACAGGACTTAGGGCCTGGACAGTCAAGAGATAAAATGCTCGGCTCTCTCCGCTGGCGACCCGGGTTCGATCCCCTGAGTCATCATGAGAATGGGTTGTAGTTGCCCGTCCAAGGTCGGTGGTTTTCTCCAGGTCCTCCTATTTCCTCCTCCTCTTAAGACTACCGAACGCCACCATCCGAGCCATGGAGAGTGCCTTGTATTAGTTATCATAACTAGTTGTACAATCCATGTAAAATATATGAAGTTTATTATAAATGCACTTACACACACATTGTTTTCCATAATCACAAAATATTTCCAGGTGTCTTCCTTGCTTTGTTATATAAACTGGTACATACAGTTTGAGGTATTGTTCACAAAGGTTTTTGAGATCTTTTTTGCTTTTATGCTATCAGTAGAAATTATATGGAGTTCATTGTGAGGGGTAATTACAGTTGGCCTCGTCTGTTCCAATTAATTACCAGAGGCTGGTGGAGGTCCCTGGGAGAACAATTTATGTTTATGAGGGGAAATGAGACTCCAAATAGCTTCATTACTGTCTCTGCCAATGTGTAGTGAGATCATCACATGCGGGAGGATATATGACAAAGAACGGAGAGTTAGGCTGGTTTACCAGTTCAATGTACTCTCTGTGAGCTAATGACGGAAACAAACATTTGGTGCAAACAGTGACTGCTATTTTCAGAAAGGGATGGGGGTATTTTGGAGTTCCTCATGGGGTGGGTGATTGTTTTGCCCACTTTCCATACCCCATCTGCCCCCAACCCCATTTTTTGCCCCCTTTGATTTCTTGGCCTTGCTAGAATTTAATTTCACTGCTTTTTGGGGGGAGGGAGAGGGTGGGGTGGGGGGGGGGCTGGCTGGCATTTTAATTTTAAAAACCCGGAACTTTTGCTTACCTCCTTTCACAAATGATACTCCTCTTCAGTAGATAATCTACAACCCCATGTAGAGCACCAATTTTGGTAAAAAAAAATTTACCCTGTGTATAATACACACCCCAATTCTGGCAAAAATTCTGAATGTTGTATTTTGTATTTGTACACTAGAGCTTGGGCATTCAGTAAATCCATCATCAGACATTACTCTATGGATATGTGTACAAAACAGCTTCCATTAAGGATGTATGTCTGTTCAATGCTCCATAGTGATAATTGCTTGCTGTATAAAATTTTCCTTTTTTGATAGCTTGTCAACTTTGTTATTGAGTTTTATCATAGAGCAACAAAAGCTAGGACAAATGTTAGTAACAAAAAGCATTTAAAAATGATCTTATCATTAATTGATAGTAATGTTCGCAATTTGAGTATGGCTTTTATGTTCAGTTTCTTAAAAACTTATTTCAGAAATGAGCATAAATACCAATTAAAACAGAAACATATCAGACACACATTTGTACATCAAACATTCAGTATCACATCAGGCAAACAGAAATGTACATGTTCATCTAATATGTAACTATTTGTGTGGAGTTTATACTGTCTGATGTAAAATAAGGTAATGGTTTGGTTTATAGTCTGATATCACTCTGTGAGAGTCTCATCCCAATTAACACTTTTCCTTCCTGGTTGTGGGGGGGGGGCACAAATCCAGTGCCCTTACCATTGTATACTCATGCTCCACAGATACCACAGACAGGGGGGGGGGGGGGGCAGTCACCCTTACACATACCACCTCCATAGACACAATCCCATTATCTATATTCTACATTGTGTGCTACCCATGCATGAACAGTACCCGGTACTTCTATGTGGAGAAGACGCACACTTGTGGTAAAGAGGAATAATAGTCTTAGTGAGGAAGGCTGTCTTAAGGGGACTTGAACCCACAACCTTGCAGGCACAAATCCAATGCCCTAACCATTGTATCCTCATGCTCCACAGATGCTACAGTCAGGGGGGGGGGGCAGTCACCCTTACACATACCACCTCCATAGACACAATCGCATTATCTATATTCTACACTGTGTGTGCTACCCATGCATGAACAGTACCCGGTACTTCTGGGTGGAGAAGACGCATACTTGTGGTAAAGAGGAATGATAGTCTTAGTGAGGAAGGCTGTCTTAAGGGGACTTGAACCCACAACCTTGCAGGCACAAATCAAATGCCCTTACCATTGTATACTCATGCTCCACAGATACCACAGACAGGGGGGGGGGGGGGGGGGGGCAGTCACCCTTACACATACCACCTCCATAGACACAATCGCATTATCTATATTCTACATTGTGTGCTACCCATGCATGAACAGTACCCGGTACTTCTGGGTGGAGAAGACGCACACTTGTGGTAAAGAGGAATGATAGTCTTAGTGAGGAAGGCTGTCTTAAGGGGACTTGAACCCACAACCTTGCAGGCACAAATCCAATGCCCTAACCATTGTATACTCATGCTCCGCAGATACCACACTTTGATGTACACCTGTGGGTTTTATTTCTAACCACCTGTCTGGTGTGCAATTTTTATCTGATATGAAACTGTCAGTCAGATTTAACTCTGATTCTGAAGTGTGGCTGTGTATCTTGTGCCTGTTTGTCTGTTATATGATTGTGTGATGTATTACTGTCTGTCCTTTGTGGCTGTTATTCTTATTTGTATCAGGGCTTTCAGGAACTTGGGGGGAGTGTCTCGTTCATTTGAAATCTCTTTCTGGCACTGAGGTCAGGGTGTCTGAGAGTCAGATGGGATTTCTGGCTGGTGGACTGAGAGACTCACAGCTGGTACTTGTTACAGTCACTGACCATTGCCGACCACCTCAGACAAATCCATCAAAACTGCCTTGACAACTGACAACTGTTCCTTACATTTCTCTCTAATCAGAGGATCATATAATGGCATGGTATATAATCATAAAATGAGAAGATGATGATGTTTAGTACTAAATAAATTCATTAAATTTTACATAACGCTTCAAAATTTGGCATAAATCCCTTCCACATGGGATGCTCAATAATCCCATGTGACTCTCCCAGATTTTAGCCTCAGCATCCCATTTTACTTCCTGTTGAAAGCCCTGATGTATTCATTTGGAATTATTCTTCCTTTCTATTGAATAAGACAATTATATAATTCTTTTTAGAAAATAAAAAAAGAGAAGAAAATTTTGTCTGGTATTAATCATCTATTTTTCTGGAACAAGACCCTATAGATGAAGCATCATAAAGAAAGATTTTCATATAGGCAAACCTAAGCCTTCAGGCTTGCGCTCAATCCCTCTGATACTCTCACTCGGAATTCACTTCATGATCACTGTGTATTTTGTACTATCTAGTATCAATAAAATCTTTCAAACAAACAAGGATTTTCATGTTTGTGCCCAATGATACTTCAAACCCAAATATTTACAAGAGCTGAGAAATGTAATTTCTAATGTTTCTGCAAGCATACAAACATATAAATCTCCTACACACAGGGACTAAAAGAGACGAATGGGTGTCATTTGGACAGATAATGTGATCAGAGGTCATTGGGACTGCTGGTGCCACCTGTGCCATATCATATAAACTAATTACTAGTACATATGCACCATCTGAGAGAAGGCAGTTGGGCTTTCCTGTGATTTATAGGAATAACTGGGCAAAGCTTCTGAATCGTACTTGCATGAAGTATTCATCAAATTATTTTCATGCTGAACTGATATTTTTGTTTTGTTTTATTTTGTAGCTCAGCTCACTTTAACTGGCTGAGCTATAGCAATTAGACCCTGTGTCTTTTTAAATATATACCTCTTAGCTTATATATGTCCATCTAAAGACCACCATGTTGTGCAAAAGCCAAGGATATTGAGGTCAAGTTCAGCATGTGGCACCTTCAAGACCTAGTTCACATATAAGACCAAGAACATATAAGTACCCTGTGGCCTCATGCAGAGTTGGTAGAGGTCAGGGGAAAGTTTATTTTATTTTTTATTTTTTTTTTCTACATTCCTTCTTCAATTTATACTTTTTCTAGGTAAGCGAAAAGTCACGGAATTCTCTAATGGAAAAAGTTATGAAAAGAGATATTTAGTGATGGAAACCAAATTGAATTCTCAGTAAGAAATATTTGACATCCCTGACTTAAAGAGCCTGCATTTAATCAATCTCTACCAGTAATTAATATTCAGGGACCCTTCAGGTCTGGCTCTGGTGTGCAGGCAGATTTAATCACTGATTGTTTTCAAACCAAATTTTTAGTTTATGTCAATTTATGTCAGCTATAAAGTGAAGTGTTTGATATGAAGTTAAAAGTTTTAAATGTTTATTCTTCCAAGCCTGATAAGTCTGCATTGCAGGCCTACCATATCTTCCAGGGAAAGATCCAGGATTTTGAAAAGTGAGGGTCCAACCCAGCAGTCCCAGGAAGACTTAAAAGAATTCCTAAAAAAAGGTCCCCTGGTCTTGAAAGGGAAAGGGGGTTTAGGCTGTAAAAATTGGTTTTGAACCCTCAAAAAAAAAGGATTGAGGTTCAGACCACCTGGACCTCTCCCCTGGGTCTGCTACTGTTATTAAGTTTTATTCTTAGCAAAGTAGTTATTCTTAGTTTTTCTTATCAAAATGTAAAACTTTTTCAAGTTCTTTGTCTGAATATAAAGAATTAAAAATTAAACTATTGTCACTTTAGCTGCATGAATATAAGGATTAAAAAATTAAACTATTGTCCCCTCTGGAAATTATGTCATGGCCTTAGAGCTGTAATTTAATTATTAAGGAGGCTATTATTTAACTTTACTCCCACAGAACTTCTGT
The DNA here is from genome assembly GCA_026874595.1 of Sipunculus nudus. NCBI lineage: Eukaryota > Metazoa > Annelida > Sipuncula > Golfingiida > Sipunculidae > Sipunculus > Sipunculus nudus. The sequence goes on from CM049319.1 coordinate 16,079,601, forward strand.
CGTTGATATTAGATCCAGGCCCGACTAATGCCAGTTTAGCCTGGTTGTTTTATGACCATGTACCTAGACGACCACTAGCAGTGAATACCTGATTCATTATGCATTTATAGTAGTCTGATAAGACCTACTTGAGTCATGACCCAAGTCATATGGAAAACCGCACTGCAGTGATTATCCATTCCATTGCATCAGTATTGCTGTATACAGCTAGTAATCTTGACATTTAGCCATTTGTTAGGAATTACCACAAAAGAATACATGGGAATGTACTACCCAAAATGTGAATGCTACCTCAATGATAGCTTCTGTCATTTCCTGTGCCTAGATAACCACATATACCCTATGAGGGACTAGCTTTTATATGCAGGTCAGTGGTTCATGCATGGAGGTTTACCAGTATGTTGAGATTTACCAGTATTCTGATTTATAACAAAATCTTTTTTTGGAACTGGGTGGATATGGTTAGCAAGAACACAATCATATCTTGTGGGTGGTATGCATGGTTTATTTATAGTACCAGGGTTTGTATATGCCACAAGGTCTGGTTGAAAATTATGCAAATTTATATTTGAATCCTCATCAAAATTCACAGTGCAGTTCTCAAAATATTGTAAGGCATGCCTGTCTGATATCTAGATAAAATCTCTTGTGTAAGATTGGCAAAACACTGCAGGAAGACCTTATAGTTTAGTAGTTTCGTAGGCCTTACACAAATTTGTTATTTTGAAGCCCAAAGTCAAAATGATAAAATGATGAAATCCTCAGAGATTTGCTACAGTTCCTTTCAGACTTGCTATGAATTCTGGTTATTCCTTACCAATGCATATGACACCTGAAGTCCAGAAGGCATAAAAATAACATATCATTCTTATTGTTTAGTTACCTTATATTCCTGCCCTAAACAGAGCCAGCAGTCCATGATCCTAATCTTTTAAAAAAGGATCAGTGATTTTGTCTCTTGTCATGTGTTCAGAATGTCAAATATGTGATGTTATAATTGATAGACAGGTTTCAGTCAATTTTTTCACTAAGGTTAATCACATTCTTTTCCTGATATTTCACCTGTGAAGATTTCAAACATCATACAACTTTTTTTCATTGTTGTATTGAGTAATTTAAATGTTTGAATGTTAAAAACTTGACTCAAGCTATGCTTGCTAAATGACACTGATCTTCTTTAATATATCATTGTTGTTCTAAGTAAGCACTCTCGTTTAAACAACTGACAACTAAAGGCTCAATATATGGCTGAATGATTAAAACATAAGAATATTATGAAAACTTTTATTGACCAGTAATTCATTATGCCTGTCATATTATTATCACAAAACCATAATTTTTAAGCATATTAATTTTATTATTATTTGCTGTATGTAAAATTTGCCACTTGATCAGTTATCATTCAAACATTTTAATATATAAGCAACACAGAAAATAATATCTCAATAATGTACATAAATTACAATGTAGGTTTCTCTTTTAATGAAGCCTGTTAGCATTTTACACCTACTATAGTTGGAGGTCAGATATGTGACATAGCCCATACCTACCAGTACTTTTTAACTTGCACCGCAGCGGTCAGTGTACAAACAGGATCCCTTGCGATAAGAATTGTGACACAATGTCACCAAAATTAGATCAGATTAGATACCCCTTGGGTGAAGCTGCCTCTTTGAGGGAACTCACTAAACATGCTCTACTCCATAAAATATGCTTTGAAATGAACATCGTTGAACAAAAATGAAAGACGCGCTGGGCAAGTCTGGGGATTGCAGGTGACAGGTCTGGATAGGAGAGACCTGACATGTAGACCGTGATTTTGCAGGCTCTCAATTATTCATTTTTCCTCTACTTTGGGTGGCTATAAAATGTGTTTTGGCAATCTGGTCTTGTTGTGGCCGTCAAGTGGTATAGCTTTTGCCACTGCTCCCCTGAGTCAGATAAAAGGCAATGCTCACATGTGGAGCTAGCACCTGGGGACAATGAATATCAGGGTGGCAAGCGGTAAAATAAAAAGAAAAAGTGTATTGTTGGACCAAGCCTTTCATATTCTTTTTTCTAATATCAAAATTTTTTACTCCCTCCCCCCCCCCCCCCCAAAAAAAAATGTTTATGGTTTACAAACTTTGAAACATATATACAAGTTTTGCCATTCATGGTTCTTAGCACACATTAAAAAAAAAACTGTAATGAAATCATGATGACAACTGTTAATAATAGCCAGCCTCATATTTTATTTTGTTTCTCATTCATGTTAATTCATTTTCCCTATTCTATACACCCATCATATGACGGGAGTATTATGGTATACCCACCGTCCCATAACTTTGAGTGTCACTGCGATAACTTACCACGGCTCTGAAAGATTTTCACAAAGCTCAACATAACTTCTTTCAACAGATTATCTTGCCCGAGTTTGATTATGGGCAACACCCAAACATATTTAACAAGGTCATGGGTCACTAGGCTACTTTGTGGTGTCACCGCGATAAATTATGAAGAATATGAAGGATTTTGATAAAACTCATTAGAAATGTTAATCAATAAATTATCTCACCTAAGTTTGATTTCCAGGAAAATCCATGCATATTTAATGAGGTCAGGGGTAACTGCACTTTGGAGGCACTTAGATGACTGTCTAAAAATCCTGTGGATTTTCATGAAACTCATTATACATATTTACCAATAGAGTTTCTCACCTGAATATCCTTCTCATCAAAATTCATGCATATTTAATGAGGCAAGAGGTCACCAGATACATAAAGGGCATATTATGCATGTTTGCAGTGCTCATGTTTTATCAGTTTTTAGAAAACCTGTGAACTTACGCAATGGAGTGGCTTTGTCTGTAATCTGTTTTCCATTGTCTGTTGTCCATCATGATCAATCACCATAAAGCAAACATATTTTAGGGGAATACAAGCAAAGATTTTGTCAGTGTGAATAAATAGCTTTGGCATAATGCCAGGATTACTAGAGGAACATAAGCTACCATTCTTAAAACTGGTGCTTCATGGAGTATTGCATGTTCATGGAAAATTCATTGTTTTAGGCAAAAATATTATCTTCTTGAAAGATTAAAATCAAAATAATTTTTAGCTCAGCTGACTATAAGTCATCTGAGCTATAGTCGTGGTCCATTGTCCATCGTCCGTCCGTCCGTAGATGTGGCACGTTTTGAAACTGTAAGACCTAGGAATCCAAAATTCGGCATAATGTTAGATGTCCCCAAGATCTCCTACTAAGCCGAAAACTGGGTCTTTTCGACTTCGTTCCTTTGACAAATTAAGGAAAAACCTCAATTTTTTATTAAAAACCTATTTTCACACTTCAGGACTGCCTAATATCAAAACTACTCATCTGTTTTTCCATATATTTACCATAAATATTCCTCTATATAGTTCCTATGTACATTCAAGAAATTATGTCTGTATTATATAATTTAAAAAGTTATGGACCCAAACATAATGCATTTTGTAAAAAATCAGGAAAGATATTTGATCACTTAACACAAAAGATGTTAAAGCTATGGACCTTTTTTCCAGTAATATTACTTTAATTAATCAAAATTAAATTGTATACCCAAAATTTGATGAAAATCTTTTAAATTTTTTAAAATATTAATAAAAATAAAAAATTGGTACCTTAAATTTTGCCCAACTTTGACCATGGCACATTTTTTTCCTTTAAGAACTGTGGATTTAATTTTCACAGCATGTTTTTGTTAGCTTTTCAACTGTTAACACCAAAAATTTGAAACCAGTTGATCAAAAACTGTAGATTTTATTCAAGTTTTCAAGCACCATGTAAGATATTGTTTACATCAAGCTAGTGTTATGCAGTTTGCAAGAGCTCAGCTCCCCAGCTTCAGCTCTTAGTTCCTTAAATTCGGCATACAGTTAGATGTCTCCAAAATCCCCTACCATGCCAAGAATTTGGTCACTAGGACTAAATACCTTCAAGATATTAATGAAAAACTTCATTTTTCCATTAAAAACCCATTGTTACACTTCAAGACTGCCTAATATCATAACCACTGATCTGACTTTAATCATAAATAATATACATATTTTTCATTCTCTATGCACATGCCAGAATGATGTCAGTATTGCGTGATTGTTTTAGGTTATGGGCCCAAACATAATGCACTTTGTAAAAAATCAAGAAATATATTTACTCCCTTAACAAGGGGATTGCTGAACCTAGAGATTTTTTGTCAGGGATGTAACATTATTTAAACAAGATTCAATTGAATACCCAAAATTAGTTATGAATTTTTCAAATTTTATAAGTTATTAGTATAAATGTAAAATTAGTAACTTAAATTTTGCCCAACTTTGACCATAGCATGTTTGTTTCCTGTGAGCACTGTTGATATAATTTTCATATCATGCACACATAAGGATTTCAGCTTTTAAGTTTAGAAAGCTGAAAGAAATTGGCCAAAAATTGTAGCTTTTATTAATGTTTTTATGAGACCCTGTCAGACTTTGGCTCTCTCCAGCCCCTCTTGAGTCACCTGTATGTTGACCACGTTGAACTTTCAGCAAATTATGCATGCTTGAGGCGAGGCATACACAGGAATCCAGGCAGCTTATGGCCAGCCACAGTTGATCCAGGTGTCCAACCCAACTCATCTAGTAGTTTTAACCAACTACATAACAATAAACAATAAATTAATAAATTTTTATTGGTTTTTAATAAAAAATTAAAGAAAAATAGAAAAGGAATTTGTTTGTTTATAATAACAGGAAATTAACTTGCAGTTACTGATGATATAAGAATCTTGTATCGATGGATAGAATGTCATGTATTCCAAATAACACCATGCAGTCACCTATGGTATTTTTCAGTTCAATTTTAATGATAAAGAAGTAAATCATATCATTCATTACTAATCATTAGGGATCATATGAAGGAAATTAATGATAGACAAAGATGCAGTTGATAATATTAATCTAGATTCCTACTGTGTCTAGTGTGTACATTGATGTGAAATTAGTCCAAAATGAATTTATTACAGTTATTTTTTAATATGAATAAAAGCCATAAAACCAGGTACTTATGATCATTATTTAAATGTGTGAATTTTGTATATTCTGGATTCTCAACATCATTGTTTGGTGAAAACTGAATAAACACCAGACATGGTGCGAATACTTTGTAATTGTATTTAAATACGAATATGATTATGTACTCCATTATAAAATTTCTTGCATAAAGAATGGGAATTCAGGTAAAAATGAAAGTATATGAATACCAGTGCAAATACTTTCAAAATGTATTCATGAATGCATTCATAAATATATTCTTTAATATTATTTTAATAATCATTTCAGTTATATTTCATTTTAAAAAATCATGATTCTCTTATTATTTTTAATGAAAATTATATTTGGGGCAATATTTGTAATTTTTTTAATTAATAGTTAAACCCTTATATTATATATTCTGCTCTTAAGTTATATGGCTAAGTCAGAATCTGTGTGACAATAGTACTCCATTTGTTAATAAAATAAATGAAATCAATCCTCTTCCCTGTCTCCAAGTGTACTATCAAAATCATACATGATCTAAACAACAACAACTCATAATACAGCTTATATTTATTACCACACAAAACCAGCATATGCCTCATTTCTAAATAATATTTTTTTATCATATATAACAGCTGAGCGTCGTGACCCATAGGTCCCTTGTTTTTTAGAGGGGAGGGGGTAAAATTGACGTGGGCGGTGCCTGAGAACCATACCTTTTTTATGCCTCTGCCACAAAGTGGCCATGGCATATAGTTTTACCCATGTCTGTTGGCCTGATTTTTGGTGTGTGGGCAGATAATGACCAGTTACAGATTGAGTTCGCGTTTCGTCCGGTTTGACCTACTTTTGACCATTTTACGGCTCCTAAACATAGAAAATTTCATGAAAAATAGAAATTTTATGACATACACATGTACGGAATTTTTTTTGCAGTGCTTGCAGATATTGGCCTGATTTTTTGTGTGTGGGCAGATAATGACCAGTTACAGGTCGAGTTCTCGTTTCATCCTGGTTGACCTAATTTTGATCGTTTTACGGCTCCTGAACATAGAAAATTTCATGAAAAATAGAAATTTTCATGACAAATACACATGTACGAACTTTTTTTTCGCAATGCCTGCAGATATTCGCCTGATTTTGTACGTGTTGGCAGAAAATAACCAGTTACAGATCGAGTTCACGTTTCAACTCAGTTGACCTATTTTTGACCATATGACAGATCCTGAACATAGAAAATTTCATGAAAAATAGAAATTTTTATGAAAAATGCATATGTATGGACATTTTTTCACAATGCCTCCAGATACTGGCCTGATTTTTGGTGTGTTGCTTGATAATGACTGTTACAGATCGAGTTGGCATTTTGTCCTGGTTGATCTACTTTTGACTCTTTGACAGCTCCTGAATTTAAAAAAAATAACAAAATTTAACAAATATTTCTATTTTGCTCCAGGCGGGGGCATTTGTGTCGTTCTGACACATCTAGTTTTAGTCTAAAACTAGTCAATGCAAATTTATTTGGAAAGTGTGGGCTTATGACTTGAAATTAAGAAACAGTATTAGTGTAGTTGGTGATTCAATGAGTAAAGTAAAGAAATGGAACCTTTCTGCAAACAATATGGTGGAACATCTGCCCGTTACACGTACTGAATAAAGTAATATAGCAACTCCTCTGAGGATGGAGAAGTGGTGTGAGGTTTTCAGTTGTATGATGTTTTAGTTGTTTGATAACACTTCACCAGGCTTGGGTCAAGTATATATTCATGTACTCAAGTTCAGTATTTGTAGTTACTGCTTTGTACATGCACTTGTCACACAGGTAATTGAAAAATAATCAAGTACATTTCAAATAATGGTCAAGTATATTATCAACTCTTACCTTAATCCCCACTCAAAGAAATCATGTATATTTCAATGCAAAATTCTGTTTCATACAGGTATCATATAAAAACAATTGAACATTGTGTCACCTTAGTGCAGTATTTCAAGAATTGGTGCACATTTGTATCTTTGCAGCCATTTTCCTAGCCATAAATGGTCCCAGAGTTGGAGGTATACTAGTTAAAATGTTACATGCAATAAAACCTGGTATTCAACTGAGTAGTTCTCTGTAGCCAATATTTACTTGCTATGGCCTTCAGTCTTTATGACGGACACTTGAATGTAAACTTGAACTTCACAGATGTGACTTCTGATATTTGATCACAGATACGTTCTTACTCCTGAAACCTTCATTTCTGAGGATACTTTTTGTAGGATGATACTCTCAGTCCATTTTCAGGACAACTCCTGTTACAGGAATTTACTCTTCTGTTGTAGGATTGTAATCATATGCAGATCCTAAAGGAGAAATAATGGGCATATATCAGAATATGATTGTATGGATGTAATCATTTATTTTGATGTATTTTCTATTGTAGGATTGGAACATAGCACAGGGGTTTATGTGTCACATGTCAAACCTGGCTCACAGGCCCAGAGACAAGGACTAAAGGTACTCACACTTCCTGTTTTGTCAAATTTGATATAAAAAACCTTAAAGAAGCATGTGCACTTATATAATTAGGAAGTCATAATAAAATGTTTCCATGATGAGTATTAAGAAAATTGTAAAAATGTAAAACTAAAATTAACTGTTTATATTAAGTACTTTGACCCCTGCCAGTGTGCATACCACGTGTGGGGCCATTCTTTCTGAGCCTGTGGTCTGTTCAAACGGTTTCCGGGGCGATGAGCTGTCACTCAAAATGAAATTAACAACATTGGCTCTATGTATTCTTCGCTTGGCTGGTAAACCTTTTTGCTTGCAACACTTCCTGATAATTATGTAGATTCCTTGTCGCATCAGTTGTGTATCACATATCAGGCATTGTTTACACGCAGTCAAGGGGACCACAAATATTTATGGAATCAGTTTGTGGTCTATCTCATACACAGTGGTCTCTTCAACCCCTAAAAAGATTTTGCGAACATCATTTATGTTTGCTATTTATTAATCATGTGACCATTTCAGCCAATCATAGAGGTTGTGTCTTCCAGCACTGGGTCTCATCTGATTGGACCAAAATACAGTGCTCCCCTCTTGTGTAGCAATTCAGGATACAAAGTCAAAACAAACAGCGCTTACAATATAGGTATAGCAGGCCTATAGGTAAAGCGCTGTGTAAAGAGCATAGGTTCCCTGCATAAAATTGAAATTTTATGATATCACATCTTGTTTTGGAGTGGTGTTTGACTCAGTGTATGTCTCTCTCTCAGCAACCTAAGTGACATGAGTTCAGATCCAGGCACAGTTGCTGCCACACAGTCTTTAAACAGTGTATTAACCTCTGGCAGTGAAGGTGGCAGAGGTCAGGTGTTCACCTTGTGTTTGTCTGCTTGTCCACCAAATGTTCTGAGTGAATTTCCAGGAGGAAGTGACTCAATTTCAGAACAGGTCGGGTTCAAGTGTTCATTGCACTGGCTGCATTTACCTGATGGCCCATCAGAAATTACACATTCTTTGCTTTTATGGTCCCAGATCACCTCAAACATTGTTCTTCACTAATCATCCAAGCAGCAAGCATTGCTAGATAATTTATAATTATTTGAGGCTAAAAATTTATTATTAAACTCTTTGGAAGCATTCACAATTTAATGTAAAATTCACTAATTCAGCACTCACTTTAAGTGCACATGTAGCATTTGACTTTACTCTCAGCATATTGCTTCATTCAGTTCAAGCAGATGATAATGTCTTTAGCCATGAGTTAGTTCTGCTAGGAACATCTCTGCTAAATGCAACGCAGGAAGAATCCTTCCTCACTCGAGCTCAGATTATGTCTATATATCTGTGATGTATCACAATTCAGTACACTCCTGTTCAGGAAATTCCAGATGTGTAGGCTAACCTCTGTCCCAGCAATATCTGTTTCATAAACTTTTGCCTAGCAGTGTTTTCTTCCTGCATTAATACATCTCTTCAGCAAAAATTATAAGGCTGATGGTGATATCATGTTAACATATCATTGGCCATGGTAAGTTCACTTTCAGTCTTTGAATGAGCTAACAGAATAATGAACTTATCAACTTGCCACAAAGTGTGAAATATACACTTGTACCATCTGCTACCTGTGCAGTTTAATGACAGCTTTGAAATTGACACGTATCAAAGTTTGACAGGATGCACATTCTGTTCATCTGTAGTAATCACTGATCATAGAGGCAACATAAAAAAAATGGTTAAATAAACTTGGACTAAACTGAACTTATGCTTCAGTACTTTATAAAATCTTAGATAAAACTACTTCTCTATACCAATACAAATATTAAAAATTAAAAATAGATACATTAAGCACTTCAAGTTGTCTCATGAGGGCATCCAGATTTTGGTTTAAGTATACAGTCTCTCAGTGTTCTAAATGCTTTGATTGTACATATTTATCTGATTTTTCTAGATGCTCATTAAAAATAATCCACTTTTATTTTTCTTTACTTTGCCTATACAACAGACTGCTAAATGTCAAATCTTGGTGTGTGTAGTTCTTTGCATTGGCCTATAATGCATACTTTTCTAGCTGTGCTGTTTTCTGTCAATATATTCTGCAGGATGTAAAATTGGTAATCTAGGAACAATGATAAGGACATAAAAACACTATATACATGATCATAAGTAGAATATATTACAGTGTTAGAATATTGATATATTCACTTATATTAGACTATTGTGTATAATCAGCTAACATATATCATTAGTCATGTTCCTATATGATGAATATATGTTGCATAAATAATTATATACATGCACTTCAGTATATTACAGTATGACTAAAATAAATGACCCAATCAAAATTAATGTTTCACATGGCAGAAACATATAATATATTGCTGAACTAAAAAGAATCTTTTTATTCCTCTTTCCTTCTCTGACATTTCAATCTCTCTGTCTCTGTTTGAGAATGCAGAAAATGGAAATAGCTGAT